>OZ030011.1:109832247-110432247 GCA_964023405.1 Apodemus agrarius | reverse complement strand
AAGATAGCCTTTTCAACAAATGGTGCTGGTTCAACTGGAGGTCAACATGCAGAAGAATGCGAATTGACCCACTCTTATCTCTTTGCACTAAGATCAACTCCAAGTGGATCAAGGACCTCCACATAAAACCAGACACACTGAAACTATTAGAAAAGAAACTTGGGAAGACCCTGGAGGACTTGGGCACAAGGGAAAGTTCCTGAACAGAACACCAATAGCTTACGCACTAAGATCAAGAATCGACAAATGGGACCTCATAAAATTACAAAGTTTCTGCAAAGCAAAGGACACTGTCAGAAGGACAAAACGGCAACCAACAAAGTGGGAAAAGATCTTCACCAACCCCACATCCGACAGAGGGCTATTATCCAATATATACAAAAAACTCAAGAAGTTAGACCCCAAAGAACCAAATAACCCTATCAAAAAATGGGGTACAGAGCTAAACAAAGAATTTTCACCAGAAGAAATGCAGATGGCCGAGAAACACCTTAAGAGATGTTCAACATCATTAGTCATCAGGGAAATGCAAATCAAAACAACCCTGAGATTCCACCTCACACCAGTCAGAATGGCTAAGATTAAAAACTCAAGAGACAACAAGTGCTGGCGAGGATGTGGAGAAAGAGGAACACTCCTCCACTGTTGGTGGGATTGCAAAATGGTAAAACCGCTCTGGAAATCAGTTTGGCGGTTCCTCAGAAAATTGGGCATGTCACTTCCAGAGGACCCTGGCATACCACTCCTGGGCATATACCCAGAGGATTCCCCTGTATGCAATAAAGACACATGCTCCACTATGTTTATAGCAGCCTTGTTTATAATAGCCAGAAATTGGAAGGAGCCCAAATATCCCTCAAAGGAGGAATGGAAAGGAGGAATGGTATATTTATACAATGGAATACTACTCAGCAATTAAAAATAATGAATTCATGCAATTTGTAGGTAAATGGTTAGACCTGGAAAATATCATCCTGAGTGAATTAACCCAATCACAAAAGAATGCACATGAAATGCAATCACTGATAAGTGGATATTAATGAGCCCAGAAGCCCTAAATACTCAAGACACAAATAGCAAGTCAAATGATTCCCAAGAAGAAGAAAGGAGAGGACCCTGGGCCTGTAAAGATTGCATCCAGTTTAGTAAAGAAACCGAGGGGGTAGGGGGAATGACTGGGGAATAGTTGGGGGGAGAGGAACTATGAGAAGTATGGTGGGTGGGAACTGGGAAAGGGGAAAGCCTTTGGAATGTAAACATAGAATATAGAAAATAAAAATAAAAAAAGCAAAAAAAAAGAAATGAATTATCCCAAGCTATATCCATGTATATTAAGAAAAGATCAACTTAGTTACACTATATTAAAAACCCATGAATGAGATCCTTAGAATCCACTGTTGGAAAAAATTAAAATGAAAATAAATTTAAATATCAAAAGGAAAATCAAGAAAGCAAATTTCCGCCAGGGGAAGTAAATATAGTATTCTTCTATGGTTTGAGGGTGAAGTCTATCCTAGTAGGCAGGACGGAGTGCAGTAGGGGCTTCTAGCTATGGGGCAGAAGCAACTCGCTGGTCACGCTACATGTGCTGTCAGGCAGGAGGGAGAGATGGGAAATCTTGGCTTTCTTTTCTTTAATCCAGGACTGCAGTCCACAGGATGGCCCTCTCCACATTTGGTGTGGGTCTTCCCTCCTCAGTAAAACTCTGCAAATCCCCTCACAGGCAAGCTCAGAGGATTGTCTCCCAGGTGACTCTAAAGCTGGTTGGGTTCACAAGGGAGGTTAAACCTCCCAGCGGGGTGCTCTGCGGGTGGGTGGATTTTCCTCTCTGTGTATCAGAGCTCACTCTGTTCTGAAATGCCAAAGTCTCTGGCTCCTCTGTGTCATTTATAGAGATCAGAGATGCTTTCTAGGGAGAAATAACTTCCAGGTAAAAGTTGACAAAGAGTAAAGAGATTCTCTCTCTCTCTCTCTCTCTCTCTCTCTCTCTCTCTCTCTCTCTCTCCAGATAACCTAAGAACAATTCAAACAAAAAGACTCTCTTAGAGTCAGTGCCACAAAGAACATAAGGAGAGAGCAGGAAAGTGTGGCCCAAAGGTTTGGAATACCTTGAGAAGATGGCTATGTGGTCAAAGTAAGTTCGAAAACATAAAAATAAATAAATAAATAAAAGGAATAAAATTACAATACATGGAGGAAATGGTTCTTTAATGGTAGAAAGCTTAAAGTTAGATACTTCGACCACCTGCCATTGAAGCCTAGAACCATGAGGAGGGATGATGATAACCGTGGACTCTGTATACAGAAGAAAGAGAGCAGAGTTGGGGAAAGAACTCCAAGATGAAAGCAATTAGAGCCAAGCCAAACACAAAGCTGAAATACAAATGATTTTTTTTTAAAGTAAGGAAAGAAAAGACTATAAAGCAAGAGGGTACCTAAAAATTGCTATGTAATACAACTAGGAAACAAGAAAAACAAAATGGTACTCAATAAAACTACATAAATATACACAAAATCAAAGAATTTACATTAAAATACCAATATACTTACTTCACTAAAGCAAACTATCTCATTATATCATAGAATAAACCAAGTAACAAAAATTTATTTACCAAGTATATTCTCAACCCAAATACACTTTAATATTGGCCAAGCTAACACTTATATAACAGACTAACTCACTTCATTGATTTGTAGAACACCATGAATTTATTCCCATTTTCATGCATGGTTAACTACATATTAATATGTATTGTCACATAAAGCATTTTAGTATGGAGACTGAGGTGATGGCTGAGTTTGTAAAGTGTGCCTCACAAACATGAGGACCTGAGTTTGATTCCCTAGAACCTATCTGAAAAAAAATGCCAGACACAAATTATATATGTATATGTGTATATATATGTATATATTTGTAGATATATACATATGTATATTTGTAGATATATACATATATAGTGTGTGCATATGTGTATGTGTATGTATGTGTGTATAATGTGTATGTGTATGTATGTGTGTATAGAGTATGTGTGTGCACATGTATGTATATATAAATGACTGCTAATTAATCCTGTGGTTACAGAGTATGGAGTGATCAACAGAAATTGGATTTTGAGGGATCTGGGAGCCCACTGAAGGTGAAGAACTCAAGCATTTTGAGTAGCTGCTATTTCCTTCATCGGACACCTCCAATGAAGGCAAGCTCAAAACCACATTCTCACTTCAAAGCAAAGTCTGAAAATTAACACTGGCAAGGAGAGAGAAAAATCCTTATTCAGAAGCTATAACAGGACCAGTGCAGCTAACGTGAAAGTAAATTTTTATCTTGTAGATGTCTCATTATCCTAGTCAGGAAATGGTGACTTCACAACTCTATGGGGTCTCTGTGTGAGAGGCAGTGCAATGATTAGGTCTGTCCCCTATACACTGGAGGGGAGATAAGTGCACAGTTTTAAATGACCCAAATTACTCTACTACTTAAAACCACTGAGGTTTCCTTGCCAAAAGCAGCCCATTCCCTCTGGATTTACGAAGCTGTTTTTAATTTGCTTGCAGAACAAGATCCTTTAGGACTTTCTCTATAGCAGCTATTCTGATACAGAAAGAACATACGTGTCTCCTCCAGCTGCCTCAGATTGCTACTTAACCTGTGGCCAGAATCAAACTGCAGCATTCCAGAACTGGCTACAAAATTCAGAACAGTGGCAAAATCTATTTCATGGGGGAAAGTAGGTGTTGCTTATTTCAACCTGTTTTATTTTAATTTTTAAAATTTACACATAGACACACACACACACACACACACACACACACACACACCTTTTGCCTGTGTGTGTCTATGGACCATGTAGTTGCCTGCCTGGTGCCCTCAGAAGCCTTAAGAGGGTGTCAGATCCCCTTGAACTGGGGTTACGGATGGTTTGAGCCACCATGTAAGTACTGGGAATTGAACCCAGATCTTTTTGAAGAGCAGCTGGTGTTCTTAACCAATGAGCTATCTCTCCAGCTCCTAACTTATTTTAAGCCATTTTGGTTTTATGTTTTGTTTTGTTTGACTGTATGATTTTGGCTTTGAGTTTTGATCTCACTATGAGGTCCTGGCTGCCATGCAACTCTCTACCTGGGGCAGGCTGCCCTCAGGGATCCACTTGCCTCTGCATCTAAAAGCTGTGATTAAAGGCACAAGCCAACCCTCTTGGCTTACTTACATAACATTTTTTTAAAGCACAGAGAAAATAATGCCTGGGGACAGATTCTGAGAGTGTTAGGTCAATAAAGGACTGAAATTTTAAATTAAGACAACTGTAACACTGAGTTTGCAAAGATCTGGTATTTGGTCAAGCTTAAGAAGTTCAGTGGGGCTCTGATTTTTTTGTTTGTTTGTTTGGTTAACTAAATCCTGTTCTCAACATGACTATATCAAAGCTGAAATGTTAGAAAATCCTGTAGTATTGAGTATACAAGGAAATCCTCCCATCGGAAGAGATAGTGGTGCTGTGACTTCATCTCCAGTGATTGCCTAGTGGCCCATCTCTCTGTGTCTCCTGGGGAGATGCAGCATCTTTGAGAGTTAACGTGGAGACTGTCCTCTGTAAACCCAGCATTCAGAGGTGCCACGAGTGGTAGAGGGACATGATTTTGAGCCATGCCATCAGATCTCAGGATGCTCTAGACCTGTCAATACGGTAGAATGATGGAGGAAAAGAAGACATGGTTAGTATTGTGGACGGCGGCGGATGTGGCAGCAACCTCTGGGCCCAGGAAACTGAGGTCCAGTTAACAGCCTTTTAACATTGCACGTGATGTGAATAAATCAAAACTCTGGGTCTGATGAGAAGAACTGATGGGAGCCTTTCTCGCCATACCTAGATCTGTGTTAGTTTCTAGACCCATGCCCCCCCCCAATAAAAAAGGTTAGCCACCAGGAATACATCCCACATTTGTCTGTCCATTTTTCTGCAGGAGGACATGACACCATTAAGGCAGAGAGAAATGCCTAAATCCTTGAGAGATTTTCGCATGTTGGCTTTGAGCGGGTGTTAATCCAGAGTGTTGCTGTTGTCTGTTCAAGATAAACTGGAGCTAAGATTTAAGCTAATTCAGTGCGCAGAGGACGTCCTCATTTTCCCATGTCCTTAGCACATAATTTGAATAGATACACTACAAAAACAGAAGACTCCCAACATTGACTCTTACAAAGGGAAACCCCTCTTGCTCTGTAAAGAACCAGGTGGAACGGTCTACTAAATGATGCATTTAAGGTAACAGCAAATAGGTCTAACAGACAATGAACGCTACTATCAAATTCTTAGAAGCTACCGAACTCAGAAGTCTTAAGCTTGTCCCACATAACTTCAAGGTAGGTTTGAGAGAGGGACCACCTAATCTACTGGTCTTGTAAATGAGATGGTCTAACTGGGGCCTTTTCAATTAATCAGCCCAACCCCTAGTATCTGACATGCAACCATTAATCGCAAACTCCTTTTCTACCATCCACCGGAGAAAGCAGTACTCAGTCTCGCCTATAGTTTCTCTGCCGTGAGAAGAGCAACTTCCAATATTTTGCCTCAGGGAAGGTCAAATCTCCGGCTCTGTAAAATAATTCATCTGCTTAAACTGTGATTGTCTCCTATGGCACAAAAAGAAATATGATGCTGGTGTGTTATACTTGACAGAATCACACAGCTGTTATCGGATGAAAAGAAAGCCAGGTATATATGTGATAAATCACATATGGAATAAGTAATTTGAAATGAACTCCATGAAAATATCAAGCTCTGAAATCTTAGTGATCAAGTGTATAGTCATGTGAGCCCTATCGGGAAGCTCCCTTCAATGCAGAGGGAAAGTGGCCACAGTGTTCAACTCAACTGTCAAGAAACAATAAGACTTTGTGAGCTTGTTTAGACTCCTAGAATAACACAGGGTGTGTGCATCACTGCCTCCTGCCTCTCTATCCATATCGGTACCCCATGAAGAGCTCTCAGTGGTCACCTGATGCAGGAAGAACATATTGCCATTGTAACCAACCTGGTAGAAACAATATATTCCAGAGAAACACTTTAACCCTCAAACCATCAAGACAATGGACTCCAAGAAACTGGAATTTCCCCAAGAATCTTATGCTGGGGGAAGAAAACCCTAGTCTAGCTGGAAATTCTTTAATCCCACAAGTTCTTTTGTTTGTTAAAGAAACTTAAGTGTCTTACAGACACAACCATGGTCGAATCATACATTGACCAGGACTGTTTTGATGTGCATGTTCATGATCCTCTATCTAGGTTTTTAATCTCAATTGAGGACCCTGAGGATGAACTGGAGGAGGTCACTAGGTCTTTTTGTCTCTTTCTCCAATGCAGCCACACGGAATAAACAATCATTTTCTGCTTATTTTATTATTAATCTGTTTTGAGTTTTCAAGGATGATTCTTTAGTTCTGGTTCTTGGGGTTACAGACTGTGACATGGACGTCAGTAACATTACTACACAACTCAAGTGTCTCTGCAGAGAACAGGGGCATGTGACACTGTGAGAATGCTAAGTACCTATGGGGATAATAGAGACTTTGAGATACAGATGGAATTCAAAGGTAGCACAAAAAGAGGTGTGTCCAACCTCCAGGCCAATACTCTACAGATTTCCATGCCCCCCCTCCCCGTGTGATGATCACAAGATGTCACCCCTGTACAAGAGGCTCACAATGTTAATGTGGGGCAGAGAATGCAATTCTCTAATGATAGTCTACCCACTTTCCAAGATAACCTTGTGATAACTGATGAACAGAATGGTCAGAGCAGCAAGGCAGAGATCTGCAGTGTTTCAGCAATGAGCATTTCACTCCACCAAGCATGATAGTCTCACTGAGAAACAGGCTCTCAATAGAAACTGGCATGAAGGTCCAACAAGGTACCAACCATAGCCTGGGCATCTATCAGATGGCATGCTACACTTTAATTTCCCATAATCAAGACCAATAACATGTCTTTGACCAAGGGACATTTTCCCTACATTTTTGATTCGCTTCCTGTTTTCCATTCTTCTGGTATCAACCCTGTCATCTGAGTACTTACCAAAATTGTCACTGTATTTCCTATACCTGTTTCTAACAGATGACTTTTAAGGTAAAGAAAGTAAAAGCTGTCCCTAATGTCCGTGGGCTGCATTGTTCTTCACAGATGGCTCATCACTCACATGCAACTGTTTTTAAGAAATGGTGAACTGGGCATGGTGGGCCACACCTTTAATCCTAGCACTTGAGAGACAGAGGTAGGTAGATCTCTGTGAGTTTGAGGACATCCTGGTATTCATGGTGAGTTCCAGAGCAGCTAGGGATAATACACAGTGAGGAGGTGAGGAGAGAGAGAGAGAGAGAGAGAGAGAGAGAGAGAGAGAGAGAGATAGAGACAGAGACAGAAACAGAAACAGAGAGACAGAGAGAGACAGGGACAGAGACACAGAGAGACACAGAGACAGAGAGACAGACAGGGAGAGAGAGAGGCAGAGAGAGGGAGGGAGGGAAAGAGAGAGACAGACAGGGAGAGAGAGAAAGAGAGAGAGAGAGAGAGAGAGAGAGAGAATAAATCCTAGCTCTTTCCTTTTCCCAGAATGAAATTCCTGGGAAAATTTCAATCCAGGCTTGCGGATTGATGTCTATGTAGATGAGGGGCGGCACAAGATAAGGTGAAAGTCTGTGATTTGGGAGGGGAAAAGGAAGGTGGGTGGAGATTTTTGTAGATGAGAGAGAAAGGAGAGAGAGGAGAAGAAAAGAAGATGGAAGAAGAGAAAGATGATCCAGATTTTGTGCGGTTTTAAATAGCAACAGGTAGCTATGAATATCTTATAAGGGATGGATAATTACAGGACAATTTGTCTTATCTAGGTGGGCAATTTATGTCAATATCAATTGGCTCTGAGTTCATTGTGTAGACATTTTGTGGGGTAAGAATTTACTGATACAAATCTGACTTATAAATTACAAGCCTCTAGAGTTTTGAATTTACCTGGTTACTGGGATTTGATACCACTGACCACAGGGGTAGATGGCTGGGAATGTGAGCGAACCGCAGCAAGAGAACTGCGAGATGGGCGGTCCCTAAATGGAATTAGCTAGCCATGAAGTCAGTGGGGCCTCTGGGGCCTGAGAGCAGCCGCTGATAGTGAGGATGGTGCTATCTCTTTTGTAATATTTCCCACAACACCAAGTGATGTTCCAGCTCTCAGTAGTCTGGTAGCCACAGTAGAGTGTCACGGTAGTCATTGCTACCAGCACCCGTCACATATTCATTGTTTATCCTTGCCCTTTCAGAAACTCATTTGTAATTTTGACCTATTTTCTATGTCCTTTCAGTTCTCTGCTGTTTTGGTATTAGATATGTGGGATAGTGGTTACATTTACATTTTAGTCCATAAACGATAGAGTGTTAAAGCAGGATACAGCACAACCGATAAAGAAGTAGATATTACTCGCCCAGGCAGGGCTTAAAGGCAAGGGAATTAAGTCGGCAAACATTGGATTGCCCCTTTTGAGGATATATAGGAGAAGCTTGCTTTTATCTTAAATGATAGCTTCATTACTTAAGGAATTGAATTTTTAGGTCTGATACGACTTTGAAAGTGAACTATGAATGTGTAGCAAGCAGTAAGTAGATGTTGCTTGATATGTATTTCCAATCAGAAGAGAATAATGTGTAGAAACTAGCTCAAGAGGCTTCCGTCGGGAGCTGGTATTCGTGTTGCAGCAGGAGTAGCCATTTGTTGGTGATAAACCCTCTTTTTTGAGTCAGAAACGGCACTGGTGTGGAATAATGGCTAACAATTTCATCTGGGGCTACCCTGGGAAGAAAGAGATGGTGGCAATTTCCGTATCAAGAAAGTTCACAATATGATTTCTGATCATTCTATTAGCTCCCTAATGCCTTTATAATTAATTCTTTTGTTGATTAACTTCAGCCCAATTCAATTCTGTGGTCTCCAAGTCAACACCAATTTAGGCAGGATTCTAGCCAAAAACAGATGCTCCGGTTAATGATCTTAACAGATTCACTCTATAAAGGGTTAAAGGGACGTGAAACTGCAACAACTGAATGCCCTAGGCATGAAACTATAAGGAGACAGAACCAGTCCTGCCTTCCAGAGATTAGATAGAGAAAAATGCCCATGTAGATGGATGTAGGAGAGACACAGCCAGCCCACAGCAAGCTTTCGGTAAAGGACAGTAAATTAACCTGCCACTCTCACCCACTCTACAGCCTTCAGTCTCTGCCAGTGGAGCCCACTGCTCAGACCCAAGTAAGAACCAGTGAGCACAACAGATATTATTGTTATCATGAAGTCATCTGCTAGAAATGGACCAGTTTGAAGAGAGTAGAGAGTAAATTTGTAAGAACGAATAGAAAATATCTCACATGTTCTGACTAGTCATTTGTGATTCGTCTAGCTTTAGTGATGTTTGGTGAAGTGAAGGGTGAGTCATGGTGGCTTGTGTCTTTAATCCCAGCATCTTGGAGGAAGAAGCAGGTAGATCTCTGTGAGTTCAAGGCCAGCCTGGTCTGTGTAGTAAGTCACAGGCCAGAGATACACAGTAAGAAGCTATCTCTAAAGTAACATACTAGATAAGATTTACCACTGCTGTATTGTTTTCACACAAACAAACACATCCCGGACTACGCAGTGACAAAAGACAAAGTCTTACCCCCTCATTAAAAATGCATCACAGTGCCTGGCAGTGGCGGTGCACACCTTTAATCCCCAGCACTTAGGAGGCAGAGGCAGGTGGATTTCTGAGTTTGAGGCCAGCCTGGTCTACAGACTGAGTTCCAGGACAGCCAGGGCTACACAGAGAAAACCTGTCTCGAAAAATAAAAGGAGAAGAAGAAGAAGAAGAAGAAGAAGAAGAAGAAGAAGAAGAAGAAGAAGAAGAAGAAGAAGAAGAATGCATCACAGTCTCATTTTCAATATAACCTCCTACGCACCCTGACACCTCCAAACATCATGTTCAGCAAGGCAGCAGGACTGAATGATGGCCGGAACCCCTGGTGAGGGTTCTGTGACCCTCCATATCCCCTTCTACTAGAGAATGTCATAGCCCCATAGGCACTAACATGGACCTAACTATCACTGCACCATCTTGCTTATTCATTGCCATGACTATGGAGCTATGAGTCAAGGCTATCCCTGCATTACAATGGCTATGGGATGGTCATGTTCCATCCAAAATAAAATCTATACGACAACAACCACATTATTGATAATGTCACAATGTTCTATCATTAATCACCTAGCTAAGAGGCAGAAAGGGTTTTACAGAATGAGCAAGTGAATTCAGGATATACAGAGTACTTCTTGAGGCTTCTAGCACAGCAACAACCCCTGAGTTCTTATGGATATGAGTGTAAGAAGAGAGGAACCCCAGAATCAGAGTTCTTAAAATTCACAGGACTCAAAACAAAATAAAAATAAATCTTAAACCATTCTTGGCTATTCTTTACCTCTCACATTCAATCTATTAAGCCCCCATAGGACTATCTCAAAGCACACCCTGCACTTATAAGTCTCACCCCAGGTGTAACACTACTAGTATAATCATTAGTCATGCCATCACTTAGATGAAAACTAAGAAGGTGCCTGACATCCCAGCCATTCACAAACTACTGCCTTGACTGCCTTTCCTAGTGCAAATCACCATTACCCAAAATCTAATTGCTCATTCATTTTCTTCTCAATGGTCCCCTTCATGGTAAGTCCCATGAGGGTAAAAGTTGCCTATTTGGCACACAGATATTCTCTAGCTGAAGTATACTGTTTGTCAAATAGCAGACATCCAATACATTTCTGCTAAATCAGTAAGTCAATAAATCTTAAAGCCTTTCTTGAGGTGGTACTTACTAAGGCCCACTAGACACTAGATAATGTGTATGTTGTTGCTTAGATCATGTTTGGTGTGGGTATTTATGGGGAAATATGTGGATAGGAACTAAATTCTTCATGCTCATGTTTGGATTAATTTTATTGCTGGTCAAAAGGAATTATTCCAACTAAGGTTTATCCATATCCACAACTGAATATTCAATTTAAAAATGTTCTGTCATATTTGGAGAAGTTAGAATAATGATACCCACATTGTTTTACTACTTTCTCCAACTAAGTATTTTGGTGATGATTATTAAAAGACTAAAATTTTGTTTGTTTGTTTCTTAAAACAAGGTCTCACTCCTATGGCCCAAGCTACCTGGGGAAGATATCCTGTAAAACAGGCTGCCCCCAAATTCTCAATCATCCTGCATCATCCACCTGAGAGCATGTATTATATGCCTTTGTCACTTTACATCGATTAAATTTGCAAGAGTTTGAAGCTGGAGAGATGGATCAGCTATTAAGAGTGCTTGCTGCTCTTCCCGAGGATCCAGGTTCAGTTCTCATGCTGGCCAACCCACAATTTCTTACTACTCCAGCTCCAAGAAATATATTTTTTCTGACCTCATCTAAACACACACACACACACACACACACACACACACACACACCGAAAAAAAAATAAAATAAACTATAAGAATTTTAAAATTCAAATTATCTACGCAATGTCAATCATATGTCATAAGAGGAAATGTATGATGTGTCTGCTTTTACTACATCAAAATCTACTAATTGCCCTAAAAGTAATAATGCATCTGATGCTAGTGACCACAAAAGGAAAAAAAAACCCACAGGATTCCCAACGTCAGGAAACTCAAATTCTATCCAGAAATCAAGATTAATAAAGCTATACTTACATCAGTATTGTGATGTGTGACATGAGACCGCCTCGGGCAACAGGGACCATCATGGAGGATAGTGAACTCATATGATTGCATCAACTACTTGTCTTCAGAGCTGAGTTTGTATAAACAGACTCTGTGGTGATCTCACAGCGAAGCTGTCTGACGCCACACTTTTCAGAAGGTCCTTGGAGCTAAGCGTTGTGTGCCAGTAAATAGAATGTACGTTTTAAATGACCACATGAAGAAATGCCTGAGAAATAAGAGAGATTCCATTGTCTTTGTCCAAAATGATTTAAGGAAAGCTTTAAAAGTCACCCTTGAGCTCACCCTCAAGCCCAGCATGTCAGCAGGGGCAACTGGGCTGGTATCTCACTGAGCTAACAAGCCTGCCTGTTACCCTGTCTAAATGCTCTCTTTGATAGGCTTTAGTTGGCAAGAGAAAACATGACCAGGTCATCATTGTTTTAGGTAAATTAGCTCAACAAGATTGTAAAAGGCCAATTAGACAGCAAAGAGAGCAGACTCAGAAGTCCAGTTAATAGGTTATTGCTATTTGGAGGTGGGGGAGATAGAAGATCAGGGCAGGAACCGTCGACTTCTTTGTGAGTTGACAGTAAAACAAAAGGCAAATTTCTCTTCTGCTACTGAAGTTGAATAGAATACAGGCCATGAATTAGTCTCCTAACACTGCGACACTTTTTTTTTAACCACCTATAGAATTGAGGTAAATTATAGTCAGTAAGGAAAAGTAGAAAACATTATTTCAATTTTCTTGTCTGGGATCTTTTTTGTCTTTCAGGGAGGCAGAAATTATATTTGCTAAGAAATTCAGAGAAAGAACACTCACTGCTTTATTTAGGTGCTTCAAGTGTCACAAGAGACATGTAAAAATTTATTCTAAGTATAAAGATAATAGCAACGTGAAACCAATCAGCATCTTCATTTGGGAGGGAAAACAGAGAATCTGGTGTCTGCCTGCTTAAAAAATCCTCTGAGTCTTTTACTGCTCATAAGGTTTTAAACTCCTCCAACTCTAAGGCCCTAATTGTCTCTACTCCATTGAGACAGGGTAAATATTTATTTATACCTGACTTCTATGGTTTATTTTCCCTTCTGTACTCATGCCTGCTTGGCCTCATCCCTTGCTATTGTAAATACTTGGACTTTTAAAATCCCATCACTCAACATTGCCCACACAGTAGCTTTCTTCAACAGCCTGTGTCCTTCTAACCTTCTGCTATCTGAAAGCTATCCCACCCAGAATCCTGAGATGCTTGAGACCAGGTGGCTCTGATTGCTTAGTATTCTGAGTGTCATCTGAATCTTCATTTTTTGTTTCTTCTTAAATTTTGTCTTCCTTAATTCTGGCTTCTTCATTCATTAAAGTCTTCCTGAATATAGATGATGTTTCTAATGAGTAAAAGTCATTAGAAACGTACGGACTGTGGAGGAAAAACAATGCATTTTGCTTTAAGCATTTATTCTTGAGGCTAAGCATCACAAAAAGTCAGTACTGGGTCTCCATCTGGTGGCCAAAAATCGTGCTTTTACATTTTCAAGACGCTCATCTGCTTTCACTACATTTTCCTGGGAGTGCATTACAAAGATTAAATACAGGAGAAATTACTGTAAACGGAATATATGAATTCAGAAGATTATAGGTCCATGTAAACATTGAAGGAATCCAAGTTTCTATAGACAATACAGTCCAATTTTATGCAGAAAATAAAACAAAGATAATCGGACTTGAGCAAAGACATGTAGTTACAGATACAAACTACGTTATTTGACAACACATCAACAATTTTTCCTAAATGCAAGGACTTCAGTGAAGAAGCTAAGCAAGCATTTGACCTTTGAAGGAGGCTTAAATTCTAGTTGACACAGATAAAATAAATATAGGCCATAGTGTTTCTATAGCTGACGTTGTTTGGAGAAAAAGCTACACTGCTCTGTAGAATGATCACACTAAAACAGACTACCATCAAAAACTATTTAAGAGCTCCCCTAAGTAACCAGAAGGAAATGCTTGAAAGCTGCCAATCAAAGGATCAAAATGTCCCAATTACTTAATAGCTTAGCTTATTTGAAGGAAAAATAAACATTAAAGGATGCACTCAACTTGTTCTTAGCGATATTTAGCCCTGGTTAACTCTTAGTCAAATACTTATAGGGAAGGTGGGGCCTTCTGATTCAGCGGGAAAATAGAGTAAGAGAACATATGGGAGCAGATGAAGCCAAAGAGGAAGGGAGTGACAAAATGCAAGGAAGCTTTGGAGAACACACAAGAATTATAGTCTCCATTCTGAGGCAGGCCATTAGTGTTTTGGACAGGGTCATTGTTTGCCTTTGATAGTTTTATTTGTGGTTGTGGCGTGGGGTGGGAGTGGGGTGCAGAACAAGTAGTAGAGATCCCATTTAGATGTCTGTTGCAATCATCTAGGTGAGAAGCTGTAGTGATTTAGGCTCTGATGGTAGTAGCAGAGAGAATAAACTTTAGGAGGCACATTTTATAGGTTAAGCTAATAAGAATATTTATAAAGCATAAGAAAGAAAGCAACGAAGGTGTATAAAGTGTCTGGTCAGGTATTTGTAAAGCCAAATACTGAGGTTAAAGAACTCTGGGAAAGAAGTTTGACAAAGTGGAGGAGTGAAATGGGGGGGAGGGGGAACAATAACAATAACAAAACAATTTAACCTGTGAATCCAGGTGGCTTGCCTATTAGATATCCATGTGAAAAGGTCAAGAACATAACGAAATATAAGGGTCCTTCCTTCTAAGGAAATATAAGAAATAGAGTTACAAACTCCAAACCATTGTTCTGTTATTTACATGATTGGCCAATGGGAAAACGTGCAGGGCTTCCTTAATAGCATCTATCAGAATGAACTGAATATATAGCATAGTGAAGTCAGAATAACTGTCGGGGAGTGTGGGGTGTGGAGGGGTGCTGACATCATCACAAAGCGTTTCTGGGCTTGTATCTATATGTGACCACACAGCTCAGGCACCACAGTGCTTTAGTTAAGGTTTAGTTACTGAACTGCCCTTTTCAGACTGGATGATAAGCAAGCGAGTAAACAAGAAGCTCCAAACAAGAATTCACTTCCTGTATTAGCTACGCCCCTCATTGCTATATGCCGGTACCTCGCAGTTTAAGGGTACAGTCTACCAACGCCCAGCAAACACAATGCCCAGAGTGGCTCACAGCTGTGCTGGGAGAGCTAATTGTATTGAGTAGATCATCAAGGACAAAGAGGATAGGAAGTGGGACTTGGCTATAAAACTCATGGCCTGAGCCTTGCTTAATCTGCACAGAAACCTACTTCCTCCAGCTAGACCTCACCTCTCCAACATTTACACAACTCCCCCCAAATAGCTAGGAACTAAGTGTACAAACACAGGAGCCTGTAAGTGACATTTTCCTCTCCAACTGTAACACTGTGTAAGAAAGATCAGGGTCTCGGGAGGAGTCAGTGGAGATGACCACATGACTTGTGAAGTGACAGAGGTTACAAAAATTGGGAGTTGGCAGAGACATGACCTGAGAGCCAGAGTAAAGCAAAACAACACTTTATTTCATAAAACCAATGTGATCTAAAGATGACATTTCCCAAGCATTAAATTGTATCATTAACATGGAGAGCTATGTAAAACCGTCAAATAGTTCAGGCAAGTGGATGTTCACAATTGGTCAATGAATATGAGTGGGATTGACAATTTTCCGTTGTTCTAGTTGGGTACCACCATTACCATGGTGTGGGCGTTACTTATAATGTCCCTAGTTAATAGAACACAATGAGGGCTACTCTACATTACACTGTGACCACTGTGATGATTTCTTCTCCCAGATCAAGACAAAGTGGTCTAATCATAAGTCAAGCTTGCCAAGTGACTAACAGCAGCAATAACGTTGCCAACACCACATACACACAAAGCAGCATATTCCTTTACCTTCTGAGTATGTCACTATTAAAGACTGAAGGATACAAAGTTCCTGTTCTGAACAAATACAAAGATAATCAGACAGATCAGGGAATCATACTTCAGTCTAGAAAAGCTAGGGTGGGTGGAGGAGCGCACAATTAATGGATGTTTATGGCACGAACATCTAACTTTCAAATTTATTACCCTTAGCATAATGGATAGAGAGCCTCTGTCTGCAGTCCAGGACTACAGTGTACAGGGAAGAAAATTCTTATGAGTGGGAAAAATCACATTCAGCCTGAGTGAATAGAAATGGCTCCAATAGGCCCACGGTGGGTGGCACCATTAGGAGGTGTGACCTTGTTGAAGTAGGTGTGGTCTTGGTGGAGGAAGGACACTCTGTTCCTGCTACCTTGAGATCTTGATGTAGAACTCTCAGCTGCCAGTCCAGCCCCATGTCTGCTTGGCATGCTGCCATGCTTCACCCCATGACTAAACCGCTGAAACTGTAAGCTTGCCCCGAATTAAATGGTTTCCTTTATAAGAGTTGCCATGGTTGTGGTGTGTCTTCACAGCAATAGAACCCTGACTTAGCCTGTCGTCATGCATTTAGTCTGAAGGACATGGATAGAGCGCTCAGTCCATTTTCCGACATTCTTCATTTAGGTACTCAGACATACTTTCATGAAAATGTACTGGCCCAACATCTTTAAATAAAAGCTTATTTCTTACATGCTTGCCAAAAAGGTCCAAGTGTATTCAGTTTCTCAATGAAGACTCAAAAAACACATGAAACAACAATAGCAAAAACCCTGCAAATAAAAAGTAAGACTAAATAATCACTATAAATACTCATCACTCTTCATCTGTATAGCAAGAGAAAAAAACCTCAAAGGATCCTCAATAACTGATATCAAGCAATGTTAGTGGATAGCAGTCTATGAGAAAAAGAAATCTTTAGTTAATGTTTCCATTGCTATAAAGAGACACCATGACCAAGGCAACTCTTACAAAGGACCACATTTAATTGGGGCTAGCTTATAGCTTCAGAGGTTCAGTCCATTATCATCAAGGCAGGAAGCATGGCAGCATGCAGGTAGGCAGGGCACTGGAGGACCTGAGAGTTCTATATCTTCTTTCTGAAAGCAAACGGAAGACTGGCTTCCAGCCATATAAGAGGAAGTTCTCTGAAAGCCCATCCCCACAGTGACACACTTCCTCCAATAAGGCCACACCTCCTAATAGTGCCACTCCCTGGGCCAAGCATTTCCAAACCACCACACAGACTCAGAAAACTGGTGTGGTCACTGGGAGGGCTACCTGTCAATGCGAGGAAGATGAAGTGTGCTTATGTGCTGTAGTCTTAGCATAGCACTCGAGCACATACACCGCTTCTCAAGGACACATGTGCTGACAAAAATTTCAAACCATGAACTACTACCAATCAAGAGGCGATAAACTAGTCACTTCAAACTTAAGGAAACATTCAATAGAACTAGACGTGTTGTGGTGCTGTTTTATATGCATATGGTGTGAGCTAATTAACACTGTCAACCTTGTGAACATTGTCTGTTACATCACGTGAAGTGAGAATATTTGAGATCACCGCTCTCAGCAGATGCCGCACTTAGATGGCAACCATCGAAACACTCACAAGCAAGCTGCACTTTCTGAATGCACTGTTTGTTTAACTGAAGCTTTGCAGTCTTTGATCAATTCCTCTCCCATCCTGCTGTCCTCAAAGTCCTCAAACCCTGACAACCCCAATTCTCCTCCCTTATTCTGTGAGTTGGGCTGTTTCAGATAACACAAACAAGAGACACCATTAACTCTTTGTCCATTCAGCTTATTTCACCTTAACACACTGTCTTCCTGGTTTGTGTATGATTTCCATCACTTTCATGCCTGAAGAAGTTCTTTGTACATGTGATATTTTCTTTGCCCATTCTTCCATCAGTAGACACTCAGTAGTCACATTTCTGTTACTGTGATAAAACCTCATGGCCAAAAGAACTTACCCAGGAAACAGTTTAGTTTGACTTTTAGCTCCTGAGGCGGAGGCCATAATATCACAGAATGCCATGGCATCAGGTCCAGGAAGCTGAGAATTCATATCTTCAACTATAAAGCAGGGAAAGAACACAGGAACTAGGGCAAAGCTATACATTCTCAAAGCCCACACAAAATGACATACTTCCTCTAGCAAGGTTCAATCTCATAAAACGTAGCCTGCCCATGCAGCTCCACCAACTGTCCCCACGTGCTCTAATGCCTGAGCCTATGGAGGAGGAGGAAAGGGCTCATTCAAACCACCACAAGGCATTTCCATTATTTCAAAACCTTGGCTATAATGAGTTTCATTCATCAGACATGGGAATGCATCTACACAGTTCCTCAGTGTGATAATTTCTGTTGTGAGACCATAATCTCACCTTCTCTAAGTTTCATTAACAATTGTTACTTTTCTCATAAACATTTGTAATAACACACAAAAAGGTGTGAGATGACCATGTTTCCAAAAGATATCTATAGATTAATATCATCCGTACCAAAATTCCAGTCACATCCTTCATAGAAATAGAAAAGGAAATCTTAAAATTCATATGGGAGTACAGAAGTCCAGGAATATTTGGACATGGTGGTACTCACCTACAGTCCCAGAAAATGTAGGTGCAGGAAGGATGATCAGAAGTTCAAGGCCAGCCTCCACTACACAGCAACCCTAAGGCCAAAAGCACCACAAAATGAAACCTTGTCTCAAGAAGAACAGTCAGGCAGAGGCAGGTAGATTTCTCTAAGTTCAAGGCCAGTGTGGTCAACAGAATGAGTTCCAGGACTGTCAAAGCAACACAGAGAAACTATGTCTCCAAGAAAAAACAAAATAAAGAAAAAATCAAAAATAGAACAAAAAATAATAAAGTTAAAATTTAAAAAAGAAGTATAATGCAGAGTGGAATAACTTAAAAACTATAAGGCAACTTAAAATACCAAGAAAGCAATATGCAGAATTCTAAGGGAAAGAGTTAAAGAGAAGAAGCTCCAGAGAGAGCAGAAGGAACAGTCAGGCTTCTCCTTACCAAGGGACAGAACAGGTCTTATCTTAATAGCAAGGTAGGTGTAGTTTTATTAAAGAGAACAAAGTTTTCTTCTTATAGACTTGGGTTTAACTCATTAATCAATAAAAGGGTATAATAATTTTCTTTCTCTATGCAATAAAAATTGGAGCTCATTTTTCAAAAAAAAAAATAATAATGGCCAAACAATTTTGACTAAAGAAAACTACTGGCAGTATCTGGCCTCAAATTATACTACAGAGCCAGAGACAAAAACAGCATGATTCTACTGCAAACATAATATCAATAAACTAGAAGAATAAAGGCTCCAGAAATAAACACACAGCTACAGCCACATGATTCTTAACAAAAGTGCCAAAAACATACATTGAAGAAAGGATGGTTTCTTTAATAAATGGAATAAGAAAATAAAATATCCATATTTAGGATACCTCAATGACAAACCAACCTCTCACCCTATATAGAAATCAATTGAAAATGTGTCAAAGGCTTTAATGAAGATCTGAAATTTTTAAATACTTGTGAGAGAGACAGGAAAATCCTCTAGATACAGAAATAAGACATGAATAGCTTCCAATAACTTAAAAAATAGGAAGGCTAATGATTTGTTTGAGTTCATTTTATAACCAGCCACTTTGCTGAAGCTGTAGGAGTTCTCTGGTAAAGTTTTTGGAGTCACTTAAGTATACTGTCATATTGTCTGCAAATAGTGATATTTTTACTTCTTCCTTTCCAATTTGTATCCCTTTGACCTCTTTTTTTTTTTAATATCTAATTGCTCTTAGCTAGAACTTCAAGTATTATATTGAATAGATAGAGGGCAGCCTTGTCTACTTTCTGATTTTAGTGGGATTGCTTCAAGTTTCTCTCCATTTAGTTTGTTGTAGGCTCCTGGTTTGCTGTATATTGCTTTTACTATGCTTAGGTATGGGTCTTTCCAAGACTTTTAACATGAAAGGATGCTGGATTTTGTCAAGTGATTTTTCAGCATCTAATGAAACTATCATGTGTTTTTTTTCTTTGAGTTTGTTTATGTAGTAGAATACATTGATGGATTTCTGTATATTGAACCATCCCTGCATCCCTGGGATGAAGCCTACTTGATTTTGGTGAATGATCGTTTTAATGTGTTCTTGGATTCGGTCAGCAAGAATTTTATTGAGTATTTTTGCATTGATATTCATAAGGGAAATTGGTCTGAAATTCTCAGATGTTCTCCCACAGAGGAATGGATACAGAAAATTGGTACATTTACACGATGGAGTACTACTCAGCTATTAAAAATGATGAATTCATGAAATTCTTAGGCAAATGAAAAATATCATCCCGAAAATATCATCCGGAGTGGGGTAACTCAATCACAAAAGAACACACATGGTATGCACTCACTGATAAGTGGATATTAGTCCAAAATCTCCAAATACCCAAGATACAGTTCACAGACCACATGAAATTCAAGAAGAAGGAAGACCAAGGTGTGGGTGCTTCGGTCCTTCTTAGAAAGGGGAACAAAATACTCACGGGAGCAAATATGGAGGCAAAGTGCAGAGCAGAGACTGAAGGAAAGGCCATCCAGAGACTCTCCCACCTGGGGATTCATCGCAGATACAATCACCAAACTCCAACACTATTGTCGAGACTAAGAAAGGCTTGCTGAAAGGAGCCTGATATAACTCTCTCCTGAGAGGCCCTGCCAGACCCTTACAGAGTCAGATGCTCACAGCCAACCATTACACTGAGTGTGAGTGCCCCCCAATGGATGAGTTAGAGAAAGGATTGAAGGAAAGAGCTTAAGGGGTTTGCAACCCCAGAGGAAAAACAACAATATCAACCAACTAGACCAACCCCCCCAGAGCTCCCAGGGACTAAGCCACCAACCAAGGAGTACACATGGCTCTGGCTACAAATGCAGCAGAGGACAGCCTTGTCAGGTGTACTGGCTGCTTTCGTGTGTCAACTTGACACAGGCTGGAGTTATCACAGAGAAAGGAGCTTCAGTTGGGGAAATGCCTCTATGAGATCCAACAGTGAGGCATTTTCTCAGTTGGTGATCAACGGGGAGGGCCCTTGTGGGTGATTCCATCCCTGGGCTGGTAGTCCTGGGTTCTATATGAATGCAAGCTGAGCAAGCCAGGGGAAGCAAGCCAGTAAGTAGCATCCCTCCTCTGCATCAGCTCTTACTTCCTGACCTGCTTGAGTTCCAGTCCTGACTTCCTTTGGTGATGAACAGCAATGTGGAAGTTTAAGCTGAATAAACCCTTTCCTTCTCATCTTACTTCTTGGTCATAATGTTTGTGCAGGAAAAGAAACCCTGACTAAGACATCAGGCATCAATGGGAGGAGAGGTCCTTGGCCCTATGAAGGTTGGATAGATGCCCAGTGTAGGGGAATCAAGGGCAGAGAAGAGAGAGTGGGTGGGTGGGTGGAGGAACACTCATAGAAGCAGGGCAAGGGGGATAGGAGAGGAGGTTTCTGGGAGGGGGAACCTAGGTAAGGGGATAACACTTGAAATGTAAATAAATTTTAACACTAAATAAATAAAAATAAAATAACTTAGAAATTAACACCAAGAGCTGACAAATAGGATTACATCAAATTAAAAGGCTTCTCACAGCAAAGAAAATAATCAAGTGAAGAGAGAAAGCCTACAGGTGAGTTAAACATCTTCACCAGCCTTTCTCTGGAACTCCAAAAATCAAATACAGAAGAAAAATACTCAAATCAATTGAGCTGAAAAGAGGCAATTTGAAATATGCTGGGTAGTGGTGGCATACACCTTTAATCCTAGCTCTTGGGAGGCAGAGGCAGGTGGATTTCTGAGTTTGAGGCCAGCCTAGTCTACAGAGTGATTTCCAGGACAGCCAGAGCTACACAGAGAAACCTTGTCTTGAAAAACCAAAAAAAAGGAAAAAAAAGAAATATCCACAAAATGCCTTATATTCTACTAGTAAAATTATACAAAGACACTGTATGTGTATGTGTATTGTATATGTTCAATAGCGAAATACATATTGATAGAACCATTACTTCCAAAACACCAAAATTAGAAAAACCATAAAAAGGAATGGGCAAGTCATAGAATACTCATTATACTCCAGTGCTGCATGGCAGTGAAAGTTAATAGTCCATGACTACATGCATCAAAGTGTATGAACCTCGAAACTCCAATAATGAGCAAATGAGTCAGAAGAACACAGAAAATGGGCCTCCATTTTACAAGGCGAGTAGGTATCAAACAGAAAATCCAGAACACAGAATCCAGAATATATGAGATTTAATTCATTGTGATATTTGTTGTTCAATTCTTTACATGGGGAATGGACTGTTTAATAAATAGTCACAGTCAAAACTTTGATTGTCTTCAAAAGTATTTTTTATCCCTAAGTTATACCACAGCTAAAAACAAATTATAGCTGGCCATAACTTGCCAGGTTTCTTTGAGACTGATTCATGTGTTCACCCAATCTAGAAGAGCATTTATTTGATGCTATTGGAGAGCAAGCAAGGAGGAGAGTAGAAGCAAACTCTGAGAAAGAATAAAGGACAAGCACCTCATGCTTCACACGGCTTTACCCAGATGGGACAAGCAGAGGAAAATGCTGGGACTGAAAATCCGAGGAGGTGGTCAAATAGCAACCAATATCATAGAGCTGGAACACAACAGCACCGCGTAACTCCTCAGTATGGTGGAGTCCCAGAGGTCCTTCAAGACTTCCTATAGAGACCATCACCATCCAGAATAAGAATGAACCAACAGACTAAGCAGAGCATCAAGACAGGCCAGTTCCTGACATGTTTAGAGTAGTCTGCTGTTTAGCAAAAGTATCTCATCCAAGAGAAGATGGCGTCTCTGGCTTTCCCAAACAGTGTTCTGTAGTCAATCAAAAGTGAACAATATGATATATTGCCTGCAGCTTCCCGCCCAGCTGGTGGTGGGGAAGCCTGAGTGTCACCCAGCGTGCCAGGTGCTCAGAACCATCCGACGGCGGCGGCAGAACCAGGTACCCGACACAGCCCGAGCTTAAGACCTTCGGGGACTCAGGCCTGGAGTGGGAGTTGGGCACAGAATAGCGGGTGCACTCTGCACTCGCGGGGCGGACCCCGAGCTCCCTGCAGGCAGCTGCCATATTGCCTGCAGCTTCCCGCCCAGCTGGTGGTGGGGAAGCCTGAGTGTCACCCAGCGTGCCAGGTGCTCAGAACCATCCAGCGGCAGCGGAACCAGGTACCCGACACAGCCCGAGCTTAAGACCTTCGGGGACTCAGGCCTGGAGTGGGAGTTGGGCACAGAATAGCGGGTGCACTCTGCACTCGCGGGGCAGACCCCGAGCTCCCTGCAGGCAGCTGCCATATTGCCTGCAGCTTCCCGCCCAGCTGGTGGTGGGGAAGCCGGAGTCAGCCAGTGTGCCAGGTGCCCAGACCCAGCCAGAGGCTGAACCAGCCTCCCATCCAGCCAGTGGCAGGGAAGCTGGAAACCGGACCCAGCCAGCTTCCCAGCAGCTTGGGACCAGCAGGCGGAACCAGATAACTGAGATATCCCAACTTTAATACCCCTGGGGAAACAGGATATCAGACAGCAAACCCTGAGCAGGAGCAGTGCAGAGCAGCCGCCCAACAGGCGGAACCAAATACCTGGGATATCCTGAGTTTAAGACCTCAGGGGACTCAGGCCACCTGTCAGCCATCTGTGAGCAAGAACCCCGCAGGACAGTGATTCAGGTATCCCAGTCGCTGGGAAATAGCCTTACAACCCCACAGGAGGGTCAAGCACCAGCTAGTATCTACAGGACCAACTAACACCAGAGTTAACCAGATGGCAAAAGGCAAACGTAAGATCACTACTAACAAAAATCAAGGCAATATGGCGGCATCCGAACCCAGTTCCCCAACAGCAATAAATATTGGATACCCCGAAACACCAGAAAAACAAGACTCAGATCTAAAATCACTGGTCAGGATGCTGATAGAGGAACACTTAGATAAATCTCTTAAAGTAATACATGAGAAAATAGATCAAAAGCTAGAAGCCATTGCAAGACAAACACAATTAAATCCCACATATCTCAACACACCAGAAAAACAAGACTCAGATCTAAAATCACTGGTAAAGATGCAGATTGAGGATCACTTAGATAAATTTCTTAAAGTAATAGAGGAGAAAATAGATCAAAAACTAGAAGCCCATACAAGGCAGACACAAAAATCACTTAAAGAAATCCAGGAGAATATAGAGCAAAAAATGAATCCCAATAAGGGGGAGAAACAAAAATCACCTAAAGAAATACAAGAGAACATGGGTCAACGAGTAGAAGTCATAAAGGAGGAAACACAAAAATCCCTTAAAGAATTACAGGAAAACACAAACAAGCAACTGAAAGATCTGAGCAAAACCATACAAAATCTAAAAACAGAAGTAGAAACAACTAAGCAATCACAAAGGGAGACAATGTTGGAGATAGAAAACCTTGGGAAGAAATCAGGAGTCATAGATGCAAATATCAACAATAGAATACAAGAGATAGAAGACAGAATCTCAGATGCTGAAGATACCATAGGAACCATGGATTCAACAATTAAAGAAAATGCAAAATGCAAAAAGCTGGTAACCCAAAACATTCAGGAAATCCAGGACACAATGAGAAGACCAAACCTAAGGATTATAGGGATAGATGAGAATGAAGATCTACAACTTAAAGGGCCAGCAAATATCTTCTACAAAATTATGGAAGAAAATTTCCCCAACCTAAAGAGAGAGATGCCCATGAATATACAAGAAGCCTATAGAACACCAAATAGACTGGACCAGAACAGAAATACTTCCCGTCACATAATAATCAAAACCCCAAATGTACTAAACAAAGAAAGAATATTAAAGGCAGTAAGAGAAAAAGGACAAGTAACATATAAAGGAAGACCTATCAGAATTACACCAGACTTCTCACCTGAGACCATGAAAGCTAGAAGATCCTGGGCAGACCTCATGCAGACCCTAAGAGAACACAAACTTCAGCCAAGACTACTATACCCAGCAAAACTCTCAATTGCCATAGATGGGGAAACCAAGATATTCCACGACAAAACCAAATTTGCAAGATACTTATCTACAAACCCAGCCCTACAAAGGATAATAGGGGAAAAATACCAACACAAGGGGGGAAACAACACCCCAGAAGAAACAAGATAGAAACCCCATCTCATCCAACCCAAAAGAAGAGAACCACTCAAATACAAATAATAATAACAATTCCCAAAATGTCAGGAAGTAATAATTACTATTCCTTAATATCTCTTAATATCAATGGACTCAATTCCCCAATCAAAAGACACAGACTAAAAGACTGGATACGGAAACAGGACCCTACATTTTGCTGCATACAGGAAACACATCTCAGTGTCAAAGACAAACACCACCTTAGAGTAAAAGGCTGGAAGACAGTTCTACAAGCAAATGGTCCCAGGAAACAAGCTGGAGTAGCCATTCTAATATCAGATAAAATCGACTTTCAACCTAAAGTCATCAAAAGAGACACAGAAGGTCACTTCCTGCTTGTCAAAGGGAAAATCCACCAAGAAGAATTCGCAATACTGAACATCTATGCGCCAAATGCAAGGGCACCCTCATTCGTAAAAGAAACTTTACTAAAGCTTAAAGCACACATCACAACTAACACAATGATTGTAGGTGACTTCAACACTCCACTCTCCTCAATGGACCGATCAGGAAAGCAGAAACTAAACAGGGACACAGTGAAACTAATTGAAGCTTTGGACCAATTGGATTTAACAGATATATATAGAACATTCCATCCTAAAACAAAAGAGTATACCTTTTTCTCAGCACCGCACGGTACCTTCTCAAAAATTGATCATATAATTGGTCACAAGACAGACCTCAACAAATACAAGAAGACCGAACTAATCCCATGTCTCCTATCGGATCACTATGGAGTAAAAGTGGTCTTCAATAGCAAGAACAACAACAGAAAGCCCACATACACATGGAAACTGAACAATACTCTACTCAATGACACCCTGGTCAAGGAAGAAATAAAGAAAGAAATCAAAGACTTTTTAGACTTCAATGAAAATGAAGGTACGACCTACCCAAATCTCTGGGATACAATGAAAGCAGTGCTAAGAGGAAAACTCATAGCCCTGAGTGCCTCCAAAAAGAAACTGGAAAGAGCATACACTAGCAACTTAACAGCACACCTGAAGGCGCTGGAACAAAAAGAAGCTAACTCACCCAGGAGGAGTAGAAGAGAGGAAATCATCAAACTAAGGGCTGAAATCAATCAAGCAGAAACAAAGAGAACCATACAAAGAATCAACAAAACCAAGAGCTGGTTCTTCGAGAAAATCAACAAGATAGATAAACCCTTAGCTAGACTAACCAAAGGGCACAGAGATAGTATCCAAATTAACAAAATTAAAAATGAAAAGGGGGATATAACAACAGAAACAGAGGAAATTCAAAAGATCATCAGATCCTACTACAAAGGCCTATACTCAAAACAACTGGAGAATCTGGAGGAAATGGACAATTTCCTAGACAGATACCAAATACCAAAATTAAATCAGCATCAAGTAGACCAGCTAAACAGTCCCATAACCCTTAAAGAAATAGAAGGGGTTATAGAAAGCCTCCCAACCAAAAAAAGTACGGGACCAGATGGTTTTAGTGCAGAATTCTACCAGACCTTCAAAGAAGACTTAACACCAATACTCTTCAAACTATTCCACAAAATAGAGACAGAAGGGACACTGCCCAACTCGTTCTTCGAAACCACAATTACGCTGATACCTAAACCACAAAAAGATCCAACAAAGAAAGAGAACTACAGGCCAATTTCTCTTATGAATATAGATGCAAAAATACTAAATAAAATTCTTGCCAACCGAATCCAAGAGCATATCAAAACGATCATTCACCATGATCAAGTAGGCTTCATTCCAGGAATGCAGGGATGGTTCAATATACGGAAATCCATCAATGTAATCCACTACATAAACAAACTAAAAGAAAAAAACCACATGGTCATCTCATTAGATGCTGAAAAAGCATTTGACAAAATTCAGCATCCTTTCATGCTAAAAGTCTTGGAAAGAGCAGGAATTCAAGGCCCATATCTAAACATAGTAAAAGCAATCTACAGCAAACCAGTAGCCAACATCAAAATAAATGGAGAGAAACTTGAAGCAATTCCACTAAAATCAGGGACTAGACAAGGCTGTCCTCTCTCTCCATATCTTTTCAATATAGTACTTGAAGTTCTAGCGAGAGCAATCAGACAACATAAGGAAGTCAAAGGGATACAAATTGGAAAGGAAGAAGTCAAAGTATCATTATTTGCAGATGATATGATAGTCTACTTAAGCGATCCAAAAAACTCCACCAGAGAACTTCTACAGCTGATAAATAACTTCAGCAACGTGGCTGGTTATAAAATTAACTCAAGCAAATCAGTAGCCTTCTTGTACTCAAAGGACAAGCAGGCTGAGAAAGAAGTTAGGGAAATAACACCCTTCACAATAGCCACAAACAACATAAAGTACCTTGGCGTAACTCTAACCAAACAAGTGAAAGATCTGTATGACAGGAACTTCAAGTCCCTGAAGAAAGAAATCGAAGAAGACCTCAGGAGATGGAAAAATATTTCTTGCTCCTGGATTGGCAGGATCAATATAGTAAAAATGGCCATCTTGCCAAAAGCAATCTACAGATTCAATGCAATCCCCATCAAAATCCCAACTCAATTCTTCATAGATCTAGAAAGAGCAATTCTCAAATTCATCTGGAGCAACAAAAAACCCAGGATAGCTAAAACTATTCTCAACAATAAAAGGACTTCTGGGGGAATCAATATCCCTGACCTCAAGCAGTACTACAGAGCAATTGTGTTAAAAACTGCATGGTATTGGTACAGCAACAGGCAGGTAGATCAATGGAATAGGATTGAAGACCCAGAAATGAACCCACAGACTTATGGTCACTTGATCTTTGATAAAGGAGCCACAACCATCCGGTGGAAAAAAGATAGCCTTTTCAACAAATGGTGCTGGTTCAACTGGAGGTCAACATGCAGAAGAATGAGAATTGACCCACTCTTATCTCCTTGTACTAAGATCAACTCCAAGTGGATCAAGGACCTCCACATAAAACCAGACACACTGAAACTATTAGAAAAGAAACTTGGGAAGACTCTGGAGGACATGGGCACAGGGGTAAAGTTCCTGAACAGAACACCAATAGCTTATGCTCTAAGATCAAGAATTGACAAATGGGACCTCATAAAATTACAAAGTTTCTGTAAGGCAAAGGACACTGTCAGAAGGACAAAACGGCAACCAACAACGTGGGAAATGATCTTTACCAACCCCACATCCGACAGAGGGCTAATATCCAATATATACAAAGAACTCAAGAAGTTAGACCCCAAAGAACCAAATAACCCTATCAAAAAATGGGGCACAGAGCTAAACAAAGAATTTTCACCAGAAGAAATTCGGATGGCCGAGAAACACCTTAAGAGATGTTCAACATCATTAGTCATCAGGGAAATGCAAATCAAAACAACCCTGAGATTCCACCTCACTCCAGTCAGAATGGCTAAGATTAAAAACTCGAGAGACAACAAGTGCTGGCGAGGATGTGGAGAAAGAGGAACACTCCTCCACTGTTGGTGGGATTGCAAAATGGTAAAACCACTCTGGAAATCAGTGTGGCGGTTCCTCAGAAAATTGGGCATGCCACTCCCAGAGGACCCTGGCATACCACTCCTGGGCATATACCCAGAGGATTCCTCTGCATACAACAAAGACACATGCTCCTCTATGTTTATAGCAGCCTTGTTTATAATAGCCAGAAATTGGAAGGAGCCCAGATATCCCTCAAAGGAGGAATGGATACAGAAAATGTGGTATATTTATACAATGGAGTACTACTCAGCAATTAAAAATAATGAATTCATGCAATTTGTAGGTAAATGGTTAGATCTGGAAACTATCATCCTAAGTGAGCTAACCCAATCACAAAAGAATACACACGAAATGCAATCACTGATAAGTGGATATTAATGAGCCCAGAAGCCCTAAATACTCAAGGCACAATTAGCAAGTCAAATGACTCTCAAGAAGAAAAAAAGGAGAGGACCCTGGGCCTGTAAAGATTGGATCCAGTATTGTAGACCCAGAACAGAGAAATCGTGGGGGGGGGGAAGAGTGGGGAATAGCATGGGGGGGAGAGGAATTATGGGACATATGGTGGGGGGTAACTGGGAAAGGGGAAAGCCTTTGGAATGTAAACAAAGAATATAGAAAATAAAAAAAAATTAAAAAAAAAAGTGAACAATATAATGCTTGGAAGAAAACCAACAGAACAAAACAGTCAGGCAATTCTGATCCTGGAGGAATTAAATAGGATATAGGGTGACTGATTTGCATAGTCAAGGACAAGATAAAACAGAAATTGTTTTAGCAAAGAACAGGAAACAATGTTTAAAAAAACCAACTCTGATGAAAATCATAAACCTGAGAATGCAGTACTGAGTTAAGAATATGTTGAGTTACAGAGAGCTATAGAAAGATATGTAGACTGCAACAGAGCACAAAGGGGTTAGAAATGAAGGAAACTGTGTGGGACAGGGGACAGTCAAAACCTTTAGCATGGTGGTGGCTGGGATCTCACACAGGAGAAAGGGGGAAGGGATAAAGTAAATATTCAAAGATTTCATGTCTAAGGATTCGACAAAACAGGATTCAAAAAATATTAAAATGTGATCAAACTCCAAAACAGAAGAATTACAAAGCTATAAATGGAGGCATATTATGCAAACATTTTTGAAAAGGAAGATGGGTTCTTAAGAACAAACAAGGGAAGAGGCAGGGTAATTATTTTAAGAGAAAAACAGTCAGATTTAAAGCTGAATTCTCAATAGCAATGCAATCAGATGGAAATCTAACTACAACAAGATGTCCTTAAACATCTGAAAGGTGAGTAGAACTCTAAGGTTCATCACTGTGGATTGATCACCGAAACTGGATTGAGAATTCCCAGGAAAATGAATATTTGTGTGAGCTTGTTTCCAGAAAGGTTTGACTAGGTAAAGCAGACCCACACTAAAGGTGGGCTATGCCATCCAATGGGGCCCAAGAGATGAAGTGAGCTGAACACCAGCCAGCTCTCCTCCATCACACCAAAACTAAGAGCAAGGTAAATAACTCCTCCCCTTGGGTTGCTTTGTCCAGGATTTGGTTGAAATAATAATAATAATAAAGGACTAATATAATAATTAAAAGATAAAAGTGGTTAAGTCTATTATCAAAGTGATGAATTATACCTTGCTCACTACCTGATATAAAAATGAATGATGAACATTAATAAGATATAAAATACACACTTAACATAATTTCAAGGACTGTTTGGAACACTACACCACCCATTACAGTCTTCACATGTATAGACACAGCATTAAGAAGTTATATGTGGGTCACTGAGCAAGTGTCAGCAAATTTAAAAGAATTTAACTTTATTCAAAAAAAAATCTATGACCTTAATGGAGTTACTCTGGAGGAAAAAAATGGAAAAGAAATGTTCATTGTCTTGAAAAGCAACTGGTTTGTTGTTTTGGTTTTTGGAGTTGGGTTTTGTGGGGTTTTGTGGGGGGTTGGTTTGGGGTTTAGCTTTTGTTATGAATCATGGTTCATATTATTTTAGTTTTGATAGCTGTGATAAAACACCATGGGCCAAAAGAAATATAGGGATAAAAGTGTTTGCTTGGATTATAAATCCTAATTACAATTCATCAGAAATGGAAGTTAGCTCTAAACTCAAGGCAGGAAAAAATAGGAACTGAGGCAAAAGCCATGGAACAACCCCTGGCTGGCTCCCCGGGCTTGTTCAGCTTGCTTTCTTACATGCCTTAGGCCCACCTGCCCAGGAGGAGCACTGTCCATGGTGAGCTGGGTCCTCCCAAAATGATCACTAATCAAGAAAGTGTCCCCATGCACATGTCTAAAGGCTAATCTGATCGGGGAATATTCTCATTTGAGGTCTCTTTGCAAGTAACTGCTTATTTCAAGTTGACGAAAACCTAACTAGCACATGGTTTAAGGGAGAAATGTAAATTTAAAATGTGAGAATGAATGATAATGAAAATAAAACGTGGAATCATCCTGAAATGTTGGAGAAAGAAGAGCAAATGAAGGCCAAAGAAACCCAAAGGGATGAAACAAAGAGAAATCCACTCGTTCTTCATACAATGAGAACCTTATACCCAGCATCATCCTCAGATAAAAGGAACCAGAGCTCCTACACATGTGTATAATTTCAGACCTGGAGTATCTCTTAGTGCCAGAGGGGGGAAAAATTGTGTTAAAAGACAAACATTAACAGGAATGCCTTAGTTAGGGTTTTTTTTTGCTGTAAAGAAATAACATGATGATGGCAACTTTTATAAAAGACAGCATTTAACTGGGGCTGGCCTACAGTTTCAGAGGTTTAGTCTGATATCATTGTGGTAGGAATGCAGAAAGAGATAGAGCTGGAGGAGGAGCTGAGAGTTCTACATCTTATTCAGCAGGCAATAGGAAGAAACAGACACTGGGTCTATATCTAGCATTTGAAACCTCAAAGCCTACACCCAGTGACACACTTCCTCTAACAAGGCCACACCTCCTAATAGTTCTAGTCTCTACGAACCTCTGGGGGCCATTTTCATTCAAATCACTACAGGGACAAGAATATAAGATGAAAGACCTTCCGACAGCCCAATTTAGAATGATCTAAGTCACAATATAACCCCATGTTATATCCTAAAATATCAGGTAAATGTCTATGGTCAATATTGACATAAAGGAGAGATGGAACAGAGAGAGGGAAAGGGAGGGAGAGAGAGAAAGGGAGGGAGATCCTGTGTAAAAGGAGTTAGTTTGGTAATTTATATGAATAATCTCCTCAGAGGAGCATAACTTCTACCATTGTGTGTAAGCCTGATGAAGGAGAAGTCTCATCAAGACCACATCAGCCTGGAGACCAAGATTTGTTCATATCACTAAAGGTGTCATGCTAATAATAAGCACTCTTGGTGGCACATGGTGAGACCATAACACTGTTTAAAAGACTGTAAGAGAATATCATGAACAATTTGTGATAGTAAATCTGGAATTTTCCAATTAAATATTGATGAAAGTCAATAAAAGATTTACCTCATAGTATATGTAATTCCCAAGATAATGAAGATCAACAAACATATAACATTTGACTTACTTGCAGAGAGATGAAAAAGGCAACCACCACAAGATGACATCATCCTATTCACCAAAATAGCTACGATGATAATGTGGGGAAAATTCAAGTCCCAGCACCCTGATAGCACTCCTAGAAGTGTGAAGGGATAGATCACTTAGCAAAACCATGGCTTTACTAAAAAAAAAAAATCAGTGATTACTGATCTATCTATTCCCCGTGAACTGTTGGCTTCTCTCTCAAGTTCATATCCTGTTGGAAGAATAATGCACAAGGATGACCTTGGCTCTACATGGTCATGGATGAGGAGTTCATACATCCACCAACAGCCTAACAGAAGGGGGCCGAGGAGCATGGAAAGGGAACAGGCTGTTTACAACAGGTAGAGAAAACACAAGCAAGAGAAACTATATTAAAGAGAAGAATGGTAATGGTCAGTGGTTGGAAGTAGAGTGGAAAAGACGTTGGCAAAGGTAACAGGAGAGGTTTAGACAGGAAAAATACTAGTAAGCTTTGCACAGTTTGACTGTTAAGTCATAATGTGTCTGATTTGCTAAGAAAGGTGATCTACATTGCCATTGGGAAAGAATAAAAGGTATCTATGTGAGGTGGGGGACACGTTGATTACATTAAGTGTAGCGATGACTTCACAATGTTTACAACTCCCATCACATTGTAGAACTTATGAGTGTTCTATTTTGTCAGCTTTCTTCAGTAGATGTGGGGAAACATTTTACCTGCAAATAAAGTAGGGTTTAAAAGAAAGCCTATTAGCCAGCATAGTGGCACATAACTGTCTCCCACACTTGGGAGACAGACCTCTGGGAGTCAGTTTATATATGAAAACCTTGGGGGGGCTGTGCTGGAGAGATGGCTCAGTGGTTAAGAGTACTGACTGCTCTTCTGAAGGTTCTGAGTTCAAGTCCCAGCAACCACATGGTGGCTCACAACCATCCGTAATGAGATCTGACACCCTCTTCTGGAGACAGCTACCGTGTACTTACATATAATAAATAAATAAATCTTTAAAGGAAACCTCGTAAATGAATAATGTATAAACTAACTTACACTAAGGTTAGTAACCACTAAGTCGAAACTACTATGCTTGGCTTTAGGAGACAAAATTATGGAAGAGGAGGAGGGTGGGGAGGCAATTACCATCGACAACAGACAACACAGTGGTGAATAGACAACACTAGGAACTTCAGTGAGAGCATCCAGCAGTGGCGGGACTCCATCTGAGTAGCCAGTTGGTGGAAACTGGCCTTGGCTCTTTTCTCTTTATAATCCTTTAATAGTACAATTTCACTGTGCACATTATACTTTTAATTTTCTAAGTTTATTGAAAAAAAAAAACTCCAGCTGAATTAAGATTTTGATGTAAAAGTCAAAGAAAGAGGAGGGAACCTGGAAGACTACATTCCATGTAACTCCCCCATAAGAAAGAGCTTAATTATCTGTGAAAATCCAGAGATGCAATATTAAAAATGCACACAATTGATTACACGATGAGCTGAAGCTTTCTTATGAACTTTCCTATTAAAAGATACCTCTACATTGGATGATGAAGCTCATAAAAAATGCAAAGATGAGAAGATTCAGACAATAATAAATCCAGAAGCAACAAATACAGGAAGTTGCTAAGACTCTCCAGCAATTGGAAAACTGAAAATAATCACTTTAGACTTCTCATCTAGGAGAAACGTTTAAAAACCTAATGTTGAGGTAGGAAGCGAGGGCTGTGCTGATCTCCTTTAGCACAATGATCCTTTACATATATATCTGTCACATTGCTCAACTTACCAATCTCCACTTACCAATTGCCCTCAATAAAGCTGGAACAAAATATCAGTGGCACAAGTGAACTGGGATTGTGTTTACATATAGGCATTTCAGCTGTGTTGGTGGGAATATGTTAACATCTACTAAATGGGTACATTCCTTTGCCCCAGCAATTTCACTGACAAGGAGTTATCCTGAAGAGATGAATCACCCTATGTAAAGGAATATTCACATATATGGGAACTACAGCTGGATTCATTGTGACAAAAAGCTAGCTAAACAATGGGTGTCTCAGTAGAAAAAGCCCTGAAAACAAAATTAAAATGCATGCATGATGATAAATACCATATTGCCCTTAAAAAGAATAACTATTAGTATGTTACTTATCTTAGAAAACCTTCTATAGTAGATATATTAAAGTGCAGAAAATATGTATTTTCCTAAATCATAGAAAAATGCACATTATCCTGGTTTATTTACAGAGCCTCTTCACTCATGAGATGAGCTATACACATGGAACAAATTCAAAATGTTGTCATCACTTTACCTCAAGGAAGTAAGAAAGGGAAGCCTGGAGACCCAAACAAACAGAGGAAAATAACACCCTCAGGAAAACAAACAAAAGACCTACGTCCCATAATGAATGGAAGATGGTCCTGCCTGTTAAATTACATATCAGTATAATATAAATCCTCAAAATTATTCTTGCCCTACTTTAAGTATACCATATGTTTTTATTTAAAATTTAAAATATATAAAAATTAAGGAAAAACAGTTGTATGGAGGCTCAGCTGTTCAGAGCATTTGCTGCTCTTTCAGAGTTCCCAGCACCCAGTTACAGGCTTAGAACTGCCTGTATCTCCGGGTTCTCTCTCTTCTGGCCTCCATAGGCACCCACACATATACATATAAATACAGAATAGTTTCACAAATAGAGACAGCTAAATGAAATTCTTGACATGCAGTTCCACATACCACTAGGTGTCAGCAAAATCCCCCCAGAATTATAGACTTGTTCTTAACTATGGGAAAGCATGCACTTTCATCCACAAGCCCAACGAAAGCATGTTTAGTTCATATGATTTTCAAAAAAGATGTATGGATTATCAGCAGATGAATTAACTTCCTTAAAGATAGACCGTAGGTTTTATTAATAAGCAAGGCATTGACGTGGCTATAACACAGTCCCTATTTACTGAGATACCTACATTCTTTTATCATTATTTTGCTCATGAAGCAGTCTTTTTAAAAAATATCAATGCTTAATATTCAGTAAATCAAGATGCATTTATCTCACACATTATGTGTAAGATACGGAGACAAACTGAAACAATCACATTAACTGAATTCTTTTTTTAATGCAGAGGAAAAGAACACAAGGCCAATCAAATGAAATACGACAAATAAAGCAGTGCAAACTAGTATCCAGGCATGCATCGGCTGTCAGGAGCCTAGACAGTCGCCAGACTTACTGTCTCAAAGTTAAGCCGGGAAGCAAGACTTCCACCAAGCAGCTAAAACTGCTGTCACAAGCCTTCCCCTGAAGTTCATATTTTATTTATTACCAAGCCTCTTCATGTTACTGTGAGAAGGGAGCTGACGAGTCTTCAGAGGTTTATCAGTCACCCACTTGGTCCAGCTTCTACCTCAAAGATGTGGATACGGAAGTTCATGGATCCTGTATCTTGAAAATGGGCAGAATGGAATTGGTGTCTATCACAGAGTGCTCACAGCCACTGTGAGGGGGATCACAACTCTTTGGGGCTTGTTCTGTTGACTAAAGCCCCTGTAACCCATATAACTTTGTCTTGCCAGAGTTTGGCTGTAGTTGGGTTTCTCAAACAATGGTCCATAGTATCAGGTGCAAATACTCCAGAAAATAAGACAAAATCTGGATTATTTGTGACCCAGACTTGTAGAGTTACATAGCATCACTTCTACTCACTATACCATTGGTTCAAAACAATCAGGAGCCTCCCCATGTCCAAGGGGGAAGAAACCAACATTCAAGCTTTTGATGGGGAGTGGGCAAGTCACACTAAGTAAGAATAAATAATTTGGGTAAAACTGAAAATCCTTGGAAGATGCAACCTGCTTGCTGAACAAAAACACACATCCTTTATAGACAGACATTATTGTACTCGGTGCCAAGGGTGTTCAAGGTGTCATTTCAGTCTGACATGATGATAAAGTCTTGGTCTTCATCACCTAACTCAAGTCTAACCCAGCACGGTGGCACATATTTGTAATTCCAGCATTCAGGAAGTAGAAGCAGTTGGGTTGAGATTGAGGATTGACATTTTGTGAACAGCCTAGTCCACACAGAGTTCCAAGACAAGCCTTAAGTATACAGATAAGACCCTGACCCAAAGCTAACTAAATAAGTAAACTGATTAATTAAAGTCATTTAGAATAAAAGAAAAATAAGTCAGGTCCAGGTGCATGTTGGACTCCATGATGTTCCTCAAGTACATTTCTTCTGAGGACCTACAAAACAAAGGAGCAGGTTAGCCTCACAATCATTCAACACTTTTGCAAAAAAACACAAAGTAACTCTTATAGACATTTGTATCATAAAAATAGACACCAAGAATGCACACAGAAACACGTGCCCATTCCTGGATTAAACATTAGTCTACACCCTGGGTTCTTGGCTCTTCTTACTACTTAAATTCTTGGTTCCAAATCCCCACACCATCCTTCCTGTCCCATTTCCATCTGAGCAATGTGCTCCCCACCTGTATCATCACGGGCTCTTAAAAAATCAAGTTTGTGAAATTTGTCACAATTTATTTTAAAGCTTTGTGTTTCCTGTGGATCGATTATCAGTCTATTCAAAGCTCACCCCCGTGCAATGCTCTAAAGTCCTTCGTTGCTATAGGCTTTCTTAAGAGGTAGGCTGTGCCCTTTTCCTCATCAACAAAAAGCTCTGTAAGCAAGCAAAGGTGAGTCAGAGGCTGAGGCAGAAAGGACTTGAGTTCAAGGTCTGGCGGGGTAACACTGAGAATGAGATATTTCGCCACAAACAAATGGGCTACAATAACAAGAAGACTGTGAAAAGCCACCAAAGAGATTGCTAAGGTCTTAAAGTTTTGTAAAACACACCCAAATCCCATCTTTACTTAATGATCACTTTCTATCAGCAACATGGAACTCATACTTGAGGCCTTAGGGTAAAATTTTAAAGGCTAGAAACAGAAGTAATTCTGCTTTTATCCCAGAAAAATTATGAATCTCATATCTAAGGCTTTGTAAGTAAATAAACACTAGGCTTCATTTTCTCATCCTGTATTGTATCATAAAACTATACTACTTTTAATTCACCACTCAGAAATCACTTTCATCTTGTTGCTTAATTCATTTGTCTGCTTTCAATTTTCCATTTTATGATGCTAGTAATTTTTGCTAAGTTTCTTTCACAATGTTCGCTGAAGGCACCCTACCCTCCTTTTAGCCCTCTCCTACAACCTCCTTGAGACTTGCCAACCCAACCACCATCACCACACCAAGGCCTTTCAAGTTTCTGCCCACTGTTCAATGAAAACTGAGGGCAACCTCTCATCCCTGGTACCCAAACCTGCTCAGTTATCATTTCCACATAAAATCGTCTTCCAAAACATAATGGGTAAAAATTATGATAAAATTATGTTCACACCTTCTGTGAAGCAGACATTCAGACAGGACACAGCAGTGTGGGGTTACTTTTTTAGCTCTACAATGTCTGAGCCTCATCTCGGGATACCAAAATAGTCATAAGCTGGGTGTGTGTGTGTGTGTGCTAAAGCAGTGCCTTACACATGCCCTCTCCATGTGGAATGTGTTATCTGCCACATGACAACCTCAGAACTGTTCAGACTTAGAGTGTTCAACATTAATCAAGTTTCCAGTGAAAAAGAAAAATGTGCATACCCTTGTGTGAACCAGCTCACAAGTCTTACATCATCACTGAAGGCAAAGTGGGACAGGAGACAGGGCTATAATCACTTTAGAAAAATAAAATCCTCCACACCTATCTATCATTAAAAAAAAAAAACACCCTAGGAGACACATGTTCTACTGTGGATGGGCTTGCAGCACCCGTTTTTGCTGCCTATCAAATCCACATCAGAATATTGACAAAATCAAAGGTGAAGAAAGAACAGCCAAAGGGAGAACACTGCACAGCAATGGAAATGACAACAGATTCACTGATGCCTATCACGGTTGTTTGATGTGGAGACGCAGGGAATGACTGGGAGGTGGGGACAGTCTCACTGAGAGCCAATAAAAAAGCTCCCTCCACCACAGCCAAATTTTTCTTTCAAAAATTAAATGATTAATGGAGCTGAAAACAGAATTTATCAATATTCTATATGAAAATACATTAGAACAATGGCTTCAGTCCACCACAAATGCCTAAATAACTATCTCCCCTACTCAGTAAGATATTGGTTCTCAACCTGTGGATTGTGATTCCTTTGGGGAAATCAAATGGCTCTTTCAGGGGATCACCTATGGCTATCTGACTTTTACATATTATGATTCATAACAGTAGCAAAATTATATATATATATATGTATGTATGTATATGTATATGTATATGTATATGTATATGTATATGTATATGTATATGTATATGTATATGTATATGTATATATGCTCTCTAACAGGTCCTCTCCACCTTTCCCTGGTCTTGGACTCCCCTCCTCCAGCTACTAAGACCCTGAGTCTAAAAATTTCAAATGTACACCAAAGATATCCTCCAAACTGCTTAACCTTACCTTCTGTTTCTAGTCTATCTGTCCCAGCAGGTTTAAATCAACTATAGATTACTCCAGCAGCTCACCAGCTCCACATGTCCCCTTGGAATCTGCACTTTAGAGGAGACTAAAGCAACTAGCTTCAGATGGTCCAGACTCGCAGACTGTTCCAATACTGCCTTGCTTCCCTAACCATAGATAGTTCTGCAGAGCCAGGACATTGACTGACAGCCTGCTCTTCCTGGGAGTGACCAACATTCTAGCTTCCTTAGGTCCCTAACCATAACATCCCACCTTCAGCAGGAAGCGACCAGAGAAAGCAACACCCACTTAACCAACACCCACTCGTTAATAAAATGAAAAGGTAGGAATGAAGGTCTGTCTAACAGGCCCAAGCATCACCAAACATGGCACCATCAGGGCTCTAGCCCTCCTTCCTTCTCTCCCCTTGCTAAACCTTTAGATAGCATTTCTGGAGCTAGCCCCCAAGGTCTATTCCCTTATTTGACCACTTCCTTATGCCTAACTAAAAATCAAAGATCAAGCAATCAAACCTCAATGTTTGGCTACACTGCCTAACCTGTCCAATTAGGACTTGCCAACTCACAGAATCCCTACTTTCCTCCTTAAAAACTATCCCTGCAGAAATACATACTGTGTGTGCTTGACCAATCCAGAAGAACACCCCCACCTCTTGTCCCTCCAAAGGAATACATTTCTTTTGTGCTGATAATGTGGTGTCTCAGTTTGTTCAGTGCCAACTCTAAAGTCCCATTACACACACACACACACACACACACACACACACACACACACAGAGTTTTTGAATAGTTGGGAGGGAGAGGACTTATGGGACGCATGGTGGGGGGGGAACTGGGAAAGGGGAAAGCCTTTGGAATGTAAACAAAGAATATAGAAAATAAAAAAAATTCTCTTGAAAAAAAAAGAGACATAGCTACATAGTGAAACCCTGTATTAAAAAAAAAATAAGAAGCAGTAATATTAAGTGTTTTGCAGTTGTATTGGAGTTCAAAATTACTAAAATAAGAAAAAGTAGTACTGATATAAAGACAAAATAAACAGATTTTTTCTATATTCTTTGTTTACATTCCAAATGATTTTCCCTTTCCCATTTCCCCCTCCGCCCAGATAATTTTTTAACAAGAAAAACCAAACGCCAAAATTTTACTCAACATTTCATTCAGAAAAATTTAGTGTAAAATTGATTATTGGTAGAAAACAATCTAAACAACTTGTATTTAGACACTTTTGCCTTGATTGTTTTATTTCACATCAAAACAAAACTTTGAAACATGGTGTGTGACTATTCTTCCCAAAATATCAATAATCTTAATCATTTTGCTAATGTTCCTAAAAATATTTTCCAGGTTAATAAGCAACTTTATCTAAGTTTAAATACATGTGCTTGTACAGAACCAAGCTGGAAGCCAACGAACCTTCCAAGGCTTCAGTTTAGTAATCCTGAACTTTGAAATATTTTACCTAATATTTTAAATGTCCTGATCCTCAAATTTTTAAATTGCCAACATTTAGAGAGTAAGAAAATACACATTAAATAAATTAATGTTGCATGTTATAGGTTGGAAATGGAATTTTTCTGGTTTTATTTCAAAATATTATTTAAATTAGCAAATGTTTAGTACTTCAAAACTATATTATGTGGACTCTCAAGTACGCTTGTACAACTTGATAGTTCAACTTTTGTCTTGAAACAATGTTCTGCTGTATCTGCTCAAGTGATGAATTTATATTTACAAAATAACCTTCCGATTCACAGGTAAATGCAATGGCAAGATAAGGCTTTCCCCTCTCAGTACATAAAGTGGCCATGAAAGTCACACACATCCTCGTCTTGAAGCCAAAGTCAAACAATGCAATACATTGCTTTGCAGAGGTTTCGGGAGCAGCAGGGCAGATGAGGTCAGTGCGTGCTACATGCATGTGTGGGCAGACCACACGGAACCTCATGGAAAATATAAAGCATAACATCACAAATGAGAGGAATACAAAAGCTAGCAACCAGAAATAGGAAAGCAAAGCAAAAGCAGACATGCGAAGGCAGGTGCTGCGGGTCTTGCCTGTACCCTCAGCACTACTGGAGTAGGAGTTCAAGGTCAGCTGAGACTTTTCAGTGAATTTGAGGGCAACCTGCTCTACATTAGGCTTTGTTTCAAAGAAAAAAATAAAATTATACACTCAAATACATGAATGGAGAAATTTGCTGAAGACTTCAGGAAAGGGTGGCATTGAATGTGACCTCTCTCCTATCTTCTTTCAATAAACAGGATTCCTCCAAGCATCCATATTTCCTACCAAAAATGCCCACAAGAGTGTCAACAACATACATTATATCCATGATTGCAATCATGACTATAGAAAACTAACAAGAGAAACAGAGATGCTGCCTGATAAAAAATGATCAGAAGGGAATGATGTAAGGACAACCCCTGGCTTTCAACCGCACATAACAAATAAGACTGTTTTATAATACTGTCCTTGCTAGGGTTTGTATTGCTGTGATGAAATACCATGACCAAAAAGCAAGTTGGATAGGAAAGTTTATTTGGCTTACACTTCATATTATATTTCATACTCCATCAATGAAAGGAACCAGGGCAGGAACTCAAACAGGGAAGGAACCTGGAGGCAGGAGCCAATACAGAGGCCATGGAGGGGTGCTGCTCCCTGGCTTGCTCTCCATGCCTTGCTCAGCCTAATTTCTTAAAGAACGCAAGACCACCAACCCAGGGATGGCACCACCCACAATGGGCTGGGCCGTCCCCCATTGATCACTAATTAAGAAAATGCTTCACAGCTGGATCTTACAGAGGCATCTTCTCAATTTCATTTCCCTGCTTTCAGATGACTTTCTTCCATCACGTTGACATAAGACCAGCCAGTACAGATACTATAGGATGAAGACCCACACTTCCTAAACAGCACCCATTCTCAGCCACAGAATTGTGCATGGCGCTTTAATATAGCCCCCAGGAAAAATAATAAAGTGAGCTTGTCCTCTAACATGCATTAATGTGAGAAGGTGCCCTGTGCTTACCACTTTCATTCAGCTCTGGACCAGTTAAAGCAAGATGGTGATTACCACCCCCCATGAGGTTCCACCTCCTTCTACTGCAAAACAAAACAAGTATATGTTATGAATTTCAAAATACTGTGGCTTGAATTAATCAAGATTGATGTGTGCTACCACAAAAGGGGTTGTGTTGCTTTAAAAATAATAATAAAATCTGAAAGTTGCTAGCAACAAGACACTGGGGGAGCGGAGAGAGGAAAATGGCAAGTCCATTGCCCCTGAACTATGGAATGAGTTCAGCATGGGCCCCCTAGTGAGATGATGGCTCAAGACAAAATGGCAAAAGGCGGCACGTCACTCGGTGGCAGAGTTGCTTGCCTGCACAGGCAAAGCCCAAGGATCAGTCTCCAGTGGTGAAAAAAGAAATGATTAAAAGTCACAAAAAGGATAGGTAAAAAGAAAAAAATAGGCAAGTTACACAGCTTCATTACATACAACAACTAAAACCATCTTACCATAATCAATTAATACCTTTCCACCTGGGGAAAAAGGTATCCATTCCACTCCTTTTACTATATTCTATATACTTACAACTATAAATGGTTTATTATCATAATTCCATCTTCAGGAAGGTATCCATGTAGTAAGTACTATGTTAAAATTCTGTGTGTTTTATGGGTATGTGTCTGTGTGTGCACACATATGTGCAGGTGCTCACAAAGGCCAGAAGATGAGGCCTGACCCCCCTGGACTGGAGTTCCATCTGGGTTCCAAACCCTGCTCCCCTAGAGGAGAAGCTGAGCCATCTCTCCAGGCCCTACGTGCTTATTTTAATAAGCCAAAGATTTGAGTATTAAGGTTTTTCAGTCAAGGAGATACTGAAAGTCATTCTGTCCTAGATGAAGACACAATGTGACAGTCTAACTGCTGGCAGTAGGGTCCCATTTCTGTAGGACTAAGGTAACAAAATTAAACTTTTTCTTTTCTTTTTTTTTGTTTTGTTTTGTTTCTCTGGTTTTTGATTTTGGTTTTCTTGAGACAGGGTTTCTCTGTGTAGCCCTGGCTGAACTGGACCCCACTCTGTCTACCAGGCTGGCCTCGAACTCACAAAAATCTACCTGCCTCTGCCTCCCAAGTGCTGAGATTAAAGGCATGCAGCACCTGCAGAAACATGCTACCACTGTATTTTTTGTTTTGTTTGAAAACTATAACTACAGCAAGTACATATGTTTGTGATGTGCCAATCATGTTTCTTTTTTAAAAAAAATTTTATTTGTATTTGTATATTTTTATTTATTTATTATTGGATATATTCTATATTTACAATTCATTTCCCTTTTTCTGGTTCCCCACCCCCCAAAGGTCCCACATGCCTTTTTCCCTCCCCCTGCTCCCTCATCCACCCCTTCCCACTTCCCTTTTCTTGTATTCCCCTACACTGATGCTTTGATCTTTTCCAGCACCAGTGTCCACTCCTTTCTTCTTGTCAGACATCATTTGGTATGTGAAGTGTGTCTTTGGTGTTCCAAGATTCTAGGCTAATATGCACTTATCAGTGACTGCATACCATGGTTATCAAGGACCTCCACATAAAACCAGACACACTAAAACTAATAGAAAAGAAACTGGGGCCCATTCAGCCGGTAGCAGGTCAGCCATACATAGCCAACCTGCCAGGTGCTGAGACCCTGCCGGCGGAACCAGGTACCAGAGACAGCCCGAGTTTAAGACCTCCGGGGAGTCAGGTCTGGGGCAGGAACTGCGCACAGCCTAGCGGTTTGGAGTACAGCGGCCATGCCTGCGCTCTGCGCTCGCAGGCCAGACCCCAAACCCCCTGCAGGCAGCGCCATCTTGTCTGCAGCATCCCATCCAGCCGGTAGCAGGTCAGCCAGACATAGCCAGCTTGCCAGGTGCTCAGACCCTGCCCACGGAACCAGGATAAGCAACAATTCTTGTTTATTAAGAAGAGTGAGGACCAGCTATAGCGGCAGGCCTCCATATTGCAATCAGGACACAGCTGGAAAGGTGCAGATAGAGACTCCGTCTGGGGCTAGAGCAGGGAGAGCTGCTAAGCTCCCGCCCACAGGCGGGCCCAGGCGCCTAGGCTCTGCAGCACGTCCCTGCGAGCTTAGGCCGTGCACCGAGGCAGCCGGAACCACCCAGCTCCCCAGGAGCCCGGACCAGCGATAGCGGCAGGCCTCCATACTGCAACCAGAACACAGCTGGAAAGGAACAGGTAGACAGATTCCATCAGGGGCTACCACGTGGGGGGATCTGCTAGGCTCTTGCTACTAGGCAGGCCCAGCAGCACCTGCCGAGGCTCTGCTGCACTCCCCCACACTTCCCGGAGACCTCAGGCCCTGCACAAAGTCAGCGGGTGGCAGCCAGCTCGTGATCCCGTTGAGCAGCAATCACGCATAACCACCAGTAGAGAAACAACAGGTAAGCCCAGCCTCATAGGAGATTCAAACACCAGCCAGTGACAACAAGGTCAACTAATACCAGAAATAACCAGATGGCAAAAGGTAAACGAAGGAATGTCACTAACAGAAATCAAGACAACATGACAGCATCTGAACCCAGTTCGCCAACAACAGGAAGCCCTGGATACCCCAAAACACCAGAAAAACAAGACTTGGATATAAAATCACTGGTCAGGATGCTGGTAGCTGAACACATAGAAAAATCTCGTAAAGAAATAGAAGAGAAAATGGATCAAAAGTTAGAAGCCTTTACAAGGCAAATACAAAAATCACTTCAAGAAATGCAGGAGAAGATGGATCAAAAAGAAGAAGACAATAAGGAGGAAAGACAAAAATCACTTAAAGAAATACAGAAGAACGTGGGCCAACAAGTAGAAGCTATGAAAGAGGAAACACAAAAATCTATTAAAGAAATACATGAAAACACAATCAAGCAAGCGAAAGATCTGAGCACATCCATCCAGGCACTAAAAACAGAAGTAGAAACAACTAAGAAATCGCAGAGGGAGACAACATTGGAGATAGAAAACCTTGGGAAGAAATCAGGAGCCATAGATGCAAATATCAACAATAGAATACAAGAGATAGAAGACAGAATATCAGAAGCCGAAGATACCATAGGAACCATTGATTCAACAGTCAAAGAAAATACTAAATGCAAAAAGGCTGTAACCCAAAACATCCAGGAAATCCAGGACACAATGAGAAGACCAAACCTAAGGATTATAGGTATAGACGAGAATGAAGATGTACAAGTTAAAGGGCCAGCAAATATCTTCTACAAAATTATGGAAGAAAACTTCCCCAACCTAAAGAGAGAGATGCCCATGAATATACAAGAAGCATACAGAACCCCAAACAGACTGGATCAGAACAGAAATACATCCCGTCACATAATAATCAAAACTCCAAATGTACTAAACAAAGAAAGAATATTAAAGGCAGCAAGAGAAAAAGGCCAAGTAACTTATAAAGGAAGACCTATCAGAATAACACCAGACTTCTCACCTGAGACCATGAAAGCTAGAAGATCCTGGGCAGATATCATGCAAACTCTAAGAGAACACAAACTTCAGCCAAAACTACTTTACCCAGCAAAGCTCTCAATCACCATAGATGGAGACATCAAGGTATTCCATGACAAAACCAAATTTGCACGATATCTTTCCACAAATCCAGCCGTACAAAGGATAATAGGGGGAAAACACCAAGACAAGGACGGAAACTACACCCAGGAAGAAGCAAGATAGAAACCTCCTCTCATCAAACCCAAAAGAAGGTAACCTCTCGAATATAAAAAATAAATAAAATAAATAAATATAATTTCAAAAATGTCTGGAGGAAATAATTACTATTCCTTAATATCTCTTAACATCAATGGACTCAATTCCCCAATAAAAAGACATAGATTAACAGACTGGATACGGAAACAGGACCCTACATTTTGCTGCATACAGGAAACACATCTCAGTGTCAAAGACAAACACTGCCTTAGAGTAAAAGGCTGGAAGACAATTTTACAAGCAAATGGTCTCAGGAAACAAGCTGGAGTAGCCATTCTAATATCAGATAAAATTGACTTCCAACCTAAAATCATCAAAAGAGACTCAGAAGGTCACTTCTTGCTGGCCAAAGGAAAAATCCACCAAGAAGAGCTCTCAATACTGAACATCTATGCTCCAAATGCAAGGGCAGCCTCATTCGTAAAAGAAACCTTACTAAAGCTTAAAGCACACATTACACCTAACACAATAATTGTGGGTGACTTCAACACTCCACTCTCCTCAATGGACCGATCAGGAAAGCAGAAACTAAACAGGGACACAGTGAAACTAATTGAAACTCTGGACCAATTGGATTTAACAGATATATATAGGACATTTCATCCTAAAGCTAAAGAATATACCTTTTTCTCAGCTCCACATGGGACCTTCTCCAAAATAGACCATATAATTGGTCACAAGACAGATGTCAACAAATACAAGAAGATCGAGCTAATCCCATGCCTTCTATCAGATCACCATGGAGTAAGAGTGGTCTTCAATAACAACAAAAACAACAGAAAGCCCACATACACATGGAAACTGAACAATACTCTACTCAATGACACCTTGGTCAAGGAAGAAATAAAAAAGAAATCAAAGATTTTTTAGAATTCAATGAAAATGAAGGTACAACCTACCCAAATCTATGGGACACAATGAAAGCAGTGCTAAGAGGAAAACTCATAGCTCTAAGTGCATCCAAAAAGAAACTGGAGAGAGTATATACTAGCAGCTTAATGGCACACCTTAAAGCCCTGGAAGAAAAACAAGTTAATTCACCCAGGAGGAGAAGAAGACAAGAAATCATCAAACTCAGGGCTGAAATCAATCAAATAGAAACAAAGAGAACCATACAAAGAATCAACAAGACCAGGAGCTGGTTCTTTGAGAAAATCAACAAGATAGATAAACCCTTAGCCAGACTAACCAAAGGACACAGAGACAGTATACAAATTAACAAAATTAGAAATGAAAAGGGAGACATAACAACAGAAACTGAGGAAATTCAAAACATCATCAGATCCTACTACAAAGGTCTATACTCAAAACAACTGGAGAACCTGGAGGAAATGGACAATTTCCGAGACAGATATCAAATACCAAAATTAAATCAGCATCAAGTAGATCAGCTAAATAGTCCCATAACCCCTAAAGAAATAGAAGGGGTTATAGAAAGCCTCCCAACCAAAAAGAGTATGGGACCAGATGGTTTTAGTGCAGAATTCTACCAGACCTTCAAAGAAGACTTAACACCAATACTCTCCAAACTATTCCACAAAATAGAGACAGAAGGGACACTGCCCAACTCATTCTTCGAAGCCACAATTACGCTAATACCTAAACCACAAAAAGATCCAACAAAGAAAGAGAACTACAGGCCAATTTCTCTTATGAATATAGATGCAAAAATACTAAATAAAATTCTTGCTAACCGAATCCAAGAGCACATCAAAACGATCATCCACCATGATCAAGTAGGCTTCATCCCAGGGATGCAGGGATGGTTCAATATAGGGAAATCCATCAATGTAATCCACTACATAAACAAACTGAAAGAAAAAAACCACATGGTCATCTCATTAGATGCTGAAAAAGCATTCGACAAAATTCAGCATCCTTTCATGCTAAAAGTCTTGGAAAGAGCAGGAATTCAAGGCCCATACCTAAACATAGTAAAAGCAATCTACAGCAAACCAGTAGCCAACATCAAAATAAATGGAGAGAAACTTGAAGCATTCCCACTAAAATCAGGGACTAGACAAGGCTGCCCTCTCTCTCCATATCTTTTCAATATAGTACTTGAAGTTCTAGCAAGAGCAATTAGACAACATAAGGAAGTCAAAGGGATACAAATTGGAAAGGAAGAAGTCAAACTATCATTATTTGCAGACGATATGATAGTTTACCTAAGCGACCCAAAAAACTCCACCAGAGAACTTCTACAGCTGATAAACAACTTCAGCAAAGTGGCAGGTTATAAAATTAACTCAAGCAAGTCAGTGGCCTTCTTGTACTCAAAGGACAAGCAGGCAGAGAAAGAAATTAGGGAAATAACACCCTTCACAATAGCCACAAACAACATAAAATATCTTGGCGTAACTCTAACCAAACAAGCGAAAGATCTGTACAAGAGGAACTTCAAGTCCTTGAAGAAAGAAATCGAAGAAGACCTCAGAAGATGGAAAAATATTTCTTGCTCCTGGATTGGCAGGATCAATATAGTAAAAATGGCCATCTTGCCAAAAGCAATATACAGATTCAATGCGATCCCCATCAAAATCCCAACTCAATTCTTCATAGATCTAGAAAGAGCAATTCTCAAATTCATCTGGAGCAACAAAAAACCCAGGATAGCTAAAACTATTCTCAACAATAAAAGGACTTCTGGGGGAATCAATATCCCTGACCTCAAGCAGTACTACAGAGCAATTGTGTTAAAAACTGCATGGTATTGGTATAGCAACAGGCAAGCAGATCAATGGAACAGGATTGAAGACCCAGAGGTTAACCCACAGACTTATGGTCACTTGATCTTTGATAAAGGAGCCACAACCATCCGGTGGAATAAAGATAGCCTTTTCAACAAATGGTGCTGGTTCAACTGGAAGTCAACATGCAGAAGAATGCGAATTGACCCACTCTTATCTCTTTGCACTAAGATCAACTCCAAGTGGATCAAGGACCTCCACATAAAACCAGACACACTGAAACTATTAGAAAAGAAACTTGGGAAAACCCTGGAGGACTTGGGCACAGGGGAAAAGTTCCTGAACAGAACACCAATAGCTTATGCTCTAAGATCAAGAATCGACAAATGGGACCTCATAAAATTACAAAGTTTCTGCAAAGCAAAGGACACTGTCAGAAGGACAAAACGGCAACCAACAAAGTTGGAAAAGATCTTCACCAACTCCACATCCGACAGAGGGCTAATATCCAATATATACAAAGAACTCAAGAAGTTAGACCGCAAAGAAACAAATAACCCTATCAAAAATGGGGCACAGAGCTAAACAAAGAACTTTCACCAGAAGAAATTCGGATGGCCGAGAAACACCTTAAAAGATGTTCAACATCATTAGTCATCAGGGAAATGCAAATCAAAACAACCCTGAGATTCCACCTCTCACCAGTCAGAGTGACTAAGATTAAAAACTCAAGAGACAACAAGTGCTGGCGAGGATGTGGAGAAAGAGGAACACTCCTCCACTGTTGGTGGGATTGCAAAATGGTAAAACCACTCTGGAAATCAGTTTGGCGGTTCCTCAGAAAATTGGGCATGTCACTTCCAGAGGACCCTGGCATACCACTCCTGGGCATATACCCAGAGGATTCCCCTGCATGCAATAAGGACACATGCTCCACTATGTTTATAGCAGCCTTGTTTATAATCGCCAGAAATTGGAAGGAGCCCAAATATCCCTCAAAGGAGGAATGGATACAGAAAATGTGGTATATTTATACAATGGAATACTACTCAGCAATTAAAAATAATGAATTCATGCAATTTGTAGGTAAATGGTTAGACCTGGAAAATATCATCCTGAGTGAATTAACCCAATCACAAAAGAATGCACATGAAATGCAATCACTGATAAGTGGATATTAATGAGCCGAGAAGCCCTAAATACTCAAGACACAAATAGCAAGTCAAATGATTCCCAAGAAGAAGAAAGGAGAGGACCCTGGGCCTGTAAAGATTGCATCCAGTTTAGTAAAGAAACCGAGGGGGGAGGGGGAATTATTGGGGAACAGATGGGGGGGAGAGGAACTATGGGAAGTATGGTGGGTGGGGACTGGGAAAGGGGAAAGCCTTTGGAATGTAAACATAGAATATAGAAAATAAAAAAAAAGATTTCTAAAAAAAAAAAAAAAAAAAAAAAAAAAAAAAGAAACTGGGGAAGACCCTTGAGGACATTGGCTCAGGGGGAAAATTCCTGAACAGAACACCAATTGCTTATGCTCTAAGAGCAAGAATAGGCAAATGGGACCTCATAAAACTATGAAGTTTCTGTAAGGCAAAAGAAACTGTAAAAAGGACAAATCAGCAACCAACAAATTGGGAAAAGATCTTCACCAACCCCACATCCGACAGAGGGCTAATATCCAATGTATACAAAGAACTCAAGAAGTTAGACCCCAGAAAACCAAATAACCCTATCCAAAAATGGGATACAGAGCTAAACAAAGACTTTTCACCTGAAGAAATTCAGATGGCCGAGAAACACCTTTAAAAATGTTCAACATTTCTCATTAGAGAAATGAAAATCAAAACAATGCTGAGATTTCACATCACACTAGTCAGAATGGCTAAGATCAAAAACTCAGAAGACATCAGGTGTTAGAGAGGATGTGGAGAAAGAGGAACACTCCTCCACTGCTGGTGGGACTGCAAGCTGGTACAACCACTCTGGAAATCAGTCTGGCGGTTCCTCAGAAAACTGGACATGATACTTCCGGAGGACCCAGCAATACCACTCCTGGGCATATACCCAGAAGATTCCCCAGCATGCAATAAGGATACATGCTCCACTATGTTCATAGCAGCCTTATATATAATAGCCAGAAGCTGGAAAGAACCCAGATGTCCCTCAGCAGAGGAATGGATACATAAAACCAGACACACTGAAACTATTAGAAAAGAAACTTGGGAAGACGCTGGAGGACATGGGCACAGGGGTAAAGTTCCTGAACAGAACACCAATAGCTTATGCTCTAAGATCAAGAATGGACAAATGGGACCTCATAAAATTACAAAGTTTCTGTAAGGCAAAGGACACTGTCAGAAAGACAAAATGGCAACCAACAACGTGGGAAATGATCTTCACCAACCCCACATCCGACAGAGGGCTAATATCCAATATATACAAAGAACTCAAGAAGTTAGACCCCAAAGAACCAAATAACCCTATCAAAAAATGGGGCACAGAGCTAAACAAAGAATTTTCACCAGAAGAAATTTGGATGGCCGAGAAACACCTTAAGAGATGTTCAACATCATTAGTCATCAGGGAAATGCAAATCAAAACAACCCTGAGATTCCACCTCACTCCAGTCAGAATGGCTAAGATTAAAAACTCAAGAGACAACAAGTGCTGGCGAGGATGTGGAGAAAGAGGAACACTCCTCCACTGTTGGTGGGATTGCAAAATGGTAAAACCACTCTGGAAATCAGTGTGGCGGTTCCTCAGAAAATTGGGCATGCCACTCCCAGAGGACCCTGGCATACCACTCCTGGGCATATACCCAGAGGATTCCCCTGCATACAACAAAGACACATGCTCCACTATGTTTATAGCAGCCTTGTTTATAATAGCCAGAAATTGGAAGGAGCCCAGATATCCCTCAAAGGAGGAATGGATACAGAAAATGTGGTATATTTATACAATGGAGTACTACTCAGCAATTAAAAATAATGAATTCATGCAATTTGTAGGTAAATGGTTAGATCTGGAAACTATCATCCTAAGTGAGCTAACCCAATCACAAAAGAATACACACGAAATGCAATCACTGATAAGTGGATATTAATGAGCCCAGAAGCCCTAAATACTCAAGGCACAATTAGCAAGTCAAATGACTCTCAAGAAGAAAAAAATGAGAGGACCCTGGGCCTGTAAAGATTGGATCCAGTATTGTAGACCCAGAACAGAGAAATCGTGGGGGGGGGGGGAAGAGTGGGGAATAGCATGGGGGGGAGAGGAATTATGGGACATATGGTGGGGGGTACCTGGGAAAGGGGAAAGCCTTTGGAATGTAAACAAAGAATATAGAAAATAAAAAAAAAATGTGGTATATATACACAATGGAGTACTATTCAGCCATTAGAAACAATGAATTCATGAAATTCTTAGAGAAATGGATGGAGCTGGAGAACATCATACTAAGTGATGTAACCCAGTCTCAAAAGAATGCCAATCATGTTTCTTATATTGGTCTCCACACTACAATTTTTCCTTGAGTGGACCTCAACATTTCGGATTAATTTAGGGGGATATAATTTAATGTTTGGTTTATCTAATGGCTCTCTGTGTGCTAAGAGCATAGGGGGATGAGGAGGAGATACATGAGTCAGTTGTTGGGAAAAACTGATGGGACAAAAAACAAAGAAGATTAAAATACATGCAGCTGAAGGGTCAATGGGGGATGTTAAATGCAAATCAACATGTGTGGTTATTTTTTTTAAGTCTTCTTGAATCTCTCAGTAGCAAATAGATGGCCCTGATTAAATGGGTCACAAAACACATCAGTTCATGAAAGTGACAAAAAGACTTGGGGAGGGGATGGGTGGCATTGATTAGGCTCAGGGGGCTACTCAGATGTTTTCTGAATTCTTTCCTCCTTCAAGCACTTTTATGTGACACCTGGTTGGCACAGGTCTGTAATCTCAGCTATTTGGGAAGCTGAGGCAGGAGGATAATAGGTTCAATGTCAACCTGTCAACTTACTAAGACCTTGATTCAAAATAAGTAGAAAAAGATGGAGTTAGTTATCAGGCTGTATGTTTTACATGGGTAAACACCACACACAAAGATGTTCCTATGTGGCATCTATGCGAGTAAATCCAAAGAGTAATGCTTGCTTCGTATTAAAAAGTCACAGTTGAACCATGAATACAAACCATGCTCTTCAGTATAGTTCTTAGTTCTTAACCTTTAGCTGTCTGGCACTTGGTTGACCAGTCGTTGGCCTCTTCAGTTAATCATTGATAATTTCTCAGCTGCGGCTGACCAGCACTGAGTATCCAAGCAAGGCAAAGGTTTGACTGTAGTGGATCTGGTATCTTGTTAATGACAGGCGATTCTTCAGTCCCAGCTAACTAGAAACATTGACTCTTAATTCACAATAGCAAATGGTGCCCATAGAGTCTTTCCATTTCCCTCCAAAACTTCACAAGCCACGCCTCCAACATCAGGATTGCTCTCAACGCTCTTTTCTTCCAAATTACTACAGAAAAGCTCAAGCTTTCAATGCTCAATGACTTTTCTTGCCCAAAGTTCCAAAATCCTTTCACAACCTAAATGCAACATGCACATTCAGGTCTGTAACTTTAACTTTTTTTTTTTCAAAACCTACTTTTAATGATGGTTCATAAACTTTTTAACCTCCCTTCTGGCCCACCACCCACCAGGAGTAGTAGAAAAGAAAGAATATGGGGGAAGTGGACCTGTTTAAGGTTCTTTGGAGCAACTCACATCTGTGTTAGCAGAAAATCAGCACTTCAGCTCACAGGTCAGTAGCAGCAACTCAGTCCACTTGCAAACACTTCGCAGATACACCAGCAGTCTCCTGTTTAGTAGAGTGGGGGTAGCAGCAGCAGTGGTAGGACCTCACAGGAGCAGGCAGGCCTCAACTGAATAGATAAGAGTCAGCAGGAGGGACCAGGGCCAACAGGAATGCCATAAGTTCTCCACTGTGCCTCTCTCAGCAAAGCAAATACCATCGATGTCTTGAACCGAGAAGAGTTGCATAGCTAGCTCTACCAGCAAACCCCAAGCTCCTCTCACAGTCTGTTGAGTCCTATTTAGCCTCCCTCCAAACATCACGAGTCCTCTACGGGTCCTGCCTCACAACTTGCCTCGCCTCAGCACCTGAGTCTGACTTAGCGGGACTCCACGTGAGTCTGTCTCAGCTGATACCTCTTTGTCAGTTGGCCCAAGCCTGTGGAAGTGGCAAGAAGCCTCAGCAGACCGCCAGAAGGTTTTTGGTACAATTGAAGAGTCCTTCATCACCATGTCCTTTCATGGGCCTGCTTTAGCAGAACACCCTTTCACCTTTGTCTGCTTCCATGAGATGTTCCATCACGTGCCTGTTTTAGCAAAACATCCTTTCACTCGTGTCTGCTTCAGGTCATGTTCGCCCCAGCAGAACACCGTCCAGCACAACTGACTTTCCAAAGAGCCCTCAGAGATCTGTCGCAACACTTCCCACTCCCCATAGAAGTTTCTGACCTAGTTAGGGTTACTATTGCTGTGATGAAATACTCTAACCCAAAAAAACTTGGGGAGGAAAGAATGTATTAGGTTTATACTTCCTCATCCCTATTAATCATCAAAGGTAGTCAAGGCAGAAAGTCAAACAGGGCAGAAACCTGGAGGCAGGAGCTGATGAAGAAGCCATGGAGAGGTACCACTTACTGGCTTATTCATCACGATTTCTCAGCCTGCTCGCTTACAGCACCAGGGCCACCAGCCTGGAAGTGGCACCACCTATGGTGCCTCCTCCCTACCCCTATCAATCACTAATTAAGAGAACGCCCTGTACACTTGCCTACAGGCTGCTCTTAGGTGGGCATTTTCTCAGTTGAGGTTCCCTCCTCTCTTATGCCTTTGCCTTGTATCAAGTTAACATACAAGTCTCCAGCACAGCCATATAGCTTTGACAGCTCCCAGAATCCTATGCATGATAGTTAAATGGAACTGCATCATGAGAAGCCCCTGCCCAGCCTGTCTCCTAAATCCTTGGGATTATAGGCATGTGCCTCCTCACCCTGCTACAACTGTTTTCCTTTAATCCCCAGGACATTGATGCTCTATTAATATCCAATGCTTAAATCTACATTAAAACCCTTTCAAATAAAGCCCAGCCTTGCTTCAAAATAGCAGTAGTAAAGTGACTTGCAATCCAGACAAACTGGGACACATGTTAGGCCCCCACTTGAACATTGATAACAGCTTCCATCATAGTGTTGTGGTAGGTATTCACTGAGAGAATGCACACAACTTACCACTGTGCCTGGAACATAGAAAACCACCCACTGCTACTATAACAATGTTCACTGATATCATAACGAAAGCTTTAAAAGTTAGAAGAGATGGGGTCCAGTTTCATAGCACTCATCAACTGAGATCAATCTAAATATGAATTCACAGAAAATGTTATAATAGCACATCAATAACAACAAGACATAGCTTCTCACTGAGAGAGTGCAATCTGTGATGATGTGAGTTATAATTTGGGGATATGAGGCAAGCATTATTTTGAAGTCTGAACATTCATGGAGAAGGAACATTATGGCCTATAAAATCCACAGTAAATAATCCATAGAGAAAATTAATAAAATACAAATAAGAAAAATCAGACAATAGCACATAAGATGATAAAATCTTAATATTCAGTCTGTTTTATGTCTAATGGCTTAAGAGAAAATACACTTCAGTTTGTTCGATAAATTTTAACTGACTTAGCAATATGCTAGAAATACTCTCAAAAGGTACCTGGATATATAATTGATCTGTTACAAAATAATGTGTATGTTGGAAAATTGATTCTTTAAAAAGAGCTGAAGAGCTAGCTAACCATTTGACCTGAACTCCTCCAACCTCAGGAGTTTTATGAAAGGCTTCATAACATTCATAAAATGCCATGCATGTGTACACGCATGTAGTTGTAGAAACAGCTACTTTTACTGAAATCTAATAAATCTGTCATTCAGAAATGGTAAAGATGGCAAAAAAAAAACAGCCCAAATTATGTTGGTTGGTTGGTTGGTCGGTCTGTTTGTTTAGACGGGGTTTTTCTATGCAGCTCCCGCTGGCCTGGACCTCACAATGCAGGTGGAGTTACCCACAGGTGACTCTCTTGCCTCTGCCTGTGAAGGGATTGTAGCCACAATACACTATGCCTATCTCTATTCAGATTCCCTAGTAAGAATGTTTCTCTGTTATATGGTATGTTCGTTCTGAAGTTTTAGTCCATAAAGAAAAAAAAAAAAGAACCAAAAATAGAAACTCCTTTGAAAACAGCACCTTACTTTTCAAGTGTTCTACTGTAATTTTTTCATTAACCCCCACTTCTTTTGAGTCCATTGTGTTATGCTTTTCTTGGAATCCTTCAGTTGATAGATTTTCAAAAAGGTTTCCAAAGCAGCCTGTGTTGTCCTCTAAAGGATCAGGTACTCCCCCAGACATAGATGCTACACATATCTCTAACAGAACTGTACTTTGGAAGTTAAGTTTCCCACTAACATTTTTTCTTCTCAGTTTTAAATTTCCAGAGTGTAATTTTTTACTAGCATGGCTTTTCCTTAAGAAGTGCCTATCAATGCATCTCCTCTTCATAGGTCTCTTCCTCTGTAGCTTTTGTTTGTTAGTGCTGTAATTAACATTTTCTTTTTTTTGTAACAATGTTTGTCCAACGGTGAACAGATGGTTTGGCTCTGTAGTTTATGCCATGATTTCTTACATCCAGAAGCAGTAATTCCATCAGGATGAGCTGAATCCTTAGGATGCATGGCAAGACCAGAAGCCACTCGCATATCTGCTACACGGTCATTCTCATGAATGACATCCACGTCCGATACTGCTCCAGGACTGTACTCCCTACACTGAAAACCTAATCCTGGTTTGCTTAGGAAATCTTAAAAAAAAACTGTCTGAATTCATTATTCCACAGTTTCCCTGTAGCAGGCAAGACACCATAAAGGCTACATGGATAGCTCAGCCTTGGCAAGTTCATAATTTTCTGAGGTACAAATTTAAGATTCACTGCTTCTGAATAAGGTACATGAACAGAAAGTCCATAGTCAATCAAAACGAGATATAAAGATTGATTGGAAACTTCAGAAATTTCTGCTCTGCTCCACTGATCTTCCAACTCACTTTTTTTTATTGGATATATTCTTTATTTACATTTCATTTCCCTTTTCCTGGTTCCCCGCCCCCCAAAGGTCCCATATGCCCTTTTTCCTCCATCTGTTCCCCCATCCCCACTTCCCTGTTCTGGTATTCTCCTACACTGATGCATTGGCCTTTCCAGATCCAGGGTCCACTCCTTCCTTCTTCTCCAACATCATTTGGTATGTGGATTATGTCTTTGGTGTTCCAAGATTCTAGGCTAATATCTACTTATCAGTGAGTGCATACCATGGGTATTCTTTTGAGACTGGGTTACCTCACTGAGTATGATGTTCTCCAGCTCCATCCATTTGTCTAAGAATTTCATGAATTCATTGCTTCTAATGGCTGAATAGTATGCCATTGTGTATATAAACTACACTTTTTGTATTCATTCCTCCATTGAGGGACATCTGGGTTCTTTCCAGCTTCTTGCTATTATAAATAAGGCTGCTATGAACGTAATGGAGCATGTATCCTTATTACATGCTGGGGAATCTTCTGGGTATATGCCCAGGAGTGGTATGGCAGGGTCCTCCGGAAGTATCATGTCCAGTTTTCTGAGGAACCGCCAGACTGATTTCTGGAGTGGTTGTACCAGCTTGCAATCCCACCAGCAGTGGAGGAGTGTTCCTCTTTCTCCACATCCTTGCCAACACCTGCTGTTTCCTGAGTTTTTAATCTTAGTCATTCTGACTGGTGTGAGGTGAAATCTCAGCATTGTTTTGATTTACATTTCCATAATGACTAATGATGTTGAACATTTCTTAAGGTGCTTCTTAGCCATCCAAAGTTTTTCAGGTGAAAAGTCTTTGTTTATCTCTGTACCCTACTTTTTGATAGGGTTATGATAGGGTTATTTGATTTTTCTGTGGTCTAACTTCTTGAGTTCTTTGTATACATTGGATATTAGCCCTCTGTCAGATGTAGGGTTGGTGAAGATCTTTTCCCAATTTGTTGGTTGCCAATTTGTCCTTTTGACAGTGTCTTTTGCCTTACAGAAACTTTGTAATTTTATGAGGTCCCATTTGTCTATTCTTGATCTTAGAGCATAATCTATTGGTGTTCTGTTCAGGAACTTTCGCCCTGAGCCAATGTCCTCAAGAGTCTTCTCCAGTTTCTTTTCTATTAGTTTCAGTGTGTCTTGTTTTATATGGAGGTCCTTCATCCACTTGGAGTTGAGCTTAGTACAAGGAGATAAGAGTGGATCAATTCTCATTCTTCTACATGCTGCCCAACTCACTTTCGAACAAGCAACTAGAACCAGGAATTGTGTGCTCCAGAAGCAAGGCTCGAAAGGGCTCTGGTACATCTGAAAGCAAGGTAAAGAGGTACTTCATTATATCAAAGAAATCCTCTAGCTACATAGAGAAGCCTGAGGGGTCACGGACAGCAGTGGCAATGCCAGAACATCATTTACCATTTTGGAGTGGCACCCAAACAAATGGCCAGATTGCACATGGTGACAAAAGTGTCTGGGGCTCCAGACCAAAAAACAGTATCTGAAGCTGGCCATTTTCTCCTTTCTTCCACCTGAGATGTAGTTACATTTAAATACCCTGAAAGCAACATGCCATCTACCAAAATGTCCACTTCCCAAGCGCAGTCTAAATACTTCAGAGAAAGAATGCTCATTTCCAAATGTGCAAATAAATGCACAATGAATTCAAGGGTAGAATGTGTAAACCAAATCCATTTACAAGGTCCTTGTCGTGGACTAGTCATGATCTCACCACTAGGTACTTCAGCATTATTTATGCGCACTACTGCACACTGTCCATGATCTATTAAAAACACAAGTACTTTCTCGTCCATCCACTGCCCGGCTGTTTTGGGCTGGTGCCACATTAAATTTCTTTTAGATGCTGCCAAGAATTTTAACCCCCTTTGAATATCATCCATTGATAACAAAGAGGAATTTTTATCCTCTGCAGTAATTAATAATACTAAATCTGATGTTTTCTGATTTTTTGGAAATGTCATATTTAATCCCTCAGTCTCCGAAATGTAAATTATATCGTTTTCTTCAAGCTGTTCAAGGCTTCACCCAGCTGTTGGGCAAATGGGTGAAAGAACATGGGACCTCCACACATACTTACTCTTCCTGTTTTCTCGTTGGCTTCCTGGGTACTAACTCTGTGAGCCATGACCTGAGGCATCTGCAATGCTGTCTTCTGGAGTTTAGGGCGTGGTGACCACCCCAGTGATTTCTTGATGACACATCTGTCACCACAAGTTATATTTACTTCCCACTTTTGATCAAGTGTCTTCCAAAATTCACACACACAAAAAAACTTTTCCTTTAAGAGGCAAAATAATCTCCTGAGGCAAAATATCTGCAATTTTGCTTTTACATATTTCAACGGGTCCATCCCATCTTATCCTATGAAGAAAAGAACCAGTCCCCAGCCAGGGGATTGTTAAGAGTTCCCAGTTAATCGAATAAATTTTTGATCCATTTACTATGGCAGTATTACCATGATCAAAAACTTTCACTTCGAAGGGCCCGTCTTCAGACAATACATCCTTAGTAACATCTCTGGACTTGGCCAGGTCATTAGCATATTCCACATGCTCTCTCACCAGAGGTCTCAGACAGTTCCAATTTTTCTGGCTATCTGTCTTTTCGTTTAGAACATGAGTGAGTCCCATTGCTTTGTTCCCATTCCCAGTTTGTGCCCTATGAAAATTGGCTGGATGATGGATAGCGGGTGCAGACCCCTTAACCTGGGTACTCAAGTCAACACGAGATTGAGGAATTTTTGTGATCGGAGGTCTAATAAGGATTTGAAGGCTTTGAGAAGCTGATTGATTTAAATCTTTGGTAAATAATTTTGATACCCTCTCTCCTGAGTTGGGGCCCATATCACTGTCTTCAGGAATGTGTGCAGACCCAGGGGCAAATTTTATATTTTTAAGTCTATCCTTGGAGGACTCCTTCACTCTGCTTTTTGGCGTGGGTTCAACTTTACAACAAACTGATGATTCCAAACTCCTGCTGTATATTCTTTGGGGATGTATCAATCGATCTGGTTTGTTTGCAGAATGTGTTGCTAGGCTAGTCTTATTTATTGCATAGTGGCAATGGTTGCTTTCTGTGTTTTCTTTCAAAGAAGCAGCGGATACCTGATTTAACCTCTGATTCTTTCCCACACACCGGGCTTGTTTAGAATGCTTTTCTCCGTAAACATTAAGTAGCAATTTTATTGTCTGATTTATATGTTGATACCCATCGTATAAGTCTACACCAAGCTGCCCATCTGATTCCCTAGACAGTATTACAGCTTTTAATGGTTTCCCTAAGAAATTGTCTTCAAACCATCTATTGATTTCTCCTGGGATATCGATATCTCTAAGATCTGACAGAAAACACTTAATCACTTGCATAGGTGTAAACAGCAGCTCAGGAAACTGGTCAGAAATGGCACACAGCATATTTTCTTCTACCAATTGCTCATTCCCATAGTCCACAAAATAAACGCAAGGGTCAAATGAAGACACTGTTGGGTTCACCAAGGCTCTTTATGAGAGCCTGTCCTCTGTGTACTTAGAGATGCACAGTCTCATTCTGTTCCAGTCATATTTTGAACAAATTTTTAGGTTAATCATCTCTGTGATTCTTGTCTCCAGCATCTCTAAATCTTTGCTGTTTCTACAAAGCTGGCAATAGAGCCTTTTGGAACTATACACATGAGATATGTATATATCTTCACTTCCAATCTCTACATCAAAGGAAGAGTAATAGTAACTATAAAGACTAATTAAAATGGGAGTGGCCTTGATAAGACGCTGTGGTGGGTGGGGCCACGGTGAAGGAGAAATTCATTTGCACTGGCCAATCGTGATTGTAAATCCACTAAATTACATAAGCATCTAGGGTGTATGAGAACTAAGGCATGCATGATACAGGTAAGTAAGCCTCCACATGAAGAAATGAAATTTCTATAGCCTCTAGATGCTTCTGCTGTCCAATCTAATAGTTTACAGGTAATGGGCTCAACTAAATAGTTGAGACAGCATCTGAAAGCCTGCACTTCTAAAGCAAGAAAATGTGGGTTGATAGCACAGAGGTCTTTAATGAACACTCGCTCTTGATTGCCATAGTCAGCAAATATTAGTTCAACTTCTTGCTCTGATGCTTCAGTCAAGATGGCAGCCCTGTTCCAATTCCCATCTCTGGAATGCTTAGCAACTCAAGCTACCTTCCCAGTCTGATATGGCTCTGGGTGGATGCTATAATAATCTTGAATTTGTTCCATCAGTAGCTTTAAATCTTCTAACTTACCCTGACGCTGGCATGAAAAGTCACCAGGGCCATGACAGTAGGAGCAGTTGACTTCAAGAAGTTTTCCTGGTTTGAACACAGGTTCCTTATAAGATGGTGGTGAGTCGGGTTCAAGAACCAAGTTGAAAGAATCTTTTAAATCTAGGAACCTGCACAAAAATGAGATGTTTTCTTTCTGCTCATTGGGATGATACCTCTCAGGCCCAGGTCTTTTGACAGGGACAGAGGTCACAACACTTTTCTCATGAAGTGTATTAAGCTTTAACACTATGCCACAGTCTCTTACAGATTTGAGGTAACCCGAGGCTACCTCTGTAGGTTCTGCATATCTAGCTGGCAGCATCAGAGAGACAGCATCAGTATTCTCAGGAGCTTCAACATTCTTAATATCCACCATGTACTTGTGTCTCTTTTTGTTAGAACTTGAAGCAAAATTGCTTTGTTCAAAATGATTTTTTTTAAGTAATCTATTGCTGCCTTTATCCACACATCTGTCGCTGGACCTATATGTGCCAGTGAACAGTGCATGGCCAAGGGAGGCAACTCACGAAATTCGGGAAGCAAAATTTTTACATCGAAAAATGGTATAGAGTTGGTACTTCCAGAGTCCAGGAGGTAAAACATTAATCTGATAGTCACTCATTTCAGTGATGACGGCTCAGTAGAAACATCTGTCCTTGCTATATTGAAATTTGCTCTGGTATTTTTTAATGCGTACCCAGAAATTGGATGGGTTCAATACATTCACTACAAATGTTATATAGGTAGGTTCAACCTCCATTTTTACAGTCTTAATAGGAAAAGCTGCTTTTAAGTCATCCTTTTCATTTAGTCCACCCACCGACTGCTCAACGTCAACATCAAAGCTGTCTGTCCCATAAGCATGCATCATTCAAGGCATTGGAGATGCTGGACTCGGAGGCAGGACAACGTATCTGTGTGTCCCCCATCCCTAGCAGACACTTAGAATTAGCTGCAGATTCTTGAGACTGTGAAGTCACATAATACAGACGTTCATCCTTACTGAACCAGTCAATGCAGGCATACACTACGGGTCCCAAAAGGGCTTGCTTAAATACAGTCAGTTGTTGTTTCCTTACTTCTCGGTCTGGACTGTGTAAATGTGTCAGAGAACACAGAAACGAGAAGGACCGTGCAAAGATAAAATCCTGCTTCAGTTTCTTCACGTGGACAGACGGTACAGACTCACTGCCCCCATAATCCATGAACCAAATTTTCACCTGATTATTGGGCAAGACCTGCGGGAGAATTCCTCTTTGCCACCGCCTGTTTGTCCCTTTAGCAACACACGGGAGTCCAAAATGGTCACACACGGGGCTGCTTTCTTGACCAACTGTGTTGTAATGCAAATTCATACACTCTGTCAGGTCCTCTAGCTCTGGAATCTGCTTAAGTAATTGACAATAAAATTTACTGGGGCTCCATGCAGATGACACTTTGATGCTGTCCAAACTTCCCATGGGAAAGGCGACTGGAAATTATGCAGGACATATTGAATATCAAGCAAGGTGCTCTTGTACTTGATGGCAATTCAGGACTTTTGTGTTGCAGTCAGTCTGGCATTGGCTGGGGAATTTCCTTTAATAATCCCACAAGAAGGCAAAATGTATCCCTGTCAATAAATCTTCCTAATTGTAATTCAAGAACCCCAGATATAACTTTGGGTGCATCAAGAAGAATCATTTGGAGAGGCTATTAGTTTGCATATTGCCTTTCACCTGCATTCCTTCCAGTGACTTGAAATAATTCAAAGCTTTGGGAGACCATTTCTCTCCAACTGGGAGTATGCTGGCAAAAATGCCAAATACAACTCTGGGCGGGAGCTCAAATAATTTTTTGCAAGCAGAGGCTACTCGAGTGCTATGGACAGTCAGCTCATCTCCCCGACCAATAAGCAGCACTGTATAAACGTCATTCTTCTTCTCTAGTACTCTTCCTCTCTGCCATTCTCCAGTCCCTCTTTCCTCCACCAGGCAAAACTCATCAATGTCCACGTTATTCTTCACTTTGGGGATATACTGTATTCCCCTCTGTAATATGTGATAGTCAAACTGACACTCACTATTAGTTTTGCCTTGAATTTTCACAAGAATATCCTTAGAAAGACATTCCATATGCAAAACTGTCAGATCCGCATCTAAAAGTGTTGGCAATAAAGATGTAGAATCCACTTAATAAAACAAAAACCGAATAAGTACAAATTAGTTTCTGGATAGACAGCTATCAATATTACATAAACTTCATCTTACATAAATTTGCTAAGTGAATATAAAACATCAAAATAGCCGGACGTTGGTGACGCACGCCTTTAATCCCAGCACTTGGGAGGCAGAGGCAGGCGGATTTCTGAGTTCAAGGCCAGCCTGGTCTACAGAGTGTGTTACAGGACAGCCAGGACTTAAACAGAGAAACCCTGTCTCGAAAAAACCAAAAAAAAAAATATATCAAAATAAATCTATGTCGGATTTTACATTGACTTGTGGGTGGGGCTGAGACATAAATGGAACTCAGAGGACAACTCGTGGGAGTTGGTCTCTCCATATATATATATATATATATATATATATATATATATATATATAGGTTTTTCGAGACAGGGTTTCTCGAGATGCAGGCTAACTCTGGTGAGACACTGCCCAAGAACCTGGCAAAGTCATTCTGTACTAAATCATTCAGATTCAGAGTGGATATTCATAGCTGGATTTCCTCCTCTTAACTTCTAGAGATATTCAAGTTGATTTCTGGGTTCTGGTTTTAAATTTAGTAGAAACAGTTCAGGGTGCACTATTTCATCCTGTGTTTACAAATTAGGGCTTCATTTTGTGTCTTTTTTAATGGTAATTCGGCCCCCAACAAAAACATTTTGCAATGTCTAAAGAACTATTTGGTTGCTATTGGGGTAAAGGGGATAGCGCCACTGGCATCTATCTAGTGGGTAGAGGCCAACAGTGCTGCGAAGAGAAGAATCTCTATTAAAAAGCAATTATGCAGGGTTTGAGAAACTGCTTTAACAAAAGCAGAAATAAATTCCAGGTAGAAAATCATTAACATTTTAAAACAACCTAAAAGGGAGAAATAGGAAGATGCTTTTCTAATTTTTATTAAGGATGTCTTTTAAGAGACAAAACTCAGAGGTCATAAAGATGTATGCTTTTGAAATTATAGCAAAATGAAGCTATTTTTAAAATGCTAAAAATTCAATTTAACCTACTAGTGAAACGATTTTCTAAGTCAAACCTTTTCAGTTACTCAGATTACATTCTGTTGCACCTCACTATTGAGGAATCAGCCCCCCTTGTCTGTGTTGATATAATACTGATTTAATCAAAAGCCCTTTTCCCCCTGCAATACTAGATTCCCACCCAGTCTTCACTCTTGAGTTCTTAATTCTGCTTTACCCTGACCTGTAACAGTCCCAGGATTGAAAGCAGTGCTCTCTTAAAGACGCATGAGCATGTATTAACTATCCAGCTCCACAGGGACCTCTGATTTCACTGAGAGAGAAAATGAGCTCTCACTTCCAGTGAACCCTGGAAGCATATACCCAGAGGATTCCCCTGCATGCAATAAAGACACATGCTCCACAATGTTCATAGCAGCCTTATTTATAGTAGCCAGAAGTTGGAAGGAGCCCAGATGTCCATCACAGGAGGAATGGATACAGAAAATGTGGTACATTTACACAACGGAATACTACTCAGCAATTAAAAATAATGAATTCATGCAATTTGTAGGCAAATGGTTGGATCTGGAAAACATCATCCTAAGTGAATTAACCCAATCACAAAAGAATATACATGAAATGCAATCACTGAAAAGTGGATATTAAAGAGCCCAGGAGCTCTGAATACTTAAGGCACAATTAGCAAATCAAAAGATTCCCAAGAAGAAGGAAGGAGAAGACACTGGTCCCGGAAAAGACTGGATCCAGTTTTGTAGGAGAGTACCAGAAGAGAGAAAGGATTGGGGGGGTCATTGGGGAATGGGGGGGGAAGAGGACTTATGGGACATATGGTGAGGGGGGAACTGAGAAAGGGGAAAGGCTTTAGAATGTAAACAAAGAATATAGAAAATTTAAAAAAAAATCTTTAAAAAATGGCTCTGTGACCCTGTGGTCCAACCAGTACCAGTGCCACACTGCCCAGATCTGGACATTGTGTTCATTCTTAACCTTATTTCCTACTGTGCCAGTCACCTCCCACTTTGCCACAGCTACATCTTCTCTGCCATCTTGTGAACATCCTTGCCTATGGGTACCTTCATAACACAGCTCATCCACTCATCTCTCTTCAATGGACAGAGTACTTCCTGATAAATGAGGATTTCTTGCTGGCATGAGACCATTCTAACCAAGAATGCTTTGTCTGTGAAAAAGCCCTTCCTAATCTGTTCTCCTTCCTCCCCTCCCCCCACCCTGCCTCCTGTGGGTGTGTCTGTCTGACTCTCTTTGTCTCCATCTCTGTCTCTGTTGTCTCTGTCTCCTCTCTGTGTGAGTGTGTGTCTCTCTGTGACTCTCTCTCTCTCTCTCTCTCTCTCTCTCTCTCTCTCTTTCTCTCTCTCTCTCTCTCTCTCTCTCTCTCTCTCTCTCTCGTTATATTAATCTAGCTGTTCTTGAAGTCTTTTGTTTGCAGATTCTCTGGACACTCCAAAAACAAAGTATTTAGGCTGTCAAATTGCTTTTGCAGAAGGAGCTGACACCTACCAACACTTAGAATAGAATTGCAGTGTTGAAATATTAAGCAATAAATTTTAAAAATCACAATAAATTCAATAGTAAATATTAACATAAATATTCCCAAGACAGGTGATATTTTTCAAAATCAACAAGGATAGGGAAGAGTGCCATGGCTCACAGCTCTGTACAAACGCACTTACTGTTTGGTGCACAATTAAAATAGCTCCTCTCTCAAACAGGCTTTTGTATTTAGTGTCTTGCAATAACTACTAGATATATGAAGAAGTTCTGTCTACAGACATATGTAGTTGGAGAAGAGAGGGACTGGTATCTTCTTTAACAAGCACAAAAACTTATTAAGTAGTCATTTCTAAGCAGTTTCTTACAATAGACAAAAGAAAATCATGGAGGAACCTTTTATACTCTGCTAATCAAAAATCCACTGGTCTTTCTTGAGATTGAACTTTCAACTGTGAATTGCTTCATAGGCTCTGTATTAATTTGTGTGAAAATATTGGCTTATCTACTTATTCAGAGCTAACATATCCCACAGTGCCATGATCAAATTAATTAATGGAGCCAGCAATCTCATCAGGAAAATCATCAAATCCTGACACGACACTAATTTTCTACTTCTCTAATTTTTGCCTTAGAACTTGAGCTTTATCACTGACAGATGCTGCCTGTTGTGTTCCTTGGGACGACAAGCTTGCTTCACCCAGCAAAACACCCAAAGTCAAATAATGATACCTTGTCATGTTTTCTGATGCAAAATACATGAGGGGAAAAGCTAATTCTGTTTGTGACTCACAGACTTAAACCAAGTGCTCTTCATCAGACCAGACATCCCATCACCATGTGATATATATATGTATTGATGAATAAAGGTATTTATAAAGGCCTTTATATCAATATATGTATATAATTTAATATATATATAAAACTTACTGATTTTTTTGTTATTTTTTAAATTAATTAGAAAATATTTCAAAACTATAGTTCTACTGTAAGCTTTAGTAGGGATCAGCCCCACATGCAAGATCAATGGGAAGGCCTTAACAATCTTTTTTTGGAGTGTTCAGAGAACCCAAGTCCAAAAGCTTGAGAACGAGATTATTATAGCTAGAGAGAGAGGATATAGACATACATATGTATATGTGTATTTGTATCCTCAAAGATCAACCTGTAGTACCATTGCTAATGCTCAATAAAGAGCAATGTTAAATATAATTGGCACCATTTTATCGGAAGTTTTTGGTAGTGACTGTCCACAGGGCTCAGGGTGTCCCTTCCTCAGTCAGCATAAACTGCCAGTAACTTCACTCATTGTTGCTTCAGCATCACTGTGTCACTAACACTGTAAAGATGGTACCAGGCTAACTCATAAAGCAGTGATATATTCAATAAACAGCCCTGGAAAACAGCATAGACTTATGAACAAGGCATAAAGCAGGAGATGGAGAGATCGCTTGGAAGTTAAATAACACCCTCTACTCTTCCAGAGAATTTGAGTTCAGTTCCCAGAATCCATAAGGGGGCACTCAGCTGCTTCTAATTCACTGGAATCATCTCCAGGGGATCTGATGCCCTATTCTGGCCTTTGTGTGAATACACACTCACATGTACATAACTTCACACAGATATACACACATACATAATTTAAATTGGAAAAAAAATGAAATAAACCATTAAGAATGAAGTTGGACTCCTAGTTCACACAACTTTTAAAGGCTAATTTAAATTGAATCAAAAACCTGGCTACAAGACTTAGATTTAAAGAAAAAAAAATCTAAGGATAAATGTTCATAACTTAAATAATGAAGTCACGACTTGGTTCCTTAAATATAATTCTGAAAGTCTTAATAACAAGGAAAACACAGATCATTTAGAAGATTATAAATAAAAAGTTTGTTCACTAGAGGAAACTATAAGAAGGTGATGTCTGCGAATATCTGATAAGGAACTCGATGCAGAATATAAATAAACATCTCCTAAACTAAATGATGAAAAGACACATGAGGCAATTCAAAAAATGGACAAATTTCATTAGACATGAGTTCAAAACATAGGGAACATTGTTAGATAGCATTAGTAACTAAGGAGACACTAGTTAAAGGTATGGTGAGCTCCCACAGAAGACCCAGTAGGATGGCGAGAGCCAAATAGTCTGAGAACAAGCTTATGCAGATGTAGGGGAACAAGAGGGCTCCTAAAATGCTGACGGAACTGCAAAATGACACAATTTGGAAAACAAATTAGCAGCCCTTCAAACACTTAAAACGCAATTTTACATGAAAATGCATCACCAAAAAAACCCAAACTCAAGTATCCATACAAAACCCTGCCCACAAATGTTCATGGAAACATTACATGATACCTCTATTGGCTAGTTTTGTGTGTCAACTTGACACAGGCTGGAGTTATCATAGGAAAAGGAGCTTCAGTTTGAGAAGTGCCTCCATGAGATCCATCCGTGGGATATTTTCTCAATTAGGGATCAAGGGGGAGGGCCCACTGTGGGTGGGGCCATCCCTGGGCTGGTATTCTTGGGTTCTATAAGAGAGCAGGCTGAGCAAGCCAGGGAAGCAAGCCAGTAAGGAACATCCCTCCAAGGCCCCTGCATCAGCTCCTGCTTCCTGACCTGCTTGAGTTCCAGTCCTGACTTCCTTTAGTGATGAACAGCTGTGTGGAAGTGTAAGCTGAATAAACCCTTTCCTCCCCAACTTGCTTCTTGGTCATGATGTTTGGGCAGGAATAGAAACCCTGACTAAGACAATACCTGAAAGTAAAAACTACCCTGAAGCCTATTACATGGAATGGATTAATGCAATGATTTTTGTCCTTTGGTGGAATACGATTCAGCCTTGAAAAATGATGAGACCTGCACAAAGGATGATGTTGCAGAAGAGAAACAAAAATTACATAAAAGTTTCCAGATGTTCAGCTGTAACGATAACTAACCAGTTTAGGGAACTGGTTGATCTTACAAAGGACCTGGCTTTAGTTCCCAGCACCTACAAGGCAGCTCACAGCCATCTACAACTCCAGTTCCAGAAATCCAATGCCCTCTTCTAGCTGCCACAGGCAGCAGGCATGCATGTAAACATGCCTGCAAGTAAAATATTCATACATGTAATTAATTCATTAGTTTCATTGTGTGTTTAATATTTACAGTACTATTCTCCTAAGTAATGTCACAGTCATGGGTACCAGAGCTAAGACACAGATATATCCTTTTTTAAAAACTTTTTTTTATTACTTTTTGTTTTTTAAGTCCAGTACTTACCCACCTCCTGGTCCACTCTCCCACAATTCCTCATCCCATTCCCCCTCCAACTGTCTCCACAAGGATGTCCCCATACCCCCACCCCCAATTCCCACCCTCTCAACCCCTATCCCCCTCCCCCAAACTCCAACCCCTACCAGGCCTCCCTATATCCTGGGGCCTCAAGTTTCTTGGTGTGGCTTCTCTCACTGAGGCCAGACTAGGCAGTCCTCTGATGTGTATTTGTCCTGTGTCTGAGGAGGGGTGGAGGGGAGGGGCCTCGGACCAATTTGTGTCTGCTGCCTGGTTGGTGGCTCAGTGTCTGAGAAATCTCAGAAGTCCCAGTTAGTTGAAATTGCTGGTCTTCCTATGGGATCGCCCTCCTCCTCAGCTTCTTCCAGCCTAATCCTAATTCAATTACAGGGGTCCCCCAACTCCAGTCACAGTGCAAAGAGGAAAATTCATAGCACTAAGTGCCCTCATAAAGAAATTGGAGAGATTCTACACTAGTAATTTAACAGCACACCTGAAAGCCCTAGACCAAAAAGAAGCAAACACATCCAAGAGAATGGCAGGAAATAGTCAAACTCAGGGACAAAACCAGCCAAATAGAAACAAAGAACAATACTAACACAGATATATCATTTTAATGGAGACAGTTTGATTGGTAAGACTTAGCGTACTTAGCTAGACTTAACTCTATCAAACTTATATGGAAAGTTGAGCCTTACTCCACTGTTTGTCAGATCTGGGAACTTGGCAACTACCTTTCCCTCAGTTGGTGACTAAAGAATCCCATAAAACACCATGTAGAGTACTGAAGCACAGCTGACCGAGGCTGCATCCATAGCTCACGTCACAAGCACAGGAAGAAGCGATGTAAGAGCAGATCCACCACATGAGGTCATAGAAACCACAAGTATTCAGATGCTGGGCTACCAGCCGCTAGAAAAACCCATAACCAGGCATGAAAACCATGCACGCTCAGTTCAGAGAGATACCAAGTTAGACAAATAGGCACCAGTAACACTAGGTGATGGTGATGTGGCTACACTATATTTTACACGTTTGATATGGCTTCAATGTTTTAAAAAGAAAAGATACCCATTAATGTTCCCATGAGTTATTTTGAACACATTATTGTTTTTTTCTTTCAGAATTCTCTACTTCCTATTTTTCCTATAAACAACCATATATTTCTTCTCTAACAATGAAAACCCAACCTAAAATGAAACTGTTTTCAGAACATGAAAATAGGGAACCTTAGGAAAAAAAGCCACAACACTTCCAAGGAAGATGGGCAAGATTTAGTTACTGGGTAAGACAGAACCTAATCTATAAAGGAAATGGTGAGTGTATATATTCCTATGGAAATGAGAGGTTTCACAGGAATGTGACAGGTTATTTTAAAAACTGTAGCATGCAATAAAAAGCTAAAGTACTCTGATCCCTGAGAAGCATACATTTTAAAAGTTACTATGCCTTCTGCATCTATTGTGTATCAAAACTATAAGTAGACGGCTGCATCCAGATTAAGTAAGGATTTAGAAAGGAAAAAATCATGGGGTCCAGGTAGCAAAATAATGTGCTATTTTTCACCCTGTAAACTTAAAATATCTATTTAGTATTAAAGTTAATCTTTTGATTAAAATACATCACATGTTGCTGCTATGAGGATCCTAGCTGAGGATACTTACTGCAACACTTTTCACTGAGGAAAAAGCTACCAACATAGTCAATGGGAATCGAAAATGGCCTTGTCAACAGAGACAGACATTCATTGCTGCTAAGATATCAAATTAATTATGGCCAAATTCACTGGTAGATATAAACAAAACCAATACTGTAGAATGCTTTTTACCAAACATTGGAATGTTCTACATCTTATGTAGAAGTTCATTGTTTAAACAGACCAATAAAACTCTTGAAAATGAGCAAATTGGGGGAATTTTTATTACTGGTTCTTCAAATAGTTCTCTCCACAAAGTAGTAAGTGGTACAGACAAGGGAAAAAATCATGCAAACAAATGAGAAAGCCCAGAAATGATAACTACATACGTAAGGTCAATAAAGGAAGAAGCAAGTTCTAACAGTCAAACTGAGCAACTAAAAACAATGCCACAGGGGTTGGGGGTTTGCCTTGGTGGTAGAAAACTTGTCTAGCAAGTACAAGGGCCTGGGATAGACCCTTGACTCAAAATTAAGATGCTAAAACAACTGGATAGCCACATGCAAAGGGAAAAAAATCTTGCTTCCTGTCACAATGTGAGACAATATTGTAGGACTCAGGGAAGTCAGTGAAAATAAAGCAGTAGATCTCCAAGCAACTTGGAGTGACCGATGAGCATAAAATAATGCTTAAAAGGTCTATTTAATATGAACAAAGCTTTAATGTAAAAGGTTCCCCAACTGGAACAGCTCTGGTGATATAAAAGAATGGTTGGATAATGAAGGTCAATACTAATGCTCAGATGAGAAGAGCATCTCATAAAGCATTTAAGGGATCGATATTTGCTGCACTGGATAGCATTCTGCTTCCTAAGATGGTTGCAAATATCCCTGGATACAAGTACAAAGACATACACCTATTGATGCTTTTCTTTTTTTCAAAGGAAGATTATGAAAGAAATAAGAAAGAATTATAATTATGAAAGAATAATTATGAAAGAATAATTATAAAAGAATTAATGAGAGAAAGCAAAATAGACTGGAAGCAAATTAAGAGCTATACAAGAAAACCAAAAGTAGGCAGAAAGAGCCTACAATGTAGTCTAGAAAAAAATTGACTGCCTGAAGAAATTTGGGGTTGACTTAGATGACCAGACCTGTATAGAAGCTGGACAGACCCTTGGCCTTGCCAGAGGAGCTAACGGTGGGAGTCTCTAGGTAATTTTAAACAAAGAGCCAAAGAAGCTCCAAGCAAAGCCAGAAACACAAACCACAGCATCACAGTTACAGTGAAGGAACAAAGAAGGAACCTGGAAAGAACCAAAAATCAGGCTCCGGAAGACCCATCAAGCAGCTGAAAGAGTCAGATGCAGAGATTTGCACCCAAACAATGGAAAGAAGTGGCTGAGCCCTGTTGTTGAATTAGGGAAGGCTGAAAGAAGCTGAGGAGAAGCACAACCCTGTAGGAGGACCAGCAGTCTCAATTAAAATGGACCCCTGAGATCTCTCAAACACTGGACCACCAAACAGGAAGCTTACATCAGCTGATATGAAGCCCCAACACATATACAGCAGAGGACTGCCGGGTCTGTGTTCTTTCAGAGATGATGCACTTAACCCTCAAGAGACTGGAGGCCCCAGGGAGTTTAGGGGTCAAGTGGGGTGGGGGTGGGGACATCCATGTGGAGACGGAGGGGGGAGGGGAAGGGGGAGGAGGTATGGGATGTGCATCAGTCAGGGTAGATAGGGGTGGGGGGAATTAAATATGGAGTGCAAAAATTAATTAATTAATTAATTAATTAAGAAGAAATTTGAAACAAAGAGAATACAAAGAATCAACAACAAAAAATTTTGAAAAGTAGAAAAAAATGTGTGGGATCAACTTGAATCCCTAAACAAATGGAAAACAAAATGTCTAGAATTCAAGGGAAATGGAAGAGACATAAAGGTGCCCATCCTGCCTACTAGAGTGTCCGGTGTCATTGAGACAAGCAAGTATTTGTTATAAGGATAGCATCTACAACTGGGACAGGACCAAGCACAGAGGGACAAGAAAGGACCCACATCAGAACAACAGGAAAGAGAGACACAGTAGGTGTTCATCTTAGGGTTCCATCTGCTCTGCTTCCACTAAAGTAGGGACACGTCACCGTCCCCCTGCACAAGGAAAAGGTTTTATTTTATTCTTCATGTGTTTTTCCAAAGCACAAAATATTTTAATGTATGTTTCTGTCCCTGTTCAGATAATACACATATGAAAAGGAAGATTCTTCATAATTGCCTTCATAATATGTAAGTGTATCAGCACAAATGTATTAAATGTGTACTGTATAATAATTAAAAAGAGAAATCAAAACAGCCAATTTTAATATCCTTAGTTAGGGAATAAATGCAAATCAAAAGTACATTTCAACTCCACCCCCAAGCCAGTCAGAATGGCAATTATCAGGAAACACTGAATAAATGATACCATGAAGCTCAGAGGCTAGCAGTGGAAATTCATACACACTGTTCTGAAGAAGGTAAATTATTACAACTGCTATGGGCATTATACTGTGGCTTCTTAACTGAAGGGCAACGTGTGACCCAGCTGCACTGCTCCTGGGACGTGTCTTCATGAAGGAACCTGAGATAACATCCCACATGGGTATTCGCACATTTGTAGTTATTGCTCCATTATTCACAACAACCAAGATGTGGAATCAGCCTACAGGTCCATCAGAACACAAATGGGCAAGAAAAGTGGAGCACACATACATAATGGAGTGTTATTCAGCCATAAAGAAAATGAAATTGTGTTATACAGAGGGAAATGGATAGAACTGGAAATTATTATGTTAAGTGAAATATGCCAGACACAGAAAATCATTGCATATTTTGTCTCAAATATACCATGTAAGTTTAAAAACAACGAGAAAGCAGGAAGGGATTGTATGGTGAAGAGAAAGCAGGCCAATGATAAGGGAGAGGAGAAAGTAGTGGGTGGGCAATTATAACCAATATATGTGATATTCATGCAGGAAAATATCACAATTAAACTCACCATTTTCTATGATTAATAGAAACTAAAAGGAAATTAAAGATGATAGAGGCATTAAATAAGAAATGAAAATGAGTTTTCAATGAGCAAGACTACAAAAGAAAAATAAATAATAGAAGAGAATGGACGTAATTTTAGCTGTCATTATACTACAAAAGATACACAAGGCTAGAAGTGTACGGTGTGTGCCTAGCATGCATAAAGCACTGGGTTCGAGCCCCACTACAGAGTAAGCCAGACATGGTGATGCTTATCTGTAATCCTAGCTTTGGGGAGTTGAAGATGGGAGAATCCTAAGAAAGGGTAAAAGAGCATCCTTGGCCCACAGCAAACTCAAGTCCTGCCTGGGATACAGAAAAACCTGCCTCAAAAGAGAAGTACACACTCACTCCCACAGACACACACGTATATGTATATATGTGTGTATGTATATATGTGTATATATATATTTATGAGTATACATACATGTGTGTATGTATGTATTTTGTATAGATATGTGTACATCTATGTATGTGTACGAATTAATTCATATATATACAAACCAAAAACTGATGTATTATAAAAAGATGTTCACTGTTCATTTCTCTATAGAAATGCAAATTGAATATCACCACAATAATATTCTCCCCCTATAGAATGGTTGCATTAAAGTGTACCCAGTCAAGCACAGGTAATGGTGTGGAATAATACCTGGAACCCTCACTGACTGTGCATGGTCATAAAACGCTGGAGCCGTGCAAAGCTCGATGGTCTTATTTTTAAAAGTTAAATGTGTATGTTCCTTTGAACATATTCACTCCTACATATGAAAACGAAATCACAGGGACTAAAAACACATAAAGACACTGTGGCAGATTTGTAAAAGCCAACAATGAGGTAAACAGGAATGTCAAAAGTAAGAACGTTGCAAATGTCATTCAAAACAGAGGAGACGCACACAGCAGAGGCATAGCTAGCATTCTACGCTGTACAGCAGTGGAAAAGCAATGTTATGTAGACCACAGCATGGGTGAGTCAGAAAAATGTGCCGGGTGAAAGCAGCAGGGAGAAAACATACAGGAGCACTTAAAATTCAGATAGATAGATAGATAGATAGATAGATAGATAGATAGATAGGTAGGTAGGTAGGTAGGTAGGTAGGTAGATAGATAGATAGATAGATAGATAGATAGACAGACAGACAGACAGACAGACAGACAGACAGACAGACAGATAGATAGATAGATAGATAGATAGATAGATATGCAGAATGCTCTGGGGGAAGCTCCCAGTGTTTGCTGAGCAGAACGGGGTGTAGAATGGTGTCTCGTCAAAGGAAACCTGGTTTCGGGGCTATGTTTATTATTCTGTTGATTACAGCGTTTTTATGGCAGTGCACATGTTTTCGAGTGTCATCAAATTTTATACCTCAAATATGCACAGTTTTCTGTGGTTCAGTTACACTCTAGGAAGGCTGTAAAGCACGGACACTTGAGATGGTAAGCACCGCCTGAATGTTTATTAATGGGCTAGCGGAAAGACAAGAGTCTGTTTTGTTCCAATCACTATAGACACACACACACACACACACACACACACACACACACATACTGAGCAAGAACTGACTCGTGGAGAGACTTTAGATTCCTTGTTCAGTTTGGGAAATTCTTTCCATGTCAATGTATAGAAAATAGTAAAATATTACCTTAGACAGGAATACCTGTTTGAATGCAAAGAGAGAAGGGTGCATAGGTACCATTAACATTCAACTAAGACATGAAATTTACCAAGCCCAAGGCAGCCTCATTTTATTCTCTGGTTTAGCAGACATGCTGCAAAGGGCTTGCTTGTTTGTTTTTAACTCCAAAATGGGCAGAGGGTGCCTGGGAGGGGGATACATTTTTGAAATGTGTATTAGTTATGATGAAATAACTTAAAAAGAAATAATAAAACCTTCAAACAGTACTTCGTACACTCATTCTCCCTGAGTCTTTGAATCCCACACCTTGAAAGGACATGACAGTAGGATTGGTGGGGAGTGGGCCCCAGGGAGACCGTGCGCCCACCATTGGAGGCAAAAGGGTAAAGACCTACAGGGATTCCAGAGATCTCGGGACTGTGGAAGGCTGTTGACCCGGAAGCTAAAAGACACAGGGGCGTTGGGGGCAGGGCAGAAAAAGAGAGAGGAGGCAAGGCACAGGCTGACCATGAGTAGAGACTAAACTTACCAACAACTGCAGTGCAGGCCAGGCCCCGCTTTGGGGAACACCGCCAGGGACCAAGATGGCAGCCAGCTCTGGGCTTACTGGTGCCCTTTGTGACCCAAGGATGCCCAGTTGCTGAGCCTGAAGCCACGTGCAAAGAAGGAGGCTGACAAGCTGCACGAGTGAGGATCCCTCTCATAACACATAACACAGTGGAGACTGCAAATGCCCAGCCCTGAGCCATTTGAACTACAAATGGTCATCCTTAAATCTCATGACCCAGGGGGTGGCGGAAGGGTGGACTGGCAGGTTGTAGAGCCTGGGCATAGCTTATATGGATGTGTCACACCGCTATGGTGGCAGGGGCATCACTCTGGTTCTCTCTTGGCCCATAGTTGATCAAGAAGAAAGACCCAGCCTGTGTCTATTCATGATAGAAACCCAGAAGTCACAGTGAATGTTCAGATTGGTGAAAAGAATAACTACTATTGATTTATACATTTCTCTAGGTTTTTATTTTATCAGCATAGTTACAATAATTCCATTATGTACTCTGATGTGTGTGTGACTGTTTCCAACTTTATTCTGTATTTTGTGTGTATCATTTCCCTTTTTATTGGCAAGTTTTTGTTAATATCTTTTGGTTAATCTCTCTGTTTTCCATTCCATGTTTCTTTCCTTGGCTTTTTCTTTCATTGCCTTTTTCCCTCTCTTTGAATTTGTTCAATAGTTTGTTTTTATCTTCTTCAATGGAATTTTTATTGCTTTCATCTTAAACTTTTTTCCTGACAAATGTATTTAATGAATTTCCTTTTAGACAAAGCTAAATTCTAAAATTCTGAAACCAATGTCTTTCACTCATTTTGTTGCAAATACTACATGGGCCTTGCACATCCTGTGACCAGTAGATCCCCTACTTTATCATGCTTTCCTTACTGAAATCTGCTGGAGAGAGTCTCTGGGGAGATCTCGTGAGCAATGATGCATCCCCAACACTTCATCAGATTTGGATTCATACTTCAAATGTCAATATAAGGCTGTCTCTGCCAAGAAAGACTTCTGAGTCTGGATTACATGCCATACCCAAGGGGAATCAGAGTAATTTTAAAGGACTCAGTCCCTAGATTCTGGCATTTGCGTGTACTCTTTAATGATAATAGTCTATCTAAGGATAGACTGGAGACCAGAAACACTTGTTCAGGTCTCACATTCTCTTTTCTTTCCCTCACTGCCCCATTCACAATTCAGAAAATCAAAATATGTTTCTGCCATCTCTGTGTATTATTATTGTTCATATCCCCAGAGTGTAAATTTCCCTCAAATATCAAATAGACAGTTATTCCAAATATTTGCGTCAGCAAAAATTCTTGTGACTTACCCTATATTGTTTGTATTCTGTTAGAGGCAAACACAGCATTGGAAATACCATACACTGGCACATGCTGAATTGTTAATAGACATGCTAAAAGCCAAGCAAGAGGAGAGTTACCATATTTAGCAAGTAAGAATACAGGGTGCAATTAAATTTGAATGTCAGGCAAAGAGACAATAATTTAGTATAAATACACTTTTAAAACACTGTGAGCTATTTTCCTGAGATACAAATTAAACTGAGAATTCTTGTTTTCTCTGGCAACCCTAGTAAAAGTAAGGATACTGTCGTCATCCATCTCTTTGATGGTTTTTAGAACCAATACAATACGCCTGAGGGATAACTGTTATAGAGAACCCAAGAATGTAGACAAAGGATTTAAGTGCAGGAGTACCTGATCTTATTGATAATTTGTATAAATGAACACTATGAAATAAAAGTGTATAAACAGATTATACACCCAAGATCTGATTGTTGCCAGTGTCTACCTGCTAAAAGTTCACTAACTGTATGTTGCTGATGAATGTACTATACTGTGTGATGTCATATATCACAGAAATAAAAGGGTTTCAGAAAAGCATATGGAAGATAATAGTATATTTTTGAATATATGTATTAAGTAAGGCACTTGTAAAAAGAGTAAACGAGGCCATGTGGTAATTTTTGTGAGGATTCTTGTTAAGCTGTTCAGGAATTAAGAAAGTAGATAATGTTAATGCCTAAGTAGAAAATTATTTTTCAAAGCTAGTCTAATTTTATTACTTATAAAAAGATACAATTATCTGAGTGACCCATCGATCAATCATTAGAGATACAGAAATTTAAGGCTCACTAAATTCAATCATGTTCTCTCACCTTAACAGTGTCTCTCACCTGTGATAACAATAAAGGACATATTTATTAATGTTATTAGTTTGTTTTTTTTTCTCCAGCAAAAAGACTTATGGAAACAATACCAAACACATTGTCTATCCTCTGTGAATCTAAATGAGTGATTGAAGAGGCAAACGCATTCATGCCTAGGTTGTGTCTGTAGTTCTGGGAGTTCTGGTTTACCGAGGCACAGAGAAGGGAAGAAACCATGGTAAGCATCAGTGGGTGGACAGCTTGGTGACAACCACGGGGATTCCCGGGGTTTGCAGGTTTTCTCCTCCATTTTCCCCAGGGAGTAATGCTTTATAAAAGTAAAAATAAATATACATCTGACTTGCTAAACTGAGTCTATGACACGGAGCATCTGACTGCTCTTACACACATGCTTCTCAGGGGGGATGATTTCCTTAGCACACACATTTTTGGTCGTAGGTAAATTCCTTCATCTCAGTACCCAATGAGAAACAAGCAGCCAATCCAGCTCTTCTCAGAGCCCGCCATTGAAACATTCATTTTCTTTTTGCTGTTCCCCAGCTTAAGAATTCACCTAACTGTTCCACACCCAACGTGTTCCATCCTTTTTGGTCACAGCTCCAGATGTATTTCCTCTACCTCTCATGTTCTGACAGCCTACGGTTCTATGTGCCTTCTACCTACCTTCTAGAGTGTTAGCCCTCACTAAATCCATGGATGGCTGATTTTGAAAGTACGCAGAAAGATGGCGAGAGCCAGAGGCAGCGAGTGGGCGACTACGAAGAAACGGTGCTTTTCAAACACAACAGGGTCTGTGCTCATACGAATCCACAGCAGTTGTTACACAAACACCGCACAAGTTCAAACCAGACGACATCCCGTCGAGGAGGTAGGCACCAATTCATACCCTCAGATGGAGATCTGTTAGCAACTGACAGCTGCCGGGAAAGGGAGAGTCAACTTTATCTGCGTGTGTGTGTGTGTGTGTGTGTGTGTGTGTGTGTGTGTGTGTGTGTTCCCTCATGGGCCAACCACACACCCGTGGATGCTCACCCAACAGATGTATACAGACGACAGAAATGGGACTTCATGTTTTTTGGTTTTTCTCTCTCTCAAAAAAAAAAAAATGAGAACACGAAGCATACACATTGTATGAACAAAATGCATTGTAAAATTCTCAAAGAATAGCAATAGCAATAATAAGAAAGTGTCTTATGTTTAGACACTGTAGAAGAGGAGGCAGGAAAAATATGAGAGAGAATGAGAAGAGTTGTGTGAAGTACCGTCTTCTGGGTGGCATGGCTGTGGCACCCCGGGACGTACAGACGCTGTGGTTTCTTGTACAAGATCAAGCCAATTAAAATTCAGCACAGATAGAGAAGGGTTGTCCGGTGGCTTGCCCCTGACGGAGGAGCTATTGGCAGATAATAGCTGTCTGGGGAAGGAGAGTAGTGTTTTTGCAGGGAATGTTTTCCTATTGGTAGATTGCCACTCTCCAGTGCATGGGCATGCAGGCAATAGTAATTGGATTCAATAGCATTTGTTTAAGATAAAAGAACATGATGAAGCCGAGAGGGAGCCGTGTTAGGGAAGCCTGGGGAGAACTGGAGTGGGAAGGGGAGCTGGATATGATCAAGGTGCATTGCATGTCAAAGGGCAAATTAAAGACACTTTTTTTTTGCCTTGCCCAAGGTTTTCTGTCTTGCCACCAGAAGGCAGCACTGACTTTGCTTGTGACTGTTCTTCTGGAAGTGTCCGAGAGTCACCCTGCAAGTTCTTAAGGGGAGCTGTTCCCTCTACTGCAGTTAAACTTCATCATTTCCTTTTCAGTGGGGATGCGGGGAAGCGTGGACCATCCGATACCTGCCGCAGCGTGTTTCTTGGTACAGTTTAGAAAGAAGGGAATCTCTGAAGCCAGCACATTGTCTCTTCCTGGGCTCTGGCACTCCCCTTTCCCGAGCCCCATCTCCTCCCAGCCACATCTATGTCTCTTAAAGAAACCAATCAAGCTGAAAGCAATGAGTTAGGGACGAGTCAGTGCAGTGTGGCTATAACATTAAGTAGACAGTTTAAAATCTCAACCACAGAATAAGTACATGGAAGGACAGCATTGCTCCCAATTCGTTATATCTCCTCACCGCAAAGCACGGTCCTGATTCAGAGTGCCCTTCCTCCCGGACAGACTTGACCCTAATTACTCAGGCCCTCCCCTCCTCTGTGCCCGGTGAGCTCCTGCACTAGCCCCTCTCTAAGGCCCACCTTTACTCTTCCCACAGCTCTACTCCATTTCCTGTTCACACAACTCTTCCTCATTCAACTGTGAATAAATGTGCCCTCTTCCCGGGGTGGAGAAAGCCAGCTTCACCCCTTTATTTTCAACTCCTACCCATGCCCCTATCCCTAAGCTCCAGCCTGTCTCCCTGCCCTATCATTTCCTACTATAAATTCTCAAAGAAAATTCCTGAATTATTTCTAACACCCCCCCCCACCGTGGACTTTGAGACACGATCTCTTGCCTTTCTCTTTATCCCCAAAGTCCCACAGTATCCATGGCCAGGCCCAGTACCGTGGGTTGGCATCTGCATTTACTTCTTGAGACCTAAACATGTTTTCATAGTTTATGTGCATCCTTTTATGTTCATCTCCTGTCAGAACAGGGATGAGAACTGGGGTTTGGGGGCAAAGCAGAGACTGGGCCCTCAGAGACTTAAGACCCCGAAGACACGCATCGCTGGGCAGATCTAATTTTATTGTTTAATATAAAACTTAAATACAATTTTCAGCCAATATTGGGTGCGTTTATGCAATCAAGGGCCAAATGGGAGATTGATTGATTACACTGTCCTGTTGAATCTAATTTGCTTGCCTGTGACTCTGTAGGAGAGAGGCTATTTCCCATGAAGACAGAGGAAGCAAATCAGCCATCACCCTGGGCTTGGGTCCTTTGTTCTGTCTCACTGGCTTGCCAAAAGCCACTTGAGATCTCGGCTGTATATAGCTGGATCAAGATCCACGAGCAGGTGACAGAGACCAAGGCAACTTCCTCTCCAACCCACCTCTTCCTCTATTAGGGTCACTCTCGCGCTTCACTCTCCTGTTTCAGATTTTCTTCTCTTTCCTTCTGATTGCTAACTGAAGTTTCTCTGTCATTTGGTTCATTATACAAACAAGGCTTCTTCAAACATCCTGTCTGACAGCTAAGAAATAATCTTAAATGTCATTTAGATCAATTTCTACCTCACCAATAGGGCAAAAATGGTCATCTTTCCATAAAGGCAGCACACAGACAGAAGGCCAGCCTCTTTGTAAAAATATACAGGCAGTGAGGTGATTTAATTCATACATCCTGTTGAGCTTGTCAAGTAGAAATAGTTAAAGAGTAGTTAATATTTCCTAGAATAGCTATGATTTAGAGTTGGGAAATAAGACAAAATACAAGTAAACATTTTTAAAAATTAAATTAATTTCCTTGGAAAGTCATTATGATCTTTGTAGAGAAGAATTCTTTTAGAAGTTGGAAATTGAATCGTAATAAATAATATATACTGTTGGCCCATTTGTGCTACAAATTGGATTACAGTAAAATGGATTACAGAAGTACAAAAATAGCCATTAATATGTGGCCCAATGGTGATGGTGACAGCGTGCAAAGGTCTAAGAAGAAGTCCCTGGGCCAGGCGGTGGTGGCACACGCCTGTAATCCCAGCACTTTGAAGGCAGAGGCAGGTGGATTTCTGAGTTAAAAGCCAGCCTGGTCTACAGAGTGAGTTCCAGGACAGCCGGGGTTACACAGAGAAACCCTGTCTCGAAAAACCAAAAAAACAAACAAACAAACAAACAAACAAAGAAAGAAAAGAAAAAGAAGAAGAAGAAGAAGAAGAAGAAGAAGAAGAAGAAGAAGAAGAAGAAGAAGAAGAAGAAGAAGAAAAAGAAAAAGAAAAAGAAAAAGAAAAAGAAAAAGAAAAAAAAGTCGCTGAAGCAGCCAAGTAAAAGTAGGAAGCATTTCGCATACATTCCAGACCCTTCCTGATCACAAAGCAGGACAGCTACTTTCATGATATTCTGTGTCCTTTATAAATGTCAAGGTAAATTGGATCAAATATAAAATCTGAAGTCCAGTGAGTAGCCAAAAATATACACATAAGCATCTGGCAAGAATGTGAAAATTTTAGTATTACCGATACAAAACAACTTTGGCAACAGATCATTCCCTTACACCCTAGAAGTGATTTTATACATGTTATCCACCACTGTCAATGATTAAGTGGTCCCAATATATTTAACTTACTGACTCTTTTCCCCTAATACCGAGGACTGAAGTCATGGCCACAATGCATGGGTCAATAGAATACTCTGCCGCTGAGAGAACCACATCACTCGCCTTCATTATATTTAACTAGTTCTCTGGTTTTTCTGATGACCACCACCCTCTGTCTCTGTCTCTCTCTTTGTCTTTCTCTTTCTCTGTCTCTTCCTCTCTCTGTCTCTGTCTCTGTTTGTCTCTGTCTCTCTGTATTGTGTGTGTGTGTGAGAGAGAGAGAGAGAGAGAGAGAGAGAGAGAGAGAGAGAGAGAGAGAGAGAGAGATATGATAGGATACTGGCAATGGAACCCAGGGCCTTTCATATCCTGGGCTACTGTCCTCTTCCTGAGATACCCCCAAACTAGATCCTTCTAAGCCAATCCTTACTTTCAATATTTTTAGCTAGAATTTCTCTATAGTGCATTGCATGTTATACATTTCCTCTGTTCTTAAACGGTTAACTTGCCGGAACAGGCCAAGGTCTTCAGTGTGCACATATATGCCTACTGCTCACATTAGCCAAGTTATGGTGTCAGTGTCCTTCAACAGAAGACTAGATAAAGAAATTGTGGTACATCTACACAATAAAGCTTCATTCAATCACAAAGAATAGAATTATCCCATTTGCAGGAAAGTAGATGCAACTATCAAACACCGGGTAAATTGACATAAACAGATGCAGCAAAGCAAATACTGTGTGGTTTCTCTCATTTATGGATCCTAGATCTTATGAAGATGCACAAACTCTTATATTGAGCACGCATGTGTATTTGTGACATGAAAACAGAAATGAGATTATGGGAAGGAAAGGAAATAGGAAGATGGAAGAGAAAGAAAATATGATGAGGAGTAAATATAGTTAAAATATCTGATGGTTTGAATCAAAATGGCCCCCAGAGGCACACTCTTAGGAGGTGTGGCCTTGTTGGAGGAAGTGTGTCACTGGGGGCGGGCTTTGAGGTCTCAGATGTTCAATCCAGGCCCATTGTCATGCTGTCTTCCTGCTGCCTGTGGATCCAGATGTAGAACTCTCAGCTAACCCCCTGCCTGCACGCCTCGGAGAAGGCAAGAGAAGGCAGGGAAGGCAAGGCACACACAGGGAAGACTGTCAAGTATGTAGAAAGACAAAGAAGTGAACAAGGAAGAGAGCGATGGAAGAGCTAAGTATACGCAGAGACCGTCCTGAGGAATGGTAATGCCATCTCTACAGTACACACGAGCCAAAGTAAAAGCTGACCTGTCATCGTTTCACCTGAGATGGTCTAGAAAGTTCAGTAACAGAGAACATGTCGGCCATTGCAAGAGGCTGAGATGGGGACTGCTAGAGGACTAATAGCAGCGTGGGGGGACGTCAGGGATGAGGTAACTTCTCTTTATCTTGTGGTGGCCACAAACCTCTTCATTTGCCAGAACTTCTACAACTGAATGCTGAAAAAGGACAGGTTTGCTACATAAACAGAGGATAATCTGTACACTCTCATAACATAATCTGAAAATTGATGAGAGGCAGCTAGGACTAAAAATTTAACACAGGAGTGCTGGATAGTAATTGTATTCCTGAAAAAAACAAATCTCACAAGTAGCAGTCACACTAGTCACAGAAGAGGCACACATATTAATTCTACCAGGAGACTTTTATTTTTTTTTATTTGTGTGTGTGTGTGTGTGTGTGTGTGAGAGAGAGAGAGAGAGAGAGAGAGAGAGAGAGAGAGAGAGAGAGAGAGACAGGGTCATAAATACCATAGTGAGGTGGTCAGAGGGAAACTCTGTGAGGTCATTTCTCTCCTTCGACCTTTATGTGAGTTCCAGGAATTGAACTTAATAAGTCCTCAAGCTTATGCTGTGGCAAGTACTTTACCAAGTGTGCCATCTCGCTGGCCCAGAAAACTTTCAGAGACATCAACCCACTGAGAATTGTGCCCGTAGATTGGTAGATTGTTGGGCCCAATTATTTACTGATAATGGAGGTCAGAATCAAGACTGCTTCCCACTAGACGGTTGCAGCCCGTCACTAAAGGGCTGCTGTCATATTCCATGACCTGATTAATCATTGCTGCAGGTGAGCAAATGCCCTATGACCCTCACCAGGCAAAGGAAATGTGTGTGCCTTTAAAAGTTGACACGAAAACCGAAAAGGAAATTAGCTGTACTGCGTCTTTCGCCCATCTCAAGTCTTATCACTTTAAAGCCTAGTTGTTGGTCTTACCTATAGGTCTGTATTCTCTGCACATAGTAGCTACAGAGTAAATAACTATGCATTGGCTGGCTAGACTCCAGGATGATTGATCGCATAAGCAGAGGGATGGCAGCTCCTCCTGGCATGCTAGACAAAGTAGGCCCTGGCAAACAGTTTGGATGGGAAAAAAGTTAAAATGTAGCTACTTCCATGGGCATTTCCCCGGTCTCTCTCTAGAAGAAACTTTCCCGACCTTCCTCCCCTGAGAGTGTTCAGCTCTTTTCCTGAAGTCGCCTGGGTTTGTGCCTCCACTCTGTCTCTGTACTATGGGACCTTTTAAGTGTCATAAGAGAATGGCATATTCCACCTTCACACGTCACTACAATGACGTCAGTAAAATGGAAGGAAAATCATGTTCATTACATAGGTAATCCATGTAAGTACTTTCAACATTCCATAGCATTACATTGACTTTCCAATATGCACCCTAAAGCCATTCAGAGTTAAGTCCCCCTGACCAGCCCTGAGCTTTCTGGTGGCAGATGAATGAACCGTAGCCTGTGCTGCCACGCCGCTTACAGGGCAAGTGTTCCTGTCTGCTTGGCTATTTTTTTTTTTTTGGTTAAATCCCAGTGAACAAAGACAGCTGCCAAACATTTTCTAGGTCATTTGTTCTGTTTATAAACAGAAAGTGTACACTATTTAACAAGATGTAATCATTTGCAGGCTAGATTTATGCAGAATGAAAGACGTGAAAGAGAGAGGAGGGAAATTAATGCAAGTCTTAAGTGCTTAATGACCCCATTAATTGAGAGAGAAGTAATTGCAGAAATTAAACAGAAGATGTAATGGCCTTGGAATCATTAACTTATTCTGGGAGCACTGCTAATGTTTACCAGGTGATTTTACTCTGAGAACTGGGGCTCAGTCTAATGCAATAGTTCTTTAATCCGGTTGATCCTAAGAGACACTCGGAAAACTACAGATCCCTAAGTTCTGTTCATATTTCTTAGACCCTTCAAGGTGGAACCCAGGCATGTGGGTTTTTAAAAATACAGCCCACTGATTCTTTAATATTGGTGTTTTACATCTGTGTGAGTGGGGTAAATGACTTGGACACTCAGAGAGCATATTTGGAAGCCAGCAACAATCTTGAGTGTCATCCTCAAGAATACCATCTACCTCCTTCGTGACAAGTTCTCTGATTGTCCCTAAACTCACTGATTATGCTAGGCTGGGCTTGATAGTGAGCCCCAGTGCTCCACCTATCTCTGCCTGCCCTCAACACTGACATTACAAGCACAAGTTAGGAGAAAGGATCCAAAGGCAGACAGCAGAGTCAGGGACAGCCACTGTTCATGCTGTTAGGAGTCCCACATGAAGACCAAGCTGCACATCTGTCACATATGTGTAGGGGGTCTAGATCTATCCCATTTATGCTCTTTGGTAGACTGTTTAGTTGCTGTGAGCCCTTGTAGGCCCAGGTTAGCTAATTCTGTAGGTTTGCTTGTGGTATCCTTGACTTCCCTGGGTTCTTCAATCCTTCCTCCCCCTCTTCCACAAGATTCCTCAAGTTCTATCTAATGATGGGCTATGGGTCTTTGCATCTGTTGCCATTAGTTGCTGGGTGAAACCTCTCTGGGGACAGTTATGCTAGACTCCTCTCTACAAGTATAGCAGAATATCAATAATAGTGTCAGGAATGGGCTCTTTCCCATGTCATGGGTCTCAGGTTGGGCCAGTCATTGGTTGGCCATTCCCTCAATTTCTGTTCCCTCTTTATCCCTGTAAAAGAAAAAGTGTGGGTCAAAGGTTTCTGTGGTTGGGTTGGTGTTCCCATCCCTCCATTGAAAGTCTTGCCTGGTTATAGGAGGTAGGAATTTCAGGTTCCATATCATCCTATTGCTAGGATCACCTTCTTAGAAGACCATGAAATAAATCCACACACATGTGGATGCTTGATTTTTGACAAAGAAGCCAAAATCAAACACTGGAAGAAAAGACAGCATCTCCAAAAATGGTGTTGGCCTAACTGGTTGTTTGCATGTCAAAGGATGCAAATAGATCCATACCTATCACCCTAAATAAAACTCAAGTCAAATTGGATCAAAGACCTCAACATAAAACCAGATACACTGAATCTGATAGAAGAGAATGCAGGGACTAGCTTTGAACACATTGGCACAGAAGACAACTTCCTGAACATCAGAACACCAACAGCTCAGGCACTAAAATCAGCAATTAACAGATGGAGCCTCATGAAACTGGAAAGTGTCTGTAAGGCAAAGGACACGCAATAGGACAAAAAAAGGTAGCCTACAGAATGGGAAAAGATTTTCACCAACCCTACATCTGACAAAAGGCTAATATCCAAAATAAAGAATTCAAGAAATTAGACATCAACAAACTAAATAACCCAATTTAAAAAAATAAGATACAGAGCCAAAGAGAAAATTCTTGAGAGAGGAATCTCTAGTGGCTGGGGAGCACTTAAAGAAATGTTTAATATCCTTAGTCATCAAAGAAATGCACATCAAAACTCTGAGATTCTATCTTATACCTGTCGGAAGGGCTAAGATCAAGCAACAGCACATTCTGGCTGGGATGCGGAGCAAGGGGAACACTCCTCCATTGCTGGTGGGAGTGTAAGCTTATACAGCCACTTTGGAAATAAATTTGGTTGTTTCTCAGAAAACTGGAATAGTTCTATCCCAAGACCCAGCTATACCACTCCTGAGTATATACCCCAAAGATGGTCCAACATACCACTTCCTCAACTATGTTCATTACAGCTTTATTTGTAATAGCCAGAAACTGGAAACAACACAAATGCCCCTCAACTGATGAATTTAATTTTAAATTTTTATTTGACTAATGGCCATTATATTGAACAGCTCAAATTTACCTCAAGTCTTCCTGTAAGCAATATAGTCCATACAATTTCCCCTTAAGTGCTTCTGAGATCTGTTATACCAAACTAAAGTGTAAGAATATAAAACTCTTCCTACCTCTCCCTGCCTCAGAAAATAACCGTAGGATGTAGAGACCAAAGAGAGATCTGCTTGCTCTTTTGTTTTCTAAGGGTTGCCTTGGAAACAGTTTTGTTAACCATCTTTGATGACCAGGTTGTCAGAGTTGAAACAACCTGTCCGGACATTCTTGTGTCAGTCCCAGTAATGACCTTCTCTGAATGTCAGTCCTTAAAAATTTCTTATGAAAAGTTTTCCCTGTGGTCTTGTTCACTTGGGTTTTTTTTAATCAATTCTTAGAAGATTAAGCACATAGATAGCATATAATCCAGAATGTCATTTCTTTTTCCCCAAGAGAAACCAAAGCACGTTCACACAAACAGTCATATTCAAATTCTGGTAGCAATATTATTAATAGCCCAAAGGTGGAAATAACCCAGATGTTCTTTTGCTGGTGAATGGATAAGCGAAGCTGCTGTAGGCAGGTGGAATGACTATACAATAGAAAAATACTCGGTAATTAAAAGAATAAAACTAGTGATATGCTCTACGGCCCCAAAGAATCTTGAACTGATGCTCAGAGAAAGACACAAAAGACCATCTGATTCCATTTACCTGAAGTGCCCAGAATAGAAAACTCCATGAGGCAGAAACTGTATTAATGGTTGCCCAAGGCGGAGGTGAATGGTGCGAGAGGAAGTTGGTGATGATAGCTATTAGATACAGGATTTCTTCTGAAGGTAATGGAAAGATTCTAAAGTTAAATGGTGGTGATAGTTGTAAATTCTGTGCCTGAGCTAAAATAAAATAAAATAAAATAAAAATTTAACTATGTACATTATTTACATACATTACATGTTAAATGAATTATATCCAAACTAAGATATTTGTTTGTAAATTCTATCACATTAGTAGACCCAATGAAAAAAATATGTTTAAGCATAATGATTGGTGAACTATTATATATATATATATATATGTATATATATATATATATATATATACATATATACATATATATGTGTGTGTGTGTATATATATACATACATACACACATATATATATATATATATATGTATATAGAACTAGAAGTAGCTTGTGGGCTGTGTGAGTGTGCATGTGTGTGTACGTGTGTGTGTGTGTGTGTGTGCGCGCGTGTGCTCAAGTGTGCCAGAGGTTAGTGTCATGCAACATCTTCAACTGTTCTCCACTTCATTTAAAAAACAAACAAACAAACAAACAAACAAGGGGTATCATTGAGTTCTCTGATTGGCTAGAGTTAGTCAGTAAGATTCCAGTGCTAGGATTATAGGCACTTATTGACAAGCCTGGCTTGTACATGAATGCTGGGGATCTGAACTCCGGACTCATACTATGTGACAAACACTTTATGTAATGATCTAACTTCCCAGCCCTGGAAGTAGATTTTGAAACATTATTCCAAAACAACCTTTCTGCTATCCATCACCTCCTCTTTTACAGAATAGCTGATATGGCCTGTACCTATGTCCAAACATGTGTGAAAACTCTGGAGGTCAGTCCTAACTCAGCGAATTCCTCTCATTCTAACAGATTACAGGGCAGTATAGAAATGTGAAAGACATCTTTGGAGTGACCCCAGTCCACACTGACAGGACCCATTCTTGCAATACCTAATTCTTGCCACCTCTTAAATCATCCTCCTCCAGAATAATTGTCATATGATCACTTCCTAAAAGAAAAGATTGATAGGAAAAGACATTCCCAACATCCACCCTCATTCTGTCACAAGGCAGGCTGCTCAGATGGCCCTGGGTAATGAGTCAAGGAGCATAACCAACCTGGGCAGGGTTAGAAGATACCTGTGCTTTCAGGATCAAGAGCTCTCCCTGTAGTCTCTGAGCCCATTCTCCAGTTCTAAAGACACTAATAGCTTTATAAGAAATGGATATCCTTCTGGGCTTTGGGGTATAAAGTGAGGGCTCATATCAAAAGAAACACTCAGGTTCACCATGATTGCTCATGGAAGTTCAGGACATCATTAAGTGTATGGAAAGGAGAAGACAAGGAGAAATGTTTAGTGAAGTAAAAATCTTATATCATGTAAGACAAAGAAAGTATCCAAAGTCCTTGTGGACCAAGTGTAGTGACACAGGCCTTTAATTCTATCACAAAGATGGGGGGGGCTGATTTTTTAGTTCAAAACTACCCTGATTTACATAATGAGTTTTATGTCAGTCAGAGCTCCAAAGTGAGACCCTGACATACAGTGATATAAATAGATAAAGATATAGATAAAGATACAGATATAGATAATGATATAGATATAGATGTGTGTGTATGTGTGTGTGTGTGTGTGTGTGTGTGTGTGTGTATCTTATGAAATTAAAGAAATGGTGTTGAATTGCCTGAGACAAACAGAAACTCTTTTTGGAGACAAGAAAGAACTGACTTGTAAAAGCAGACACAGTGGAAAATGTCAATTCAGGAAACTGCTCAGTGTTACATAGATTTGAATCAGGGACACCCTGTAGTTGACAGTAACTTAAGGATTTTCTAAAGCACTAGAAGAGAGGTGTTGGAAGGTTCCCAATGATGCATCAGAAATAGATGGAAATGTGTTTTCCTGGTTAGATCACTGCAGATTATACTAGACATGCATTGATTTGTCATACTACACTTCCATGACTGTAGTTAAAAATGACAAAACTGAAGCCCCAAGCTGTGTCTAAGATGCCTTGTTTCCAGCCCTCCTTCCATTTACCTGGGATATGGATGGATACTGAGAGGCAAGGCAGAGAGCTAAGTTGCTTGGAACATATCTAGAATGAGTTCGATTTATTTGGAAAGTTTTTGTCGGCTCCAGACAAGCCGTGTTGACTGTGTTCTCTCTAGCTTTCTTCAATTTGTAATGGCAAGCTGTGTTGACAATACACTGACTTTGTTCTGCCTAACGGCAGGCCTGATTCTCCCTGGATGGCGACGTTGGAAGGGCTGAGAGCACTCTGCATGTGTCCTTCCATAAGCCTTCAACCTCTGTATTCAAGTCTCTGATTTCATGTTCTCGCTAGGCAGTGAACTTCCCAGGAACTGAAACTTGCTGCCATTCATGTGACTTTTGCTTATCGACAGTGTCTTATCAAAGTTTATAGGAATGGCCAGGAATAGTTTCCCATCTTGGGTGGATGGTGTTTCATTTTCAGGTTTTCCCTAGAGCAATTGGCTCCATCCCAGACAAAGCAACACAACGATTAACCCCATTCCTGGACTTTGCTTCAAGGCCTTGTGGTAAAACAAAATGCCTTCTATTACTGAGTCCCACTAATGTGAAGACTAGTCTCCAAACCAGATGCCTTACATAGAATTTATCAAGAGAGTGGAGATGCTATCATTGTATTGACTTCCAGAAAGATACTTTTCAAATGCTATTTTCATATGGGCCCCATACAGTCATATCATATCCCTGCAAACGGGCACAAAGATGAGAGTAAACTATTACTCCAGTCATGTTTGTGTTACATGTTAAGGAAACAAATGTCTCAGGGATACCCACGGGGACCCGAATAGGTCATGTACCTTCCCTGTTCCCTATCTTTATGGGAGGAGTTGGGCTGGAGTGGCAGGGCAACACAGTCATGAAAGGTTATGATTAATATATCAGGCATGTATCTGGATCATGATAGGAAATCCACAGACTCCCCAGCATTTGTTCTCATTTTGGGTTTGTTTTAACTCATTCTTTCTCTTAAAAAAGAAAAGAAGAAGAAGCTTTGCCAATAAATGCTCTTGACAAGAGGCTCATTTTCATCAAATCCTTGAGTTATTATCTTTCCATTTACACCCAGGAAGCATTGTAGTGGAGACTGTCCCTTAGTTCTGGTCTGTCTGTGTCCGTGTTGACACTATCTCAGTTTGAAAAGAGACTGATAGATAAAAGCCATGGGTAACTCCAGGGCAATACCAGACATTATCCCCAGGGCTGGAAGTTCTTTGTCAGCTCTTAGTCCCGTCACCCAAGGTTCTGAGGTGAGAGAGTTTTGTTCTGTTTTAGTTTCAGAGAACACAGACACAGGTGGACTTCAGACTGAAGAAATCTGTATTTGCTGAAACCTTTGGCCAGAGTTATAAATCTGTGTGCTGCGTGGCAGTGATGTCTCTGACTCTGAACATGGGACAAAGAGCATTTTGCTTAGTCACACAGAACAAAAAATGGAAGCAGCAGAAACCAGTATGCCAGCTGCTTGCCTCTGTCCCAAAGGTGTGTCTGTCTTCAGTTTTGGCCCCTCAAGTACAGATGACTGGAGTATTCAGACTCCAAACCTCCAGTTTCAAATGATCCAATTAGAATGCAAACTTTTTCCAAAGCTCATCATTTAAAATGATGGTGACCTTGACCAGTTTCCTACAATCCTTTCTCCCCTTCTGCAGGATTCACTGTGTTGACTAATGTTTGACTATGGGTCTCTACATCTACTTTTGTCAGCTACTGGATAGAGCCTCTCTAATAATGATTATTCCAGACTCTGGTATAAAGAAGAGTAGAATAACATTAGGAAGAATCTTTTCTTTTTACCAAGTATATTTGAAAAAAATCAACAATCACAGAATCAACAACCCTGGACTCATAGGGGCTCACCGAGACTGAACTGGCAATCAGGGAGCCTACATGCAGCTAACCTAGGCCCTCTACCTATATGCTATAGTTTTACAGCTTGGTGTTTTTGTGGGTCTCCTAACAGGGGGAGTAGTGGCAGTATCTGATGCTTTGGCCTGCTTTGGGGACCCTTATCTTCCTACTGAGATGCCCCCATCCAGCCTTGATATGAGAAGAAGTGTCTAGTCTTACTGCAACTTGATATGCCATGGTTGGTTGCTATTCCTGGGAGACCTGCCCTTTTCTGGGAAACAGTGGAATGGGTGGTGAAGGGGATGGAGGGAGAGACGTGGAGAAAATGAAGGTGAAGCTGCAGTCAGAATGCAATTTATAGGAAAATAAATTAATAATATCAATCAATAGATAAAATGATAGCGAGCTTAGATATTTCATGGAGTCATACAACTTTAAAGTAGGCAAAAGTTTCAATATCAGAGCGTTACTTCATTTGGAAATGAATGACCAAGATATGATGCCAAAAGTCCCACAACTCCCAGAAAACTTGCTAAGTTATATTATAACAATTTATTTCCAACTCGCAAACACTTTTCATCATTGTTTAGTTCATGATCCCACTATAACCTATTTTTTGTGATTAAAGATAAACTTAAGCAATGACAGGTCACAAATGAAAATGAAAACACCAGGTTTTAATTCTGATTGTTTTTTTAACCCTGCATTTTGCAACTGATTGGAGAGGACATTAAAGTATACTTACGAAGGAACTTTGTTCATGATAAGGTGTGAAAATTGTGAAATCAGGCCAGATCCCTGCTAGCCTCACTGTGCAGGATCTGATGATTTTTTTAATTTCCTCAGTTTCTGTTGTTATATCTCCCTTTTCATTTCTAATTTTGTTAATTTGAATACTGTCTCTGTGCCCTTTAGTAAGTCTGGCTAGGGGTTTATCTATCTTGTTGATCTTCTCAAAGAACCAGCTCCTGGTTTTGTTGATTCTTTGTATGGTTCTCTTTGTTTCAACTTGATTGATTTCAGCCCTGAGTTTGATGATTTCCTGTCTTCTACTCCTCCTGGGTGAAATTGCTTCTTTTTGTTCCAGAGCTTTCAAGTGCGCCATTAAGTTGCTAGTATATGCTCTCTCCTGTTTCTTTTTGGAGACACTCAGGGCTATGAGTTTTCCTCTAAGCACTGCTTTCATTGTGTCCCATAGATTTGGGTATGTTGTGCCTTCATTTTCATTAAGTTCTAAGAATTCTTTGATTTCTTTCTTTATTTCTTCCTGAACTAAGGTATCATTGAGTAGAATATTGTTCAGCCACCACGTGTATGAGGAAAGGAAGAAGTCAAACTATCACTATTTGCAGATGATATGATAGTTTACTTAAGTGACCCAAAACCTCCACCAGAGAACTCCTGCAACTGATAAACAACTTTAGCAAAGTGGCTGGCTATAAAATCAACTCAAGTAAATCAGTAGCCTTCCTATACACGAAGGATAAGCAGGCCGAGAAAGAAATTAGGGAAATGACACCCTTCACAATAGCCACAAATGATATAAAGTATCTTGGAGTGACGCTAACCAAACATGTGAAAGATTTATACGACAAAAACTTCAGGTCTCTGAAGAGGGAAATTGAAGAAGACATCAGAAAATGGGAAAATCTTCCATGCTCGTGGGTTGGCAGGACTAATATAGTCAAAATGGCAATCTTGCCCAAAGCAATATACAGATTCAATGCAATCCCCATCAAAATCCCAACTCAGTTCTTCATAGAGCTAGAAAGAGCAATTCTCAAATTCATCTGGAATAACAAAAAACCCAGGATAGCTAAAACTATCATCAACAGCAAAAGAACTTCTGGGGGAATCAATATCCCGGACCTCAAGCAATATTACAGAGCAGTGGTATTAAAAACTGCATGGTATTGGTTCAGTGACAGGGAAGCGGATCAATGGAATAGGATCGAAGACCCAGAATTGAACCCACACATCTATGGCCAATTGATCTTCGACAAAGGAGCTGAAAACATCCAGTGGAAAAAAGATAGCCTTTTCAACAGATGGTGCTGGCTCAACTGGAAGTCAACATGCAGAAGAATGAGAATTGATCCACTCTTATCTCCTTGCACTAAACTCAACTCCAAGTGGATCAAGGATCTCCACATAAAACCAGACACACTAAAACTAATAGAAAAGAAACTGGGGAAGACCCTTGAAGACATCGGCTCAGGGGAAAAATTCCTGAACAGAACACCAATTGCTTATACTCTAAGAACAAGAATAGACAAATGGGACCTCATAAAACTACAAAGTTTCTGTAAGGCAAAAGACACTGTCAAAAGGATAAATCAGCAACCAACAAATTGGGAAAAAATCTTCACCAACCCCACATCCAACAGAGGTCTAATCTCCAATGTATACAAAGAACTCAAGAGGTTAGACCCCAGAAAACCAAATAACCCTATCCAAAAATGGGGTACAGAGCTAAACAGAGACTTTTCACCTGAAGAAATTCGGATGGCTGAGAAACACCTTAAAAAATGTTCAACATCACTAGTCATTAGGGAAATGCAAATTAAAACAACCCTGAGATTTCACCTCACACCAGTCAGAATGGCTAAGATTAAAAACTCAGAAGACATCAGGTGTTGGCGAGGATGTGGAGAAAGAGGAACACTCCTCCACTGCTGGTGGGAATGCAAGCTGGTACAACCACTCTGGAAATCAGTATGGAGGTTCCTCAGAAAACTGGGCTTGATACTTCTGGAGGACCCAGACATACCACTCCTGGGAATATACCCAGAAGATTCACCAGCATGCAATAAGGATACATGCTCCACTATGTTCATAGCAGCCTTATATATAATAGCCAGAAGCTGGAAAGAACCCAGATGTCCCTCAACAGAGGAATGGATACAAAAAATGTGGTATATATACACAATGGAGTACTATTCAGCCATTAGAAACAATGAATTCATGAAATTCTTAGAGAAATGGATGGAGCTGGAGAATGTCATACTAAGTGAGGTGACCCAGTCTCAAAAGAATACCCATGGTATACAGTCACTGATAAGTGGATATTAGCCTAGAAGCTTGGAACACCAAAGACACAAATCACATATCAAGTGATGTCTCACAAGAAGAAAAGAGTGGACACTGGTGCTAGAATGGACCAAAACATCATTGTGGGAGAGTACAAGAACAGTAAAGTGGGAGGGGGTGGATGTGGGAGCAGGGGGAGGGAAAAGGACATGTGGGACCTTTGGGGGTGGGGAACCAGAAAAAGGGAAATGAATTGTAAATATAGAATATATACAATTAAAAAAAGACAAAAAAAAGAATGGCTAAAAAAAAAAGAAAATGCATAAATGTTACATACTGGTGTTGTCTTAATATCAGACCAAAAATCACAACTTGTTCATACCCTCAGGGAGAATAGGAAAAACAATTCAATAAGGCTACCAAAAAAAAATGTCCACCAAAACTGGATATGTGGCACACACCCTTAACCCCAGCACTCAGGAGACAGGGTAGACAGATCTCTATGAGTTTGAGGCTTGATACCCTGGTTTTCATATTTAGCTACAGACAAACTAGGACTACAAAGAAAGACCCTGTTTCAAAAAAAAACTGCCCAAAGAAAGGCTGAAGACCCCTCATCAAGCAGATCATTTTGTACCTCTGACATGTTAGTAGACTCTGAAAGTAAGAAATTTAATTGAGTGTGAGGTCTGTAGTCTCTGCAGGTCAAGGATGAAGAGATTAAGAGAACAAGATTCATCTATTGCCATAAGAATGAATGTTTCACTGATATAAATTCATTTGAAAGATACTGTATAGAATGAGAGAATTTGAAGATTCTGTATCAAATCATCCAGTTTGACCTTTGCTTTTAAATGACCAACAAAGATTTTCTGAATGGATACCTATGCTTTCAGACTACGTGAAAGCAGGAATCAGCACAAGATATTTCTCAGATCCTGAACCATTTCAAAGCATCTTTTGATAACACTTTCCAATACCTTACTAATACCAACCACTCAGTTTATATCTAGTCTAAATCCTTCCTGCTATTTATACAGCCATTTATTTTCTTTGGCACTCTGGGTGACAAATGTATCTCCTTTTATGAAATATTTTCTCAATGTGTAAACGACCCTCTTCCGCAACTCAAAATCAGTAATATACATCTAGGAGATGCTCTCAAAGAATATAGATTTCTTTAATTTTTCCCAATAAGGAAAGCAACCTGAAATGGCACTGTTTACTGTTTACTGTTTACACACATTCACTCTGCTACTTTGAGCAATTGATATAATATTTTTGAACTTTAATTTCTTTTGCAATATAGACAACATTTTTTTTAAAATTGTAGTAATGTATTGGCACAGTACAGAGAAATTTGAAGGTCTATATGTGGTTTATAGGAATGCAAAATGTGCAACAATTGTAGAAAGCAATGCATCAGTTCCTTAAAAGGTATTAAACACAGCAGCGGCAGCCCATTTATCAATTCCATCTCTAGGTTTGTGTCCAAAAGAATTAAGGACAGAGACTCAGAAAGATACCTGCATACTGTTGTAGAGAAGTTTCCACCAAGAATAAAACCTTTCATCTTCAAGGGTAGCTTAAGACATGGGATATTAACAGCGATATTAAACATTAGGATGTTCTAAGGGGAGCTGAAAATTTCCATCCTGTAGGATAGCTCCTTAAGCTCAGAAAGGAAACAACTCAAAACAGCTTCAGGAAGTCCCTGAAACTAACAAGATTCACTAGGCTCTTTCCCTTTCCAAGCACATATGAGCAGTAAGGACTGCTGAGAGTCACTGTCATGCAAGCTGAGCTGTCTAGAGGAAGCAGATACAAATGGAGCTGCCTGTGAGAGGCTCAGACCAACCAAGCTCTCTGGAAAGGATGTTCTTCAACTTTTGTGATTTCTTACCCATTCTAGTGGTGCAGCTGTCCTCTGAGTCATGGCTGCTCCTATAACTAATCCCTCACCCATATCCCTCTATGTAACCCCAATAAAACTCATTAGTTGAACTTTGGTAGTATCCTTATTTGGGCTCTTGGAGTCCTATCTGGGTAAATAAACATTTGTTCACATACTCCCAAGAACAGTGTCACACAACATACACCAACACCCATAGCAGTATCATTCATAATAGCTGATGGATAGAAACAACACAAAGGCAGAAGACAACAAAAGACAGAAGAACTAATTAGCAAAAGTGTGCTGGGGGTGGATGAATGAGAGAGAGAGAGAGAGAGAGAGAGAGAGAGAGAGAGAGAGAGAGAGAGAGAGTGTGTGTGTTTTATTGCTGTGAAAAGACAGCATGTCCATGGCAACTCTTATAAAGAAAAACATTTAATTAAGGCTGACTTACAGTTCAGACATTTAATCTGTTATCGTCTAGCTAAAGTAGAGGAGAGGTAGCTGAGAGTTCTATATCTAGATCCTCAGGCAACGAGAAAAAACTACCATGCTGGGTGTCGCTTGAGCAGCTGAAACCCAGAAGCCCATCTCCTACCCCCATAACTACTTCCTCCAACAAGGTCACACCTCCTGATAGTACCATTCCCTATGAGCCTATGGGGGCTTTTTTCATTCAGATCACTAATGTGTGTGTGTGTGTGTGTGTGTGTGTGTGTGTGTCTGTGTGTATCTGCCTGTCTAGCTGTGTGTCTGTGTCTGTGTGTATCTGCCTGTCTGTGTGTGTGTGTCTGTGTGTCTGTGTGTGTGTGTCTGTGTGTATCTGCCTGTCTAGCTGTGTGTGTGTGTCTGTGTGTATCTGCCTGTGTGTGTGTGTGTGTGTGTGTGTGTGTGTGTGTGTATGTGTGATGCAAGCAGTCAAAAAGTAAAAATGACATACACTGCATCATGGGTAAATCTTAAGAACACAATACTAAGTAAAATAGGTTAAACATGAGAGATCAACAATCATATAAGTCCATCTACATGAGGTTCCTGGAGTAGTTAGACTCAGACATAGAATGGCATGGTGGTAGTCAGGGACTAGCTATGTTTGTTAAATAGACTTTTTCATTTGGGATGATGAATCAGTTCAGGACATGGATGGTGGTGATGGGTATTCAACAACATGAAAGTACTTAATAGTACTGGAGTAGATTCACATGGTCAATTCTATGTAATGATTATTTTATCACAATCTATCTTATTATTGTGGGTTCCATAAGATCATTCTCATGAAATATTCAGTGCACTTTGAGCACACTCCCTCCCACACCTAATTGCCCTCCTTTCTCAAACCCACCTCCCACTAGTCCCCTTTGTCCTCCCAACTGGCTTCACTTCTAGGTCATGGTCTCTATATAATTAAGAGATTATGAAACTGTGAAGTCTAGGACCCACAAATGAGAGAGACACGATGTTTCTTTTTCTGACACTGACAGTGTCATGATCTCCATGATCTCCAGTTCTCTCCATGTCCGAAAAATGATGTAGCTTCATTCTTCTTTGTGACTGAAAAATATTTGACATGTACATAAATCACACTGTCTTCTCCATTTCTCTTGGAGGTTGATACCTAGGTTAGTTCCATAACTTAGCTGCTGAAGAGAGTACAATAACTCTGTCTCTAACCCTGACCATGACTTTGGCCATGACCCTGACCATGACTTTGGCGATGGCCATGACCATAACCCTAAAGGAGTTCTGAGTATACTTGCACAGCTCAGGGAAGTCACAGACTCAGGGACTAGCTCCACCCTGTCCTGGAGGCACTGGGACTGTAATGACACTCTAACAAACACTGAAGATCAAGCATCCACGGTATCCTTACTGGACATCATCTCAGTAAATACTCAGGAATGTGAAAAACAAAGACTAAGACAGCTAAGCAAATTACATGGATACAAAAGATAATCATGAATACTTCCATTTGCTTAGAGAAACTGGATAAGTACTTAAAACATAGATAAAAGTATTGAGATTCTGCTCTAGAAAGTGAGGAAAAGGTACATTAAAGTAAGTCTTTTACATGGAAACTATCTAATAACAACCCTCCAAAGTCATCTTGACACAATGGCTTCTGTTTAAAAAGAATTTAGAATTCTCTGAAGTCTTCTTACGGTGAAACTCCATTACAAACTTTCAATTCACTTCTTAGAAAAGCACATTCATTCAAAATAGTGAAAATTGCAAGCAACTAAACTCCTCTGTTTTTACCTCTGTACCCAGAGGACACATAGTGTGTGTGTGTGTGTGTGTGTGTGTGTGTGTGTGTGTGTGTGTAACTATGTGTCTATGTGTCTCTGTGTGTGTAACTATGTGTCTGTGTCTGTGTGTGTGTGTGTGTGTGTGCACGAATACGTGTAAGTGAGTGCAGCTGCCTGTGGAAAATCCCCCTGGAGGTGGAATTGCAGGCAGTTCTGAGACACCTGACATGGGCACACACACACACACACACACACACACACACACACACACACTATTAAAAGCAATAAAAATAAACTTTTTTTAATTTTTATTTTCTATATTCTATGTTTACATTCCAAAGGCTTTCCCCTTTCCCAGTTCCCACCCACCATACTTCCCATAGTTCCTCTCCCCCCAACTATTCCCCAATCATTCCCCCTCCCCCCTCGGTTTCTTTACTAAACTGGATGCAATCTTTACAGGCCCAGGGTCCTTTCCTTTCTTCTTCTTGGGAATCATTTGACTTGTTATTTGTGTCTTGAGTATTTAGGGCTTCTGGGCTCATTAATATCCACTTATCAGTGATTGCATTTCATGTGTATTCTTTTGTGATTGGGTTAACTCACTCAGGATGATATTTTCCAGGTCTAACCATTTACCTACAAATTGCATGAATTCATTATTTTTAATTGCTTTTAATAAATAATATCTGTGCCAAGTTCAGAAGCTACAATCATTTTTAATCATTATTTGGAAGAAGAATTTAATAAGATTAAGACCTTAAAATAGGACAGACTTAATGGTCAGTAATCAAGGGTGGTGGGTGAAGATTGCTGGTGAGAAAGTAAGTTCCTGCAGATTCTCTGGAGAGAAAGGTAATGTCATGGTGGTATCTGTCAATCGCTTGCTAGCCCTGTGATGCTATTTTCTCATTAGATCTGGAAACAATTGATGCCTCCCAATTGATGCACTGACCCAATTACTAAGCAAGGAAGGATGCCCAACACATAGCTGGTGGTTAGCAAATATTACATTGTTTCAGCTCAAGACGCCATTTCAGACTATGGCAAACTAGATTGTCTTAAAATAAGGTTACTTTCTCAGTTATAGAGAATAGACGTCCAAAACCAAGATGTCGGCATGTACGTGTTCACTCTGCAGTCTCTCCTGTTGGCTTGTAGGCAGCTTCTGTCTTAGTCTAAGCTCATGCTACCTCTGTGTGTACCTGGGAAGAGTGTGATCCTCACCTTCAGACCTTTATCGGATCATTCTAAACTACTTCCAAAAAGTCCCCCTACAAGCTCCGCCTGCATAATCATTAGAGTTTCAATATACAAATGGGAGTCAAAGATCATGATACTCACTCCAAATCCCTTCTATATTCAAAAATCACAAATCTTACCTGTGTAGAGTTAGCTTCCACCAAACAGATGTTAAGGTATCTATTCCAGGATCTCAGGTGTAAGCTGGAATTTCAGGCTTTTGTCAAACACATTCCAGGGGTTTCTCTTTAGGCTCTGGGGCAGGGGTAGATCAGTCTATCAAGTGTAGAGTCAGGTTTAGTGTCCCATCAGGGATCTGGAGAGAAGTCATTTTCTTCCCGGTACATTTCAGAGATGATAAAGAGTTCAGAAAGTGACTGGGGCTGCTGGGGCACAGTGTTGAATGGGCTCTGGATATAGAATGGTTCACGCAAAGCTTAATTAAAACTTTCCTTAGGCTTTCTTGGCCAACTCACCAGAAGGTAGGAACACACCAAGGACCTCTCATACAGCTGCCTTCATTCAGGGCCGATTGCAGTTGCCTCGGTAATAATGGAAATTCGCTGTAAGGAGACTCCAGAGAATTCTCCATTCTTTTTAAATAGAATCCTTTGTATAAAGATGACTGTGGAGAATTTTTATTACCGAGTTTCCGTGTTAAAGACTTACTTTAATTCCCAGGTCCCAAATAGTTTTCCAAATAATTATTTCAAACGTTACCACTCTCTGCGAGCCTATTCCCCCAATCACTCACTCCACACATCTCAGAGAAACCAGAGTCATCAAGGACTCCCTCAAGCAGATGTTGGCTTTCTGTCGGCAGCTTTAAACTTTATTCTAGCTCGTGAGCTCTTTCATATGTACACCCCTGCTCCCTGGTGAAGAGAGACTGTAAGGTGTCTCACAGCTAGTGTGTCAGCTTTGCCCTGCTTCTTTCTGACTCCTTTGACACTTCATCTTTATTTTTTTTAATCTAAGAAGAAAAATCATTCGTTCCAGGGCCTTCTCTCCTGCCTATAATTACCCACTTATCATGCCCATAACAAAAATAACAACAAAAATACACATTCTTGATTATACTTATAATCTTAATAGCACTGGCAGAGCATGCTTTTTTATAAAAAATGGCTCAATCTTGTGCACATCTTAAATCCAATGTCTGAGTCATAGAGAAGCTTTAATTGATCACCCTAAAAGAAGCATTTAAGCTTCTTATAAAATTATAAGAAGCATTTTAATCAATAAGTGAAACTAATAAAAGGGTTCACAAGATTGCAGTTTATAATATCAGTAAAGATTCATATTATTGCTAAAAAGTGTAATAAAGAGTCAAAAATGAAACTAATAGGACAGTTCATTCACAAGAGTAGTGACGCAATAAAATATTTAGGAATACAGTTAACAAAAAAAGTGAAGCACATGGAAAAAATGAAGGAAGGAAGGAAGGAAGAGTTCGGGTGCTAATACTGTGGAAATAGGCAGAGTTTTTTTTTTTCCTTCCGGGACAGATTTGATCAAAACAACTTTAAAATCTCGCCTGGTTTCTTTGCAGATGTTGACATGCTATCTTAAAGCTCATAAGGAAATGAAAAGGAATCGGAGCAGCCTATCTTAGAGAGCAGAGACAGAAGTGGAGGAGTCACACTACTTCAAAACCGACTGCACTCCACTGTAATCAAGACAATACGCTCCAGCCCTAGAGGAGGCACAGATCAGTAGACTAGGATTGAGAACCTGGCATACTCCCTCACATTTATGGCTCAGTGTTTTCACAAGAGTGCCCATAAAGGGAAATAAATTATCAAATGGTGCTGGTACAACTGCAAATCCAAATGCAAACAAAACAGCTGAAATGGAGGAGTCCAGCGTAATATACAGAACTATGGAAAGTCAACATGCATAATCTTACAATGACACAAAACTAAAACTCATCAATGCTGAAATCAATGATTATTTAAGGACACTTCGTGGAGCTGAAGTTGTAAGGCAAACAGCCAGTTTCAAACCTGGACGAAACTAAATCCGACAGCCTCCGAGCTTGAGATACATGGAGTGGACACCACTGGAGTCAGAAATGAAGGAAAACTTGATGGGAATGTTTTGCACATTGCTGGAGTTGAGTGTGGTGTGAGAGTGGAGAACCCCTGGGACCTTAGGAACCTTGCATTTTCATCATCTACACCTCCAGAAACTTTGTACATTTTCTTATGAAGACCCAAGGAAAAAAATCTCACAACTGTAGGTGGCAAGGAAAACCTTCCATTTCAAAATGTCTTGAGTATGCTCCGTATGTAAGAATCTACTCCCCTAGATAGGTCTTGGTTCAATCCCCACTGTTCTTCCAATCTTCTCAATTAAACTACCACAAAATCTCTTTAGACTAATAAACGATTATAGCTACACATGAAAGTTAACTTTCTATATACCTACAATGAACAACTGGAGCTTGAATTTTTGAAGAATTGCCTTTGTTTGCTTCTCCCTGCTATGATAAACACGTGACCCAAAGCACCCTGTGGGGGAGGGGGGATTATTTAGCCTACACTTCTACATCATAGCCCATCATTGTGGGAAATCAGGGAAGGAACTCAAACAGGAACCTGGAGGCAGGAACTGAACTAGAGACCATGGAGGAATGCTGTTTACTGGCTCCCTTCCTCTGGCTTGCTTGGCTACGTTTTAATCCCCTAGGACCCCTTGTACAGAGATGGCACTGCCCACAGTTAAGTGTGCCCTTAAACATCAACTGTCATTCAAGAAAATGGCCTAAAGACAAGCCCTCTGATCAGTCTTTATAGAGTTTATTTATTTATTCATTCATTCACTTTATATTCATCCCCATGGCAGCCTCTCTCCTCCCTGCTGCCTACACACAGATCCTTCCTCCATCCCCCCTTCCCCTATACCTCTCAGAAGAGGGAGGTGCCCTCTGGATATCAACCTACCCTGGCACTTCAAGTCACTATAGGACTAGGTACATCCTTTCCCACTGAGGACGGACAAGGCAGCCCAGTTAGGGGAAGAGAATTAACAAGGAAGCAACAGAGCCAGGATAAGTTCCTGCTCCAATTGTTGGAGAACCCATAGGAAGATCAAGCTGCACATCTGCTGCATAGGTGTTGGGGGTTTGGAGCAGGGGTTGGTCCAGTCCTTGTATGCTCATTGGTACAGTCTCAGGGAACCCCCAAAGGTCCAGATTAATTGTTTCTATTGGTCTTCCTGTAGAGTTCCTGTCCTCCCTCTTCAGGTCTCTCAATCCTTCTCCCAACTTTTCCACAAGTCTCCAGAGCTTCATCTAATGTTTGGCTGTGGGTCTCTGCATCTGTTTTAGTCAGCTGCTGGGTGAAGCCTCTCAGAGGAAAATTATGGTTGGATCCTGTCTTCAAGCATAACAGAGTATCATTAATAGTGTCATGACTTGGTTCTTGCCCACCGCATGGGTCTCAAGTTGGGCCAGTCATTGGTTAGCCATTCCCTCAGTCTCTGTTCCATGTTTGTCCTCCACTTCTTGTAGGCGGGACACATTTTGGGTCTAAGATTCTGTGGATAGGTCCCTCCCTCCACTGGAAGTCATGCCTGACTACAGGAGGTATCCACTTCAGTCTCTATAACCCCAGCTACAGTTACCTTCATAGACCTTCGCATTTCAGGTCTCTGGCATGTCCTAGAGATGCTACCACCACTACCACCACCATCCCCTGAACCAAATTCCAATCACACTTCTGCCCTCTGCCCTACTCTCCCTACACCTGACCCCCCTCCCCATTCCTTCTCTCATCGAGGTCCCTGCCTCCATCCACCTCCAATAATTATCTTATTTCCCATTCTAAGTGATATTCAATCATCCTTCCTTGAGCCCTCTTTGTTATTTAGCTTCTTTGGGTCTATGGATTATAGCATGGATATCCTGTACTTTATGTATAATATCCACTTATAAGTGGATACTATGCTTATGACTTTGGGTCTGGGTTACCTCACTCAGGATGATATATTCTGATATATTCTAGTCCCATCCATTTGCCTGCAAATGTCATGATGTCTTTGTTTTTAATAGCTGCATAGTATTCCATTGAGTAGATGTTCCATATTTTCTTTATCCATTCTGCAGTTAGGAATACCTGGTTTCTTTCCAGTTTCTGGATATTACAAATAAAGCTGCTATGAACATAGTGGAGCAAGTGTCTTTGTGGGATTGTGCAGCATCTTTTGAGTATATTCCCAAGAGTGATATAGCTGGTTCTTGAGGTAGAACTATTGCTAATTTTCTTAGAAACTGCCAAATTGTTTTCCAAGTAGTTGTACAAGTCAAAGAAGTATTTCCTAAGAGTTAGCACATAGAAGATTATGGTGCAAGACACCACATGACAAGGACAGGGGGAGTTCCTACAGTGAGGCCAAGAGGCCATGGGTTGTATCAGACTGAAGGCTAATATGCAACGTTCATAATGAGCTCAAGAAATTAGACACCAACAAACCAAATAACCCAATTGAAAAGTGGGGTACAGAGCTAAACAGAGTATTCTCCACAGGGTAATCCCTAATGGCTGGGAAGCACTTAAAGAATGTTCAACATCTTAAATCATTAAAGAGACTCTTTAATTGAGGTTCCTTCATCTCAGATATTTCTAGTTTTGTGTCAAATTGATGAACTCTACGACAACTCACCTTTTGTTACCTTTGACACACAGTCACATATCTTTAGGCCATATACTATTCATTTCTTATCCCCCAAGAACTTGTGTTAACATTGCAATTAAAACCATAGTCCTATTGTTAAAAATTTTAGTCTTTTTTATTTATTCTATCTTATTTATTTTTTAGCTGTTGAATTCCATGAGATTTTTCTTTTTTAATTACTTATTTTATTTATTTACTTCCCAAATGTTTCCACCACCACCCCACCATCCTGGTCCTCTCTTCCAGAGTTGCCCATCACAGTCTTTTAAAAATTCCAACAATTTAGAAGTTCAGGCTCTCTTTAAATTTTAAATTTCAGAGCTGGAGAGACGGATGGGTGAATAAGAGCATCGGCTGTAATTCCAGAAGATCTGGGTTTGATTCCTGGTACCCATCTAGTGACTTAGAACTCTCAGTATCTCCTGTCTCATGGTACCCATCACCATATTTTGGCTTCCATAGGTACCAGACACGCACATGATGCACAGATATACATGCAGATAAGATACTCATATACATAAATACATTTTTATCTCAAAAGACTCTTAACTATGGGTTTCTATAAATAAAAAATAAGTTACATGCTTTCTTGTTTAAAAAGTAAATCATCAAGTCATAGTTACAACAAGACCATAGCAAAACCAAACTCCAACAGTGCAACAGTTTAGTTTTCAATATCTAGAACTCACTCATCTTCTGGGTTCTAAAGAGCTTGGGTAGCCTCAACTCCCCACCCCAGCTCTGTCATCTACAGCCTTCACTGTCTCACAAGCACAGGACAGCTCTACTTCAAATCTGCTGTTCTCCTTGGTAGTTATACAGTCCTGGCATCTCTGAGATCATCACAGAAACTGAGGCTGGATCGTCACCCTTTCCCTCTTGGCCTCACTGTAGGAATTCTGACCCCTGTCACCATGTGCTTCTGTGTACTAAACTCTTAGGAAATAATTCTCAGAAGAACTTGCCTCGATGGTACTGATTTCTAATTAATCACAGATGATTATTCGATCTCTACTGACCAGCATCTTTTGCCCAGCAAAGGTCAGTAGATTCTTAATCCAAAATATCACATGAATAGTCCTTACAGAGTCCTTACTTCCCTCTGAAATGCCACAAGCCAGGCCTCCATCATTTGTTTTTGTCTCAGCATTGTCTTCTGAGCTCCCACTGAACAGCCCATAAAGCTCTGAACACTCAGTATTTGCGGTGGTTTGAATATGGCTGGCCGATGGGAAGTGGCACTATTAAGAGGTGTGGTCTTCTTGGAGTAGGTGTGGCCCTGTTGCAGCAAGTAGCTGTGAGGATGGGCTTTGAGGTCCTGTGCTCAAGTTCTACCCAGTGTGGTATAGATCCTCCTCCTGGATGCATGCAGAAAACAGTCTCTTTCTTTGTGCCTTTGGGTCAAGAGGTAGAACTCTCATCTCCTTCTCCAGCACCATGTCTGCCTGGACACTGCCATGTTTCCTGCCGTGATGATAATAGACTGAACTGTATTGAAACTGTAAACCAGCCCCTGTTGTAGAAATTTTTAATCCCAATCTAGAGATTCTATCCTGCCTTTGATAATTTAGCTCCCCGATAAAAGTCACACGATCTGTATGTTGATAATAAGCCTTAATCAGCACTAGAGTTGGCCAGATATCTACCTTCTATGCTATTAAAATCTATTTCCTATCCATAACCTCGAGTTACTATTTACTATGCTGCACCTGGCCTACTCTTAACTCCACTGTCCAGCCCTCAGGACAATGCTTTCTTGACTCCTAACCCATAGCAACTTTCTCTTTCTCCTCACCCTCTTCTCTCCCTTGTGGTTCTTCCCTGACTCCCCAGACCAGGCAACTCTAAAACCTGCCTATGTTTCTTCTGCCTAGGTATTAGCTGTCACCAACTTTACTTACCAATCAGAAATACCTTGGGAGCAAGATCACATAGAGTCACTTGGGTCTGTCACTTGGGTCTTCCTGTAGACTCTCTCATCTTGTGGCAACCAGGTCTTGAGAAACATTAGAATACAAGCGACATCAGGTCAAACAGTGGCTAAGAAATCAATTTTCTCCACCTCTTAATCTTAAGGAACAATGTGTGTTAATTTGGAAGTCCAAAATTAATTTTTTTAGAGTTTTTGCCAGACATTGAGGCACTGAAATGTTGTAGAAACTTTTAATCCCAATCAGGTTTCTATCCCAACTTTGAACATTTAGTTCCCAGGTAAAAGAGCCATAAATTTTTTATATTTACAAAAAAAAACCTTAATCAGCACTAGAGCTGGGCAAATATCTACACTCTACATATTAAAATATATTTCCTATCGATAACCCCAAGGTATTAGTTACTATGTCTCAAGCCTCAATTAAATGTTGTCATTTATAAAAGTTGTCTTGCCTTGATCATGGTGTCCCTTCACAGCAATGAAACTCTAACTAAGACAACATTATTTCCATTTCAAAGTTCCAAACATTTCCATAATTCTCCAACAAAATATCGTCAGGTCCATCGCAGTAACACCCACTCTGGTAACCATTTCTGCCCTAGCTTATTTCCTTTACTATGATAAACACCATGACTCAAGACAACTTGGAGAAAGAAAGGGTTTATTTGGCTTACACTTCCAAATTACAGTTCATCACTGAATCAACATAGGAACTCAAGCAAGAATCCTGAGGCAAGATCTTATGCAGAGAAAATAGAGGAGTGCTGCTTACTGGCTTCCTTTCCAGGGCATGCGCGTGTGTCTTTCTTGTACAACACAGGGCTGTCCTCCCTGTGATACCACCACCCACACAGGGCTGGATTTCCCATACCAGTAATCAAGACAATGCCCCACATTCATGTGCACATGGCTAATCCTCTGTTGAGACTCCTTTTTTCCAGGTATACCTACCTTTGTGTGAGGTTTGTGTCAGAGCCTAACTATGACAGCCATGCTACTTAAATTTGCACCACAATATGAACTGTTCACAAGATATACACGAAGAAAACCATAAAATTGTCATAATATAAATAAAAATGTAATTGAAGAGACAGGACATAACTGTGGGTGAGAAAATTGTGTCACTAAGAGATCACTTCTTCACAGCTACATGAATAGAATGTGGGACATCAACAACTAATTCTAAACAGAGAGGCAAAGAGTGTGAATACTCCCCAGAAGAGAAAAGTGTCTCAAAGCAAGCATAAAAACTACCTTATTTTAAGGCCCTTTGCAATGTTATAGTAACAAAGTCTGCATGGTATCAAAGAATAAACATGCCCATCTTTAATATGGTCAACAGAAGCCACAGATAAACCCACACAAATAGCCATCTGATCTGTGGAAAGAGCAAAGGCACTTCAGCAGAGAATAATACTAAAGTGGTTATTTCAGCAAATGGTACTAGAGCAACTAGATATTCACACATAAAAATGTAAAAGATAGGCTAAAGCAATACAAAACGAAGCATACTCATAAAATACAAAACTTTTCAAGATGATAAGTTCCTTATTAAAATTAAAGTTTTTCTTCCTTAAAAAAATACATCATTAAGATAATGATAAATCACAGAGTGGTGCTGGCAAAAGCTTTTAATTCCAGAACTTGGGAGGCAGAGGCAGGCGAATCTCTGAGTTCGAGGCCAGCCCAGTCTACAGACTGAGTTCTAGGATAGTCAGGACTACACAGAAAAACTCTGTCTGAAAACAAAGAAACAAACAAACAAAAAAGATAATGATACATCAAACCGTGAGATAGGAGAAAATATTTATAAAATATCTTGAAAATGGAACACAAATCAAAAGTTTTTTTAAAAAAAAAGGGAGGGGTCCACATTTACAAAGAACTCTCAAGATTTAACACCAAGAAAATAACACACTTTAAAAATGAGCCAAAAATCTAAACAAACATTCTACCAAAGGAGACAAAACTAGGCAAAGTTAGCATGTGAAAAGATGCACGTCAGGCATAATTAAAGCATTCCAGATAAAAATAACACAAATGTGCTTTTGCATCTGTTAGTGTGTCCAGCAGACTGGCCAATGCAAAGCGACAAACCCTATTCATGGAGGGAAGACGTCCCTGTTGAATGATCACGCCGCTTCAGAGTTTTGTGCAATTTGCACAGTAACAACCATACTCTTAGACAATCAATTGCATCGAAAATGTATCTCTAGTCAAAAACCCACATGCAAATATTTACAGCATGGATATTCATCACTGACAGTAGCTAGAAACAACTAAGATGTCTGGAAATTTGTGGTGTATCTAAGGTAAACTGTGATATAACTGCACAAGGGGATATTATTCAGCAATAAAAATGAAACAGCATACATGGACCTCAAATGCATATATCAACAAATGAAAAAACCCAATTAGTGGGAGTGGGGGCTATCTCTGACTCTTTTGCCTACTTGCAGGTCTCTTTTTTTTCTTACTTTATTGCCTTCATGTGATGGTATGTGCCTAGTCATACTATATATCATGTCAGGTTGATGTCCCTAGGAGGTCTGCACTTTCCAGAAGGGAGTCAGAAGGAGATGGATCTGAAGGAGAGAAGGGATGGAAATTTTTAGTCAGGAAGTAGTATATGATAGAATAAAAATATAAAATAAAAAATGATACATGTATGTGGAATTATATAATTTTGATTATATGACATTCTAAAAAAAGGAGTAGTTATATATAGTTGTTTGAAATATTAGTGGCTGTTAGGAATTTGGAGAAAGAGGTGATAATTGGAATAGGTAAAGTAAATGCAGGGGATGTATTTAGGAGAATGAAGCCATTGTGCATGACAGTATGTGTTTGTCAACACTTACTAAACTTTGTGGCACCAAAAGAAAAATATTTATCAATGCAAATATTTAAAAATAACTTAGGAAGTAAAGAAAACCGTCAAATTGAATTAATGGTGTTTTTCTAAACACCCTTAGAAATAATTGAAATTTGTAAATTAAAATAAAAGGCTATACATGAATTTTTTTTTCTGGATGATAGTATTTCAGTGTGAATGTAATGCTGATAAATGCTGCGTCCTGGGACTGAACAGTTATGTTAGTGGAAGATGACAGAGGGGTCAGGCTTTCCAGTTGGAGAGGGAATTTATAAAAAGCAAGACTAAGAGAACACAATAATTTATGTTGTATGAGGTATAAGATATGGTGCAGTTCATACTTAGCTTAATATAGATATAGATGTTGCATATATATAATGTAGAGTGTATGTGTGCTCATGCACATACATACATACATACATACATACATATTGTCTTGCTCAATCAGAAGTATCTAAAGCAATGATACCCAAATATCAATGAGTGTATCTTGCATCTAGATCTTGGTTTCTAATGCCATCCTCCAGTATCAGGAGTTAGACAATGGACAAATGTGGTTCTGGAAATGGGGTAGGAAATAAACACACATAGTAATGAAAGTAGTGTCAAAGGGCACACTGATATCCAGTGGAACTGAAAAAAGATCCCAAGTGTCCAAAGGTAGAACAAATTGAGAAAGTAGCATGAGATTTCCCTAATTTCATTTCTGTTGCTGTGACAAAATACCCTAACAAAATCAATTTACGGGAGAAAAGATTGATTTTAGTTCACAATTCAAGGTTACAGTCTATCACTGAAGGAATTCCCAGCAGCAGTATCTGACAGCTGTTCACATCACATCCACAGCAGTGCATTTGCCTGATTGTGAGATGCACATACATTTCTCCACTTTCATAATTTAATACACCCTGCATAGGGAAGGGTGCTGCCCACAGTGAGCAGGGTCTTCGTAAATCATTTCACTTAACTAAGACAATCCCCATTGCTATACACAAAAGCAACCTCATGTAGATAGTTTCTCATTTTGGCTTCCTTTCCAGATGATTCTAGGTTGTGTCAAGTTAATAATTAGAACTTCAAAGAATAAGATAAACATCCATGAATAGAACGATGTAAATAAATGATAGGTTAAGTAAGTAAATCAATAAAAGAGAAGTGACAAATATTCCATACAGAAATTTCCAAGTATTTATGAGGACCCTCCATCCCCCAGGAGACACACCACCACATCCTATTCCACACCTTGGGGAGATGAGAAAGTACTTCCTTTCAAAGTGCACATAGAACGTGAGAAATCAATGTATAAGTTTACAGTAAAGGAACACAGAAAATACAACTTCAGCCATGTCCAGGAGCACTGGACTCTGGACGACCTTCATAATATGTTTTGTAAATCTAAAACTGCCCTAAAACTAAATTTTTAGAAATCACATTGGACCCCTTCCTCACAGCATGACACAATGCAATCATTGTATCAGAAGCAACCGTGAACCATAAACTGTTGTACAATGCCAGCACGCTTAGAAAAACACAGGATCCTGTCGTTGAGGCTTTGGTTGTATTATTTTAATTAATTTAATTAATAAGTTTGCACACAAAGCCATGGGGTTCATGATGACATTTGCGTTTTCCTATCCTTAGTCCTAATGTACCACTGTCCCCTAGTGCTCTGACATACTTACTGCTCCCGTCTGGACAGCTCCTTTCTCGCCTTTAGACAGCTCCTTTTCCTTTTTTTCATATTCTGACTTCTGTATCCTAGTCATTCCTTAGAGATGATGGCAGAATCACACATGAGACAAGAAAGCAGCCTTAGTGTAGACTTCATAGAAACTTGAAAATGTCCGTGTTCTAATGACACCATCATAAAAAAGTAAGACAAACCAAAGTGTGAGAGGAAATACAGACTTTCAAATCAGAAGTAAAGAACTTATGCCCACAATAAGATGCCCCAAATGGTAATTTAAAAATAAATATCTCAAGAAAGGCAGTGCTGGTGCATGCCTTTAATTTCAGCGCTCAGGAAGCAGAGGCAGGTGGATCTCTGTGGTTTCAAGCCCAGCCTAATCTACAGATCTAGTTCTAGTACAGCCAAGGATACACAGAGAATCTCTATCACTAAAAACCAAATAGATAGATAAATCCTGAGAATCAAGTATCAGTGGCTCACCAGTTCAGGAAAGATGTTCAATGTTCCTTAACCACTGGAGAATATTAAATTGAAACCAAAAACCATACCATCCATACCCATTAGGACAGATCTAAACAGAAAGACACATAATGCGGGTGTGGACAAGCCCAGCGACTTTCTTTCATTGCTGATGGGAATGAAAGCGCCCAGAACAGAAAGCAGTTAGAGAACCAGTCCTCTCTGCATTCCTACTCCCACCTGTCTAGCTCCTAGAGCACAGAAATGGCTCCTGGATATCTACTGCAGTACGGTTAGCCACCCCAGGACCACTCCTGATGTAAGATGGATGGGAGGCAGGAAGTCTCAAACCTCTCAACTTACCTCTTCAAATCAGGCCCCTACAATTCTTGCCAGGGAGAGCTGGCTTGTCCTGTCTCTGCCAGAGATGAACTCAGTGAGATGGCAGTTCTTGAACCAAACCCTCATCCTTCCAAGCTCCCTCCCACATGCTGAACTAGACTCAAAGTGCCTGCACTGCTTGATTTGAGGGGGGTGGGATTTATTTACTTTTAATTAAATTTTCTTCTTCATTCCAGAAAAACTCTGTGGAGAGCTGTAATTTATTTTATGCATGTATGCACATGTATGTATGCAGGTGCTTCTGTTTAAAGGGCAATTATTCACAGAGCAGTGAGGCAACAGTCTGTTTTATTTCTTCTACTTATTCATATATCTAGGGTCACATCTGATGCTATGTACTTGCTGGGAGGATTTTACTGATCCTTCCAGAAGATTTTTTTCTCTCACGTGTTCCACACATCTTTCCCCTTACTTGGCTTCATTCATTTTACCCATTAATAAATTTACTACCTCTACCTCACCCTACCTCTAGGGATTAGTGGACTGTGTAGCCAGTGCCTAAACCTCCCTAACACTTTTTTCACTGTGCGTACAGTATGGTTGTAGTATTGCATAATTTTATCTCAGTGTATGTTTTCTCTAATTGCAATTGATTTCTTTAAAAAAAAAAAAAAAACTTCACTTTTGGAGTGTGACCTGTATCTGTGCTATTACAAGGTGGATGAAATAATTAATTACTGAGTGAATGAGTCACTATTAGAGTGTAGTGACAAGGCATCCTTTGTAAGGGGCAATCAGTTATATTTGCCATCCTTCTCTAAGTACATCTTGGACTTAGAAGTCCTCCCTCTTGGGGAATTGTGGTACAGACTATAGCGATCTAGAACTAGGAGTCTTGACTTTGGACCTTGAATCTCCAGTATGTATCTTCACAGCCTTGGAGAAATTCACTCTCTGTGTCTCGGTTACCCATCCATATTACCAAAGTTCTTAGCAAATGAAACATGAGATTCCTAAGATCATTTACACCCAGAGAACAAGCTACCGAAATAAACTTCGCATCTAGAGAATGTAAAAGGTACGTTTCTGAATGGCTCTTCTATGTAGGTGCTGTTTGGGGGACTCACCAGGATTAACTTTCTTATTCCGTTTACACCATTTTATTCTAGTTTCACATAAAAAGCACGAAAAGGTGATGTCTCTTACATACCCGGTGGCAGAACCAACTCAGATCGGCGAAGTATGGCTTCAGAAGCCAGGTCCGTAGTTCTCCTGCTTGTCCAAGACACCTAAGCAGACACAGCCCCAAAAGCCAGACTCCAAATCTGCCACCATATACTTCACTGAAAGATTAAGCTGTTTTTCCAGCAGGAAATGCTAATTTAGGAGATTTTTTTGTATCGAGCACAGCCTCCAGGAAAGCAGAGAGATGCTTGCTGATAATTTCATTGGAGCCAAGAGCTTCCGTTTATTTGACTTTGCAAAGTGGGTTTGGGAAACCAAAGTGCGGAGAGACCGCTGACCGGACTTCTGCAAAGAATGTTGTTGTTTTCCCAAAACCTTATCAAGCACAGGTAGAGAGGTTGAGTACTATGATTGCAACACTCCTGTTTTCCTCCCGCGCACAAGTTTTCCGTTTGACTCGGCATTTCTCAGAAGGCTTCCCCTATCTCCCCAGTTCTCCCTGGCAACTAAGTTTAGAAATTCACAGCACTGCTAAACCCCTTGCCCCAGCTCCCAGGTATCCATTACAAGAAACCTGCTGAGATAGTTACACAAACCTCGGGACACTGGGTCTGGAAGAACAAATCAACAAGGGGGTTGCCATCACAGGAATCTGTACTTTGAGTTCTGCAAAGTCCACAGAGGAACTGCTAAGATAAAGTTGAGCCTAGAGCTAACAAAGAGAGTCGCCAGCCGCCAAAGCTGTTGTGTTCTTCCTGCAGCTCCAGTTACACATTTCCCATAACTGCTTTTCTTCCTTCCTGCCATTTTCTTTCCCAAGTACTCATAAGACTAATCTTTCCCTTCTATCTCTGCCCTGATCATCTAGAAAAATAGATTCACAAAAATGCACCAAAAAAAATCTTGAGAGCAAAATATAAAATGACATATATGTGTGAAAATGCCACAATGAAACCCATTTACTTTATATTCTAAATTAAAATTATTTTTAAATACCCAATGCCTAAGTATGTATAGAACCCATTCAGGCTTTGATTTCCATTCACATATCCCTTAATTACTTATACATTGATTATTCTGTGACTTTTCATTGCCACAACTCAGCTATCTACCTCCTCCTACACAACTGTGTATCCTTCAGGGCAGGTGAGTTTTGGTCTTTCTCAGACCGATGGATTTATCTAGAAAATCATCCAGGGAAACTGAAATTGTATCTTATGCTTGTTCTGTATCCACTGGTAACAGAATTCGGTAGAAACATGATCTACAAAGTTTAAACCTTAAGGAAAGTAAGCATATGTTTTGGAAACATAGAGGAAACAGAAGTTTCCCGTTTAGAACATTTATTGGTCTTCCTGAAATGGTCAGGGATCAAATGATATCCAGTTGTAAGTATCTCCAAGATTCACTGAAGGATTTACTAAGAACTTGGAAATTTTCTCTGCTGATTCATCCCTTGACAAACCCTAGAATGGGAGGGAAACAATATTATATTATTGTGCAAAGATTAAACAGAAAGCTCTCTCCAAACAGGATGTCAAAACTAGGGCATGGCTTGGAACCAGATCCATTATCTCTTTCTGCTTCTTACCTATTTGTTGATTGCTTTCTGGACACCTAGTATGGCACGGGGTGAATTCTTGGCCTTTCTACTATTACCAACTAAGTTGAAAAGGCTATATAGGTGCACATTAGATGCTAGATGCAGCATCATGAAGTGAAAATAGCTTTGGATTAAAATCTAAAGACTGATTATAGCTGTGTCGCCATGTGTTAGCATTAAGACCTAATAAGACTCAGTGCAGAACTATGGTAAATATTCATTTTAAATATTATATAAATTAGTAAGCAGGAAGAAGTCTTCAGAGTTTTAACAAAGAATGCAGAGTAAAATTCCTTTATCATGGGAGTCAGTCAGCATTTACCAAACAAGCAGCCACCTTTTCAATATAAGAGGAAATAAACCTAATGGACAATGACGAGCATTGTTGGGATGAAGTGAGGCAAGGAACAGAGCAAATCACTGGAGAAAGAATAAGTCATCGGAAGATGAAATAATTTCCCATACTCACGGGCTGGAATAATTCGGGGTGTAAAAAAAATGACTATACAGTCAAAAGCAATTTACAGGTTCAAACAAATTCTCATTAAAATTCCAATGACTTTCTTCATATAATTAGAAATATAATCTTAAAACAAAAGACTCTAAACAGCCAACACTGTCTGGAATAGAAAGAACAGTGCTAGAAATATACAGACACTTGATTTTAAATATACTACAGAATTATAATAACAAAAACAACATAGTGCTGCACAAAAGAGGCATGCAGACCATCAGAGTTGAATAGAGGATCTATATACAAGATGCACACAGATGCAGTCATCTGGGTTTTGACAAAGATATATAAAAGACACATTGGAAAAAAAGAGAGCCTCTTCAATGAAAGGTGCTTGGAAAAACTGGATATTCACAAGTTGAAGGAAGACACTGCATACCTGCCTCCCACTCCTGACAAAATTCAACCCCAAGTGGATGAGGGACCTCACCATGGGGTGTGACTCCGAGACTGTTAAAGATACATAGAGAAAACATTTCAATATCTAGACAAGTACTTCTTGAATACAACCCCAGTTGCTTAGGAACACTTGTGATAACTAACAAATAAGAAAGTTTTAATTCAAAAACAGACTTGTGCCTTGTCAGAGGAAAATGCAATATAACAAAAAGACAGCTAATACTGTGGCAGAAAAAAATCTTTGCAAACAAAACATCTTATGGAAGATTAATATCCAGCATTTACAAGATCTAAAATAAAACCTTAATACTAAAAATAATACTAAAGAAACAAACAACTCAGTGTTTTTAATGGACTAATGAAATGGACAGACATTGCTCAAAAGATGAAGTATAATTGGTCAATTAACATATATATAAACATGCTCAACTTCAGTAGCCTCCAGAGATATGCTTTAACTGATTAATTCCAACCCAGGGTTCTAAACAAAAGACTTGTTTGCAGGAAAAAAACAAGCACTTGAAGATCATCATTTTAAGCAAATTGTCTATCCCAGAAAAACAATTATCTCTTATATCCTCTTAGATATGGTTCTTAAAATTCATATGGATATATGCATAGATGACATGAAATTAGAAACAAAACTATCTATGGAGACAGATGACTATTAAGATTAGGGGTTCAGGGAAAAGAGGCAAAAAAACATGATTGCAAAATATGCTCAAAGCACACTATGTACTTGTATTAAAATATAACCCAGATCATGCGTAATAAGGGTAAGTCTTACTTCGGGTAAATTTTGCTATATTTTATACTTTGCTATGCATGTACTGTATTATGATGAGGAAACAATTTTTTATATTAGTTTATTTCAAAAGATTTTAAAACTACTGAGGTGAGTCAGAAAACTATTTTGATTCAGCCTCACTGCCTTTTTATGACTTAATAGTTTGATTACTAACTTAAGTCTACCATTTTTTCATCTCCATATTTTCCCCATCCACAGCATCTTGCTCTCAAGGACTTACCTCTGGAAGACTGCCACGGACCGACTCAGTCGGAACACACACTCCCGTGGGGAATCAGGGTCTTTGGTATGCAGGAAGGTACAGGTCCGGCGAATGACAGACAGACACACACAAGGTCTGAATGCGTCTGAATGCACTTTACTGTTCTGAGGCAGGAATTCTTATACTCAAAAGTAGGTAATTACATTACTGAAGAAAAAATGTATCTAGTGAAGCGTTTACAAAGAATGGTTACCATGGATATCTGACGTAAGGAAATACAAAATCAATCAGGTATGAACTTCAGAGAACACCTACAAAGCATTACGTCCCTTGATCAGAGTAGCTGTGGTCAATGATAGATTAGTAATTCAAGAGTTCTTGAGAACACTACATTATAACCCTGGGGTCCCTTTGTTTATGAGCAGTCTCTTATTAATGTCCTGCTTCCTTCTTGTAAAACTCCCTCAAGCTCACTTTGAAACTTTACTAACTGATGGTTTCCAAGTCAGAGTGCCAAAGTCAGCTAACCATACAAATAATAGATATTGTTGGGAGGTTGATTCTATAATGTATCTAGGTAATAACTGTACAGCTGATTAAAAGCAAAGCAATGGATCTCTAGAAAATAAATCATGGCCAGTGCTGTAGTTCAAAGAATGAAACTCTAGTGAACCATCACGCCTGGATGCTCGTACCTCCGGCTGGCAGGGACATCTTGTAAGTAAAAGAACAGGTTAGAGAAAGGGTCACACAGCTTGCCATGAGAAAATTCAGCTCAGCTCTATCTGCAGCCAAGGAGGCCCACAGCGGCATTCATCTTGAAACAGCCCTGCCAAACAAGGCTATACCCAGTAAATATCACCCAGCCTCTGCCTGGATTGCAGCTTGGCTGCGTGAAACTACGGTGATCAAGAGATGCGTGTGATTGAAGACAAATGGCTAGAAACAACTAGAGAATACTTAGACCATTTAACTGCCACACCTATTGAAGGCCGCTCTTCAGTAACAGCACAGCACGTTAGAAACAAAAGGCAGAGCTGGGCGATTTGATTGAGTTTCCAAGATATCCAATTGGTGTGATGCCTGGGGGGAAGTAAGAATTGGTTCATAGAGAAACAAAATCAGGGGACCTAGAGTGAAGGACAGACCTATACAGTCTGCTGGAGACAGAGATGGATTGCTGGGCACAAGCGTGGAAAAAAAAAAGCAATGTACAAGGATAGTCTTTTGCCAATTTCTTGTGTTCTGTGAAGTTTCGCTTGCCTCGCTCACCCCAACTCTGAGTACCCACATGGAATCTAGATGGTCCTTTTCCTTCATTATCTTCTCTCAGCCCTGCCCACTGGCTGGTTACCCCTCCAACCAGGGCAGCGCAAGAGGCAGAGAAACAGCACAGTGCACAGTGCCTGGCATGCTAATCCACCATATTGGTATTCTTAGTGTACTTTACTTGAAAGAAACCTTTGCCCGCGAAACATTCTCACAGTAGGTAGACATCTGCACTGATGAGTTATCAGTGACACATCCTACCTGCGTGACTTGGTGTGGCTGCCCTGTCAATGAACCCTAGTTAGCCTCGGAGATACTGCTGAGGATTTGAACCTAGGGCAAAAGTCACAGATCATTGCAGGAAAGTGTACTTAAAGACATCTCTCTGAACATGCAAAGACTCACACCTTTGTGGGCTCCTTCTGTACAAATCTTTCCCTAACCCAAACACACCGACACACACACACACACACACACACACACACACACACACACACACACATCTCCTCACCCTGAAGGTTCTAAAGCTGAAACACACAGACAAATTTGAAGGTATTTCTTTAATTGATCATTGATTCCCAGTCATGATAAGTGATCTGAACCTGTGACTCGGCACACACGTCTTGATCTCATTCCAGAGACGCACTGCCAACTCCAAGAGAGTCATATGTGACATCAGTGTTTTACTCTCATGAACACAAGTGGCCAAAGCAGGGTCACTCTAACAGCAGTGACCTCATTTAGGACTCTCTCGTTGTAGTTACATTGTGGTTGTCCCTTACATAGGATGAAATAGAGGGTCTGGACCAGCCTTCTCAGTCACCCCATAAGCCTCCTGCTCTAAACACAGACAATACATCATTGTTGGAGGACATCGAAGCACCAGAGATGGAAGATTCTAGAGCAGCAAAGGTCTGGAATACTTCCCACATATGCAACAGAATCTGTGTAGATGAGAACAGTGTAGACCCATGTAGCCACTCGTTCCCACAGTAATTGGAGACCTGCCGTGCAGCGAGTGCATCCACTGTGTTAGGCAGGCTGAGTGATGGCGGAGGTGTACACTACTCCTGTAGTTGTCTTCAGGAAGCATCTCCACTAAGGAACCGTGAGCATTCACAAGTGGATATGGTTTCACAACTTCTTAAAGTTCCACACAAAGTCGCCGAGCATTTCTGGATTTGTTTTATAAGAAAACTCTGGTTCATATCAGATTATCAAAGGATAGTAGTGAGAAAATAAAGTTATATCAGTTTTATGATTCATTTTTATGGTAAGGAAAGTGGTCTCAATCCTTAGATTAAAAATAAGAGTGGAAGTCTTTATACTGGTAGAAACTGTCATTCATGTGGTTCCAACATTTGAAACAAGAATCCAGGCAGCAGCTTCCACCAATCACATTCTCTCAGCTCTGATGAGGTCTTGGTTTTCTGTAGAAATATCAGTTAGGCTGCCTTGGACAAAAGCAACATACAACATCCATCCAGCTTCTCCAACTCTACGCCCACTGTGGCAACATGTTCAAAAAAATGAACAGCATGAGTTATGGTGCAAAGCAGCTACTCCTGTCAACGGAGGATTGTAAGACTGTGGCCCTGCCGCAGCAGAGTCTGTTGCAGAAAATGCAGAAAGCAAAGGCCATGTGGACCCCATCCCCAAGCCCATCAGTGTTACTGTTGGAGTCGGCTCACTGCAATGCAACAGCCCATCTGACTACCTGTTCAGGTGATCACACCATGTGCTTGTATATACATTGTGTGTGTGTGTGTGTGTGTGTGTGTGTGTGTGTGTGAGAGAGAGAGAGAGAGAGAGAGAGAGAGAGAGAGAGAGAGAGAGACTGATTTTTTTTAAAAAAATCTGGATCCAGGCAGCTCTAAACTTTATTCTTATTCTTTTGTGAAGAAAGCAAGTCCTTTTCTAATTTTAAAATGTCCCTAATGTTGAGGAACGGAAAGAAAAAAGTTTACATGTAGAAACTGTCCTCTAAATTGATAAAGAAATGTAAATTAAGTCTAGCAGTTTTATCAAAAGATGAACTGCAGTCTAATTCCACAGGTAATCGCTTTCCAAGTAAAATTATTATATATATATATATATATATATATATATATAAAATATATATATATAAAATAATTTATATATATATATAAAATTTATATATATATAAATTATTTTTATATATATATATATATATATATATATATATATATAAAGCAGGATTTTGTCTTATTCACAGGTGGGACTTCACCTGAGAAGCAGAGACATATGACTAATTGGAGGTGTTCTGGTCCTACTTACGGTGGTATGTACCTTACAGATAATTTGTGTATTTTCAAAACAAATATATTCATTAAAAGTTACAATCATGACAGGTAAAACGCTGTCTTTAATTTATTCTCAATTATTTTAAGTTAATAAACCTCTTTATCAGAACTAGGCCATTACTCATAGAGTAATAAATTGCAGAGTTATCAGTTAACCATATCACGTGTCCTCAATTATGCAATCCTGACTGGGGACAGTTGTGTAAGATTTGCACAAAATAAATTCTGACTGGCTGCTAAAGTAATTGATATAGTCATCTTTGTGACAAGTGAGGATATAACATGACATTTTTAAAATACCCATTTAATGCATGGCAGTATATTTTAAATGATAATGGAAAAGATGATTAAAGTTATCTCAACGGCATCTTCCAGAGAGCTTTTTTGTTGTTATTACCTGGCCCATCCTTTGGCTAAGGGACTGAGCAGGTAGTCCCTGTAACAAAGAGTTTGTATTTCTAAGTCTGAACTACTATCTTTTTTGAAATATCAAAGAATTTCATTACATAAAGCTTGAAGCTTATTACTGAACCATATAAAGAATAAGAAAGTGCACTCTGTACATTTTCTCCCAATGTTTTTAAAAGAGCAGAGCTAGAAAGAATTTCTCATAATACAAAGGAAGAACACTCCCTTGCATCTAACCAGTCAGCAGAAACTAGAAAAGACCAGTATATGTTAATGTGTGTGAAGATGTTTCCTTAAAAAGTCACTAAACATTGAAGTGCAATGGGCTGGAGCGGATTACAGTAGTAACACACAACATGAGATCTGCCCATACCCTGAATTTCTAAGGGTGCAATTGTTGTACATTGTATAAACAGCCAGTTTCTCACACCCAGTCACTGTACTTGACTGACTTGACTTTAGCCTGTTGTTTAGTGACCCCCCCAATCCCCTGAACCTTGACAACTACCATCCCTTCTGTCTCAACTATTTTAAATAACTCATTCTAAAAGTAATTATGCAGCATTTGTCTTTCTGTGACTGTTTTATTTCATTTAGCATAATTCCCTTATGATTGATCCACATTAGTGCATAGTAAAAATTTTGCTTCTTTTTAATGCCCAATAGAATCCCATTGTTCACAAGTATCAGGTTCTCTCTCTCTCTCTCTCTCTCTCTCTCTCTCTCTCTCTCTCTCTCTCTGTCTCTGTCTCTCTCTCCAGGTTTGTGACCATGAGCTTTGTCTCCATGTCTTGGCTATTGTGCATAATACAGAAATGAACAAGGGCTGAGGGGGCCTCCCTGAGACTCTGAGATCAAATCTCCTGGATAAATGCTCAAAAGGTGGATGACTATATCATACCAGAAATCAATCAATGTTTTAAGATTTATCAAGTACATCTGTGAATAAATAATTCTTCAAAACGTGAGCAGGAATGGTTCCATTTTTATCTTGGTTGATCCTTTAAACTACGCGTCTTATGAAAGGAAACTTCATTTTAAGAAATCGCATAGTGCCTTCAGGAAGCGTTCCTAACCATGCTGTGATTTAACCAAATGACAGTTTTTCATGGAACAATGGAAACCGTCTGGGGAGGGGGAGAGAACTTGTCATCTGAACAGACAACTAAGGCTTGGGAGGAGAATAGCATAAATGACAGGTGCGAACTGATTATCAAGATATGATTAAGCATCAAATATTTGTCACGGAAGATGGTGAACGTGGATTCTTCTCACATTCGCAAAACAAAAGAGAGGAAAGCCTTTGCCAACTAATTAATTCGTTCACACGTCCAGCATGTCACATTTGAAATATTTGCAGGACATTGTGCCAGTCACAAACATTCTGCTGTGCCTGGCAGGTGGTGACAAAAGTTAAAGTGTGTAGCCACCATTCCAAATGTTCAGAGTAACGGGGGTGGGGGTGGGGGGAGAATGAGTGGCCAAATGAACAATGACAGTGAAGCGAATGATTACAGTAAAACTGGAGATTTCTATCAAGAAACTATATACAAAGCACATGGGTAGCATTGGAAGTATCAGTTAAATTTGCTGGGGATTTCTGTGAAGGCTAGACAGAGAAATTTATGGTTGTTTGTCAGACAAATGGAAAAGGAACATTCCAGGCAGACAGACATCTCCAAGGACTCAGAGTCATGAGACGGCTTGACCCACCGAGGCAACCGAGGAGTGATTTTGCGTCTGCTGCAACCAGAGAGCAGAGAATCTGTTGCAAGAGTGCAAGAGACCTGTTTAGATGGGTAGTGACTGGGGAGGCAGAGGAACGCAGGAAGGGCATCCTTGGAAGGTCAGCTTTCCAGGTTTAATCATTGATAGGGACAGGAGTAGTAAGTGAGAGGGGACTGCAGCAGCTGCTGGGTCTCTGCCTGGGGAAAATAAGCACTGCCTAGTGAACTCGGGAAGATGCAAGGGATGGAGGTTTGTTAGGCTTTGAAGAGGCTTGAAATGTTGTATTCCGCGAGCTATCTGGTCAGCCATTGTATTCAACCATCTAGAAAGCAGGAGTGGGATAGGGAACTCAGCTGAAAATATAAATAGAGAGCCACCCGTATATTGCTGTAAGTTAAGGAGTTGCAATGTGGCGTGGGGAAAAGAGGTCAAGTGGACAGTATGAAACACTGAGCAAACACCCTCTGCATAAGCAAGGAGAAGAGCTAGTGGGGCAGATGGCCCGCGAGCAAGCAGGAACACAGGGACTGGAGACATGGACAGTGCGAGCAGTAACAAGAGCCACGGTGCTTGCTGAGGAGCCGCCATAGCGCTTTCTTAGTGGCTGCACTAGCTCCGTCTCCGTCTACAGTGCATGAAAGTTCTCTGTCCCCAGTTCCTCCCCAGCATTTGTCAACGTTTGTCTTTTTGATAATAGCCATTCTATTGTCTATAGGGCGAGACAATGTCTCATTATGGTGATGTGTTTTAGTGTATACACATGCACTTGGGTGCACGCATGTGCGTGACCGTGTACAGATGCATGTGCGGGGTGCTTCCTATAGTACATACGTATAATGCATTTGTGGAACTCAGAGCAACTTCCGGGATGAGGCCTTCCCTTCCACCTTGTGAGGCAGGGTCTCTCCTGCTTGCTCCTGCTGTTGTGTACTGTACTCCAGGATCTCCCAGCTCTGCCTCGCATCTCACAGTAGGAAACTAAGATTACAGATACGCATCCCCATCCCCATCCATCCCTTTACACGGGTTCCAGAAATCACAGATTCAGATCCCCAGGCCTCAGCAGCCAAACACTTTTACTTGCTGAGCCATCATCCCTCGGGTCTTCAGTGTGGTTCTGGTTTTCGTTTTCCTAGTGACCGGTGATGAGGAAAGCTTTCAATTAAACAAAAGCAACTGGAGTTAGGTTGGTCAGGGAAACAACTGAGATGCTGCCACGGGGTTCGTGCAATAAGCTCCAGCCATGTTAACAAGGCGCTGCTGTGGCTTTGAGCAGAAAAAAGGGCTACGTCACAGTGCACTGGACTGAGAGATGGACGGACCTGAGGGGAGGGAGGGGACATGTATGACGTACTGAGAAGTCAACCAATTTGCCTACTTTAAGACCAGTGAATCCTGATGCAGCTGAACACTCAAACCTAATTCCTGGCTTGGAACAGCCACATTGCTGAGAGAGCAGTCTCGAGGTGGAGGAGACAGCCATGACAGGTGGAGCAAGAGGCTGGGAAACGGTAAGAGGGTAAGAGCACAGGCAGAGCAGTCAGCCTGCCATCTGAAACATATCAACAGGTTTGGGGTTGTACAAGGCACAGAATTAGAGGGGGAAAGAAACGAACCTGGAGACCCTGAGTCCTTCTTAGCAATTAGTAAAAGCAGATAGGGAAAGGTATATCTGCCTAGTTAGGAAAGTTGGAGGCCAGGAGATAGTGAGAAGAGGGATGGAAGGAAGCCATGTGACCATCACGCATGTGTGCATTTGCATGCGTATGTGTGTGTGTGTGTGTGTGTGTGTGTGTGTGTTATCAGCACTTATCACTAACCAGAGTTCTCCTTCCCTACAAAATGGCTTCCTGTTTCCTCTTCCATACACTCCTCTGCTGGTTCTTGGAACAGTAGAGAAACACCCCAGCATCCTCCTCACCCACAGAACAGGAAGTGGTGGTACAAGGTCTGTTGCATCCAGTGTGGCTACCTATAGCAGATATCACTTCACCGCCTTTATTCCAAAGAAACCCAGAGAGTCATAGCGAAACATCTTCCCTCCCCTGGACTGTCAGACTCAACTGATTGGCACCTTGCCCAAATAGTGGGGAAATAAAACAAATCCTGAATTAGCGAGAGGAAAAAAACAGGAGCTCAGCATATTCTTCTGCTTACTCTTCACATTTCTCCATAACTTTCTGGTTTTTGCGAGAGTGACAGTCGAGTCGTCTGTGTCTTTCCCATGTGGATAGTACACGCAGTGCGAGGGGCGGGGCTCAGACAGAAGTGCTGACAAGATGAGCGACGGCGTAAGAAACAAATAGAAAGCACAGAAATGCAAGATGACCTTGCATTTTGTGAGGGGTTCTCAAAAAAAAAAAAAGAAAGAAAGAAACTGCATTCAAAACAGAAACTGGGGCTAAGAAAACAAGTGCAGAAAGACCCCAAGAAAGAAAGAAATAGGAGTTTGCTCCTCTCTTCCCACACTGCCTCTTCCAGGGGTATCATTCCCAACCCCTAGGTGGTCTGTCATATGATAACTCACAGTATTGAAGATGGTATTTTTCTTAAAAAGAGAGATTGCACAGACAGGAACTTAGCCTGGCTGCCCTCTGAGAGGCCCGGCAAGCAGCTGACTGAGACAGAAGCAGATACTTACACCCAACCAATGGACAGACGCTGGGGACCCCTGTGTTTGAATTAAGGAAAAGCCGGCAGAAGTTGAGGAGGAGGGCGACCCCATAGGAAGACCAGCAGTCTCAACTAACCTGGACCCCGAGCTCTCTCAGACACTGAGCCACCAACCAGGCAGCGTACACTAGCTGGTCCGAGGCCCCTGACACATATACAGCACAGGACTGCCTGGTCTGGCTTCAGTGAGAGAGGAGGCACCAAACACTTGAGAGACTTGAAGCCCCGGGGAGTGGGGAGGTCTGGGGGGGGAGGGGGCAGGGAGATATCCTCTTGGAGACTGGGGAGGAGGAATGGGATGAGGAACTGTAAGAGGGCAAACCAGGACGGGTGTAACAACTGGACTGCAAAAAAAAAAAAAAAAAAAAAAAAAAAAAAAAAAAAAAAAAAGATTAAAGATAATTTAAAAAATAAAAAAAGAACTGCGGGTTTTGTTGTAAATTGTATGTTTTGCTCATGATTCCATTATGGTGGCAGAGTAGAGCTTTGTGGCCATCAATACTTTCTGTCTCAAAGGCATTCTCTGAATATATATGCATAGCTTAATTATAAATCATAAGCCAATGCCCCTAACACAAACATTTGTCAGTTTTTGAAAGAGAGAAATACTGGTGAAGCCAAGGAGTAACAGCCAAGCCATGCAGTGGCTGTGTATGTTGTGTGTTTACACATGTGGGGATGAAGAAATGGCTGCATTCGTCTAAGTTAGGATGATTTCGGCTTTAATTAGAAGTCTTTAGTGTAATTTTTAGATATAAAGATTCCTCCGCTGCTACTGATCATTTTTTTTTAATTCTATAGGACAATGGAGGAGGGAGGAGACAAATGAAAGACCTATACCTGGACTTGGAGGGTGGCCGGGACTGTAGGGCTGATCCTTCAAAAACGTAAATCCAGCTCATAATTCACAGCACAAAGAGGAAATCGTCTGATGTGCAGGTTTTATTTCAAGGGCACCTTTTTTTTTTTTTAATTTTACATTGAGCCAAAGGAGATGTTCAATATTCGATAATTTGTGCACTGTAAAGATGGTGATGTCATGAGTAACTCGGACTAAGAGACAAAAACAGGTATTGGTATTTCCAGAGGAAGCCCACCCCTCGAGGGGCAGGGTAAACAGGACGCACGCCCCTCTCCCATTCTGTGCCATTTCTTATTCTTCTGGCATCTCAATCCTCTGGACCCTTTCTCTACCCCATCTTTTAAACAGACACTGCAGTTTCTTCTAGATTTATCTCTTTATATAGAATTTTTCACTATGTTGTTTTTGTTCATAGGAATTCTAGAGTTCTTGCCATGATGTATAAGAGTCGATTGATATATTTCGAAAATATCTACATAGATTGAATCTGGAACTCATAAGGGGCATTTTAATGAGATATAAAGTCAGCTGAAGCATGGGACTGCAGCTCTGGGAAATGGCACTTTCTTGGTCTGCCAAGAATCACTTTAGTCTACAAGAGCAGGCCACTCCCCACGCCCTCCAGTATTTGGAAACCCCGGCCTTCCTTCTTACCATAATGCTATGACCCTATATTAACTTATTTAATCCAGATAATAAGACCATCTTTAAAAGGTAGGACTGTGATGATCTCTGGTTTTACAGTGAAAACACTAAGCCATAAGAATATCAAGCAACTCTCTGGAGGTCAAAGGTTCAAGGCCAGACAGACTAACTTTAGATGCCAGGATCTTAACCTATACTGGTGTCTACACTGCTGTTTGGACATAAAGATTTTTGTGTTGGGATGGGGTTCTAGGAGTTCTAGGAGACTTGAGCTCATGGGCTCAGAATCCTGGAAACCATTATGGCAATGGTAGGTAATTCACAATATAAGTGTTGGCCATATAGTTTTGTTATCACCATGTGTGTTGAAGCCATGCGGTACCCTCTATACATGCTTACTAGAACTTTCTCAGCCCAGCCTTTGGTAGCCCTGCTCTGAACATGGCCATAAACATGTGTGCAGCATGGCCATACACATGTGTACAGCATGGTCATACACATGTGTGCGTATGTACATACACATGGTCATATGTATGTGTGTCCCACATATGATTGAAAATCCCAGTTTTCTTAACCGGGCCTCATCATCTCTTTCTTTCAGCACCTGGTAAAGGGCTCAGGATAGTGGAAGTCATGGACAAATACTGTTGTGCTGTTCAGCTGATTGGCTGACACTAAGAAGGTTTGTTGTTTTTGTTTTTGAGACCCAACTTCATTTGTTCTTAGGAACTTCAACACCCTTGTCCCATAAGCAAACGAAAACCAGTAAGGATATAAACGAAAACAACAGTATCAACAAGTAATGTTAAACTGGTATTTTTAGAAACTGAAAAAAAAATCCCAGGATAACACACATTCTTTTTCAATTACCCATGGAGCATTCACCAACAGAAACCGTATTCTAGACTATAAACAAACCTCGACAAACTTAAAAGAATTGGAATCATTCAGAGTAAATGCTCGGACCATAATAGAATCAAACCAATGCTGTACTCAGAGAAGTAATACAACATTTTCACTTTATTTTGATATCGTATTCTATTAGCATGCCTTTTGTTCATAGGCTGGCTTGATGTCCTCAGAGCCAACTTTAAAGATATCACATATAAAGAGGCAAAAAATGGTTCCTCTAACACTTCTTTGAAGAAGCCTGGCATTGCATGTAAATGAACCTTTTCTAATTTCATAGCTTTTGGGTCTGTTCTTTTCCTACAAAGTGGTACTTTTATGTCTCTTATTTGCCGGCCAAATCATTCACAACAATGAAGCACTAATCCCCCCCACCAGCACCCCGATTAGAGGAAAATGTGTGGCTGTGCTATCTCCTTTTATTATTTCTTTTAGTCAACGCAGAAAATAACGAGCCTCATCATTACATTTCCAGATGCACAGGGTGGTACTCGTGTTTTCTTTTGAGCTAAGGAACTGCTAAGTTGAGGGCGCAGAAGAGTCTGTAGCCCTCTGGGAAGCTGCTGTTTGATCTCTCTCCGGGGCAAAGTCAACAGGCCTTATCACGCTTCTTCCTGAGTTATTTTGCAGCAGTGAACAAGCTATCTTGGTTCCGGGCAGTTGTTTTCGAGGTTTGTCCTCCACAGAGGATGAATACCACATGGGGGGTGGAGAAATCCTGCTGACCTGCAAGACGCCACAGCAGCACTCCCCAACGGTGTCCTTTCCCAGGCACTCACTACAGCTGAAGCTCCTTTAGGGACTGGTGTGGAGGAGGGGAGACCACACTTGGGAAACAACCACAAGATCGGTCAGGACGGAGTCCCTGTCACTCAGAGAACTGGCAAGGTCTTTGAGAAGCCTTCCAAAGCCATTCTTGGAAGACACAGGGAGGGCAGGTCAATCGCTACTGCACACTCTAAGGAGCTTGTAAATGTGTTTTCCAGTTACTGTGGGCTGAGAACTCCCCAACAAAGTGAATAGAAATGCTCCTCCCTCTTAGTCTCTTGCTATGTGAAAAGACATCAAGAAGGCAGTGTCTACCAGCAAGGAAGGGAGTGTGATCCTTCTCTCATGGCGCCAAATCTCCAAAAGTGAGACAATAAATTGTTAAAGCCAAACCCAAGTGGGCTAAAGCATGGGTGGATGCTCTAAACCCCAGGATCTCTAACAAGTTATAAGAGGTCACTAGCACGGGCCCTGATCCAAAAGGATCGGCATCCTTATAAGGAGATGTTTGGAGCAATAGCACACACAGGGAAAGAACTCGGGCAGAAGATAGGCAGGAAGAAGATGGCGTCTTCAAGTCAGGAAGAAGAGATTTAAAGAAGGATGCTAACACCTTCACCTCAGCCTTCCAGGATCCAGAGTTGTGAGGGGGGAAAAATGATTTGCTGTTTGATCCTCTCAGTCTACAGCACATTCACAGAGCAGCCCAAGCTGACTAATGCCGAAGCTGTTCCAAGAGTCATCTAGGGAAATTCCACATGTGCTAGCATCACAGCTCATAACACAACTCAAAATAAATCACGCAGAGATAGCGGGGCATTGAATGAGATGATGAGAAGACACTGTGGGGGAGAACAGGACAGATCACTTTCATAAAGAGTACGGCTGTGAGAGATGAGCTTTGGCCTCTGGGACAGGAGAGTGATGCCCAAGAAGACAAATATAAGAGAAGAGAATGGGAGGGGAGGAACATAGACATGAGAGGCTTTTACTCCCTCCACAGGAGAACACCAGGAGGGTGGAGCAGGACTCAGAGAGTAGCAGCTACTGGTCTGTCCAAATGATGGGATCAGATCACCAATGAGGTGAGCCTGGAAACTGCCAAAGCCTTAGGGTCTGTCACCTCCCTGTCTCTCTTTCTATGCTGAGTAAAGTAGAAAACAGGTCATCAGCCTTTCAACTACAAGGAGGCTCGGCAATGCTGTCCATGAAGTAAGAACAGCGCCTTTGTCTGGGTTCCAGCATTCATCACCACTTCAACTGAGATGTCCAAGGAGAAAAGATACAGAGTCCAAGAAGGTATATGATTTAAAACAATTGCCCTGATTTACTGTTTCATGTCGTCAGGGTCATCCAAATTAAGTGACAGAGTTGGCCTTAAGCTTTGCCTAAAGGGACAGCACGTGACAGAATGATTCCAGCCACTCCCCGTGGACTCCCGTTCAGAGAACTGACCTGGTCCAGATAAGAAGACATACGTCTCATTGCATATTGACTCAGTCCAGGGTTTTTTTTTCTGGGTGTGATGCCGTGTCTCACACATCAGATTGTTAACCCAGTAGTACTCAGTGCTCTCAGCAGTGTTGAGCAAATGCCAGGTGGATATCCATGGAGAAAGAAATAAGCTGGGCACAGCTTTTATGTTTACCTGCTTGGGGAAAAACAAAACCTACGAAGGCATTCAGAAGAGAAAGCCACACACAGCATTTGTGTTATGAAAGCATCAAAGCAAACACAGGTGTCTCTGCTCCTTCGTGCTTCTCCCCTGAGAAATTTCATCAGAAAGATGGATACTATGAAATCTATAGCCCAGGAAATACCCTTAAGCCCTACAGCCTTTGTCAGCAATGGAACACCACCACAGGGTTTTCATATTATCTCCCTGGGTACCCTCCTTGGGAGTCAGCTAACACTCAGAACCTCCCTATTGTTTTCCCAACAAATGTCATAAAGAATCTTGGCTCTCCTCACCGTCTTACCAAGTTTCAAGATGGCAGAGTATAAGCTTCAAGCCATAAAGTCAGAACACCGGAGTTTGAGCTCTAGCTATTTATATAGCAGGTGGTCCTGAAATATATGTTAAAACAGGCAGCTCCAGGTACCTCACCTACAATATGTAGCTTAAAACCCACAGTTATCAGAATTAAAGGGATGAATGGACACTAAGTCAATCAAGTCCAATCCTGTAATATAACAATAGCTCTTTCCCTAGGAAGAGGTCAGCCACAGCACAGAGATGCTATTGTTGCTCATTTGATATATATGTGTGTGTGTGTGTGTGTGTGTGTGTGTGTGTGTATGCATATATATAAATACATACAGAATATTAGGTGCCCAGGCTTGTAAATGAAGACAATTACATTTGTCTTCATTTACAAGCCTGGGCACCTAATGGAATTTGATTTCACATAAGGTATTTTTGCCTTGGCTTTCTCATTTGTAATAATGATGGTTAACATTATCTATCTTATAATTTTTACCATTCAATTATTAAATGAGGTCACTTATGCTCAAAGACAATAAACAGAACAAGAAAGTGTGGTATATGCACACAATGGAATTTTATTCATCCATAAAGAAAAAAAACAAAATGATTAATGAAGTAATTAAAAATGTCATATACATGGAAATTGATGGGGCCAGTGGTTAGTGTGTCAAATGAAATAAGCCAGACTCAGAAAAATAAATGCCACATTTTTTCCCCTGCATGGAAAATCTGGCTTAAATGTACACTTATTGACACATCTACATAGGATGTCCAAGTAGAACAGGGAACTACAAGGGGGGACAAAGAGGCATAAAGAGAGAGGAAGGACAAGAGAAGGTAATAAGGGCAAAAAAGACAAGCTATGGGGCATTTTCTCTCTGGTGATTTCAGTTTCAGACACTTAGAATGTCTCGTCGTCGTTCCTCCTGGAAAGACGGGTCTCGGGGCTTCAAGGCCAGCCTGCTCCTGCCACTCTAGGAAGCACTGTGCAGGGCAGAGCTTCATAATCAGCAACGCTTCATTAAGCAACAGAGTTGATGTCATTCTCTTAGGGACTAGGTCACACCCTTTGAGCAATGGAGGCACTTCAGAGTCTCTTACCAGCTCACAGAACCTAGAAATTTCCCAGGGCAAGGCTGAAAAGGAATCCTCTATATAACATTAACTCAACATGGATTATAGACTCTCCTGACAGGCCTAAAACTGTCAGCCTACCAGGAGGAAGCACGACAGCAGATTTGCTTGACCTGGCTTTAGACAATGTCTCTTCAGAGATGCCACCAGAAGGACACGCAGCAGGTGAGAAGAATACATTGGACTTCATCAAAATTTAAAGCGGGTGAACTGCAAATCAAGGTAAATGACAGTTCAGATTGGGAGAAAATATTTACAAACCCTGTGTCTGATAATGGACTTGGATAGAAAACATAAAACATAAAATCTTAGAATTTAACAACAAAAAAAATTGCCCAAGGAACTCACCCAAAGATGTCAAAATCCAAGAAGCTGAAGCAGGAGGATTTCAAGTTGGGGGACCACAGTGAGACCATGTCTCAGAAATGATGATGGTGATGATGATGATGAGCCAATAAGCATGTTTTCAAATGTTTACTCATTTAATAAGTGAAAATGCTTATCTTGGGGCTGAAGGAATGGCTCCACCATTAAGACTACTTTCTGCTTTACCAGACGACCCTACTTCAGTTCATGGTACACACATTTGGCATCTCACAACCTCCTGCAATTCCAGCTCCAGGAGATCCCATATTTCCTTCTGGTCTCTATGTGCACACTTGCATGTGTGTATGTGGGCGGGTAGAGGTATATGGGGTGTGCGGATAGAGGGGAATGTACCCAGCCATATGTAGATGAGCTGGGGTGCTTTCCCTTTTACAAACCCTTAAATGCTAGCCGACTACTGCGCTACGTAACATCCTCAGATTCCATCAGTCAGGCAGCCTATGGATGCCGCCCAGGTACTGAAAGACTGGTGAGTGAGCATATTGTAAGGAGAATTATTCAAGGACCTCCGGCCCTTTAAGACCCCAAACCTTTGCATTTCCATGATGAACTAAAGAGTAATATTCATTCTAAATTCAAACCCACAGAAAGTCAATTACATTTTTTCACTTTCATTAAGCAATAAATTATAAGTAACTATTCTGATACTAATTAAAGAGTCATCTTTTTAGAGCAATCTCCAAGCAATTTTAGGAAGTCAGTATAGTACAATTAGCATAGAACGAATATTCCAGATTGTAAACTAGGTGAAACCAGTTCAGTTACTGTCATGAAAAAAAAATATCTTTTAAACCATGTAAAGCAATGACAAAACAAACAAACAAAAAAATCCCTAATTGTCTTGATCTCAGTTTCTCCATTCTAAAGTAATACAATTAGTCTCCAGTTGATGCCTACGATCGTCTCCACCTCTGGGGCTCCTAATTCCTGTTCCTACATCTTCTTTCACAGCTCTTAATGAGGAGCTTCCAGCCCAGTGCTCATGGCCTTCTGTGTGATCTACAGTTTTAAAGCCACACCTGCCACACTCAGTGTCAAGTATAGTACGTGCTGTTATGGTAACCTGCAATAAAAAATGATAACTTAAATTAGTCTGGCAGCCCAGGCCCTGGCCCTGGCCCTGGCGCTGGCCCTGGCCCTGGCCCTGGTCCAAGCCTGGCATATGGTGTTCCCTCTACATCCCAGGTCTCACTTTTCTCAAGATCCGCGGTGTGCTGCCTGCACCCGAGACTACCAGTCCCTTCACACATAATCCTAACTTGCTACCATCTTCAGTAACACCACTCACCCAATGACCCAAATCTGGCCCAGTATTCAAGACCAGGTTCAATTTTATCCCTTCATGACTCGTAGACTCCACTGGTCCTCTTCAGTTCGGCTGCAATGATGCCACACATACACGTTTGACCTATACTCAGAATTTTGAGCTTCCTCTCACCAGTAAGCCATCACAGGACAGTGTTTGGGGGGGGCGATCCCCCAAACCTGACAGAGTTACTTATGCATCCAGCTATCTCTCCCTAGCACAGGCCTTACCCTTCTGAGCACAGTGTCCTTCTGACTTTAGTCTTATGAAAATATAAAGTCATCTCTTTTAATAAAGATGGAGCCATATAGCTAATTTGGTGGGTGTATACTTGTTGCACTGATTTCCGGGAATCCGTAGAAGGATCTAGACATGGTGATGCCTGTGTGTAATCCCTGAACTCTTATAACAGTATGGGAGACAGAGAATAAAGAATTCCTCCAAAGCTCATGGGACAGCTAGCCTGGAGTACACAACACAGAATCAAAAAAAAAAAAAAAGACCCCATCTCAAAGCAGGGGGACGGCGAGGACCAACTTGCCTTGTTCCCTGTTCTTTGCACACTCATTGTCACACACTCATGCACAAGCACACACGTGTGCACACACTCACACACACACACACATAAACAAATATTTTAAATGATTAATAGAAAGCAATTAACAGCCAGGCGGTGGTGGCGCACGCCTTTAATCCCAGCACTTGGGAGGCAGAGGCAGGCGGATTTCTGAGTTCGAGGCCAGTCTGGTCTACAGAGTGAGTTCCAGGACAGCCAGGGCTACACAGAGAAACCCTGTCTCGAAAAAACAAAAACAAAACAAAACAAAAAGCAATTAGCAACACCAAAGCGAATGAGGTCAATGCAGGGATGAAACAGAAACCCAAAATTGAATAAGAACGTGCAGAGGCTATGACTGATATGTTCTGTTGCCTTCTCCCTGGAAGGTGTGTCTTCTCCTCCCTCAGAAACCTGTTACCCTGTAGGCAGCATGAGGCTCTCTAATTCTGAGAAACCCATCATGTTCAGGAATTCTGAATCCTTAGCCTGAGCGTCTAACCATGACTTAGTTTAGTAACAATGTGCTCCATATATTTATTTCTTTTTTTATTTTCTATATTCTTTGTTTACATTCCAAATGATTTCCCCTTTCCCGGTTCCCCCCCCCTCCCCATAGGTCCCATAAGCCCTCTTCCCTCCGCCCGTTCTCCAATCACCCCCCTCCTACTTCTCTGTTTTGGTAATCCCCTACAATGCTGCATCAAGCCTTTCCAGGACTAGGGCCCTCTCCTTCCTTCTTCTCGGTAATATCAAATCACATATTTATTTCTTAATTCCCCCAACTTTCCACAGAGTGGCAACAGTCAGTTTTAGATAGGATAGGTCTTGGAAATCATCCGTCCATCACAGAAAGAGACGGACACCAGTCTCAAAGGCTGCCCCACAACCTATGCCTGCAATCCTGTCTCTCATAGCTTCGAGTTCGGCACACATCCTAAATCAAGATACACAACATATGCAGCCATGTTGAAGAGTCGTTATGAGGAGATGCAGAAGAAACGCCTCTCCCAAGGAGTGCGGGACCTGAAACGACTGTGATTATCCCTCGGCCATGCTCTCCCTCGTCTGACCTGACGTGCTTGAGCTTAGGAAGCCAAGGGAAGGGGGTACAATAGACCCATCACGGCCCTTGCCTGCCAAGCTTATTTCTCTGGAAAGTAAGATAATACGCAAACACATGAAAAAAATTAAAGAATGTTGCAGGCTAAAATATAATTAATTCTGACAGCACTAGACCCTATTCATCACACACATGTGTGAGGGTCCTTCATGATTCGTACGCCATACTGAAACTGATTGGGAAGAAATTAGGGCCGGAAGCCATGAAATCTACCCGGAATGGTCCCAAGGGAGGACGCCTTTCAGGAGCCAGGAAAGAAGGAGCCGAGGGATGATTTGAAGTCAACATAGAGATAAGCCCTACCCAGGGGGGCTCTTACACACTGACTCCTGCTGTCCTCTGACCCTTCTCCCTAGGAAAAAAAAACGGCCACCTGACATTCTAACCTTATCTCTTAGGTAGCAGAATAGCAGAGTATAAATGTTTGCTTTTGCTTCCTCGTGGGAGATTAATAATCATTCACCTGTCGAGTTTCCGTTTGGCTGACACCGCTCTCCCTCAGAGCCTTCCCCCTGAGCCGCCCACCAAATGCTCCCCTTTTATGTTGACGTGTGTGCGTATGTGAACACGGGTGTGTTCCTAGGCATGTATCTAGGCTTGTGTTGATGCGTGTTGTGTGTGCCGTGCACGCTTGGTTATTAGCACGTTCTGAATTGCTGGGCATGGCTCCATCTGCGATCTCTATAATTCTTGAAATTTACTTCCTAGCCTCCAGGCATCATTTGCAATTATAATGCTGTCACGAGCAGAAAAGAGATGGCCTAATTAATCATTGTCCGTGCCAGTCCCTATTTACCACGGGAGTTTTTGCCGTTGTTTTCCGTAACCGCCTGGCTGGGAATAATTTATATCGAAATGTATTTCTTCATTTTATATCACTGAAAACGTTTACTTAGCATCATGGTCACTGTACATAAATTCCCCGGAAGCAATGGGGTATAACTAAATGGCACAGATTCATTTATTATATTCAGCAAATTACGTCTGGGCAGCCACTCCAGCACCCAAGCCCCACTGCGTTCAGCAGACTGTTGGGGGGCATTAAAAGCCTCTGGGTTCCCCTGAACTTGGTCACCCACAAAAAAAATCAGAATAAAGAGTCTGCTCTTTATAAAAGGTTATAACTGTGTTGTTTAACGTGATCTGGTTCCTTGAAATCCCATTGGTCCTATGACTTTCTGATAGGCACTCCGGAGCCCTGGGATTATTCGTTCAACCAACAGGACTTTGTATTCGGGAGCCGATATAAGTCATAGCGACTAGCTGAGATGGGTCTCTGTGTAACGACGGTGACAGCTACTAGCCAGCCTGCTTTAGCAGGGTCTCCATAGTCTTTGGGGAGAGTAGCAATGTCAAGCATTCAGAAATCTGAGATGTCAAATGGATAATGAGCCAGGATCGCCATCCCTCACAGACGCCCTCCCCACACACCCCTTTCCTGTGGTCTTCAGCCTCCACCTGTGCTCTGTTAGCCTCCGCCCCTATGTTGTGGTTACTGAGTTCAGACACGTACCCAACGAACATGTATCCACTGTGACATACACGTAAGGAGTGGTAACCATTCTCCTTTATTAAATGCCTTTATTTCCCGGACATCTTGCTAGATGGTTTATGTTTCACATCATTTTCCTTAATTTTCAAAAAAAAGAAAAAAAAATCCTAGAAAATACATACTATTAATCCTGTGACCACACAGAGACATAGAAGGTTGTTGTCTTACAAACCTCCCATGAAACCAGCTAGAATTCCACCCCCCACCTCCTCCTGAACCAAATACCCCACATAGCATGTGGCCTCTCTAGGGACCATAATTTTCTCTGCTCAGCGAGCTGCTCATACCCCGGGGTCTCCTGGCTCTTCATTCTATTCGAAGTCTCTCTGCAAACTGGCCTCTGAAATGCCCAAGTCGTTCAGTGCAATGAGCTGAGCAGAGAGAGTTCTGCTCACGAGAGACAGACGAAGGTCGCAGCGGTGGTCACGGATACCTCTAGATGGCTTTTGGCCAAGCATCTAGGCAGATTTTTGTAGTTTGAGGTTAAGTCGATGACGCGTGGCCATTTCAGCATTTCTGAGCGTCCCCTGTCGGCTCAGCACTGTGACATTTGCTGTGTGGCGCCCGTGGACTGCACCCTGTCCGCAGATAAGAACAGAAGGGAGAATCCAGCCTAGGGGACACTTTCCAAAGGCCACCAAGAGAAGAGAACCAAGCTGAACTCAGTGCTCCAGAGGCTTGGGCTCTTCCCTGTAGAGATGGTTCTGAGCAGCCAAGCACTTCAGCATCTACCCTGCATTTCAGCATCTTCCCTGCTTCCCGGTCATTGAATCCATCCTTCATACCCCATTGACGCTGACCACAGGGCGTGGGCTTCATCTGTCAGCAATGGAGAGAGTCTGGACTTTGTCCATCTCCTATAATCCCCCTCCTTCTCACTTCTGTTTCTGATTATTCTTGTCCAGTTCCCCCGGAGCAAACATGGATGGGAGAAGCAGAACCATTTCCCCACAAACTAACAGTGTTAGTCCTGTGCTCTGAGAAACGAGGCTTCAGAGTGATCACTTTACCTGTCCTTTAGTGCTGTGGGTCTCGGCTAGCCTCCAGGTGAGACCTTTAAAATGGCCACCTTTACACATGGGCATGCACAGCCCAAAACAGCAAACCACTAAAGAGAGTTTAGCTGCCTATGGGAAATTTGTGGCTACAGACACCATCACAGTGAGGACAGATATGAAGAGTCCGGTGCGGAGACTGACTAAATGTGATGATGAGTCTCTTCTGAGAAAATGGGAGGGCGCGTATGCTCCTGGGAGGCCGCGCATGCTCGGTTACGGGTCCATAGCAAAGTGGGAGGGTGTGTAGGCGCCTGGGAGGACGCGCATGCTCGGTTACGGGTCCATAGCTGATGGTCTAGAAGCATCGGTCAGACTCATCAGAACATTTGAACGAAGTTCGCAAGAAGCTTGTCACATATCATGAATCAGGTACAACTGGCACACTGGGGGCTCTGGACGTAAAGTGACCAAGAGGACCTGAGTACAAAGACAGACAGTGTGTACTCTTGGTGCCCCAGGGCTGAGCACTTGGGCACACAATCCTTGGAGCGTGCTGCTGCTGGTCTAATCAAACTAGTCAGCGAGTTCCATGATCAGTGAGAGACGCTGTCTCAAAAGCTAAGGTGAGGAGTGATTTTGAAAAACACTCAAAGATGGCTTACGGCCTCTGAATGCATGTATACACAGGTTCATTCACATCTACACATGGATGCCCATGAGTATATATATATATATATATATATCGCCATATATATATGTATATGTATACGCATATATATGTATGTGTGTTATATATGTGTATGTATGTATATGTATGTGGTATGTGTATATGTATATATGTGTATACACACACACACACACACACACACACCTGACACCGACTTTTGTCCCTAAGCTACAACCTATTTCCACTCCTTCCCAAATATCCAGCTCCAAACAGCCACACAGATCAATGCTCACCACGCCCTACCTCAGCTGCTCACCTGCAGCCTTCCCTCTGCGCGGCCGATCACCCCGCCCCTAGACTGAGATGCTTAGACCACGCCGCCCATCCATCGCAGACATCCCAATTCCACCCCAGCAGCTTCCTTCCATGACTGACGCTGCCCACCACGGTGGACCCCGGGAGTTCATCTCCTCTGGGCCCCCCTCTTCACTAGTTTTCTGGGAGACTTGGACACCAAACCCGGCACTCACCAGACCTCCCAGGTTGCCTCTCCCCCCTTCTCTTCCCTCCTCACAGCCACCTGTACTGGCTAAATTAGTCAGGACTGAACTGTTTATTCAAAACCAAAGTCCACCAAAATAGGAAGGCACTTAGGAAGAAGCCTCCACCGGTACATTAAGAACAATTTTCTAAAGGGCTCCGTAGCAGAGCGGGAGCAGGGTACAGGGTGTGACAGTGTCCCTGTGGTTGGTGGTCTCCTGAAGAAAGTCAGGGCTGGCTTACAGGATAGTCAGTCCACTATCCACCGCCTGAGACCCCCTGAGAACAAACGAGCTCCAGGCAAAGCCCCAGGTGGTGGCGGCTGAACCAGCAGTGAGACCCCCATCCGATCCAGTCTTATCCACCTAGAAACAAGCCTTGTATGGAAAAGCAAACAGACTGGGGCCGTGCCCTTTGGACCTTTGGCAATTCTCCTTAAGCCAGCGCCTCCTATAAATGGAGCCCTTTCAAGTGGCCAGGCATTCTCATCAGTGCCTGTGGTGGATCAAGTCCCTGCCTGAGAGCCTCCTCCGAAGACCGCGTAGAGCCAGCAGCAGCGGGGCTAGGCCGTGGCCAGGCCACAGCCAGGAAGCCACCCCACCCGTCCACCGGCCATGGGCCCACGGAGGCCTGCCCTGCGGGCTCCGCTGCTACTGCTGTTCCTGCTGCTCTTCTTGGACTCCAGCGTCCGGGCTCGTGAGTTAGGGGGGAAGCCTGGGCGAAAGCCAGCGTGGGGACCGAGTGCTGGGTTGTGCTTCAGACCACCAGTTTCCATCAGGGAGTAGAAAGGAAACTTGGGCTAGGTGAGGGGGAAGACAACCACGGGGGGTCCTAGGGGAGGGGGTGATGAAAACCAGAGCAAACAGGTGGCTCCTCCAGGCTCCGGGGGAGAGCAACGAGATGGGAGAGTTAGAAAGAAGGCCTTGGATAATTCTAAAATAATTAAGGCCCTGAGGGGTCCCTTCTGCCAGCCCCTGGAACCCACTGGAAAAACACGAGAAAGCCAAGGTTCTCCTTTTCTCTTACAGAAGATGAAGTCCTGGAAAACTTCAGCTTGAACTGTCCAAGTAAGGCATTTCTACACTAGCCGCCTTGGGCACCTCCCACCCTGACTCTCCTCTCCATCCTCCCACCTCTGCACCTGTTCCTAAAGACCCTCCTTCCACTAGTATCCACGCGCTCACATTAGGACGCACTGCTCAGATCCCTGCAAGCGAAGGTTTTGAGTCTCTGTGCACTCAGTCTCCCCCAGCAAAGGATCCTCTCCACTCTTTCTATATTGGCCTTCCGTTCTAGTCCAACGCTTGGTCCCGAGGTGGGGTAGTGATGAGACAGTGGGCACTGTAGAGAGACATTACTGTGCTGTTTATCACTGACTAATCATTGATTCAGAGTATGTAAGGATGAAGAAATGCCGACTTTAACCTTTGCGCAGAACTCCAGACCCCTCCACCCCTTCCTATTTACTCTACCCTAGGGGTCAGAGGATCAGGCTTTGCCGCAATACCCAACTTCCTCCGGAGAGCTCGAGGGTTGGCCTCTTCTCTGATGGGGCAGCATCTCCATCTGGTGGTCATATGGCAGTACTACATCAGGGTTCCTAATCAGTTATTTTTCTCCTCACAATCACAAAATTCCTGTCGTGGACAATGGAATCTTCCAGAAGTTTCTTCTTAGGGAAGGGGTTGACTGAAAGTCAACCAGACACTCTTAATAACTAACTTTGTCTCCGGTACTTCATAGGTGTAGTCACATGATAGCATCTTCAAACGGAGAAAATACTTAGCCCTGTCTCTTTGAAAACTTAATTTTTCAAAGAGCCTTCCCATGGATTTTTGCAGCTCCGTTAATCGATGCTCGACCCTCCCTTTCGTGTACTCTAGACGATCTACTCAAGGAATCCCAAATGCTTTAAACACCAGACTCAGAACAGTGGCGATGTTAAATCTATAAAGACAAATGATGTGTAGCGCAAAATCAAGCACCGGTAACTTGTGCTCAAGGACCTTTCTCACCTGCGCCGCTGTCCCGCTCTGCCCAGCAGCAGCTGCCTCGGAGAGTTGTTTCATCTTCAGGGCTGACTCATTTCCTCTTCGTTTTAGAAGATGCAACTCGATTCAAGCACCTCCGAAAGTACGTGTACAACTATGAAGCTGAGAGTTCCAGCGGCGTCCGGGGCACTGCTGACTCCAGAAGTGCCACCAAGATCAACTGCAAGGTATGGAGGACAAGGGCTAGAGGAGCCTGCAGCTGGGGCCCAGCCTTGTTCCACCAGGGGCCCCTTACAGACCCCTCTAGACGTTCCCGGCACATGCCGGAACCTCAACTGACAATATGCCACCAGAATGAAGAGACTTCCATAGAAAAGAATTTCCAGCCAAGTATTCTGTTCCATTAGCTTCCAAAGTGTAATTGGAGGGCACGGTCTAGGAGGCCAGCAGGATTGGCCTATAGAGCGGACCATGAGATAGACCCAGTAAGTATAGGGGAAAAGGTGGTCCTCTCTGGAGAATGCTGGGCATGCCGCATTTTTATGGTGTCAACCATAATACGGAGCAACATTTAAAGACCTGGTTTGTTCAAATAATGTGTTACTACTTCTCAAGAGACTTGATAGACTCCTGTCTGTTCTCATCAATCATAGACGAGGGCTGCTGTTGAGGTTTGTGTGGGGAAGAGATATCCATTTTGCTAAGTTACCCTCTTCCCTCTTGGGCCATAGCACTGATCTCCACAGTCAAACGCAGTGGGTTGAGGAAACGCGACTTTTATTCTCACTGGCCATGTTTCAGTGTAGCCAGCATTTGCCCGTGGCTCATACTGCTACATTAGATCGGACAGCACAAACATGGAGTTTCTCCATCACGCTGGAATGTCCTTTAAATAGTTACAGAACACAACCAAGGGTCCGTCTCAATTCTGCCCACATAGGAAGCTCTCATCAGGCTTGTCCATACAGTCTGGGGAAACGATGTCAGGAAAACCTTTCGCTTTTCCTGCTTGCTGTTTATTTTTGTTGGCTTCATTTTGTTTTCTTAAGTCTCGATCCACTCCACATTTCTGCTAAGCAGACACCCAAATTCTTCACGTGTAAAGTGAATAAATTTAAAACCAGCACAAGGACATTCTCCTTTCTGTAGGAGCAAACATAAGAAGTTTCCTAACACAGGAAGAAGAAAGCTAAGCTGAGGCATGGGGAGGCACGAGGTGTGTTTAGAACATGTGGTTCTGGGGACTCCATAACCACGTTCCCTAATACTTTCCCCTCGATGTCCTGATTGGAGACCAGACTGCAGAAATCTCTCCTATCCTGGATGGAGAACCTCAAAGAACTATTACTTTCGGTTCTCAGGTAGAGCTGGAGGTCCCCCAAATCTGCAGTTTCATCATGAGGACCAGCCAGTGTACCCTTAAAGAGGTGTATGGCTTCAACCCTGAAGGCAAGGCCTTGATGAAGAAAACCAAGAACTCTGAAGAGTTTGCAACCGCCATGTCCAGGTAAGGTGCGGGTTTGTTGTGTCTCTTAAGTATCTGAGCTTTGTGACTGCTACATGAGTTGATGGTGGTACGTGCAAACAGGCAAACAGGCATGGGTCCATGGAGATAAGTGTGTGTGCTCATGTCAGGCGTGCCTTTCAGTGCCTACCATAGATCAGGATGCTGTGAAGTTTTCACATCTGTCTAAAAGAGGGAAGTATTATTGGCTCTCCTCTACTTAAGTTCCCTTGATTATCATTTAAATTGTTCTAACAGATCTCACGGTTGAAGCACTTTTGAGGCTATAAAGCTGAGATTGTTTGCTTAAACAATTGAGATCTTGTTTATAGAACCCAATGAGGAAGATGCCCCGGGGGTCTTCTCTGAGATCATAAAGGCTGCACGGGCCCCTGTGCGTTTATGAAGGTGTGGCATCTGTTCAACACAGGACAAGGGGCAAACAGGACCTTAGCAGTCTCCTACCCATGACTGCTTTGCAGCCATTGTGCCCTGGAGACCAGGGTTGCCATTTTCAGCAGACATCTCTCCCAACACATCAGTGACAGTGCAGTGCAATAAGTATTTTCAATACCACCCTTGCCTTACACCAGTTAGTTTAGGAGGCCTTAAGTCTGTGGAATACAGGCAGATGCAGGGATGTTAGCATGGTGGTAGGGGACACCTTCCTTTGCCTATTTTTAGATTTGCTAAATGTCAAAACATAGTCCTTTCCCTGAAAAATAGGCAAAAATGTTCCTGTCTTCTGTCAAAACATCTTACTTTATTAGAGACTTAGATGAATGAGAGGGGAAGGCTGAGGTGGTAGGAGAGAGGGGTAGTCATTCTATGGTCCTTTCTCAGCTAGAAACACAAGAGACTCCTCTTCTTGACCACAAGGACTTGCCAGTCTTGTGCTGCTAGACTATTCAGAGCTATGGGACATGGACCCGGTCCTCTTCCGCTGTGAACTTAACCAGGGCCTTGACAGTTCAAGCCATCCCCAAGAGGAAGGCAGCCCCTAAGATCAAAGTTAACCTGAACTTCCATCTTGGCCTGAGACTGAATTAAAAAGTGAACGTCTGACAACTGTATGAAGAGAAGCTCAGATCCCTGGCCGTGGAGAAATGCAAATGATGCGTTAGGAGGGGATTTCTTACTCCACACCCACTCAGCTACAGAGGTTGAGATGGGTCCCAGTGCTACAGGGAAGAATAGGATATTTTCATACACTAGTGGTAGAAATGAAAGCCATGGGGGCAATTTCAAGTCTGGTTGATAATATACTTTGACAGAGCAGTTCTCATCTCTGGGACTCTGCTCCACCCAAATAAAAGCAGCCCTGTGTGGAAATAGATGTATATGGATGTTTATTTCGATATCATCTGCGTGACCACAAAGGAAACCCCGGAAGAGAGAATGACAATGCTCTCAAATGGTGCAATGTTTAAGGAGCCATACATGTCCAAAGAACAAAATGCCGTGTACATTTTAGTAAAGACTCTGGCGGAGCTATGCCAAGTGATCCAGATGTATAATTAAATAAGAAAATCAAGATGAAGAAAACATGCATAGTGCAGTGTCATTTCTGCAAAACATGGCAAAATCTCTGTGTTTGCATCCCCCTGAGTCTGTATGGAATCATCCGACGAGGTGCTGGCATTGTAGGATACCAGAGATGTCCATAGAAACAGGAGGAAGGCATGGGGAACAGAGATGGGGGTGGGGGATGAGCCAAGGCGAAAAGAATAGAGAAAACTGACCCGTACTTGAAGACCTTGGGGGAATGTATGGGAAGGGGAACGTATGTATAAAGAAAATCCATCAAAGACCGCTGAGGAGCTTCCCATGGCCCTGACTCCCTCTGGAGAGAGGAAGAATGGCTTTTCTGTGAACATATGCCTCCTTTCTCCTGGACAGGTACGAGCTCAAGATGGCCATTCCAGAAGGGAAACAAATTGTCCTTTACCCTGACAAGGATGAACCTAAACACATCCTGAACATCAAGAGGGGCATCCTCTCTGCTCTTCTGGTTCCCCCAGAGACAGAAGAGGACAAACAAGTGTTGTTCCTGGTGAGAATCTTGGAAGTTGAGGATACTGGCCTTTTCAAAGTCCTCTCCACATGTCAGAGGCCAGCCTCGCCTTAGATGAAATGCACTGCCTGTTGATTAGCTGTATAGCAGCTACACGGGAAACCCTAGATTGGTATGAGTACCAGGGATCATCATTCCCCATGTCCCTGGAGCTTACTGATAGACTGACTGTCTTTAACATTTTGATGGTGTTGAGTCTAATTTTAAAGCTTTTCCTGGGACTTTTAACTAGTCCACTAGCTATGGTTCAGGATTACTTTTCCTGTGCCCATATCATAACACAGGAAAGCTTTGTGTATTTTAGACACCAAGAAGATTAGAAAATATTGTATTTTAAGTCAACCTCAGGGAGAATTCAGTGTACTTCAAGCACAAGAAAATTTCTGAGTTCTGACTGTGCTCTAAGCTCTCAACTATACTAGGCTTGGACAATAGAGAGATTCATGCTTCTTGGCCTTGCCCTTAGAACCAACCATCGTGGAACTGCTCCCACACTTGGGAACATTGGGTTCCCAAAAGTTTGCCCCCTAGCCCCCCCATATTAGCTAGCCAGGAACAGCAATGCTACCCTCTTCCTGGGAGCAAAGAAATCTCCCTCAATCCATATCCCTCCTGCCTCTATACCCAGATGACTTTCTGAGTCCTTCTCAAGCACCTGGTGGTGTTTTCCCACACTGAGTGTACCTGACCATATCTTGGGCTCCCACAGGACACTGTGTATGGAAACTGCTCGACTCAGGTTACCGTGAATTCAAGAAAGGGAACCGTGGCAACAGAAATGTCCACAGAGAGAAACCTGCAGCTGTGTGACGGCTTCCAGCCCATCAGAACGAGTGTCAGCCCTCTTGCTCTCATCAAAGGCCTGGTGAGTCTCACACCACAGCATCAGACACACTCACCAACAGCCTTCTTAGGAAAACTCTGGAATGTTCTAGCTAGTAGGAATTTTAGAGAATAGCTTGCCCAGCTTAACCATTACATCGACTTGAGTGACACCCTGAAAACCAGAAATGAGAAGGACTGCTAGGCTGAAAGGCTGTTGGAAACTATCCTAAGACTGGATCTGAGTCCTGGACTCCCACCACTGAGCTTGGTCCTTCCTGCTCTCCTGTCACAGCACCAACCATCTTCCCGGGTAATCTTGAGGTGATATACCTGTCACTTCTCTTCCCTCATGGGTCTGTCACTTAGGACAAGAGTTGGTTGTCCTGAACGAGTGCCCTTTACAGAATTTATGAGGCCTATATTCATTCATTTCCTTCAGGTCATGAGGTGACATGACTGTGTCTCAGCTTCCTGTTCTCCCATCCAGAGTAGAGCTAAGCCCTCTAGATGCGGCCTAAGCCCCAATTTCATAGCCCCCATGTGCTGCTACACAGGATCCTGTGATACATGTTCCCAGAGTTTGCCCAGTCCCTGTAACACGTCCCAGGACATGAGTCACAGGTTGTCTCAGTCAACATGGACCACTGAACAATTCCTCTCGTCCTTGCCAATCTTCTTGGACGTTGTCCTTGAAGCTAAAAAGAAATGGTCTGATGACCATGAGGGCCAGAGTTAGACAAGTCCAGTGCACTGGCTTGGCAACTTTGCTTAGAATATTCTCTGTATTCATCCTTACTCTGGGTAGTACTGAGGGAGGGAGAAAGACAGAGAAGGAAGGAAGAAATGAAAGAGGGAACCAGATGAACCACGGGCAGCCTCCCCTCAAGGTGCTTCCAGGCTAACATGGCAACAAAGTTTACACATCTACCAGTCGGGGACATACTATAGTCGGTAAAAGAATTTAGTTATGCAGAGAAGCAGCCCTGGGCCTGAGCAGGAAAGATCAAGCACCGACCATTCTCCTATTGCACTGGGCAGAGTCGTAGAAGATGTGGAAGAAAGCTGAAAAGCTAAAAAGCTTATTTAAATGGTGTACATGTGCATGGGAGATAATATAGGACGCACGGTACACATTATACATGATGGACTCTCCACTGGGATGGAGTTACATCCTTGAGTGTGTTGGCTTATGTCCCCTTAGCTAATGTCAGTTGTTGAGTTCTCTTCCTTTCACTGAGTTCACTAGTGCTGCGGACTTCTATCCTCTACTTCCTTGAAGACAATGAATGCCCTAGGGCAGAGACTCAACTTGAAATCCCAGGGACTGATCAAAATGCTTTCCTCCGATCCTGTGCACAGGTCCACCCCTTGTCAACTCTTATCAGCAGCAGCCAATCTTGCCAGTACACCCTGGATCCCAAGAGGAAGCACGTGTCTGAAGCTGTCTGCAATGAGCAGCATCTTTTCCTGCCTTTCTCCTACAAGTAGGTTACCGACTGCCTCCAATGCCCGTCATTTAATGGGGTTGTGGAGCTGTACACCTGAGTGCCCAGTTCCAGACTAGATTGGGCTTAGAGGAAGCTGTGGAAGGTGCAAGGCTATCATCTCTGTCCTGCTTTTAAGTTCACAGGGGATTTGCCAGAAAGGTCTCAAGCAAAGAATTTGAGACCAACAAAAGGTATCTTAGACTCAAACCTTAAGGGCTTATAGATCCAGAAAAAATATAAATTGTTCATTGCATGATACCCTAGTTTAAAAGAGCTTTCTGAAGGATTTGGGATTTTCCAACTGAGACTAATATATCTAAATTCATGTTGAAAAACTGACATTCAATTAATGTTCGTTAGGAATTGCTATGTCCATGAGACTGTAATGTGGGAGTTATAAAAAAGTTTTAAGGCAGGGCTATCATCCCAACCCTCTGGGAGTTCTAGATTGGTGTAAGGCATAATAAAGGATAATTAGTGTGAGCTGGAAATGATAGGCTCCGCCTACTGGAGGATCTAGATGTATGGATTTCAACATCTTTTGAAAGGTGGGCAGAATGGGGACAGAAGAATAGATGGAGACCTTTCAACTTGAAACGAATAGCATTTTCTTTAGAACTGGTCCCCCATGACGTAATGTACCTCCTGTGTTACCAGGAACAAGTATGGGATCATGACACATGTTACACAGAAACTGAGTCTTGAAGACACACCTAAGATCAACAGTCGCTTCTTCAGTGAAGGTAAAACTTTATGTCCCCTGGGTGCCATGAAATCTACCCACAGGGTGTCATCCATGGGTTAGCTCTTAGTGTGATCCCTGTTAAATGCCTGCAGACCAATAAGTGATGTGGACTCTGGTGTTCTGTCCACTGAACTACAACTATCGAGAGAGCATCGAGAGATTGTGAGATAAAGAGAAGGGAGGCAATATCCAACTGTATGGTAGTTTATGAGTAAGAAAGACTGAGTTGAATGTGATCACTCTGGTACCACTGACAATATACATCTGTAAAACTCAGACCCCTTCCAGATGAGGTGGCCTGCAGAAAAGGAACTTCAGTATCAGGCCAGGTAGTAATCTAAGGAATTGATCTTTAGTGCTAAAAAGAACTTTAAAAAATCTTAGTCTAACCCCAGGCCAGCAATGTTTTGTATGTGGGTCTGACAACACTTGGGCTTGTGCATTGTTGTATTATTTTCTTGGTTGGTAGATCCTGTGAATTCAGAGGGTGGAGACACATGCTTATATGTCTGTCTATAAACCAGTGGTTCTCCATCTGTGGGTCATTACCCATTTGGGGTCAAATGTCCCTTTCACGGAAGACACCTAAAACCCTCAAGAAACCCAGATATTTACATTATGATTCATAACTAACAAAAATGCAGTTACAAAATAGCAATGAAAATAATTCTATTGTTGGGGATCCCTACAACATGAGGAAATGGTATAGGGTCACAGCATTAGGAAGGTTGAGAACCACTGCCATAGAAGGAAATGACACAGTGAGGCTTAATGAGGTAGTCTCTGTCATAGAATGAGTGCCTAGCCCCTGGTCCTGGAAAGGTTCAGTGCAGCAGTGTAGGGGAATACCAGGACAGGGAAATGGGAAGGGGGTGATTGGAAAACAGGGAGAGGGAAGAGGGCTTATGGGACTTTCGGGGAGGAGGGATCCAGGAAAGGGGATATCATTTGAAATGTAAATAAAAATATATCGAATTAAAAAAAAAGAATGCGTGCCTAAGTCTAATCAAAGTCAACACTATAGCTCATTTCCATGAGCTAATGGAACTACAGGATACAGGAGAGTATCCCCTCTCCATAGGCTCCTAGTGGAAGAACTGATAGGTAAGGATCACTGAATTTAGCCTTGGTATTGCTATGATAGGAGCAGAGCCTCCTAGCCATTCTGGATAGCACAGGATGATCTGATACCAGATTCACACAAGCTTGGATTCAAGTCCAGGTTGACCTCACATACCTGGAGAGTTCTCAGGTAAGAATTCCAAAAGTAATAGGACTAGAGGGCTCATTGGTTAAGAGCACATGCTGCTCTTCCAGAGGACCTGGGTTTAGTTCCTAGAACTCCCACTGGATGGCTCATAAGTTCCTGAACCTCTAACTTAAAGAGATCTGACACCCTGGTTTGCCCTTTGAGGGTACCTGCATTTATGCACACAAATCCACACAGATAAATCTATACATATAAGTAAAGAAATAAGATTTTTGGAAGAATTATCAAATCATGTCACTCATCTTATTTCCCTTCTCCTGTCTTTAATTGTGAACATCATCCCCTCAAAAAGACAATGAGTGAGTGAAACTATCCAGCTCAGAGTCTGATGTCTAATAAGTGTTGATGACATAGTCGTTGTCTTTTCTTTTTCCCTCTGCTGACACCTATGCCATTTCCAGTTTCCAGTCATCAAAGACGTTGAGCTATATACAGAGGTAAAAACTACCTTGACACTTCTCTTCTTCCAGGTACCAACCGGGTGGGTCTGGCCTTTGAGAGCACCAAGTCCACATCACTGCCAAAGCAGGCTGATGCTGTCTTGAAGACGCTTCAAGAACTGAAAAAATTGTCCATCTCAGAGCAGAATGCTCAGAGAGCAAATCTCTTCAATAAACTGGTTACCGAGCTGAGAGGCCTCAGTGGCGAGGCAATCACATCCCTCTTGCCACAGCTGATCCAAGTGTCCGGGTAGGTCCTTAAAAATTACAAATCAAATTCTCAAATGACTTGTGAAAGCTGCAGAACCTTTAGCCCAAGCATCTTTGGGAACTTTCTAACTGTCAACTCACATAACCAGTTAATTGGCTAATACCTACTGCCTGGAGAACCATCATCTATGTTGCTTAGAGTTTTGTAGGTAAGAGAAACACAGCATTGAAGGCATACATGTATCTGTGCATTAACATACAAGAGTACTGTGTAGCTATCACATTTTCTGGGCATCTTCTAATTCCCAATTCCATTGTGAGCACCATAAGGACCTCCATTGAACTTCAAGGCTAGCAGAAAGAGAACTCAGATGAACACAACAATGCAGTTTCTCCACTTGCTGTACAGATAATACTTGTTCTATGTGCTAAGAAGCTTCACAGGAGGGACTGAGGCCAGGAATGGCCCATGCTTAGGCTGACAAGGCACAGTCTATGTCACCACAAAAGGACAGTGATAACAGTTCTCATTGGCTGCAGGTCTGGGGGTCCTTTGTCTTCCCTCCATGATGTTTCTGTAGTGGTAACATCCCTAGGGAAGACATCATGGAGGAAGTCATTACGATTGTTGGACTCTAAGCTATAGTGTGAAAGATGGTTAGCTCTGGGGAGTGAAAAGGGTTGTGTGAGTGCTCTCCTGGCAGAAGATAAGCCAGGTGCTGAGGATGCTGGATTGGTCATGAGGGCCCTCTCTATATCCGTCTCTCCTCAGCCCCATCACTTTACAAGCCTTGGTTCAGTGTGGACAGCCACAGTGCTACACTCACATCCTCCAGTGGCTGAAAACTGAGAAGGCTCACCCCCTCCTGGTGGACATTGTTACCTACCTGGTGGCTTTGATGCCAAATCCCTCAACACAGAGGCTGCAGGAGATCTTTAACACCGCCAAGGAGCAGCAGAGCCGAGCCACCCTGTATGCACTGAGCCACGCGGTTAACAGGTGAGACGCCATGTTGCCTTGCTCTACCTTACATCTCTTGTCCTGAGAGCAAAGAAGTCTCAGATCTCTGCTTCATGCTGGCACTTTCTCCACCTTCAAATCCTAGTGCTTTCTCCCGCTTTTCTACTGCTCAATTCGAGAGAGACAGCTTGAAATAAGAATTAGAAAACATGAATTTGGATCTTAAAAAATTTTAACTATGCCTCTCCTTTTTTTTTAACTTGGTAGCTATTTTGATGTGGATCATTCAAGGAGCCCAGTTCTTCAGGATATTGCTGGTTACCTGTTGAAACAGATCGACAATGAATGCATGGGGGAGGAAGACCACACCTTCTTGATTCTGAGGGTATTCTTTCCATATTTTGCATTATATACATCCTTTCAAACATGTCCATCCTGGAAAGCTCTTATTTCTGCACTGTGACGGGCTCTCATTTCATTTCTTCATGAAGGTCCTTGGAAATATGGGCAGAACCATGGAACAAGTGATGCCAGCCCTCAAGTCCTCAGTCCTGAACTGTGCGAGAAGTACAAAACCATCTCTGCTGATTCAGAAAGCTGCTCTCCAGGCCCTGAGGAAGATGGAGCTGGGAGATGAGGTAAAGTTCACGGTGCAGTTCTAAAAGTGAAAGTTGATGCTGATGAACAAGATTCAGTAAGTGTAAAGACAACCCATTGTCTGTTTCACCAACTGACTTTCCCAGTACCATCATCTGTGTGTCAGATTCAATAAACCCAGTGGCATCCTAGGACTATGTGGACATGAAAGACACACTACTTTATAGCTAGTCCATGAGGGAGGACACAGTTTTTTGCTACATAGTGTTCCAGTACCAAACAGATCATCATCTCATCTTAGGAAAACATTGGTACTACCCAATCAAATTCAATAGTGAATTTGATCTTACCTTAGGTGGCAAAAACTCCAGAGCATCAAAAACCATCTTATCCAAACTTGCTATCATTTTCCATCTTTTTCCTTATTAAAAGAATCTTATTTAGACAATAACTGATTATCTAATAATTAGACAATTAGAAAAATCTATATCAAGACAAATTTCTCTTAAGTGGCAGATTTATGAGCAGGTCATAAGTTGGTCATGATTTATGTGCTGTATGCCACTGAGCTCAGCACATATTCTATACAAATCTTCTGGGGACCATTCCTTGGGCTGGTCACCCTGGGGGACACTGAAAAAGACTAGGTTTCAGCATTTGCAGCCATTTTAGAAAGAAATTAGACTTCTCATAAACATGTGCTGGCAGACATGTCAGCATCCGCCAGATATGCTCTGCCTTGACCAAAAGAGACCGATCTCAATATTCTCTTCCACTGCAGGTCCGAACGATCCTTTTTGATACATTTGTGAATAGTGTTGCTCCAGTGGAGAAGAGACTGGCTGCCTATCTCCTGCTGATGAGGGGCCCTTCCTCATCAGATATTAACAAAATCACCCAACTTCTCCAATGGGAACAGAGTGAACAGGTGAAGAACTTCGTGGCATCACACATTGCCAACATCTTGAATTCAGAAGAACTGTATGTCCAAGAGTAAGTGAGAGTCATTTTCCCCCATGAGCCACTGAGAACCCTGGCCTGGGACACCAATCCCCCATTCTGGCACTGCCTGTCTTCAGGGACACTTAAAATGATGTGCACAGACCTTTAGCCAAAGTTTTGGGACATATAAGTCCATATACCTTAGTTGCCACTAGAAATTCATATATGCTTGGGACATGAGGTGTCAATAGATAAGTGACATAGGGTTATGACTCAAAGTATATTCTTTCTTTTTATTTAGTCTGAAAAATTTGATCAAAAATGCTCTGAAGAATTCTCAACTTCCAACGATCATGGACTTCAGAAAATTTTCCCAAAACTATCAAATTTCCAAGTCTGTTTCTCTCCCATTGGTTGACCCATTCTCAGCCAAAATAGAAGGGAATCTTATATTTGATCCAAGCAGTTATCTGCCCAAGGAAATCTTGCTGAAAACAACACTCACAGTCTTTGGACTTGCTTCACTTGATCTCTTTGAGGTACGTGTGACTGAAGAAACTCAGCGTAGTTTGCCCATTCTGTACAACACCATCTTGTTTCCACTAGGGGTCATCTGAAGCATGATGAGTGCTTGCTTAGACTGCATAGACCCAAAAATGTCTCAGAGCAGTCCCTGGAGCCTAAACCCTAGAAAATGCATACCTTCTCCACTGAGCTACATGCATGATTCACCTCCCCCCACCATCAAACCCTGAATCTGCTCCCAACTCTAAATCCTTAATTATTTATCCTTTCTGATCCTTAGCAGTATCTTCTAGGAGAAGCTAGAAGAGTTCTATCTTTCAGGAGTCTAGTGAGATTTAAGTAAACAACATCCGTCAAGTGCTTCTGACATGTTCATCTGCTGCTTGTTTAATTACATGAGCTTAAGTATCTGGGATGGAGAGTCAGGAGCTGCCGTACCACCAAAAACCTAATGGTGTATTTTGCCTGGTTTTCTTTCTCAGATTGGTTTAGAAGGAAAAGGCTTTGAGCCAACACTGGAAGCTCTTTTTGGTAAGCAAGGATTCTTCCCAGACAGTGTCAACAAGGCTTTGTACTGGGTCGATGGTCAAGTTCCAGATCGTGTCTCCAAGGTCTTGGTGGACCACTTTGGTTATACTAAAGATGACAAGCATGAACAGGTATGTGTTTGTTAAATGTCTTTTTTTTTAAGGGAAGCTTTGGGTTTCACTGACAGACATTCATCTCTATGTCTAAAAGCCATGAAAATTCTACCTACCTGAAATGGTCACTGTGGCTATATATTAGACACTTTTGTAGGACTAAGAAAGAGCCAGTATCCTCTACAGTTAAGGGCCTCTTGGAAATTTAGTGGGAACAAGGTCAACTAGAGGCACTCCCATAAATGATTAAGAGTGCGTCATATCAGACAAGAGTTTGGATTCACACCTTACTGTCTCCAAGCCATGCACCCTTGGCAAAGTTGCCTGATATTACATATAACTGATCTGTTTCTAGGTCAATGATGTACTAATAACTAATCACTTAATGGCTAAATGAAATAAATTACATGGCTTCTGAAATTACTACTGATTGTTCAATAAGCAGACTATTATAAATTTTAAGCTAGTATTTTCATCATTATTAACAACTTTTCCTCGCCAGTCACTCACATCAGTGCTTTGGCCAATGAGAACAAAGTCCACTTTGAAGCTGGCAATGAACTCTTGCTTTAAGGAGTAGAAAGTAGATTGTCTGTGCTGGAGTTTCTTATTGTTCTGACTGTTTGAACTCAGAGTATAGTCTATGTGACTGGCACCGTAAAAACACTTGTTAGAAATGATGTTTCTTAGGCTTACCCAAGTTCTACCGAATCAGACCCCATTTGAACAAGACTCCAGAGAACATAGGTGTATATTTAAGGTTTAGAAGTAGGGTCACAGCTTGTTTTCAAGAGTTAAGTTGTGGTTAACTTCTGATTTCTGACCTCCACCTAAAGCTGATCCATTTGGGATCTTCTTCCTGATGCCTTATGCCAGTTCTTGAAGCTGTTTGTTTGTTTGTTTGTTTGTTTGTTTGTTTGTTTGTTTCTAATTGTGGATCTGTAGTCATGTGTTTTTCATACTTCTATCTGATTTATATAATAGCCACCCTTTCTCAAGAAATGCCTAGCACTCATTCCTAGTAAAGGGGAGGGAACAGAGAGCATCCTAACTTAAGGATCCCCAGGGATCCTGGCATCCTGGAGAACAGGAGTTCCCCTAATTATCCTTCAAGTCAAGCATTGCTTTGAAAACACCCCTATCCCTGACAAGTGCTTGTGATTCTTTATCCCTGTTTAGAAGAGGTCTCCTTCACTAAAAGGTAGGGCCCAGATCTTGTGCCTGTCCTGTATTTCGATCATGCTTGCAGTGAAGTCGTGAGTTTGAGTACACCATGGCTGTGCCAGGTAGTCTGGTCCGAGGAATCTGTAAGTGTCGCAGAACTGGTATCTCATTAGATATTCTGTTACTAAAATCCTAGGACATGGTGAATGGAATCATGCCCATTGTGGACAAACTGATCAAAGATCTGAAATCTAAAGAAAATCCTGAAGCCCGGGCCTATCTCCGCATCCTAGGAAAAGAGCTTGGCTTTGCCAGGCTCCAAGACCTCCAACTCCTGGGAAAGCTGCTGCTGAATGGCGGGCAAACTTTTCAGGGACTCCCCCAGATGGTGAGTGACCCAGGTCTTGTCTGAGCACTCACTGACCAGCCGGGTTCTTCTTAGATCCCCCAGCCTCACAAACCTGAGAAAATGTTTATATATCCTTCAAATACAAGTTTGCCCCAAATTTCAGTAAAGAGGATTTTTGAGGACTAAGAAGGGTTCAGTCCCCCAGAAACTACATTTAAAAGGCATATTGTGGTGACATAGTCTGATAATTAAAGCATGGGGGAGACAGACACAGGCAGATCCCTGGGACTTTATGGCAGACTGACTTAGCCAAATCATCAAGCTCCAAGTCAAACTGAGAGATACTGTATCCAAAACCAAAGGTTAACAATATTCTTGAGGAATGACATCAGAGGTTGGTGAGGCCTACATACACATATACACATACATAGGCATGTACAATGACACCCACATGCATATGCACACATGTGAACATGCATATACATGTACACACAGAATTAAAATGTAAAGTCGCTGGGAAGGTGGCTCAGTGGGTAAAGCGGTTGCTATGTAAGCATGAGGGCCTAAGGCTGAATCTCCAACATGTTACTAAAAGCCTGACACAGCCATTCCCATAATGCTCCAAGTGCTGAGGTAAGAGACAGACAGATTCTGGGAGCTCATTGGTCAACTAGCCTGGCCAAAACAGAGAAGCTTCAGTGAGAGACCTTGCCAAAGAACAGAGAATAAAGTAAAGAAAAACACCCAGCATTAACTTCTGGCCTCACAGATAAATGCACACACACACACACACACACACACACACACGCCCTATATACACAAAATTCTACTGAAGAAGATGATAATGATTCTTATTATCTAAAAACCACCATTTGGAAACAAAGCCATCATAATAGTTGTATCTTTCAAGCATATCAGTATGATATTTTAGTTTGATTAAAAAACAATTTTCAGCATACCTTCCTCCACCTAAGCTGCCAGCGTTTTCAAATATATTGAAGTGAAACTATAATTATGAAATAAAGATTTTAGCAAGCTGTAACCCACTATTGACATTTGTATTATATTTGTACTATATAAGTTTATCATAAAAAGGGGAAAATATGCAAAACTGTTCCTTATGATTAGATAAATAATCCTGTTGGCTTTAAGAACAGAGGTCTCAAGAGCTGGGTATAACTCAGAGACACACAAGTCACGCAGCATTGAAAAGCCTGGGTTCCATCTCACACACTTTGAAAGGAAGAAAGAAAAGGAACACGAGTCTTAAGTTCTTTAGTGAAAATGTTATATAAAATAAAGCAAGATTTGATGTCTATTAACATGGGCATTGCCTCATAGCCACTAACTTTCCCAAAGTTGACTTTACCATATTATAATACAGGTCTGGTAAAAATCTCATTTGCAATCAAATTTTTACAAGAGGAGAATAATGTCATACATCATACTTAAAGTTCATAAAGCTGTGAGGTTCAGCTAGGGACCTCTAAATCAGCAGTTTTAAATGACATGACATTCAAGCCAGAGAAACTGCTCATACCTGATGTGTTGACACCAGTAGTCATGAACTTACATTTAGTGGATCCTCCAGATAATCAAAATGTGCTAGCTTTCCTCTTTCTAAATAAAGAGGCATTGCTGTGTGGCATTTAGGAGATCACACTTAACATAACCCACCCACATCCAGCTTACTGTAAATTCTTGTCTCTTGTTGGATTTTCAGATTGCACAAGCCATCCGAGAAGGGTCAAAGAATGACTTGTTTCTCCACTACATCTTCATGGAGAATGCCTTTGAGCTCCCCACTGGAGTAGGGTTACAGCTGCAAGTGTCCTCTTCTGGAGTCCTCACCCCCGGGATCAAGACTGGTGTGAGACTGGAATTAGCCAATGTACGACTCTGCACTCATCTCAATCAAACCAGTGACTGGTTCTTTTCCTTCAGGGTGGGATTCTTGCACACATGTGTAAGACATGCTCCACTTCAAGGCAAAGGGCATCATGATTGCAATCTTCTTGCTAGTTTTTATGAGGAATTTTAGGATTCTACCAGAGCATATCTTCTCTCAACATCTCTACTTGAGATGTCGTAATGGAAAGAGAAACCAGCTGTTCTCTCAGTGAAGACCCTAGTTATCTTTATATCCGATAGTGCTTAAAGTCAGTTCAGGCTCTTCCTAGTCCTGGGAAATGCACCCTAGCTCTAGGGAAAATGAGTGTTTCAGCTTGTCTTCCTAAAAGCACAGTTGTGGTCCCTGTAGTAAGAATTTGCAGAGGCATTTGCCAGTGTTCAGAAAGAGGGGTTGAGCTGTCTGCCAGGGTGTGGATGTGCTGCATAAAACTTAACAGGTTGCCTTCTGACTTACAGATTCAGGCAGAGCTAGTGGCAAAGCCCTCTGTGTCCCTGGAGTTTGTGACAAATATGGGCATCATCATCCCAGACTTCGCTAAGAGCGGTGTCCAGATGAACACCAACTTCTTCCACGAGTCGGGCCTGGAGGCTCGAGTGGCCCTGAAGGCTGGGCAGCTGAAGGTCATCATTCCTTCTCCAAAGAGGCCAGTCAAGCTGTTCAGTGGCAGGTAATTCTGTCACCAGGGTCTATCTGGCCTGTTTGAAGGAAAGAGTTGTGTGTGGATCTGCAAGAGTTAGCCAAGCTAGACAACAATTGGGTAACACAAGTTCCTGGGAAAGAGGAGAAGATTGCCTTTGACTCTACCTTGCACATTTCACTAGAGGCTTTTACGCCTCTCTTCATCCCACTTAGCATCTGTGGGTTGGTGAGTAGCTATGTGGCTATGGAGTTCTGTTTAGTTTCATAATCATGTGATTATTGGATCCAGCCTTACATTAAGAGTTCCAGTTTGAATGGTATCCTCAACACATTCATTTCCTTGCTCAGAAACAACACTAAATTGGCTAGTTTGTATCAATCTTGTTGAAAGAGATGCACAAAGACCCTGATCCTCTAGATTTGAATTCTCCAAGGAAGGTGTGCCCTTATGGAAATGGCAATAATAAGTCATGGGCTGGCTGAGTAGAAGAGTAGTATACTATGAAATCATAGATCATGAAGCCTTTGAGACTCAGAATGCTTTCTAAAGGCCTGTGTCAGAGTTCCTCAAGCAAAGGAGAAGGGAGTGTGTATCCATGCAAGGAGTGCAGTATGTGTAATGGCCTCAGAGATAAAGAAAATGTCTGGAAGAGCTAAGATGAGCTGAATTAGTAAAGAACACAGGAAGCTACAGTGGGAAAGGGTAGTTCATCTTGGACTATAGCTAGCCTCCTAAGTCCCTGGAAAGAGTGTAGACTCTTCTAAAGCCAAAGGAATCGAGGAGTATAATTAGGATGAGCTTGTGTTTCCGGGGAGCAAAAATATTAAAAGGGAAATAGGACTGGAGAGCTATTAGAAATTAGGACTGAAAAGAGACGGGACTTTGTATTACAGGAATATTTATGGGGCAGAGAGAAGTTAAACTCTAGAAATTGTGAGTAAGTAGAAAACTGAGTGTTTGACAAATGACTGGTTATGGAGTAAAGAAAAAGAAGAGAGGGAAGTAATGGGGTCTTCATTGAAATAGGAAACAGACAAAGGGAGAGAGGGGGGAGTAAAAGAAAGGGAGAGGGGCACTAGGAGAGGGGAAGAAAGAGAGAAGAGGAGAGAGAGACAGACACACACACAGAGAGAGAGAGAGAGAGAGAGAGAGAGAGAGAGAGAGAGAGAGAGCTATAGCTTGGAGTGAGCTGATGGATTGCTACTGTGAAACAACTAATTTAAACTACCTAGTCCGCGAATGGACCTATGGGTCTGAGCCCAGTAAAGAGATAAGCACAGAGAAGCAAACCCAAACAACAGTTTGTGTAGGACAAGAATCAAGAAACTAGGTCCAGGATACAGACAAGATAAACATGTGAAATGGAGGCGGAGATAAATAAGAAACAGTGCTGAGGGTTGCAAAGTCGACATAACTTAAACATTGTCACTGGCACATCAGGAAAGTTTGGCTTAAGACACCACCAAAAGTAGGGATGGAGATCCTGAAGAAAGCACATATTTCAAAGAAGAAACTAGGGTATGGGTAAAATTGGTTCTAATTTTTCATTTTTGAAGTACATTTCTAAAGTGTCACAAAGTTTAAAGAGGTTAAACTCTAGTATCTCAGTCTGGATATGAGTGAGGATCTCTATAAAACATTTCCAAGGGGTAAAGGAAGTTAATGAACACACACACACACACACACACACACACACACACACACACACACCACAGTGCCATTGCATTGCAGAGTAAGGGAGGAATTAGCAGGCATTTACAGGAGCATAAGTCGGGGAGTCAGTGTAAGGTGTTAAGGTATTTGGAGAGATCACTGAAAGGAGAAAAAATTCTTGATTGTGAAGGACACAAAATAGGGCTAAGAAGGAAAGAAAGATATATGCAGTAGGGGGTCAGGGTGTACGGTGCACAGGTGACACTTGAGCATTTGTGTGCTAGTAAAAAGAACGTGAACAAGACACTTGCCACGTGTCCACCTGTATCCGACCCCTCTCTCCAAGCTTCTCTTTCCAATGTAAACTGGGAATCCCAGACCTGCAGTGGAGGGATCAAAGGTAATGCAGACAAAGGAGCCAGTGTTACATCTGAAAGCCGAGAGTCCTCAACAATCATTTGGTTGATGCTCTTTGGACTCATAGCTGCTCCTCCATAAACCAAATAACATGAGGTGGGTTTGAACCAAAGAGAGGGGTAAAGGATGGGGCGTGTGCATGGTGAGGACCCAGCAATAAGCATTTCAGTTTATAATGTAAAGACAACTCCACCTTTTCATTCTTCGCCAGCAACACACTGCATCTGGTCTCTACCACCAAAACGGAAGTGATCCCACCTCTGATTGAGAACAGGCAGTCCTGGTCAACTTGCAAGCCTTTCTTCACCGGCATGAACTACTGCACGACAGGGGCTTACTCCAATGCCAGCTCCACAGAGTCTGCCTCTTACTACCCACTGACAGGGGACACAAGGTGAGAGAGTCTCAGCACTCAGCCAGCTTCTGCTTACTGTCTACCTGGAGGCACAAAGAGAAAAAAAAAGCTAAGGATTTGTAGGTCCACGGGACCAGCCTCAAAAGCTCACATCATCTTTTGGGAGCTTCAAAGAGTGGTCCTCTGGCCAACATTGTGGGTTCTTCCCTGACATTCTTCATGCAATGGATGTGGTGGTCGCAGCAGATTCCAGTCTGTCCTTTCCTTTTCAGGGTCTCTAGATCCATTGTAAAAGCTTTGTAAAGCTGACCAGTATGCACAAAGACCTCACAATGGTTTGAGGCTCATCCTCATCTCCAGTCCCGATTCTCACTACTTATTCTTAGCATGACAGGCATGGGTCAACATTTGAACTCATCCAAAAGCTCCAGGGATGCTTGCCCTTGGGGGCTTCCCTTGCTCAGAGCTTTTGGGGAGATTAAGTAGAACCATTAGGAGCCTGAGTTGATGTTAAAACCACAACACTTTTATGGTGTGTGAGGCTGGATTGTTGAAGGGATATTGTTATCGTCTTTAAAAGAGCTAAAAGTATTCACTGGATGTAATGTGACATCTTTAGGTATGAACTGGAGCTGAGGCCTACAGGAGAGGTGGAGCAGTATTCTGCCAGTGCAACCTATGAACTCCTAAAGGAGGACAAGTCTTTGGTTGACACACTGAAGTTCCTAGTTCAAGCAGAAGGTGAGTATGTAGAACGCTGTATTTCTGCATCAGTCTTGGGATCTGAACTTACAAAGGGGACATCTTTATGACGATGCATTAGACAAATATTTTCTGAGTTCCCAGTAAGTGTCAGGCCTTTCTTAGAACTGAGGCTAGATCAGGGAGGGAGGGGCCAGGAAAGGGGAAATCATTTGAAATAAATAAATAAAGAGTATATTTAATAAAAAAAAGAATGGAGGCTAGAAATAAAGTCTTCACTTTCATGTAAGATATAGTAAACAACCAAACAAGTACTCATGATGTCAAATCAAAAACAGTGGTAAGAGGAGTAAACAGAGTATATAAGGCTCTAGTGTAGAGATTCTCAATCTCCCTAATGCTTATGACCTTTTAATATAGTTTATTATGTTGTTGTGACCCCCAGCCAGAAAATTATTTTTGTTGCTATCCCATGACTGTAATTCTTTTACTGCTAGGAATCCTAATGTAAATATCTGAATTGTGATTCCTACCCAAAGGGGTCATGATCCACAGGTTGAGAACCTCTGCTCTAGGGAATGTGTGTGTGTGTGTGTGTGTGTGTGTGTGTGTGTGTGTTAGGGAGAAAGGAGGATGAGGATGGTGGAAACAGTAAAGAGAACAATAGGGGAATTTTCACTGGTAGGTAACGTGAAATCTGTTTGTTGTATTTGTTTTGCCTTATGAGATGGGGTTTTCCTGTGTAGCCCTGGCAGTCCTGGAACTCACTCTGTAGACCAGGCTGGTCTCAAACTCAGAGATCCACCTGCCTCTGCCTTCTAAGTACTGGGATCAGAGGCTTGGGCTCTGCCCAAAATTCCTTTTAAAAAGAGAGGGGAATGTGACAGGATGGAGAGGAGATGAGCTACCTGGAAAAGAATTGCAGGCTAGGGGACCAGAATGTGCAGATACTATGAGGGTGGAAGGTGTTGAGGAAAGATGGGAAGGGAGCAGAACTGAGAATTTAGTGTGTGAGTGATTTCAGTAATCCAGGCAAGAAGAGGAGGTATCTGGATTAGAGTACATTTTCGGGATATTAGACTGGAAGTGGGGAGAGAAGGCAGCAGAGATGGGTCCAGGATGTGATGAGAGGCTGAGGAAAGAGAAGGTTGGGAAGACAGTAAGGCAAGCGTGATAAGTACCGACAGAGATGAAAAGTCATCATGTCCTTCCTATATTTTAAAGAATGAGAGCTCGCATTCCCTGAACATCGGAGCGTTGCCCACATTGGGTCTTTGCTCACTTGCCCCTCCCCCCAGATCTCAGCATGGCCTATTAGTACTCTCTTCACTTGCCCGTATACCATTTACCATACCACATACCACAACAGGAAGACATTTGTGACCATCATGTAGGAAATAGCCTCTCTTCTGTTCCTCTCTACCTCTGGTCCTCATAACCCATTTCCCACGTCTTTATGATACTCACTGCCATCTCACATAGCTAACTGATTTGCTTACGGTCCGCAAACCCCACTGACAACTAGAAGATGAACCATACAATGGCTGAGTACACCAATGCCAAGAATAGTCCCTAGCTCATGATAACCCACCAGTAAATACTTGAAAATTGAGTTAGTGGATAATACATAGTCAATGGGAAAATCTTAACTGGTGTCACTGAAACCCACAGTAGTCAGGGTCTCGTGGCTTTCTCCTCTGCCTCTTTTCTTTGCATAGCTACACAGTACCCATCTCTTAACTCTCATATACTCTTTCAGGAGTACAGCAGTCTGAAGCCACTGCAATGTTCAAATACAACCGGCGAAGCAGGACCTTATCTAGTGAAGTCCTAATTCCAGGGTTTGATGTCAACTTTGGGACAATCCTAAGAGTTAATGATGAATCTGCTAAGGACAAAAACACTTACAAACTCATCCTGGACATTCAGAACCAGAAAATCACGGAGGTCTCTCTCGTGGGTCACGTGAGGTAAGGAAAGGTTTAAGAGACCCAAGCTGAGCTGGAGGCCCTGGCGGCTCTTAGCGTTCTTCTTCAAACTTTCTATCTGCCCTCAGCAGGGACACCTCTGCTATACAGTCTAACTGAAAACATAGTGCTCAACATTTCTACCCTTTACAAATGCTCAGTTGGACGTTTTTATTATTCAACAAGCACTTGTTATTTATTTATCAAGTATCTACTAAGTGAATTAAGTCCCATGTCCCTATTTATTGACAAAAACATGACAGCTTGGAGTGGTCTAATTGCTTGGCCAAGGCTAGCGAGAAAGATGAAAATGTTCTTTACAAAGTTTAGCTACCTACCTGCAAACTCCACACTCCATGCTGAATGTTGGCTTTATAAGTTAATGGGTTTGGTCTATGTATGGTGAGATCTCTAATTTGTGTGTGGGGGGCGGGTATCAATGAAACTTCTAATTACTGAATCCTATGTACCTACAGCCTTGGAATGGACAAAAATCGTTGATTCCAACTTGTTTCTTTTTCAATAGTTATGACAAAAAGGGAGATGGCAAGATCAAAGGTGTTGTTTCCGTACCACGTTTGCAAGCAGAAGCCAGAAGTGAGGTCCACACCCACTGGTCCCCCGCCAAACTGCTCTTCCAAATGGACTCATCTGCTACAGCTTATGGCTCAACAATTTCCAAGAGAGTGGCATGGCGTTACGGTATGCGTCTCTTCCATCCTGTGAGCCCTTCCCAGAGCACTGTGTGCTTATGAGTAGCTGCTGAGAGCAATAGACATGAACTTATCTAACACCACTGACGGTCATGCTACATGTCCATTTTTTTCAGATAATGAGAAAATCGAATTTGATTGGAACACGGGAACCAATGTGGACACCAAGAAGGTGGCCTCTAATTTCCCTGTGGATCTTTCCCGTTATCCTAGAATGTTGCATGAGTATGCCAATAGTCTCCTGGATCACAGAGTCCCTCAAACAGATGTGACTTTCCGGCACATGGGTTCCAAATTAATTGTTGTAAGTATGATCATGCAGCAGAATAAACACATGGCTGTAGATGCTAACTAAATCACCAATTGCGCTGCATGTAGAAGTATTCAAAACTGCATACACAAAGCTTAAATGGCTAGTTTCTGAATCACATAAAGCTGCAAGGGACAAATATCCACTGGAAGCCACTGAGCAGAAGAGGGTGTGTGTGTGTGTGTGTGTGTGTGTGTGTGTGTGTGTGTGTTAAAAGCCACTTCCAGACACTGGCTGGGGGGGGTAACTATGTCATATCATACATACATACATTCATACATACATACATACATACATGCGTACATGCATATACACAGAGAGAGAGGGAGAGAGGGGGGAGGGAGGAAGGGAGGGAGCAAGAGAGAGAGAGAGAGAGAGAGAGAGAGAGAGAGAGAGAGAGGGAGGAGGGAGGGAGAAGAGGATGGCTCACTCAGTAAAGTGTTTTCTGTATAAGCCTGGAGATCTGTTGTTGATCCCTGTCACCCTCATGAGAAGACAGGCAAGTGGTATACACTTGTGATCCCACCACAAAGTGGTCAGAGACAGATGAATCCCTGAGACTCACTGTCCAGACAAATTGACAAGCCCAGGTCCCAGTGAGAAACTTAAGCACAAAACAACAATCTAGACAAACAGTGTTAAAGAAGGAAGGATGCCTGAGGTTGTCATGCACTCTTCTAAACACATCCACATGTATGCACATGGACACACACACACACACACACACACACACACACAAATACACACAAATAAACTAGCCAAAAATAATTACAGAGAAATCAGGGACTAGAAATTCATACTTTCCTGTAAGGTATTTTTAACTTTTAGTACATCTCCCTGCTCCTCCTTGATAATTGGTCTGCAAGCATAAATTGTCAGTTCATGTTGATTTCTACTTGGAGGTCCATCCAGACCCATTTCTTGCTCTAAAACTGTCCTGTCACTTTCTAGGCAACAAACACATGGCTTCAGATGGCATCCAGGGGTCTTCCTTACCCCCAAACTCTTCAAGATCACTTCAATGGCCTCTCAGAGTTGAACCTCCTGCAAATGGGATTGCCTGACTTCCATATCCCAGACAACCTCTTCCTAAAGACGTAAGAGGAGATCTAAAGAGCATCACCTTTGCACTGGGCAAGGAAATGGGAAAGTTTTACCTGGACAGGTTTAGTCTTTTTTTGTTGAAAACTTTCAGAGAAATTATTTAAACAGAGACAAAGAACAGCTACGGAGTAAACACTGGTGTTCTTGCATCCTTAAAAATGAGTTCCTAATGTGAACACCAGCCCAGTATGGAGAACTTGCAAAAATTATTAAAGGCTCTGAAAATCCTGGTTATTAATGGTACATCTGTAATAGCCTGAGTTTGTAAGGTATTCAAACTCAGCTATGGAGGGTCAGAACGGAGCATTGAATGAAGGTACTTATTTCCAGAGATGGTTAGCCGCACACCCCAATCCTAATAGGAAATTCAGAAGTGCACTGCTCAGTCCATTTCCGTGTTAACAAAAATGTGTATAATATGTTATTTATTTCATGTAAAAATAGTGGAGAAGACAATGCTGTCTAAGTCAATGATCTTGGTATAATTCTCACAATTCAGAATCTAAAAGCCTTGTGTTATATGGACCCCTCAGCATGTTGTGGTTGAGGGGCACAATTGAACATGCCTGATTGCTATGATAGAGCTGAAATCTTCCGAAGCCCCAAACAGACCCAAATTTGCTGAAGATGAAATGTGTCCTTACTACTGGAATTACAATATGTGGTGATAGAACAGGACTTCAGTAGAAACGCTTCATCTTCCTGCTGAATGTGCAGGTCAGAACAGGCAGCATCCTTCCCATATGACTGTAGTATGCAATGTTTACTCAAATATAACAAAAACCACATACTTTCTTTTTATAGGCCATCATCATAGTCCACTCCATGTTGGATTGAAAATATTACAGAGCTCACTTGATACCTTAAAGCGATTTCTGAGGTTCAGCAGGAAGGTTACTACTATCCAGATAACATCTCTAAGACCCAGAGAGGCTAATCATAACATTCCCAATTAGTAATAAGCTAAAGCTAAACCTTTTCACTCCTTAATGTTCTCTTATATATCAACTTGTTTGATATATTTAATATTGATTTAATATTGATAAGTATTAGGCTTACCAAATACTTATCAAGTATCCATGATATGAAAAAATAGTAGAATAGAAACAGTAAGAAGACAGAAACTTGGGTAAGGTTTTGTCCTTTCTGCCAGGAAGATACCTTGCAGACACCAACAAATGCATCAACAAGTAAGCATATAAGCAGAGTTAGGAAGTGCTCTTTAAGACTGGTGTAAGGATCCATAATTATATAGAAGTGGCTCTTGGAAGGGTTTTGAAAGGTTTTGGAAGGGAAAAGGAAAGAGATTCAAGCATAAGAAATACACAGATGGAAAGAACATAGTGGGCTGGGGGAGAGTAAATGTAATATTGCTGTAGGAGTCAGAGAGTCTTGAGTTCTTAATGTCTGACTGTGGAGACACTTTGTTCATTTCAGTGACGGCCGAGTCAAATATACACTGAACAAGAACACAATAAAGATTGACATCCCTTTGCCTTTGGGTGGCAAGTCTTCAAAAGACCTCAAGATGCCAGAGAGTGTGAGGACACCAGCCCTCAACTTCAAGTCTTTGGGATTCCATCTGCCCTCTCGAGAGGTCCAGGTCCCCACTTTTACGATCCCCAAGACACATCAGCTGAAAGTGCCTCTCTTGGGTGTTCTAGACCTTTCCACAAATGTCTACAGCAACTTGTACAACTGGTCAGCCTCCTACACTGGTGGCAACACCAGCAGAGACCACTTCAGCCTGCAGGCTCAGTACCGTATGAAGGCTGACTCTGTGGTTGACCTGTTTTCCTACAGTGTGCAAGGTGAGGCCTGCTCAGGTACCCTATCACACATTCTGATGCGAAAGCTCTAGGAGGAAAGGATTTGGGATTTCCTATAGAGGCTTTTTGTTGTTGTTTGGATTTGTTTGCTTATTTGTTTGTTTTTGGCTTGGTTGGTTTTTTTTTTTTTTGCTACTTGGATCTCACTTCATTCATTCAACTAATGAAAATATTTATTAAGCATGTGCTAAGTATTTAATAATCTGTTAGTAATAATAAATCAGCCATATATCTGAGTAATTATATTTTAATAAATGATATATTATATACAATTCAGTACGAGACGCAGTCGAAGCATTTGAGAAGGGAATCCAACGTAGTCTGCAGCAAACAAGGAAGGGTAACTGGAAGAATGCCTTTGGGTGTATTATAAATGTCACAATTACACAATTGACCCAGCTATGTATAAGGTTCCTACTGAAAGATTTTCAACATAAAGGTTGTTCTGGAAATGTATTGATTAAATTAATCAATATCTTTGATTTTTCTGTTAGGATCTGGAGAAACAACATATGACAGCAAGAGCACATTCACATTATCCTGTGATGGATCTCTACACCATAAGTTTCTAGACTCAAAATTCAAAGTCAGCCATGTAGAAAAATTTGGAAACAGCCCAGTCTCAAAAGGTTTACTAACATTCGAAACATCTAGTGCTTTGGGACCCCAGATGTCTGCTACTGTTCACCTGGACTCAAAAAAGAAACAACATTTGTATGTCAAAGACATCAAGGTTGATGGACAGTTCAGAGCATCTTCATTTTACGCTCAAGGCAAATATGGCTTGTCTTACGAGAGAGATACTACAACTGGCCAGCTGAGTGCCGAATCCAACATGAGATTTAACTCCACCTACTTCCAGGGCACCAACCAGATAATGGCAATGTATCAGGATGGAACCCTGTCTGTCACCTCCACCTCTGACCTGCAAGATGGCATATTCAAGAACACAGCTTCCTTGAAATATGAAAACTATGAGCTGACTCTGAAATCCGACAGCAGTGGGCAGTATGAGAACTTTGCTACTTCCAACAAGCTGGACATGACCTTCTCTAAGCAAAGTGCATTGTTGCGTTCTGAACACCAGGCCAATTACAAGTCCCTAAGGCTTGTCACCCTTCTTTCGGGATCCCTCACTTCCCAGGGTGTAGAATTAAATGCTGACATCCTGAGCACCGACAAAATTAATACTGGTGCTCACAAGGCAACACTAAAGATTGCACGAGATGGACTATCAACCAGTGTGACCACCAACTTGAAGTACAGCCCCCTGCTGCTGGAAAATGAGTTGAATGCAGAGCTTGGGCTCTCAGGGGCATCCATGAAATTATCAACAAATGGCCGCTTCAAAGAACACCATGCAAAATTCAGTCTTGACGGGAGAGCTGCCCTCACAGAGGTGTCATTGGGAAGCGTTTACCAGGCCATGATTCTGGGTGCAGACGGCAAGAATATCTTCAACTTTAAACTCAGCCGAGAAGGGCTGAGGCTGTCCAACGACTTGATGGGCTCCTACGCTGAGATGAAAGTCGACCACACACACAGTCTGAACATTGCGGGTCTCTCGCTGGACTTCTTCTCGAAAATGGACAATATTTACAGTGGAGACAAGTTTTATAAGCAGAATTTTAATTTACAGCTACAGCCCTATTCTTTTGTAACTACTTTAAGCAATGACCTGAGGTATGATGCTCTAGATTTGACCAACAGTGGAAGGTTACGGCTGGAACCACTGAAGCTGAATGTAGGTGGCAACTTTAAAGGAACCTATCAAAACAATGAGCTGAAACACATCTATACCATCTCTTATACTGACCTGGTAGTAGCAAGTTACAGAGCAGACACTGTAGCTAAGATTCAGGGTACGGAGTTCAGCCATAGGCTAAAAGCAGACATTGAAGGGCTGGCTTCCTCCGTTGATGTCACTACCACCTACAATTCAGATCCACTACATTTTAACAATGTTTTCCGCTTTTTTCTGGCACCACTTACCTTGGTTATCGACACACATACAAGTGGTGATGGGAAACTGTCCCTCTGGGGAGAACACACCGGGCAGCTGTATAGTAAGTTTCTGTTGAAAGCGGAACCTCTGGCACTGACTTTCGCTCATGACTACAAGGGATCCACAAGCCACAACCTCCTGTACAAGAACAGCATCAGCACAGCTCTTGAACACACAGTCAGTGCCTTGCTGACACCAGCCGAGCAGACAAGCACCTGGAAATTCAAGACCAGACTGAATGACAAGGTATACAGCCAGGACTTTGAAGCCTACAACACTAAAGACAAAATCGGTGTTGAGCTTAGTGGACGGACTGACCTCTCTGGGCTGTACTCTCCAATTAAACTGCCATTTTTCTACAGTGAGCCTGTCAATGTCCTTAATGACTTAGAGATAAATGATGCTGTTGACAAGCCCCAAGAATTCGCAATCGTTGCTATGGTGAAGTACGATAAGAACCAGGATGTTCACACCATCAGCCTCCCATTCTTCAAAAGCCTGCCAGATTATTTGGAGAGAAATCGAAGAGGAATTATAAGTCTACTGGAGGCCATGCAGGGGGAATTACAACGTCTCAGTGTTGATGAGTTTGTGAGGAAATACAGAACGGCCCTGAACAGACTCCCTCAACAGATTCACAATTATCTAAATGCTTCTGACTGGGAGAGACAAGTAGCTAGTGCCAAGGAAAAATTAACTTCTTTCATAGAAAATTATAGAATTACAGACAATGATGTACTAATTGCCATAGATAGTGCCAAAATCAACTTCAATGAAAAACTCTCTCAACTTGAGACATACGTGATACAATTTGATCAGTATATTAAAGACAATTATGATCCACATGACTTAAAAAGAACTATTGTTCAGATCATTGATCGAATCATTGAAAAGTTAAAAATTCTTGATGAACAGTATCATATTCGTGTAAATCTAGCAAAATCAATCCATAATCTATATTTATTTGTTGAAAATGTTGATCTTAACCAAATCAGTAGTAGAAGTGCCTCTTGGATCCAAAGTGTGGATACCAAATATCAAATCAGAATCCAGATACAAGAAAAACTACAGCAGCTCAGAACACAAATTCAGAATATAGACATTCAGCAACTTGCTGCACAGGTAAAACAACAGATTGAAGCTGTTGATGTCACAATGCATTTAGATCAACTGAGAACTGCAATTCTATTCCAAAGAATAAGTGACATTATTGAGCGTGTCAAATACTTTGTTATGAATCTTATTGAAGATTTTAAAGTAACTGAGAAAATCAATACTTTTAGAGTTATAGTCCGTGAGCTAATTGAGAAATATGAAGTAGACCAACAAATCCAGGTTTTAATGGATAAATCAGTAGAGTTGGCCCACAGGTACATCCTGCATGAGCCTCTTCAGAAACTAAGTAATATGCTACAGCAAATTGAGATAAAAGATTACTATGAGAAACTGGTTGGGTTTATTGATGATACTGTCAAGTGGCTTAAAGAATTGTCTTTCAAAAATAGCATTGAAGAACTAAATAGATTTATTGACATGTTGGTGAAGAAGTTGAAAGAATTTGATTACCACCAGTTTGTAGACAAAACCAACCACAAAATCCGTGAGATAACTCAGAGAATCAATGCTGAACTCCAAGCTCTCGAACTTCCACAGAAAACTGAAGCACTAAAACTGTTGGTAGAAGACTTCAAAACCACAGTCTCCAACTACCTAGAAAGACTCAAGGACACCAAAGTAACTGTGGTCGTTGATTGGCTGCAGGATGTTTTGGCTCAAATAAAAGCCCATTTCCAAGATACTCTAGAAGATGTAAGAGACCGAATTTATCACATGGACATTCAGTGGGAACTGGAGCGCTGCTTGTCTCTGGTAAGCCAAGTTTACAGTACACTGGTCACATATATTTCTGACTGGTGGACTCTGACTGCTAAAAACATAACAGATTTCGCAGAGCAATATTCCATCCAAAACTGGGCTGAGAGTGTAAAAGTGCTGGTGGAACAAGGATTCATAGTTCCTGAAATGCAGACATTTCTGGGGACCATGCCTGCATTTGAGATCAGTCTCCGTGCTCTCCAAGAAGCTAACTTTCAGACCCCAGACTTTATAGTCCCCTTGACGGATTTGAGGATTCCATCAATTCAGATAAACTTCAAAATGTTAAAGAATATAAAAATTCCATTGAGATTTTCCACTCCAGAATTCACTCTTCTCAACACCTTCCATGTCCGTTCCTTTACGATTGACTTGCTGGAAATAAAAGCAAAGATCATTAGAACTATCGACCAAATGCTGAGCAGTGAGCTACAGTGGCCTCTTCCAGAAGTGTACTTGAGAGACCTGGGGATGGCGAACATTCCTCTTGCAAGACTCACTCTGCCAGACTTCCATGTACCAGAAATCACTATTCCAGAATTCACAATCCCAAATGTCAATCTCAAAGGTTTACAGGTTCCTGATCTCCACATACCAGAATTCCAGCTTCCTCGCCTCTCACACACAATCGAAATACCTGCTTTTGGCAAACTGTATAGCAGCCTGAAGATCCAGTCTCCTCTCTTTATATTAGATGCTAATGCCGACATACAGAATGTAACTACTTCAGAGAACAAAGCAGAGATTGTGGCTTCCGTCATTGCTAGAGGAGAGTCCAAATTTGAAGCTCTCAATTTTGATTTCCAAGCACAGGCTCAGTTCCTGGCATTAAATCCTAATCCTCCGGTCCTGAAGGAATCCATGAACTTCTCCAGTAAGCATGTGAGCATGGAGCATGAGGGTGAGATATTATTTTCTGGAAAGGCCATTGAGGGAAAATCAGACACTGTTGCAAGTTTACACACAGAAAAAAATACAGTAGAGTTTAATAATGGTATGATTGTCAGGATAAACAATCAGTTCACCCTTGACAGTCACACAAAGTACTTCCACAAGTTGAGTGTCCCCAGGCTGGAGTTCTCCAGTAAGGCTTCTTTTAATAATGAAATCAAGACACTATTAGAAGCTGGACATGTGGCATGGACTTCTTCAGGGACAGGGTCATGGACCTGGACCTGTCCCAACTTCTCGGATGAAGGCATACATTCGTCCCAAATTAGTGTTACTGTGGAAGGCCCCGTTGCTTTTTTTGGATTGTCAAATAACATAAATGGCAAACACTTAAGAGTCATCCAAAAACTGACTTATGAATCTGGCTTCTTCAACTATTCTAAGTTTGAAGTTGAGTCAAAAGTGGAATCTCAGCACGTGGGCTCCAGCATTCTAACTGCCAAAGGTCAGGCACTGCTCAGGGACGCAAAGGCAGAAATGACTGGCGAGCACAATGCCAACTTAAACGGAAAAGTTATTGGAACTTTGAAAAATTCTCTTTTCTTTTCAGCACAGCCATTTGAGATTTCTGCATCCACAAATAATGAAGGAAATTTGAAAGTTAGTTTTCCACTAAAGTTGACTGGGAAAATAGACTTCCTGAATAACTATGCGTTGTTTCTGAGTCCCCACGCCCAACAAGCAGGCTGGCAAGCTAGTGCTAGATTCAACCAGTACAAATACAATCAAAATGTTTCTGCTGTGAACAATGAGCACAACATAGAAGCCAGTATAGGAATGAATGGAGATGCCAACTTGGATTTCTTAAACATACCTTTAACAATTCCTGAAATTAATTTACCTTACACGGGGTTCACAACTCCCTTACTGAAGGATTTCTCCATATGGGAAGAAACAGGCTTGAAAGAATTTTTGAAGACAACAAAACAATCATTTGATTTGAGTGTAAAGGCTCAATATAAAAAGAGCAAAGACAAGCATTCCATTGCTGTTCCTCTGAGAATGTTTTATGAGTTTATTGTCAACAATGTCAATTCTTGGGACAGAAAATTTGAGAAAGCCAGAGACAATGCAGAGACAATTCCTAACATCAAGGTGCCTTCATACAGGTTAGTGCTGCCAGTTTTTCATGTTCCTAGGAATCTATTCAAGTTTTTCCTCCCAGATTTCAAGGAATTGAGCACTATTGACAATATTTATATTCCAGCCATGGGCAATTTTACCTATGACTTTTCTTTTAAATCAAGTGTCATCACACTGAATACCAATGCTGGACTTTATAACCAATCAGATATCGTTGCCCATTTTCTTTCTTCCTCCTCATTGGTCACAGATGCCCTGCAGTACAAATTAGAGGGTACATCACGTCTGATGCGGAAAAAAGGATTGAAGCTAGCCACAGCTATCTCTCTAACTAACAAATTTGTAAAGGGCAGTCATGACAGCACCATTAGCTTAACCAAGAAAAACGCAGAAGCATCAGTGAGAACAACTGCCAACCTCCACATTCCCATTTTCACAATGAACTTCAAACAGGAACTTAATGGAAATAGCAAGTCAAAACCCACCGTTTCATCATCCATCGAACTAAACTATGACTTCAATTCCTCAAAGCTGCACTCTACTGCAAAAGGAGGCGTTGACCACAAGTTCAGCTTAGAAAGTCTCGCCTCCTACTTTTCCATTGAGTCGTTCACCAAAGGAAGTATCAAGGGTTCTTTCCTTTCACAGGAATATTCGGGGAGTGTTGCCAATGAGGCCAATGCATACCTGAATTCCAAGGGTACTCGGTCTTCAGTAAGGCTACAAGGAGCTTCCAAAGTTGATGGTATCTGGAACTTTGAAGTAGGAGAACATTTTGCCGGAGAAGCCACCCTCCAACGCATCTATGCCACATGGGAACACAATATGAAAAACCATTTGCAAGTATACAGCTACTTCTTCACAAAAGGAAAGCAAACATGCAGAGCCACCCTGGAGCTCTCCCCATGGACCATATCAACCCTTCTACAGGTTCATGTGAGTCAGCCCAGTTCCCTCCTTGACCTCCATCACTTTGACCAGGAAGTAATCCTGAAAGCTAACCCTAAGAACCAGAAAGTCAGCTGGAAAAGTGGGGTTCAGGTTGAATCACGGGTTCTTCAGCACAATGCACAGTTCTCCAATGACCAAGAGGAGGTCCACCTTGACATTGCAGGATCCTTAGAAGGACATCTGTGGGACCTTGAAAATATCGTTCTACCAGTGTATGGCAAGAGCTTGCAGGAACTCCTACGGATAGACGGAAAGCGACAGTATCTTCAAGTTTCAACTTCTCTTCTATATACCAAAAACCCCAATGGCTATCTACTCTCACTCCCTGTGCAAGAACTGCCTGATAGATTCATTATACCTGGGCTAAAACTAAATGACTTCAATGGAATAGAAATCTATAAGAAATTAAGTACTTCACCATATGCCCTCAACCTAACAATGCTCCCCAAAGTAAAATTCCCCAGGGTTGATCTGTTAACACGATACTCTAACTCAGAGGGCTCCTCTGTCCCTATGTTTGAGGCAACTATACCTGAAATCCAGTTAACTGTACCCCAGTTTACAGTTCCAACAAGCTTTCCGGTTGGCAGCACTGTCTTTGATCTGAATAAGCTAGCCAACATCATTGCCGATGTTGATCTGCCTAGTATCACCCTGCCTGAGCAGACCATTGAGATCCCACCCCTAGAGCTCTCCATACCTGCTGGGATTTTTATTCCTTTCTTTGGAGAACTGACTGCACGGGTTGGAATGGCTTCCCCCGTGTATAATGTCACTTGGAGCACTGGTTGGAAAAACAACGCAGATCATGTTGAAACATTCCTGGCTTCCACAAGTACTTCAACCTTGCAGTTTCTGGAGCATGCTCTAAGAGGTAAGGAAATGTTCTTCCACTTCTCCTGGATACTACGTGTTTCCAACTGAGTTCTGAGTAAATAACTGTGTATTTAATTAACATCAAAGGCACAGTTGTTTTGTGTAGCAAACTGTAGAACTAAACAGAGAATACGTATATACCACCATATATTATTAAAACAAAACTAGAAAACCTACTGGACATTGAAGAACATTGTTTTAAATAGTTTTTGTCTCTTATGATTTAAAGACTAATAATACTTCCAATTTATTTAAAAGAAAAAAATCATAGGAATTTGGAGCATTGCTCTGTGGAACAGAACATTCTTAGCATGTATGAGGTTCTGGGTTCAAATACAACCACAAAATAATGATGATGATGATGATGATGATGATGATGATGATGATGATAATGATGATACATTTTTAAATTTACAGACTGAACATGGTATGCTTAAAACTTTTAAATTAAGTATTGGGTTAAGATATCTGTCCAAGTTTTCACTACACATACACACATAAAATGATGTACCAGTGACATATAAATTCTCTCCTATACAGTTGTGGAAACACACAAAATTGAAGATGATATGTTCACCTATAAGGTCAAAGGAACGCTTCAGCACTGTGACTTCAATGTGGAGTATAGCGAAGATGGTCTAATTAAAGGACTTTGGTATGAAAGTCTTACTTACATTTGGTGTCTTTTCAAAACTTGCTTCAGTGCCTGCCATCTCTGGACCCCTTCCATTACGACTCCTCTGCTTTTCTGCTTTCAGGGACTGGCAGGGAGAGGCTCACCTGGACATCACCAGCCCAGCACTGACGGACTTCCATCTGCACTACAAAGAAGAGAAGACAAGTCTGTCTGCCTCAGCAGCCTCCTCAGCCATAGGCACTGTGGGTCTGGATTCGAGCACAGATGACCAGAGTGTGAAGCTGAATGTCTATTTCCTCCCTCAGGTGGGTTCCAGCTGATGAGTATCCCTTTTGAGCAATTCAAAAGCAAGTAGAGAGCTAGAGATGATGTATTTCATCCTAGACAGTCCCTGAGAACATGCTCAAAATAGATAAGAGACAAGTGGTAAGCCAGCCCAGCGTCTTCAACGAGGTACTACTGTCCTGAAAACGTTATAGTCAGTCCTTGCTGAGCTTAATTATTAGACACGCCTATGATACCCAGTTAGCTCTATTATTTTATGACTTCCAGGACAAAGATGAGGGCCACACCTCATCTCCTAAGACCTGTGCAAACTCTGCCACATGTACCTTTTTTAAAAAAATTGCAGTTTCTGTATTTTATTTTTGAGGTTTCATAATTCTTTCCTACAGTAAACTTGTTTGATTGGGGCACATCAAATACATATCATGTCATTTATAAGCTCTGCTGGGATCAAATCAAAGATGACATTGCTAAAAGGAAAGACATAAACCTAAAGCCTGTCATAAGCACGGCAAATGAATGATGAACTTGGGATTGTTGGCTGGACTTTTCCTTCTTTACTCCAGAATGTGTCCTTTCCTGCCTCTTCCTTCCTTCCTCATCCTCCTCCTTCTCCCAATTCTCCATTCAAGAAGGACTTAGTGTTTAACACTACTAAGTAGATACCACACATATCTTTTCTATCCTTCCTGAAGCATGTGATAAAGAGAAACTAACAACAGTGGGCCTGTTTAACCATAAACCATGTTAGTTCCCATGAAGTAACATGGGAAAGATAAATCCCCCTTCAGAATTCATATGACCCTTCCCTCATCTTTACTTTTTAAGTGCTAATGAAGTTTTGATGTAGTATATTATATAATCGGAGTCATTGAAAACATTGGGTTTTTTTTTATCTGTTTTGTTTTTCTGGTTTTAGTCCCCTCCAGATAAGAAACTCAGCATATTCAAAACTGAATGGAGGTACAAGGAGTTCAATGGTGACACGTACATCAAAATTCATTGGGAAGAAGAGGCAGCTTCCAGATTGCTAGGCTCCCTAAGAAGCAATGTGCCCAAGGCTTCTGAGGCCATTTACGATTATGTCAACAAGTACCACCTGGGATATGTCTCTTCAGAGCTAAGAAAAAGTCTACAGAACAATGCTGAACATGCCTTAAGGATGGTTGATGAAATGAACGTGAGTCTCCAGAGAGTAGCCCGTGATACCTACCAGGATCTCTATGAGGAGATGTTGGCTCGGGAGAACCAGGGCATCCCTGAGAAACTCAAGAAGAGGGTGTTAGGCAGTCTAGCACATGTTACTCAGAAGTGCCACATGGCAGTCACGTGGCTGATGGACTCATTCATTCATTTCCTGAAGTTCAATAGAGTCCAGTTCCCAGGGGATGCTGGAACATATACTGCTGACGAACTCTACACTATAGTCATGGGGGAAACCAAGAAGTCACTGTCTCAGCTGTTTAACTGGTTAGGAAAACTGCTTTCCTATGTTCAGACCCAAGTAGAGAAATCAAGATTAATCAATGACATAACATTTAAATGTCCTTTTTGGTCAAAACCTTGTAAACTAAAAGATGTATTGATTTTCATGGAGGACATAAACATTTTGTCAGACATAGCCCAAGAGGATACCAAATTTACAGCAATACTAAGTGATCTTCAGATCATTTTGGAAAGACTTTTAGACCTCATAGAAGAACAAATTAAATGCCTAAAGGACAATGAATCTACTTGTGTCGCTGATCATATCGACACATTCTTCAAAATGCATGTCCCATATGCTTTTAAATCCCTAAGAGAAGACATACACTTTGTCTTCAGTGAGTTCAATGACTTTTTTCAATCCATACTTCAGGAGGGGTCCTACAAGCTACAAAAGGTCCATCAGTATATGAAGGCCCTTCGTGAAGAGTATTTTGATCCAAGCATGGTTGGCTGGACAGTAAAATATTATGAAATAGAAGACAAGATGGTTAACCTGATCAAGACCCTTTTCATTTCTCTTAGAGATTTCTACTCTGAATACAGTGTGACGGCTGCTGATTTTGCTTCCAAAATGTCAACTCAAGTTGAGCAATTTGTGTCCAGGGATATCAGAGAGCACCTTAGCATTCTTGCTGATATGAATGGAAAAGGGAGGGAAAAGATGGCAGAGCTTTATAATGTGGCAAAGGACGCAATGAAAAGCTGGGCAAAGATAATGTCTGACTACCCCGAGCAGTTCCATTCCAAACTACAGGATTTTTCGGACCAATTCTCTGGCTTCTATGAAAAATTCATTGCTGAGTCTGCAAGATTGATTGACCTGTCCATTCAAAACTACCACAGGTTTCTCAGATACATCACTGAGTTACTGGAAAAGCTGCAGCTGACCACAGCCAATAATGTGAGCCCCTACATAAGGTTTGCTCAAGGAGAACTGATTGTCACCTACTGATTCGTCTACTAATGTATTCAGATGAAACTGTCACATAGCTGGAGACTCTGTAGACTACTATAAAAACCATCGTGAGCCAGACCTGCAGTCATCAGCAAGAGCAGAAAGCGCACAGGAACGGCACCTGCAGTCAAGCTGGCACAAGGACCAAAGACTGTGAAGCAGCCCGAACTCAAGATGACATATTTTACAAGTTAGAGAAAAATCGAGATCTGAGTTGTTTTGTCAAACTCAGGATGGAGAGTGGGAGGGAGGGGGAAAACAAATAAATACTTCCTTATTGTGTTGCATACAATGTGGCTCACATGTATTGGAACATATTAGATTGTGAGCAATCTGGCCTTCCTATCCTTGTTTTAGGGGAAAAAACAGTGGTAATATCTATATAGGATTATTTGTGAAATTATTTAAAGTGATAGGCTATTGTTATGAGGTGATTGGTTATGGTAAGTTTATGTTAAAGAGAGAAAGGAGGTAGAGAGATTGGTCCTGCTCGGGGATCATTCACCACATCCTCTACAGTGGTGAGGCAGTAGTAGATCATCTGTCTGCTTGTCCTTCTAGCTAAAGTGGAGGAGTTGTCATCTGATGGGTGTTAGCAAATGACAGTGGAGACTGTAAATAGAAAGGGTTAAGGAACAGAAAGATGTTGTGGGAAAGGTGGAGATAGACTTAGTGAGATATGGACAATGAGAGAAAGATCGGTTCAAGAAGAGGAGAATGGGAAAGGATGCATGGGAGTGTGTGTGAACACTGGATTCCCATTTAGAGAGGACAGGGAGGGTAAAAGGAAGACTAAATTGGAAGGGTCAGCCTGGCAAGATTTCAGAGTATGTGAATGTCGGGGTGAAAGGTGGTCCCACCTCTCGCTGTCGAGGAAGGGCATCCAGGAAAACATTTTGACCAGTGCTTAGAGAACTCAGTGTAGTAACCTATGCACGACTTACAATGGAATAGATCTGAGATGTGAGGCCTGAGTTCCTCTGAAAGGTCGACTTCATGAGCGACAAGGAGGACTCTAGTAAAAGCAAATATAAATGCAGAGCCAAAAGGATCAAGTAACTCGATGTCCAAAGCAAAGACAGGGAGCAGTAAAACCAACTTAGAGTCAGGGTCAGAAACTGAAGGATGAGAGAGAAGGAAGAGCAGAGGAAAGACTGGGTGAGTGACTGGGGGTAGGGGGCTCAGTTGTTCATGGTTCTTAAACACAGGAAACACAAGTGCATGGCGCCAGTAATCTGCTGAGGGCTTCTATAGCAGGTCACTGTCCTAATCAGGGTTCTTATTGCTGTGGCGAAATGCTACAAGAAAGGGCAATCTGGGAAGAATCTGGACTTATTTTATTTATATTTTCATACCACAGTCTATCACTGAAGGCAACTAGGGTAAGAATTCAAACAGGGCTGGAACCCACAGTCCAGAGCTGATGCAGAGGCGCGGGGAAGGGTGTGGCTTACTGACTGCTTCTCGTGGCTTGCTCAGCCTGCTTTCTTTTTTTTTCTGTAATTTTTTTAATTCACATTACAACCCCATTCCAGTTCCCCTTGATCTTCTCCTCCCTCCCCCACCCTTGAAAATCCCATCCCCCATTACCCCCTCTCTTTCTCCTCAGAGAAGAGGAAACCATCTTTGAGTACCACACAACCCTGGTACATCTGGTACCAGCAGGACTAAACACCTCCTCTTCCACTGAGGTCCAACCAGGTAGTCCAGGTAGGGGAAGGGAATCCAATAACAGAGCACAGAAACAAGAGACAGCCTCTGCTCCAATTGTTAGGGGACCCATACGACAACCAAGCTGCACATCCTTCACAAATATGTGTGGGGCCAAGACACAGACCCTGCATGTTCTTTGGTTGGTGGCCCAGTCTCTGTGAGCCCCATGGACCCAGGTTAGTTGACTCTATAGGTCTTCTAGTGGTGGCCTTGACCCATCCATCTCTCTCAATTATGTCCCCCACTCTTTCTCAAGATTCCCCAAGCTTGGCCTGGTATTTATCTATGGGTCTCTGCATTATTTTCATCAGCTGCTGGATGAGGCCTTTCAAGAGACAGTTATGCTAGGTTCCAGTCTGCAAGCATAGCAGAGTATCATTAATAGTGTCAGGGTTTTGCTCTCTCCCATGAGATGGTTCTCAAGTTGGACCAGTCTTTGGTTGGCTGTTTCCTCAGTCTCTACTCCATCTTTACCCCTGCACATCTTGTAAGCAGGACAAATTTTGGGTTGCACTTTTCTGGGTGGGTCCTCCTCCTTCCTCTGGAAGTCTTGCCTGGCTACAGGAGGTGGACACTTCAGTCTCTATATTCCCTGCTGGTAGGAGTCTCAGCTAGGATCACATCCATAACCTCTCCTGTCCCAGATCCCCAGCTCATCCCAGGGATCCCCCCACCTATTTCCATTCTCACTCCCAGCCCTCTCCCATACTTCCCACACTTGATCATCACCCCCATACCCTTCCTCACCCCCTCTCCCACACAGTTCTCTTCATCCACCTCTGATGAAAATTTGGTTTCCCCTTCCAAGTGAAATTCAAACATCATCCCTTGGGTCCTCCTTATTACCCAGATTCTTTGGATCTGTGAAGTGTAGCATGGTTCCTGTGTTTTATGGCTAATACCCACTTATAAGTGAGTACATACCATGCATGTCCTTTGGGGTCTGGGTTTCCTCACTCAGGATGATATTTCCTAGTTCCACCCATTAGCCTGCAAAATTCATGTATTTGTTTTGAATAGTTGAATAGTATTTCATTGTAAAAATGAACTTTTTCTTTATCTGTTCTTTGGTAGTGACATCTAGGATTCTGTCGACTGTGACTAAAGGTGCTATGAACACAGTTGAGCAAGTGTCCCTGTGGTATAGTGGGGCACCTTTTGGGTATAACCCCAGGAATGATATAGCTGGGTGCTAAGGTAGAACTATTGCCAATTTTCAGAGAAACTTCCAAATTGATTTCCACAGTGGTTGTGCAAGTTTGCACTCCCACCGGCAATGGAGGAGCATGCCCCTTGCTCCAGATCCTCGTGTCACCAGCATGTACTGTGACTTGAGTTTTTTATCTTAGCCATTCTGACAGGTGTAAGATGAAATCTCAGAGTTATTTTGATTTCTATTTCCCTGATGACTGAAGATGTTGAACATTCTGTTAAGTGCTTCTTGGTCACTTGAGATTCCTCTGTTAAAAATTCTCTGTTTATCTCTGTACCCCATTTTTATAGTTAATTTTTTATTATGTATTCATTCACTTTACATCCTATCACTTTACATACATTCGCTTTGCATTGCTGCCCCTCCCAGTCACCCCTTACATAGTCCCTCAGCCCATCCCCCCTTCTCCTCTGAGAGGGTGGCGGCCCACCTGGATATCCAGCCCCCCAACCCTGGCACATCAAGTCTCTGCAAGGCTCGGTACATCCTCTTCCACTGTGACCAGACAAGTCAGCTCAGTTAGAGGAGTATATTCCACAGACAGGCTACAGCTTTAGAGATCATCCCTGCACCTGCTGTAGGGAACCCACAGAAAGACTGGGCTGCGCATCTGCAATATATGTGTGTGGGAGGCCTAGGTCCAGCCCATGTATTCTCATTGGTTGGTGGTTCAGTCTCTGAGAACCCCTAAGGGTCCAGATTAGTTGAATCTCTTGGCCTTCCTGTTGCGTTCCTATCCCCTTCTGGACTCTCAATTCTTCCCCCAGTTCTTCCATAAGAGTCTCTGAACTCCATCCAATGTTTGGATGTGGGTTTCTGCATCTGTTTCAGGCAGCTGATGGATGGAGCCTCTCAGAGGACAGTCATGCTAGGCTCTTGTCTGTAAGCTTAACAGAGTATCATTAATAGTGCCAGGGACTGGTTGTTACTCATGGGATGGGTCTCAGTCTGGGCCAGTTATTTGTTGGCCATTCCCTCAGTCTCTGCTCTATCCCCTGCCCTTTCATTTCTTGTGTACAGGATAAATTTTAGGTCAAAAGTTTTGTGGATGGGTGGGGGTCCCTATCATAGCTCTACCAGCTTTCCTGCCTGGCTATAGGAGGCAGACTTTTCAGGTTCCAGACCCCCACTGTTGTGCCTATGGTCGTACCCATTGATTCCAGGGAGCCTCCACTCTCCCAGGTCTCTGGCATGTCCTGGAGATGCCTCCTCCCCAGCTGCAGATTTCTATTCATCTCCTGGCCCTCTGACACTCTCTCCTTGTCCCTCCCCATACCTGATCCTGAACCTCCCCATTCCACTTCCCATGCCCTCACCCACCCAGTTCCCTCCCTTCTATGTCTATTTTATTTCCCCTTCCGAGTGAGTTTCAAGCATCCTCACTTGGGCCTTACTTCTTGATTAGCTTCTTTGGGTCTGTGGAGTGGAGTGTTAATGCCTAATTTCTTGGGTTCTTTATATATCTTGGATATTAGTCCTCTGTTGGATGTAGGGTTGGTGAAGATCTTTACCTATTTTGTAGGCTACCATTTTGTTCTATTGATGGTGACCTTAGCCTTGCAAAAGCTTTTCAGTTTTATAAGGTCCCATTTGGTGTTCTGTTCAGCAATTTGTGTCCTGTGCCAATGCATTTACAGCAGTTACCCCCTGTTGAACCCTGGACCACCAGCCCAGGGATGGTACCACCCACAGTGGGCTGAAAGCTCCAACATCTATTACAAGTTAAGAAAATATACTACTTTCTTGCCTTCAAATAGATAATATGGAAGCATTTTCTCAATTGAAGTTCCTTCCTTTCAGATGACTCTAGCATGTGTCAAAATGACATGATAACTAGCCAGGACAGTCGTGAAATGGTAGAAGGAAAAGCAGAGTCAAGGAAAGAGTGAGAGAGGCAGGAGAAGGAAGAGAGGGAGGGAAGGAGGGAGAGAGGAAGGGAGGGAGGGAGGAAGAAAGGAAGGAAGAAAGGAAGGAAGGAACAAACAAAGGAATGAAGGAAAGAAGGAAGGCAGGAACAAAAGAAAGGAAGGCAGAAAATTGGATAGAATTCACCCTTTCTTTTCATCCACTTATAAGGTTCCTACTCTTATCATAATAATTTTAGTTTGGAGATCCAGGACAAGAACCTTAGGGCTACTCTCAAGCCATAGTAATAAGCAAGGCAGACCTCAGAGTTATGACATTTTGAACCTGTGTAACCTACAGAAATAGAACCAGACAGAGTGTTGATGAGAGGGAGATTACAGGAGCAGGTGATGGACTCAGAGACTGTGACAGCCATAAAGCACCTGTGGGATCACACAGTAGGTTCCTATTTTACTGCTGCATGCACTCAAGTGGAAATTTCCTACTGGGATAAGATGGAGATGCAGGCTGGAGAACAACAGCCAACAGAATGGGGACAACTTAACACTGATCATACATAGCTTTAGAAAATTAACAGGAAAACACAGTGTTTTCTCATTGTATAATTAATTGGCCTATTATACAGCAAGTGAATCACCTTGTACATCTCCTAAGAACATACTGTGAGGTGATGCGGGAAGTCCTCCTATAATCACAGATTTTCCTCTTATAAAATAAACATCCAAGGTTCAAATCAAAGGAGGAATCAAATAATGGCACCCTGCCCAGGTCCCGGGAACTTTGTTTGCATGACCAAACCATGTGCTGACTTGACTCCCAGGCCCGGCTCAAGCTCAGAGCACCATACCCAGCATAAACCCTGTATGCAATGGATTCTTTTGAACTGAGCCCACCAGGTACCTTTGGTGTGATCTCCATTTTCTTTGCCTTGTCATTTGAAGACTGAGCAGATGAAGATCTCAAGTCTCCCTTTCTTGGTCAGATGAGTAAAAGCCCTCTCTCACAACCCACTCTAGGGCCCCCTTCTGGTTCTGATTTATGACTTAGTCCCCATTCAGTCAGGGAAGGGGCCAAAACAGCCTTCAAGTGGGGCCTACAATATGGGAGCCAGAGTGGACAAACAGATGTTCCCTCTAAAAGTGTCTAATAACCAAAGATAAATGTGCAAAAACAGACCCTTCCTCTTAGCTCATCCCTTTGTATGCTGTCTCACATTAAGAGGTCACTACAACTCCCTTTGGGGTGCTCCATTTGTTGGTGGGATGGCTGGGTGGTCACCATCAAATAACGTTCCAGGGCCTCATAAAACATTGGTGGGGCAGGTACATGTGTCTCCTTAGGCTGAGAGCCCTGTTCTTGTCCTCCAAACTGGTTCAACTCCCTGGATCAGAGAAGAACTTCAGTGGGACCCAAAGCGATGGGCACTAAGCAAGGATCCTGTGTCCATTTCTCCACTGTTCCCCACTGGACTGGCACCATCTAGTCCAGTCTTAGAGTAGATGAATCATTCAAGCCTCGGGGGTGACCAGGTATCTGAGCTACAGGCCTGTGGTGCCACCTTTGTTCGTGAGCTTCAGCTCTGGTCATCAGGTGTATAACAGGAACAGCGAGCCTCACTGGCCAGCAGCTACCAGAGTGGAGACGATAAATCAGACACTGGCCTGAAAGGAGAGCAGCCCTGTGAAGAACCCAGATCCACAAATATTCCACAAGGCTCCCCGACAAAGGTCCTTTTGGCTTCGTGCCCTCCTTCACCAGTAAAGTTCGGTATTCCATCTAGAAGAGTACCAAGATCCTCACAGAGTGCTAGATCTCAAGATGGCTTCAGGAGACACAAAGGCCTTGAATTAGACTTGAACTGGCCTGAGCAGAGCTGTATCACTAGGGCATTGGTGTGGTGTATTAGACACTTAGAGAAGAATCCAGAGAGGGAGGACTCAGTGCTGTCCCATAGCTCTGCTGAGCATATAGGAAACAAGAAAAAAAATGGCCAAAAAGCCAGCACATCCACCCCCTTGCTCAGGAAAAAGATCCAGTGACAAATTCAAGTTCCACCTCATCCATGAACTATCTAACTTACTTTTGCTAACCCTCGGATCATGACAAAATAGATTTCCCAGGAAGTAAAGGTGGTTCCCTTTCGTTAGAGTTCTTGGGAAGATTGAATTAAATAACAAATGTCAACTCTGGTATGCAGAACAGAGATAAATAGACCTTGTCCCAGTGGCGACAGGCAAAATTAATGATGTGTAAGTCCAATTACAATGACGCAGAGAAGTTATACCAATACGATGCAGAATAAAATGGCAAGTCTCAGAAGACAGAATAAAGTTAAAACAATGAAAACCAAAGACTTTTTTCAAGTACAGTTAGAACAGGAGAACATAAAAACTGAAGATTTGGGATGGGTTACAGGAGAAAGAACAGTGAAAATGCATAGCTGGACAGGAGGTCCTATTACTACTATGGCCTCATTTGCTTCTGGGGGGAGTACCTTGAGTGGCTATTATGCTACTCGCTAAATTATATTAATGAATGGGCTAATTTATACAAAAGAAAGAATAGGAAAATCTTTAAGTTCCTGGCAAACATTAATCACTTAAACTTCCTTATGTTGCCTTTTCTTCCCTGTGACAAATGAATTTGTTAGGTGGACAAACTCCCCACTTTGAGGGGGAATTATTTCATGGCTTTGGTTGTGTTTAGCAAGTCTATTTTCTGGGCCAGGCATTATCCTAAACTTTCAGGCTTAAAATGAAAATGTGTAAGTCCTCCCATGGGAGACTGGAGTTTACCCTCAACCTTTAAGAGGTCCAGATAAGGACTCACAGCAATCCTGAGATCAGTATGACAAAAGGACCAAGAAATAGGTTGTCCCTAAGAGGGAGATCTGGCTGTGAGGTTCTGAGTTTGCCACCTAAATAGCTGAAGTGCTCTGGGAGACCCGGGTCACCCTTTTGGTCCTCAGGAACTTCACTGGCAAAATGGTGACTCAAAGAATAATAATGTGGTCTAGAGAATCTAGCCAGACCTGAGTTCTCCTGTGCTATCTGAAGTCTTATACCCAAAAACTGTCTCCTGTCTGTGCCTTGAGGGAAAATCCTACAGGAGTCCTGGAAAGTGGTCTTAACCCTCACCTCTGGTCATTTGCTCACACAGCTACATTAATCTCTGTCACCCTGACTCATGTTGCTGCCCAGACCAAACTGTGTCTCTACGAGACCATCCCCAGAGTTCCCTCTAGGATGTTATCGGATGTCTCCAGTGTTTTACCTGACTGCAGAGTTAAGGCTTATGATTACAGATTCCCTAAATTTACTGAAACAATCATTCCTTATATCCATACCTCCAAGATATTTCACTCAGCTCCAGTGTACTATCTGGCCACTGAATGATTAACCATTTGGGAGAGGATGTGCCTAATCCTGTAGCGACTTGATGCCCCAGGGAAAGGGGGATGCCTTGGGGTGGGAGGTGGGGGAGCACCATCTCAGAGGCAAAGGGGAGGGGGCATGAAGTGAAAAACTCTGGGAGGGGAACAACATTTGGAATGTAAATCAATAAAATAATTAATTTTTTAAAAACTGAGCGCTGTTTTTAATTGCTCGAACTACTATTGATTCTTACACTAATAAATCAATTTCTCCCTTAGAAAAAAATTAACCATTCCGTGAAATCACTACAGCTTATGGTTCCTCTCGTTGTGTTGAAGGGGGTGAGTTCTATGAGGCTAGCTTAGTCCTATGGAGAGAGATTGTCCCTGCCCTGTGAGGAAGCTGAGATGGTGGGGGTTGTTCAGAAAAACACCTCCTCTTTCTTCTATTCTAACTCTAAGCCCTAAAGCTATCCTGGTCCCCACCAGCTCTTCCTGTCTCTTCTCTGACACCCTCTGGCCTCACCTTTTTGCCAGCCTTAGCCATATCGACTTCCTTTGTCCTACAGTGACACCTAGGTGTGGGCTTTGGTTTTATAAAACTAGGATTTATTTCTTTGCGGTCTAACTTCTTGAGTTCTTTGTATATATTGGATATTAGCCCTCTGTCGGATGTGGAGTTGGTGAAGATCTTTTCCCACTTTGTTGGTTGCCGTTTTGTCCTTCTGACAGTGTCCTTTGCTTTGCAGAAACTTTGTAATTTTATGAGGTCCCATTTGTCAATTCTTGATCTTAGAGCATAAGCTATTGGTGTTCTGTTCAGGAACTTTTCCCCTGTGCCCAAGTCCTCCAGGGTCTTCCCAAGTTTCTTTTCTAATAGTTTCAGTGTGTCTGGTTTTATGTGGAGGTCCTTGATCCACTTGGAGTTGATCTTAGTGCAAAGAGATAAGAGTGGGTCAATTCCCATTCTTCTGCATGTTGACTTCCAGTTGAACCAGCACCATTTGTTGAAAAGGCTATCTTTATTCCACCGGATGGTTGTGGCTCCTTTATCAAAGATCAAGTGAACATAAGTCTGTGGGTTAACCTCTGGGTCTTCAATCCTGTTCCATTGATCTGCTTGCCTGTTGCTATACCAATACCATGCAGTTTTTAACACAATTGCTCTGTAGTACTGCTTGAGGTCAGGGATATTGATTCCCCCAGAAGTCCTTTTATTGTTGAGAATAGTTTTAGCTATCCTGGGTTTTTTGTTGCTCCAGATGAATTTGAGAATTGCTCTTTCTAGATCTATGAAGAATTGAGTTGGGATTTTGATGGGGATCGCATTGAATCTGTATATTGCTTTTGGCAAGATGGCCATTTTTACTATATTGATCCTGCCAATCCAGGAGCAAGAAATATTTTTCCATCTTCTGAGGTCTTCTTCGATTTCTTTCTTCAAGGACTTGAAGTTCCTGTTGTACAGATCTTTCGCTTGTTTAGTTAGAGTTACGCCAAGATATTTTATGTTGTTTGTGGCTATTGTGAAGGGTGTTATTTCCCTAATTTCTTTCTCTGCCTGCTTGTCCTTTGAGTACAAGAAGGCCACTGACTTGCTTGAGTTAATTTTATAACCTGCCACTTTGCTGAAGTTGTTTATCAGCTGTAGAAGTTCTCTGGTGGAGTTTTTTGGGTCGCTTAGGTAAACTATCATATCGTCTGCAAATAATGATAGTTTGACTTCTTCCTTTCCAATTTGTATCCCTTTGACTTCCTTATGTTGTCTAATTGCTCTTGCTAGAACTTCAAGTACTATATTGAAAAGATATGGAGAGAGAGGGCAGCCTTGTCTAGTCCCTGATTTTAGTGGGAATGCTTCAAGTTTCTCTCCATTTATTTTGATGTTGGCTACTGGTTTGCTGTAGATTGCTTTTACTATCCCGCAAAGAAACAAATAACCCTATCAAAAAATGGGGCACAGAGCTAAACAAAGAATTTTCACCAGAAGAAATTCGGATGGCCGAGAAACACCTTAAAAGATGTTCAACATCATTAGTCATCAGGGAAATGCAAATCAAAACAACCCTGAAATTCCACCTCACAGCAGTCAGAATGGCTAAGATTAAAAACTCAAGAGACAACAAGTGCTGGCGAGGATGTGGAGAAAGAGGAACACTCCTCCACTGTTGGTGGGATTGCAAAATGGTAAAACCGCTCTGGAAATCAGTTTGGCGGTTCCTCAGAAAATTGGGCATGTCACTTCCAGAGGACCCTGGCATACCACTCCTGGGCATATATCCAGAGGATTCCCCTGCATGCAATAAGGACACATGCTCCACTATGTTTATAGCAGCCTTGTTTATAATAGCCAGAAATTGGAAGGAGCCCAAATATCCCTCAAAGGAGGAATGGATACAGAAAATGTGGTATATTTATACAATGGAATACTACTCAGCAATTAAAAATAATGAATTCATGCAATTTGTAGGTAAATGGTTAGACCTGGAAAATATCATCCTGAGTGAATTAACCCAATCACAAAAGAATGCACATGAAATGCAATCACTGATAAGTGGATATTAATGAGCCCAGAAGCCCTAAATACTCAAGACACAAATAGCAAGTCAAATGATTCCCAAGAAGAAGAAAGGAGAGGACCCTGGGCCTGTAAAGATTGCATCCAGTTTAGTAAAGAAACCGAGGGGGGAGGGGGAATGATTGGGGAACAGTTGAGGGGGGGAGAGGAACTATGGGAACTATGGTGGGTGGGAACTGGGAAAGGGGAAAGCCTTTGGAATGTAAACATAGAATATAGAAAATAAAAAAAAAGCAAAAAAAAAAACCTAGGATTTAGTACACTAAGTCCATCTCCGGGAGCTTTTCTCACCACTTCCAGTTTCTCTGAAGTCTTTGAGCAGTGCTTCTCAGCCCTCCAAATGCTGCAACCCTGCCATACAGTTCCTCATGTTGTGGTGACCCCCAACCACACAATTATTTTTATTCCTACTTCATAACAATAATTTTTCTACTGATATGAATCTGATGTGCAGGATATCTGATATGTGACCCATGTTAAAAGCATTCTTTGACCCCTAAATGGGTCACGACCCACGGGTTGAGAACCACTGTCTTATATCAGTTTACTCAAGGAGTTTAAGTCCATGGTGTTTGAGAATACTACACCTTCCTGACTGTCTAAGGCTAGCACCTTTGAGCAAATGTTTTCCATGACAGCTGCTTCATGAAGCCATGTCAGCCTGCATATTGCCTTGCTCCCACCATGCTGTCCCATACACACGCCCAGCAGCCTTGACCCACTAACCCTTTTTCTCTGACAGGAAAAGAAATGAAGTGAGGGTGTAAGATCTCCCCTTAGTCCTGAGTACAGCAAAGGCACAACACTACGACAGTGTCCACACACAGTCACAACTCCCCAGTAACACCATGTCAACAGGATAATGAACACAGGACTTTCTTTTTTAATTTAATTTTATTTTTTACTTATTTACTTTATATCCCACTCACTGCCTCCTGGGTTAGCCCCCCACCCTGGCACTTCAAGTCTCTGTGAGGCTAGGAGCTTCCTCTCCCACTGAGGGTAGGCAAGGAAACCCAGCTAAAAGAACATATCCCATCTACAGGCAACAGATTTTAGGATAGCCCCCACTCCAGTTCAGTACCCACATGAAGACCAAGCTACACATCTGCTACGTATATGTTAGAGGCCCAGGTCCAGCTCTGTGGTTGGTGGTTCAGTCTCAGAGTCAAGAGTCCAGGTTAGTTGGCTTTTTTTTAATCCTCCTGGGACAGTGCTATCCTCTTCAGGACTGCAGTCCTTCCTCCTATTCTTCCATAAGAGTCCCCAAGCTCTATCAATTGTTTGGCTGTGGGTGTCTGTATCTGTCTGGGTCAGCCGCTGGGTGAAGCTTCTCAGAGGACAGCCATGCTAGGCTCCTGTCATGGATGTCCTTTTGAGACTAGTGATAATCACCTTCAGCAAAGTGGCTGGATACAAAATTAATTCAAAGAAATCAGTATCCCTCCTTTACACAAATTAGGGAAACAACAACCTTTACAATAACCATGAATAATATAAAATATCTTGGTGTAACTCTAACCAAGCAAGTAAAAGATCTGTATGACAAGATCTTGAAGAACAAGTTGCTGAAGAAAGAAATTTTAGAAGATCTCAGAAGATGGAAAGGTCTCCCATGCTCATGGAACAGGTAGGATTAACAGTGAAAATGGCCATCTTACCAAAAAGCAATCTGCAGATTCAATGCAATCCCCATCAAATTTCCAACACAAATGTTTATAGACCTTGAAAGATATTCTCAACTTCATATGGAAAAACAAAAAACCCAGGATAATCAAAACAATCTTAAACAATGAAAGAATTTCAGGAGGAATCATCATCCCTGACTTTAAGCTGTACCGCAGAGCAATAGTGATAAAAGGTATATGCATGATATTGATACAGAAACAGACACACATTGTTCAATGGAATCAAATTGAAGACCCAGAAGTAAACCCACACACCTATGGACACTTGATTTTTTATAAAGAAGTCAAAACCATACAAGGGGAAAAAAAAGAACACATCTTCAGCCAATGGTGCTGGCTGAACTGGATGTCTACAAGTAGAAGAATGAAAATAGATCCGTGTTCATCACCCTGAACAAAACTCAAGTCCAAGTGGATCAGGAACTCAACATAAAACTGGATACACTAAAATTCATAGAAGAGAAAGTGGAAAATAGCCTTGAACACATTGGTACGACAATTTCCTGAACAGAACCAATGGCTCAGGCTCTAAGATCAACAATTACTAAATGGGTCTTCATGCAACTGCAAAGTGTCTATAAGGCAAAGGACACTGTCAATAGGACAAAACAGAAGCCTACAGACTTGGGAATGTTCTTCACCAACCCTACATCTGACAGAGGGCTAATATCCAAATTTTATAAAGAAATCAAGAAACTAGACACCAACAACCCAAATAACCCAATTTAAAAGTGGAGTACAGAGCTAAACAAATTCTCAACAGAGGAATCTCCAATGGTGGAGAAGCACTTAAAGAAATGTTCGAAGTCCTTAGTGATCAGGGAAATGCAATTCAAAACAACTCCGAGGTGCCATCTTACACCAATCAGAAAGTCTAAGATCAAAAGCTCAAGAGATGGCACATGCTGGCGAGGATGAGGAGCGAGGGAAATACTCCTTCATTACTGGTGGGAGTGCAAAGTTGTACAACCGCTTTGGAGATCAATTTGGTTTCTCAGAAAACGGAATAGTTCTACCTCAGTTCCATCTATACTACTCCTTGGAATATATGCAAAAGATGCTCCACCAGCCCACAAAGACTCAGCTATGTTCATAGCAGCTTTATTTGTAATGGCCAGAAACTGGCAACAATTTAGATGTCCCTCAATTGAAGAATGAGTAAATAAAATGTGGCACATTTGCACAATGGAATGCTATTCAGCCATTAAAAACAAAGACATCATGAATTTTTCAGGGAAATGTATAGAACTTGAGAATATCATCCTGAATGAGGCAACCCAGTCCCAAAAGGAATATAAGACATTCTAGCCTTTAACTTCTCTCTCTTCCAGGGCTACCCAGCTCCTCAAGGTTCCTCGTGGGAGTTCTAGGTCCTGAGAGAGAAAGCCAAGAAGACATTTGAACTCCTAGGAGCTTAAATCCTGGCTCATAGAATCCTTTTAGAAACAGGTTTCCTCTACTGGAAGCAGGTCTATGGGCTGCTTCCACAGGCTCTGTGACCTCTGTCTGACAAGTTCCCCAACTTCTAGGTCAGCATCCTTATGATCTGACATCCTGAGCTTTGAGTTATACAATAGTGTGCCCTGCTTTAAGCAAATCCAAGGAACAGGGAATTATAAGCCCAGAAGTGGCCGTTCCTAAATGCTGGCAGCCAGCATACAGAGTCATCCAGCCATGCCTCTTGACCATCTGGGTGGACCCATGAAGCCTCATCCCACACACCCTCCTGTAGTGTTCTGGACATTCCTACAACATGCTGGTCCCTGTGAGCCATCTGTTCTCGTCTCTAGATCTCTTCCTCTCTATTTTCTTTCAACTTGCCCCCACCTCCCCAGACCCCGTCTTCCCTACAGAGTATGAGGAAGCCACCATCACTGCGGGATGATTTGAAATCTGTGGCCGCAGCACCCTCGTGTGGGTTGCGCTGGGGCGTTGGTAGAGCATCCACGGGGCAGCTGTAACCCTTCAGGAAAATCAAAGCGGACCTCAGATTTGGAAGCATTTTGCCTTCCCTTCAAGCTAACCGGTTCTAACTACGGACAGCATTAAAAGCGATTCCCCCTCATTGTACAAATAAAATGGGGACAATGATTCCTCCTACCATAATTTTTACAGACTCTTCTTAACAGGATTTTCAAGTCGTTTTACTGGGACAAGGGGGACCGGTAAAGAGCCACCTGGACATTTGTCTTCTCTCAGGAGCAGAGTTGGGAGTCTGGCACAGAGAGAGACTGATAAAGCCTGTGGCTTTCCAGGAGGGCCTTGTGGATTCCAAGTCCCTGACAGAGCATTCTCTATTTGCCCTCGCCCTCCCTGTGCCTCGCAGGCATTCCCAACCTGTGCTCCACACGTAAGACCAAGGATAGATAGGAGGAATTCAGCGCAACGCAAACCCACATTCATAAAACGTTATGTGATTTTCATTTCAAAACTCAATTGAGCAGTTATTGAGCATACACTCAGGAGATGGCAGCCTCCCGCGATGTCAAAACATCAGGCACTCCTGGGCCCAAAAGGAAGGACTGAGGTGAGACGCCTGGTGAACAGAACTTTAGAGACGGTCGCTGTATTGTAACCAGATTTGATTTCTGCTTCACCCTGTGTCCCCCTAGAGCCTGGAAACCGCCGGTCAGGGTTCACTTTGAGTAATCAAAGAGTATTTGAAACTTACAAATATCAGACAAGTTGATGGGAAATAGTCTTCTAAGCGCCCTCTTGTCCTATGAACTACGCTGGAGAAAATAAAGTCCAGCATGCAGATTTCAGGGGTCCGGGGAATTTTTATAAAGCCTGGTACCGGGTCTGCTGAGGCGGTGGAGAAAATGTGTGTAGTCAGTATGCTGGGTCACAAAAGGGAGAGCTGTTCCTGCTGTCACAGAGATACCTCTAGTCCAAGAAATAACCCAAAACACTCAGCAGGTACACCGTCTCCTTTCCGCCCTGTGCCCCAGACTGAGATGGGAACAGGATCTCTCTCTCTCTCTCTCTCTCTCTCTCTCTCTCACACACACACACACACACACACACACACACACACACACACCTAGAACACCGCATTCCTGAGGAGTCAGTTCAGGACCCTGGTTCCACTCTTTGCCCTGAGGCAAAGTTCTCTTGTGTCCTAGTCACACACCATCTCTGCCACTTGCTCTCACAGTTCACTCCTTCCCTTCCCCCCCATGCCTTCTTCAGGTCCTTCTCACAGCCCACTTCCTCCAGGAAGTCTTCTGAGAACTCCTAACCCTTTCGGGTTAGGCCTTTGACTCTTTGCTCAATGGCTGATCTGCCCTGGTCTCTCTCACCTTCTCCAGGGCTACCCAGGCATCCCAGCAGGAACCGGCTCCTGAATCATCTGTTGTACAAGGCTCAAGATGGGCACAAGTGTCCTAGACCATATTCTGTCCGCTGTGTAAACGTATGCAAAGGACTCATTGTTTTCTTTCAAGAAGGGCAGGCTCCACCCTTAGAGAATATACCTACAGTCTTAGTTAAGTGTCCTCCTGAGAGCCTTTGTGAGTGGCCAGGCTGGAAAGGACTTAGGGGGTAGTAAGGTGAGCCAATCATTGCGAGTGCTAATCTCAATCTTGCCTCCGTGGTACCCTGTCTCATTACTGCTGGGGCCTTGTGTGTCTGTAGCCTCACACACTTCCCGGCTCATTGCAGGTGCTCGGGGGAGGTCTGAGTGTGTGGATGGTGGCGGGCCAGTCAAACTCACCAAAACCCGATGATCATGGCCCCACACAGACCCTGCCTCATGGAGTTCTGCCCCTCCCCCCACCCTACCCCACCCCACCCAGGAACCACCAGCCTTGCTGCTCAGCCCTTGTGAGCCGCGACCCCGCTCTCCACGCTTCCTTACTCCTTCTTGCAGAAGCTTTCCCCTGCCGAACGGAACACACATTTCCTGTCAGCTTTGATTTTCATGATGGCTTGCTTACGAGCGGGGCATTCTGTTCTTGGAATTTCTTGTTAAAATATTTCATTTAATTAAATTTTTACAACCAGCTCTGCTTTCTGTCTGTTAGAAAGTAGGGGCCAGCGTCCGCTCTAGCCTCGGCTCTCCCGGAGGCCAAGTCACCGAGACCGCGGAGATCCAAGCCCAGGCTCTCTCTCAGGCTGCATTCCGAGGCTTCCATCCTTCTACCTCAAAAGGGCTGGATGTGTCAGCGGCTGGATCCCCATCACAGTTCCCACTGGAGACCAGAGGGCCACCAGAGACGTTGCCTAAGTACTCTCTGTTAGGACTCTTTCGCTGCTTGTGTCTTAATCCAAAGCGTTACCCAGAGAAACTATACCATGAAGAAGCGCAGGCGTCGTAAGCGTCCCACAGCAACTTTGTTCATCCCGGCCTTAGCCCCACTCTTCCCGTGCTGCCTCTGACCCTGTTGTTCTGGCTATTCCAACGCTGCACCCCCCCTCCTGCCCTTAGAGCCCCTCTCAGCTCCATGGGCAGAATACCACACCCATTCTCTCTCCATCTACCACATGTATGATCCCTGTCAAGCCTCATCCCCCCAGTGTCATCCTACGAACACTTGCGGGTCCACGGGCTGGAGGGGCCTCTGAGCTGTTGGATGGGATAAACACCGTGGGAATGGCCCCAGAGGAGATGGTTTGGAAAGGTGGTCTCTACAGGGATGCCGGCTGCTCTAGGGGCTCAGCCCCAAACCTCCAAGGACCTCTTTGTACAACAAACCAGCCAGGCTCCCCTCTCTGTGTCCCATAGTCCCACTGCAAAGCCCAGAGTCAGGATAACCCAGGAAGAACTAAAGCCAGGCAGCCACTCTTCTCCTGCCAGTCTACAGCCTGGCTGTAGCCCTGCCCTGGCCTGTCACAGGGTCGCAGTGGATGAGACTGACCTCTGCTTTCCTGGGCTCCTTCATCCCAGGCAGGTGGCTTCCTGACTCCACCCAATACCTGGCCTTAGGGGAAGCCCCGGGTAATTCTGGGCTCCTTGTGACAGTTGCTAAGATGCCAGCTGCTACCTGTCAGGAATGTGCAGTCAGGGGCGTAGCAGAACGTGCTGTTTTCCCACACTTGTATTCCGAAAGGTTGCAGGCCGTGGGTGCCTAATGGGCAGAACATTAGATCGCTTGTCTCATTGAGAACAATAATCCGTTTGGCCAGGGGTCAGCTTGACACAAAGAATCTGTCCAGACCAGGTCCCTTGATGCGACTTAGCCCTCCCCTCAAACTAATGAAATTTTCAACTCGTGGGTACTTGAGTTAATAAAGTGTACCACACATCTGCTCCGGCCGCTGGCAGCAAAAAAAGCCCCCGAGGTTCAATTCTGAGATCACTGACATAGTGTTTGAGTGGTCCCCCACTGGCACCTGGCGGGACACCAAATTAAGGAAAACCCGCACAATGAATGTGTGAGAGAGAAAAAAAATCAACCAACATGAGTGTATACACACAGAGGCCAAGGACCCCCTAGGGGAGGGTGAGAGAGGGGAGGCCTTGGAATTACAGGGGGGGGAGGATTGATGGGGTGCTACTGCTGGGATTTCACGCCAGTGGCCTACAGGTAATGAATTATTTTAAAAGGAAATTGGCACCGACGTGATCTTGGGTCTAAAAGTAAAAGGGGCGTGCTGTCTATCCGACCCACGCTGAATACACTGAGTATGTTAATGTGAGTGTCTGTTAACCAAATGTAAAGCTGGAGGTGGCGGCCCCCAGAGAGGTGAGTTCCAAGCCGCCTCAGGACCCGGGAATTCAGCTTCCCCCCCACGCCCCCCTTCACTACTGCTCCCCTCCCCATTGAGGGCATTGTGTTAGCCTCAGACTTGCTCAGGGAACAGGAGGAGCCCATTGCCTGCTGGGATATGAACTAGTCAGCAGTTAAGAAAGGAACTCAAAATTTTTTCACCTGTGTAAAGCCTGGTGCTCTTCCTCTCCTAAACGCTGAAAGACACCGAGAGTCGAGGAAGGAGAGTGGATCTGAACATACTGTGGTCTTCCCAAGTGGAAGACATGGAGCCCTCCTAATACCCAAGGCCTGTCTCCCAGGAAATGCTGTGGGGTTGGGTCACTTTGCTTTAAGACCAGGCCATAGATGTCCCTTCTCTGGCAGCTAAAACAGGCCTTAGCTAAAAAGGCCCTTCCTCCTGGCTCAAGGAAGACCCTCCCTTGGGTACACATTATGGGGGAGTGTGTACGCACAGGATGCAGGTGAGATCCTAGAGAAAAGAGCAGGCACTCACACGGCAGCGCCATTAGATAGCCCCCAAGGGGCCTTTCAATGTGACTTTAGCCGCCAAGTATAGAGACGTGAAGGGCTAGAAAAAGGCCACCCCACCTCCAAAGAGCTTGGCTGGCCCTTCTCCTAAGGTGGGCTCAGCTGGGATACTCCAGTAAGGTAGAAGACCCGACCCATGGCTACTTGTCTTTAGTTCTTCTGTTGCCATAATCAGTTGACCTCAAGCATCCCTACTCCCATCATGCTGATGGAGATGAGAGAGGAGAGCACACAGGGATGGATAAACCAGGCAAACGGTTCCTGTCCATGCGTTCATTGACCCATGCTCCATCACTGTACAGCCGCCAGTGCTGCTGACACGGAAGGCCGGGAGCTCACAAATATGGCTGACAAGGCTTTGCCAGTGGCGTTCAACGACGCACTTTCACTTCCCAGTGGCGTGTTGCCTCTTTCCTCCTACAAAGCTCCCAGAATTATTGTCCTCTGGCAAGCCTTCTCTCACCCACCTCCCCTGCCGGGAGTCTTTCCTTAGTGCCAGCTCTCTTTCGGTCTGCTGGCCTGGCCTGGGAAACTCCCATAGCCAGACCTTGGTTTCACAAGCTTTGACCCCTCTGCAGCTATTAACGGGAGCCCAGGCCTCCGGCAGAGCTAAGCAAAGCCTCAGCAATCAAATTAGGCAAAGCTGGTCCCAGCCACAGATCCTCCACGATTCCAGAAGAGCCCATCATCCTCTAAAGTCCCCCCAGAAGTGCTCTCTTTATGGATGCCCTTTTTCTTGGAGAATTCTAGAAGTAAAAGGGGAGAGGCAGGGCTAAGTAGAGTCAGTCCCCACAAGGGTCCCCATGATTAATGAAGCTCCCAACACTCCCCGGAGGTTCTCTAAGCAACTGTGCGTGGCTGCCTTGGAATGTGGCATCAGCTGCCCTTTGGGAGCCCTGGCCCCTCCTCAAAGCTCTGGAGCCCCGTCTGCCTACATCAGGGCTGTTTCTCTCACTTTCCCAGTGTTCCGCCTAAATCTCACCACGGGGGAAGAGGAGACACTGCGCTCTATTCCATCACCCAGCTCAGGCAGAACATGCCCCAGACACAGGCTCAGAAAGAACATGCCCCACCTCTAACTCCTCTCCTCCCTGTAAGGAGCATGGTCCGGCAGTGAATGAGTATTTGGTACCTCCACTTCCCCCCACTTCTTCACACATAAAATCAGGAATGCCGTCGTCCTTACCTGGCTCATAGTCTTCTTGTGAAGATTTTGGAAGTTAACACGTATCCAACAGAACGCAGACGCCCTGGAAAGTATTGGTGTTATCTGTGGCTCCTTTTCCAAAAACCTACTCTGCAGAGTAGCAATCAAATACCTCACCAGCAACCAGCCTCTGGCTCTTCCACCATCCCTAAAGGCAGCAACCAGCTTCTACAGTACTTGTGACCCAGAGTCTGGTAGGCCTTGTCACAATGGCATTTCTGCCTGTGCCACTAAAAGACAACACCGACACAGGCCTTACGATGTGAGGAGAAGGTGCTTGGGTAACAGAGTTAACTCACCTGGCTCACCTAGGCAAGCCCACCAAGCCAGCCATCAAACAGAGAAGACAGAAATGTGGCCTCTCACGTCTCTCTCTAAGGTTACTAGGAGCCTGTAGACCATGAAGAGTGTCTGTTATTACAGCCAGTGCATGGAAAATAAGACCACGTGATCCATGGAGATCAGAGTCCAGGTTTATTGTGAATTATGTAAATTTTATCTAGTGCAAGCATCTCACGTGAGGCCTGACACTCAGCAGAGTGAACAAAGCCCGATCTGGATGCAAGCTCCTAGGGCTTAGCCAACATCCTTGGGTCAAAGACCCAAAAACCCTGAAATCAGTTCCCTGTCACAATCTCTTCCCTGAACTGACAGGTTTGACCCAATGATCTAAAAAAGTTTTCAGGTTCCAGCCAACTACAGAGGGCTCCAGCATACCAATGTCATCATAAAAACAACAATCGGACTCATGTATGGATCACCTGGTGTGCCCAGTGTTCATGACGCTGCAATAAATACTGTGATCTGTATTGTACAGGTGGGAAAACTGAGGCTTAGGATGTTAAATGGCTTTGCATTCATGACTTGTTTACAGCAAACTGGGCTTAAAGTTCTGATCTGCATTATCTCCATGGCTGTGCATGGAAAACACACTGTATTGTTCTCACAATGACCATGATGGCATCAGTAACATTAACCATTTCAGCGCTGGACACACGGCATGAGTGTCATCTTGCTTCGTCTTTCACCCACCTACAAACATGTACGTATAGTCACTCCAGCCATGTCATTCTTTGACCCAAAAACCAAACCCACCTTAGCCAGAATACTTTCCTAATTACTCACCCAAGTTTATCTGTGGTAACTTCAGAATCACCGTTTATTACAAGGAAGGTCACCTGCTATCAAAATATTGAGATATTTTAACTGCTGCCCCATATTCCCTAAAGCTGACCACTTTCATGGACCTTATAGGCTACCTATGACTACTCTGAGTGATGCTGGGTTACTTAGTGTCTGCTCTGATTGGTAAGTGCCCCCGAGAGGCTAATTGTTAGATATCCTAAGCTTCACCTCTTGCCATGACAACCAGAGCAGAAACACAGGCACGGAGGTGTGTGTGTCACACCGGCGCCTGCCCTGTGCATTCACATGTAGGACACAAAAATGTGGAAATGCTTGTGTTTAAATACAACTTACAGAGAGAGAGAGAGAGAGAGAGAGAGAGAGAGAGAGAGAGAGAGAGAATCACCCCACTAGCCCACTAGTACCCATCTCTAGCTCAATCTCTCCCCTTGGTGTAGTCATTACTTTCTTGTAACTAAATATAAGAAGCAACTTGGAAGAAGGATTTGTTTCTAAAAGCTCTTAGGCTGAGGGAACACAGTCCAACTCATCACAGAAACCACAGTGGCAGGAGCCACAGGGAGGTACTGGTCAGATTCCGTCCTTGGGAAAGGTAAACGATGGTGTTCCCTGGTCTTCTGTTGTCCTTACTCTGAAGCCCCGAACTGGCCTGTGTGATTGTGTCACCTACATCCTTCCTGCTCAGTTAGACCTCTCAGGAATATCCTTACAGATATACCCAACGGCATTCCTTATTGAAACCCAAGGTGGTTTTTAAATTGATTGATATTTTTTTCTCTTTGAGACTAGGTCTCACTATGCAGCTTTTCTGGTGTGTGGCTTAATATGAGGCTGGCCTCAGAATGATGGCAATATTTCTGCCTTTGTCTCCCAAGTACTGGGACTCCAGGCATATGTCACCATACCCAGTTCCCTAGGTGTTTATTAATCCAATCAAGCTAAAAATCAAAACTAAGTGAAAGTCAAAATTAACCATTACACACCCCCATGCAGCCTCACTGTGAGCCTCTACCCCTGAAATTCTTTCTGCCCTCTGACACCCTCATACACAGTCCCTGTCCACTTGTATTTCCCCACAGACAGAGCAACCATAGGCAAGCGACTGGTCCTTGAGAAAGAGAGCCAATAGAAAGGCCCATTATCTGGCCTAGAGTTCTCTCACAGACCTCACACACTGAACCCTAAACTGGTAACCACACCTCGACTAGAAGAGACAAAATGTGCTCGGATGACTAAGGACTGGAGGCCAAACCTCTGCCGGGACAAGGACTGCGCTGGGCAAACCAGGCCACAGCAACCAAACCCCCACTGCCGAGGAGCACAGACACGGGGTGGGAGGAGGGGGACCTGCAGGAAACTTGACATGTTGCCCCAGCAGCTTCGCTGTGTGCAATGGTTTACAAAGACTGCCATGCATCCTAGAGATGAACAACGAGTGCCTGGATGGGCTGTGCTTCCGTACATCCCCTGAGTCTTTCTTGTGAGTTTAAGGAACCTGTCTGCATGCGTGGAGGGTACCGAGATGAGCCTTGGCATTGGCCTTTGGCTAGGGTCGCAACCTCATCACTTAGCATCTCATAAAACTCTGCTTGCTTTAGTCTGTTCCTCCAGGGAAACATCTCTCTAGCCCTCTGAGAATCTTTTCTACTCTTTGGACTGCTCTTCCTGAAATAGACCAGAGGCAGCCCTGTGTACCTTTCTCCACCGGCAGACTCTGGGAGGACTCTCCATTTCCCCTCTTGTACCTGTCCTTTACCACTGGATGACACTGGCTAGAGTATGAGGTAGGGATCTGAGGTTGTCTCCCATTTGTGCTCAGCGTTGACTTGCACAGTTCCTTGAATCCTTTGGGTAGGGGAGGGTTCTGGGTCAGGGGTAGGTTGCTAGAGTCAGACATTCTGAAGACATCCAACCAGGGCCCATGCAGGAGAGTGCATCCTTTACCAAGAGGAGGTCACAATGGTTTCTAATCCTAGGACCATGAAAGATGCCACAGGTCTTCATATGGAATCTCAGCTATGGTTTTGCCTCTGAGAGCACGTGTCTCTGGAAGGTTCTCTGATTGATAATTCAAACAGGAAAAGATTTATGTGGTCCTAGTGCCCAAATACTCTGCCCTGGTTGCAGAAGTCACAGAGGCTAAGAGCCATGATATTACTGTGGGATATGGGGACATAGCCCTGTGGCCAAAGCTACTTCAGGATCAATTAAAAGCTGTAACTACAATTGTCTCTTCTAATTGAGGTAAAGAATATTATCCTGACTTTGATGAGTGCCTATCAAAAATGATAGGTGAGTGTCTATTCAAAATCTGGTGTCCATGCAATGGTTCTCCAAATGTATGAAATGTCTGTGTCATCTTCATTCTGTCCCGAGACTAACAGGCCTAGTAGAAGTAGCCAATGCTACTTGACACATGCAAGTTTCAATTCTCATGACCTCTGTCCTCTGACCTTTGGCTTACTGGGGCTTTGAGAGTGCTTCCTCCCATCTACAGCAGACCCTGGGGATAAAGCCAGGTCCTTCCCACTTTGCCTTACATATCCAAGTCACATGGCTAGGGCCTGCCTCATTTTATACCTAATAAACTTTGCCATCACAGGTGACAACCACTCCTCACCCAGCCCATCAGAAATCCCAGTACTAGATGAGGATGAGATTTAGTCTGCGGCACTCAGACACCGTTGTTCAGCAGGTTAAGAGCTTGATGTGTCGATGTCAGGAGGTGCTGAGCCACCCCAGGTTCTCCTGTTACCTTCTTAGAGACAAGTCATGCCTCTAAGGCATGGGCCTGGGCCTGCTACAGAGTAGATGGGGCTGAAGAGATGGCACAGTGATTAAGAGCACTTGTTGTTCTTCAAGAGGATTCAAGTTCAGATAGCAGCACCAACATTAGATGGATCACAACCAGCTGTAGGAAATCTAGTGTTCTCTCCTAACCACCCCCAGGCTCTCCTGGCCTCTACAGTCACCTCCATACACACATACACACAAATAAATAACGATTAAATGTTCATATGTAAATATATACAGAGATACACACATGTATTTGTCTCTGTGTATATACAGAGAGAGGTAAAGAGAGAGGTTAAAGTCTGAGATCCAAGATATTGGCAGAGCTGGCCCCTTCTGGAGCTCTAGTGGAGAACTCAGTACCAACCAACTCCCCCTAGATTCCTGTAGTTGCTGGCAGTCCTTGAGATTCCTTGATGGAATCATCACCCAGAGGTTCTGTCTTCGTCTTCCCAAAGCATTTTCCCAAGAGGGTCAAGGGGGCAAGTCTCCCTGGCTTGCCACCTACCTATCTCAGCCTACTTCTGGCTATGAGGGTAGCCTCCAAATGAGCACATTCACGGACACTAGAGGAAACGACTTCACTGTGTGATTCTGACGAGACGCAAGTCAACCCTGCTCTGTAAAGACAGAGTTCTGCACTCCTCTTCTGCACCCCAAGCCCTTCCTAATAAATGGTCCAGTGGGACTCAAAATGAGGAGGCAAAACCAACCAGTACCTCCTAAGTCCTCTCTACAGCAATCTTTGTCCCAAGAGAGATCTTTGAATGAGACTGGAGATGCAAGGGTGTGCCTCAAAGGAAGCCCAAGGCCTAATCCAACAATTCCGTACTCAGAATTTTCTAACTAGGCATTAATTTATGAGGGTAGATCAGGTCCAGATGTGATTCAATGTACAAAAATATATACATAGATACATCTTGCACTCATTTTAAAAAGTGATTTCTAGATAGAAGATGTGTGGCTTATAATCTCAGTTGAAATATTTTGCATGAGCTCTTATTTGCAAGATCGAGAACACAGGAGTTTCCCTCCTCTGGTTACTTCCTTTCTACAGTGGCCTCTGGTCGAGGCTAGGGTTAGTCTACATCAAATGGGAGCTGGAGAAGGGACTTTGCCCTTTGCCAGATTCTATCCCCCGAACTCCACTTTTGCTTGTAATGTTCCCACAGGCCTATGCTCTGAGCCAATGTCAAGAATAAATCATACAAGGAAGAAAAATTCAGAACTGCCCATCAAAAGGCAGCTCCCAGTATCGTATAGGAGAGGTAGATCTCTGAGAGTTTGAGGCCACCCTGGCCTATATAGCAAGGTCCAGGCCTGTCCGGACTAAATAGTGAGACCCTGTTCAAAAAATAAACAAAAAGACAGTTGTTTAGTCTACACTCTACAACAAATTATCAATTTAACCTTCACCAAGATGCCTCCCCATCCAATCTACTCATTACTCCCTTGGCCATGCACTCTACAAACACTTCTAAATCGCTCATTGAGTTTTAGCTAAATAGGCCTATGTGGCTCCGCCCATAGCAGACATCACTAGCTGACCACCGCACACTTTGTTCCAGACCCTTCACTTAGCTCGCTCGCCACCCACTGAAAATCTCTGCTTCTGCCTCTGCCTCTGGGAGTCAAAGAGTCAAATCTCAGAGGTTTGGCGTCCTTGGTGTCTGGGGAGATGGTTCTGAGTGAAATGCTCACTGTGAAAGCTCAAGTCGGGGCGGGCGGGGGGGGGGGGAAGGGAGTTGTTAGCTATCAGTCTAGCTGAAAGGGAAAGCTACGGGTTCAGAAAAAACAAAAACCCTGTCTTGTAAAAACTTAAGTGGATAGTAGAAGAAAAATATACCCAGTGTATATCTCTGCCCTGTACATGCACATGCATAGGTGTAAACACCTGCAGATGCGCACAGACACACAAACACACAGACACACATATGCACAGACACACACACACAAACACACACACACTTATACACAGACACAGACACACAGACACACACAGACACACACACACCACACACAGACACACACACACACACACACACACACACACACACAGCGAGACAGGGACAGAGAAACAGACAGAAAGACAGACAAGGACAGAGATGGTAGAGATAACAGACAGAGACAAAGACAAGAGAGAATGGCACCTTCAGCCTGAACAGACAGAGGAGTCAGCAGAGAAGAGCGATCCAGGCACCACTGCCACAGAGGGTAGCCCGAGACCCACCAGCGTTTAGGGGCTCCAGAGTCAAGATTCCAGCATGGGAAGAACTTGGTTTGCTGTTTGGCCCTGATACAGAAATCCACCCTTTTAAAGAGGGCTCTACCATCTGCATGTGGACGAGAAAATGAGCAGAATTCACATGACTTGCCCAGCGCCAGTTTAAAGCTTTGGTTCTGGCTAGATTTAGCACCAACAGCAAACTCCTATCCGCACGGGGACCTGTGGGGCCACTTTCCTTGGCCGCCCTGAGCCCCTGCAGCTCGCAGAGAGGCTCCACATTCCATTAGTTAATTGGTTTGTTCCTCCCGCAAGGGAGTGTGCAAAGCTCTGATCACAGGCAGTTGCTCATTCTCCATCCTATTCAAATGGTATCAATTCCGGGGGGAGGGGGCGCGGGGGGCGGGGGGGGGACTGACCTGCTGGCTGAGATGCTCAGTTCCTGCGCGTTTCCTGGGGCCACGGGGAGGGCCGGTGGATGTGCCTATCAGAAAGGAAAAATGTCTGCATCTTGGGTTGTAACCAAGCCACAACTCAATTTCCTCCTCTGGCGAAACTTCCTGAGACAAAAATGAAATAAAATAATAGAAATGCAAAAGATGGGCTGTGGTGGGCTTGCCTCTGATAACTAGACCACACGTGGTAGCTGAACCACCGAGGCCTTGGCTGGAAACCCCATGCTCTCTGGCTGACATCTCTAATACATGACAGAGCATCCCCGGTGCCATTTAAAGCAGGCAGCTGGCAGCCTCCCCACCTCTGTGTGCTGCTGCCAACCTTGGACACGAGACAGAATACAAAGATAGCACCACGGGTCTGACACTAGAGTCCTGCTCATTGAGCAGGTACTTGACCACAGTCACAGAAGTGTTTTGCACATATTTTTTTTCTCATTTAAGCTTCACTCTGAAGTTAGTATTATAATGATCTCCTAACCAGGCGGTGGTGGCACACGTCTTTAATCCCAGCACTTGGGAGGCAGAGGCAGGTGGATTTCTGAGTTCGAGGCCAGCCTGGTCTACAGAGTGAGTTCCAGGACAGCCAGGGCTACACAGAGAAACCCTGTCTCGAAAAAAAAAAATAATGATCTCCTTTTTACAGCTGGAGAAACTAAAGCTTTGTGAAGGTTAAACAAGTTAAAGACATTCATGTAGCAAATCTCAAGCGGGGGTGTCAGCCTCTGTCTGACTATATCCGTGGCCTTAGTTGCTCAGGCTCTACCTGTGGACCACCATTCCACGTTCTACCACACTCCCAGAAAGCTCTTGGCTTAAGCTTAACACCGTGCCAGTAACCCTGTACCTGGACCATGACAATTCAAGGACTGTCCACAAGTCAGAACCAGTTTTTGTTCTTCTCCCATGAAGTTCTGGGGCTGCTTTTCACAAACAGGGACCCTGCCTGTCAAAAAATAAAAATAAAATTAAAATAAAATAAAATAAAATAAAATAAAATAAAATAAAGGAGCTTGAGTGTCTAATCTGCCTCAACTGATTTATTACAGTTCTGTAAGAAAGATAGGAATGTTCTGATCAACAAAGAACAGGCCTGGGGGCGGGCAGAAGGTGTGTCTAATTTCTACCCACAAGTCCTGGCCTCAGTTTCCTCGGTTGTAACATGTTTTCAATTCAACCCTCCTAAATGCTCCCCTCCCAGCCCCCGAGACACCCAAGAGACGGTGCACACCAGAAAGAAGAATCAGTTTTCACATACCCTGCAGGTGGCCAATCAGTACACTGCAAAATGATCATCCCCAAATCACCGCTCCTCCATCCATCTCTCTCCCCTTCTACTAATCCAGCCACCAACAGTCTGTCTGCCGCCCTTCCAGTCCATCCATCCCCTCATCCCATCCACACCCTTCCCTCTTAGGCTCACTGGGGTTTCGAACGAAGAGACAAATAGCATGGAATCCCCACACTGTTCTCAAGGGGCTCACAAGCTGAAGCCCTGTCGAGAGCCAGTATGTGCATGACATCCCAACCATCTGTAATGGGATCTGACGCCCTCTTCTGGTATGGCTGAAGAAAGAAACTGTATACTCATACACATAAAGTAAGTAATCTTTTTTAAAAAGTCAAGTATCTGGGGATACGGCTTTTGGTCCTTTTGTATAGAAAATAGGCTATTTTCTGGAGTGTCTGTATGGGAGAGAGAGAGAGAGAGAGAGAGAGAGAGAGAGAGAGAGAGAGAGAGAAATGGTCAAGCCAGAAACCAACAAGGATGAAATTACAAGAACCTTTCCACCAAGTCTTCAGGCTCCCATTGACCCACTCTAAGGTGGGAGAGGGGTTTCATGCAGTACAGGCATGGGGCAGAGCTCGCTGTGTCTGTCAGCACTTGGTAAAAGCATCTTGTCAAGATATAAGTCAAATCCAGGGAAGGGGCCTGTACATTTTACAAACCAGCCTGTGGTTCCATCACTGGGTCTGTGTGGGTGGGAAAGGGGATGAATAACATACTCATCCAGACTCTGGCTTCAGGAGCATAGTTCACAGAGCCATGATTGCACTCACACATGCAGAGTCAAACCTCTCTCTCTCTCTCTCTCTCTCTCTCTCTCTCTCTCTCTCTCTCTTTCTCATATGTGTGCATTCTCATGTTTAGCAGCTCCTCTCTACTCACTTGATACCAAAGCACCTGTTCTCACTGAAATAACCACCCAAACGGTTGTACAGTCAGAGGAATGAGTGTCTCATACCCTGGGAAGAAACATCTTCAAGGGGAAGAAAGTTTTGTTCCAAGAGAACAGAAAGAGTCCCCTTTTAACTGAGTACATTATACATAACAGGAATTTGTGGCTTTGTAGGCTCCGATTCCAAGATCTCATTCAGTGTCTGGTGAGAGCCTCCCTCCCCTCAGGCATAAGACCTCTGCTTGTCCTCACATGGTAGGCGGGGCTGACGTGCTCCATCCCAGCCCTCTTTTCTAAGTGCCAATCATATTCATGGAAGATCTTTCATAACCTAATCATTTCCAATACTCCATCTCATAATCCCATCACCTTCGGAGGGGCTATGTATCAAATATGGATTTGGGGGGATGGCAAGATGGCATTCTGTTGCCATTTACTTATTCAGGTCCCAAGCCTGAGAAGTCACACACTGGGCTTCAACAACACAGTCTTCAGGAAGCATAACTCATTCTTCTCAGCCCTCTCTTCACAGCCTAATTAAGAAGCCCGAAATTCCAAAGCTCTACCCCACTGGCCTCACCAACGAGTAAATATCGCTACAGTATCGAGCCATAATAGATTCTTTTCTTCTACACTTTTGGCCAGGAGCTTCTGGGTTCAAGGAAGGGGTTGAAGTCAGTGGCCCTCTGTTAGAAAACGAGCCTGTGGCTTCCTGACCTGCACCCCTTGCCAGACTGGCAGGGCTCTCATTTCTTTGTTACCACAGAGAGTCACTAGACCAACTAGACTACCTCTCTCCGGTAAGGATAACCTGCAGTCAGTGTATCCTCCATGTTAGCTGGCCCGGGAGGGGCCGAGTTCCAGGTGGAGGGTTAACACGGAGTCTGTGGCGTGTTCATCTTGGCGTCATGTCAACACTTCTTGCAGAGATGGGAATGATGGAATAGGTGGTGGCAGCGGCGGCAGGGCCGATGAGGAAGCTGGCAAGACTTACGCATCCAGTTCCAGAGGACTGACCTCCTGCCAAGCACACCAGGGAGACAGTAGCTAAGTCCTGCAGAGGAGCTTTCCCTTTGCTGCTCTAGCTGCTCTTGCCTAATTCCCAGGCACTTCCTGAATGAAATCAGGCTTGAAATGAAGAGTTCTCATCCAGAGCAGCCCCTCAGGAGGGAACGTGAACTCTGAAGTGCACTGTTGGAGGAAATGTGAAAGCTCCTTCTAATATTCTAGTTGAAAGTGGACTGCCCTTGATTTTTTTTTTTCTGGGACTGCTGACATTCACATGAGGTCCAGCTGATACAAATAAATGGCTTTAAAAGTGGCACTCTGAGAAGGCTGGCTGGGATTTGCCACCCTCGGTTCTGTGTGGGCCTCCACTTCCCTTGGAAGGGTGGTTCTGAGCTGAAGTAGTCCATATCACAGACCCCAATATCCCACAAGTCCCAAGCATGTGACAGCAAGCTACAAGAGTCCCTAAGCTAGACCATGACAGTGTCCTGACATAGGAACATGTGTACCATGTTCCATTCTAATTTCCAAATATCTGTCTCTGCTGGATAAACATCCACTGAGGCAGGGGAATTACGCAAGAATGGAAAGCTCACACTGAGTCCTACAGCCGGAACTGCTTGTGCATCCTAGAAGTTATAAACTTGGTATTTGACCTTCCATGATGGCATTTCCTACTTGGCTAGTTAACTCAAGGGATGGGTGGCTTAAGAATGGGAGGAGACGATGTAAAGGGCGTGGGAAGTTTCCCCGGGCAGCCTCCCAACACGGTCAATTATATGTAACTGCACACAGAGCTAGGCACTATCCAAAAGCATTCAACAAGTTCTTCATTTGGTCTAAAACACTGGTCCTTGAACCAGAGTTTCCTAGGGCTCCCAAGTCTTTATCACGTCCCAGAGTTATTCCAAGGAGCTCTGTGATGCTTTCTATACACTGAGCAATGCCTAAAACCATAATACATCTTATATCATATGAACTTTAAATACTCTGTAATGCACATGAACACCACATGATTAAAGATACAAATTTACCTCAAGATTTTCTCAAATTCCCAGTAACGTTTAGTTATTAAGCAATTTTTTTTCAAACACTCATTTGAAAGGTCCTTGAACTATTCTACAGAGCTTAGGAAATTTTTTGACATTAAAAATGAATCCTTATAATCTCTCAAACACCAGCGTCCTTCTCAGATTTCACTTTCCTGAATGATTTTAGGGACTTCAAAAGGTTGGAAGCAAACCCTCAGAACTAACAAAAGCACAGGGGGCACCTGTGGTCAATTGCAAAATTTGCCACAATTCTTTGCAGCTTCTACTATTAAGAGGTGCACTCCGTTTTTTGACCTTGTGGTTTGGTTTAAAGAATGGAATGCAGAGACCAAACTGTTACATGAGCTCCGACATCGAGCCGCAAGCATCTTTGCATGCCTCCAACATGCTCTCTTGGGACTGTGCCGCCACCATCATGGACTAAAATCTAGACTTGCCAGATGGAAGATGACAGGTTACATGGGTCAGAGATGAGCCATCTCAATGAGCCCTTTTCAGCCAATCAGCTTTCTGGAAACCCAGTAGCTGATCACAGACAGATGAGGCATCCTAACCAGAGTAGACAGGCTTGGCGAGCACAGTTGATCCCATCCCCAAATGCTCACCTATAGAATCATGAATTCAATTGATAACTGGTTCTTCTCTTCTTCCCTTTTTGTAAGGTGTCTTTATCATTGATAAGTGAGAATCTTTAGTTCACCTTATCCTGTGTTTCACTTCCAGACTCTTCAATGTATACACAGACATGTAATGTAAGCAAGGTTACTATTAATCAGAAAATCCTGACGAAAATCCAATACCTCAATATACCATAACATCTCTAAAACTCCCACAAGAGCAGCTCCAGGGACATTGTATTCTCGAGCTTACCCAGGACCTTCTAAGGCAGAAGGTCTCCACATCTGCCAATGGGAGAACACCTGAGATTCGAAAACAAGGCTATGAAACTCACATATTAGACGCCTCCTCCCCTGGTCACTGTCTAAAAATCTCAAAGCCGCATATGAGTTCATCACTCTAGAGCCACTGTTTTAGCACAATGACCTTCAACCCCTCCCTCTCTCATGTATATCTTTTGGCCTGCCTGGTTTTATCATCTTAGCTCGCTTACTGGAATTTCCCTTTTCATCCATACAGCCCCAAACTGAGATGGTACCCATACCATCCCACTGAGCATACCTCAGCTTTTTCCAAAAAAGTCACAGCCCCTAAAGCCACTGTGAATAAAGTAGCTAGGGTCACCTGAACATGGGGAGGGGGTGTCTTGGGTTCCTGGAGAGAGCCAGAGTCAATAAACATTTAAACCTTCCCAGGAAGCTGCCTCTGGGAGAAGAGTCGAGTCCTGTGCCCACTTTACCCATGGGGCAGGATGATTCCTGCTAAGCTGTGAGGGGTGAGGGGTCTGGATAAAAGCGAGAAGGCAGCCCTCCCAGGGAAAGCATAGCTTCCGTCGACAGTTCTCAGTCTCCAATCTGTCTTATTCTAGCACTGCCTTTTCTAACTGTTTCAAAGACCACTTTTGCCTCATGATGTCACTGTGCATCCAAGAAATATTTGCGGGTGAATGCCATAATATTTAGGAAGATGAAATTTGCTGAAAGTAAAAATGAGAATGAAGATGAGAGTTACTGTAGAGCCAGCATTCTGCATCATGCTTGTAGCTCACTTCATTCTACCTGGTCCTCCCCAGAGAAATCCAAACCTGTGCCTGGTATAGAACTTCGAGCATAAAAGGAAAAAAAATTCTTAAGTTTTCCTCCCAAGGAAACCTGGTGTGCTGGCCTGATTGCTGTCATCAAGACACTGAGCCCTAGTCATAGGAAGAAGCTTTTCGTGCCCAACTCATTAACCAAATACGCAGGGTAATATTTTAACTCTTCTCACAGTAACATGATCAGTTCACTGTCAGGGAGGAATGAGCATTTGTGGTCAAAGGGAAGAGTCCCTTGTGTCATCGGGAACTGTTGTTATCTGAATCAGCTCAGCATCACATGGAATGCTTGGTGTCTCTGGGGTGGCAGTGCTCTCCTGTTCTGCTCTCTGAAGTGTGAATATAGACTTTCTTCAGCATTTCTTCCTATAGGCGGCCCATGATTGCTCATAAAGACACGGCAAATTGGCTACCTCTGGCTCCAGAACTCAGAACCTGGCTTGCTTTAAGCTATTCTGAGTGAGAGATTTTTTTTTAGAACAAATAATTTTGTACTTAGACCTGTATGGGTACTGTGGTCATAGGAAGAAAGCTGTCATCATCATCACCCTCACAAATACATCCTGATTATTATTATTATTAACTCGTGTGCATTCATAGCGACTACATACATAGGACAGATACAATCATCACAGCCTCCTCACAAATTAGGAAGATGAAGCACACAAAAATATGTTCACTCGCTGACTTGGGGCATCACCTGCTGCGACTGGAATCCAGCTCCAAGTCTTTTAGCACCCACCTTTTACCATTCGGTGAGGCTGCCCCTCAGTGACAGAGAGAGCCCTGACCAACAACAGGAGGCAATATATCTCCAGCAAAGGTCTGTGATGGTCAGCAAGAGCCAGTGCTAAAGGGGTCTTCTCTGCTGATCCAGTGTCTGTGCAGGATCCTGGGATCTCATGAGCTGGCTCTAAAAGTGTCCATGCCTGCATCAGAACTTGTCCTGTTACTGTTACTCAAGATACAATAACTAAATTACCCTGAGCTTGCAAATTGTAAAGAACTAAACCACTCTCAGAGCCACAGAACAAGACCAGGGCTTTCCGGAGACTGGCACAGGGTAGGAGCCAGATAGGCCTGTCGGAAGAAGGATTTTGGGGACCCCTCACCAATATGATGACTGCAAAGCAATAACCCAGCTATTATCTACTATAATTACCTACTATAAAGAAGTAGATCTGGGGGCTGGAGAGATGGCTCAGAGGTTAATAACACTGACTGCTCTTCCAGAGATCCTGAGTTCAATTGTAAGCAACCACATGAAGGCTCGCAACCATCTGTAATGGGATCTGATGCTCTCTTCTGGTGTGTCTGAAGACAGCTACAGTGTACTCATATACATAAAGAAGTAGACCTGAGGTTGTATATCCTAGGGATTTAAGAAAAGGAACTTGGTGCCTCTGTCTCTCAGAGCAACAGTGTTCAGTTGGTCTAAGATCCATATGCCTGGGCCTGGGGAAGGAGCTGCTGAAGGAAAATCCATACCAATAAAAACAGTTACTAAATAAGGGCCAAGCAGAAAGTGCTAACTAGGAAAGAAGTGTACTCTTGAGACTCGGTGTCTTGAGAGGCCAAAGAGAGATTATCATCCTCATTGTGGATTTCTCAAAACAAGTATTGCAATTTTTATTTAGTGTCTCATGTTTACCAGATCTTATGCCAAAGGATCACACACAAATCCATATTTAATTCTCAGTGTGAATTGGTTCTCACTTCAATAAAGTCTAGTTTCCTCGATGTTCTTGGAAGAATCCTGACACAGGAAAGAGACTTTAGTCTGGCCATCAAAGTCACAGAGTACAGCATCCATTCATCCCTGGTGTGGTCCCTCAGGAAAATCCCCAAGCAGCATGGCCATCGTAGCACATTAAAACCCTTTCTAGATGGTCAGTGGTGGAGCACGCCTTTAATTACAGAACTTGGGAGGCAGAGGCAGGCGAATTTCTGAGTTCGAGGCCAGTCTGGTCTACAGAGTGAGTTCCAGGACAGCCAGGGCTACACAGAGAAACCCTGTCTCAAAAAAAACCAGAAAATAAAGAATTAAAAGAAACCTTTTCAAAGTCATACTCCCCCGCCTGTTCCTACCACTTTCCCTGTGCTTTACAGTCATCAAACCGCATTCTCTTTTATTTTTTTCATTATTTTATTCTATATTCTTTGTTTACATTCCAAAGGCTTTCGCCTTTCCCAGTTCCCCCCCCCACCATACGTCCCATAAATCCTCTCCCCCCCAACTATTCCCCAATCACCTCCCTCCACCATTTCTCTGTTCTGGTACTCTCCTACAAAACTGTATGCAATCTTTTCAGGCCCAGGGTCCTCTCCTTTCTTCTTCTTGGGAATCATTTGACTTGCTAATTGTGCCTTGAGTATTTAGGGCTTCTGAGCTCATTAATATCCACTTATCGGTGATTACATTTCATGTGTATTCTTTTGTGATTGGGTTAACTCGCTTAGGATGATATTTTCCAGATCTAACCATTTGCCTACAAATTGCATGAATTCATTATTTTTAATTGCTGAGTAGTATTCCATCATATATATATGATGGAATATGGAAATGTGGTATACATATATATATATATATATGTATATATATATATGTATATATATATATATATACATATATATATATATATACATACCACATTTTCTGTATCCATTCCTCCTTTGAGGGATATCTGGGCTCCTTCCAACTTCAGGCTATTATAAACAAGGCTGCTATGAACATAGTGGAGCATGTGTCTTTACTATATGCAGGGGAATCGTCTGGGTATATGCCCAGGAGTGGTATGCCAGGGTCCTCTGGAAGTGTCATGCCCAATTTTCGGAGGAACCGCCAGACTGATTTTCAGAGCAGTTGTACCATCTTGCAATCCCACCAACAGTGGAGGAGTGTTCCTCTTTCTCCACATCCTTGCCAGTGCCTGTTGTCTCTTGAGATTTTAATCTTAGCCATTCTGACTGGTGTGAGGTGGAATCTCAGGGTTGTTTTGATTTGCATTTCCCTGATGACTAATGATGTTGAACATCTCTAAAGGTGTTTCTCAGCCATCCGAATTTCTTCTGGTGACAATTCTTTGTTTAGCTCTGTACCCCATTTTTGATAGGGTTATTTGGTTCTTTGGGGTCTAACTTCTTGAGTTTTTGTATATATTGGATATTAGCCCTCTGTCGGATGTGGGGTTGGTGAAGATCTTTTCCCACTTTGTTGGTTGTCCTTTTGTCCTTTGCCTTACAGAAACTTTGTAATTTTATGAGGTCCCATTTGTCAATTCTTGATCTTAGAGCATAGGTTATTGGTGTTCTGTTCAGGAACTTTCCCCCTGTGCCCATGTCCTCCAGGGTCTTCCTAAGTTTCTTTTTTAATAGTTTCAGTGTGTCTGGTTTTATGTGGAGGTCCTTGAGCCACCTGGAGTTGATCTTAGTCAAAACCCAAATGTACTAAACAAAGAAAGAATATTAAAGGCAGCAAGAAAAAAAGGCCAGGTAACAAAGAAAGGAAGACCTATCATAATTACACCAGACTTCTCACCTGAGACCATGAAAGTTAGAAGATCCTGGGCAGATATCATGCAAACTCTAAGAGAACACAAATTTCAGCCAAAACTACTTTATCCAGCAAAACTCTCAATCGCCATAGATGGAGAAATCAAGGTATTCCATGACAAAACCAAATTTGCACGATATCTCCACAAACCCAGCCCTACAAAGGATAATATGGGGAAAACACCAACACAAGAAAGGAAACTACACCCCGGAAGAAGCAAGATAGAAACCTCCTCTCATCAAACCCAAAAGAAGATAACCTCTCAAATATAAAAAAAATTTTTTTTCAAAAATGTCGGGAGGTAATAATTACTATTCCCTAATATCTCTTAACATCAATGAACTCAATTCCCCAATAAAAAGACATAGACTAACAGACTGGATACAGAAACAGGACCCTACATTTTGCTGCATACAAGAAACACATCTCAGTGTTAAAGACAAACACTACCTTAGAGTAAAAGGCTGGAAGACAATTTTACAAGCAAATGGTCTCAGGAAACAAGCCGGAGTAGCCATTCTAATATCAGATAAAATTGACTTTCAACCTAAAGTCATCAAAAGAGACTTGGAAGGTCACTTGTTGCTGGTCAAAGGGAAAATCCAACAAGAAGAACTCTCAATACTGAACATCTATGCTCCAAATGCAAAGGCACCCTCATTCGTAAAAGAAACCTTACTAAAGCTTAAAGCACACATTGCACCTAGCACATTCTCTTTCATTAATGAGCAAGAAAACTGGCACCCAACTGAGACCCTTCTGGCTCCGTTTCCCTCTTTCTGCCCCCATTCTAGCTGCATGTTCTTCTTCAGCCAAAGGACCCTCCATTTGCAACAGTCCCCAAACCTCTCTGCTTTTCCCTCTCCTCCACCTCCCAGCCTGAGTAACAAAGACCTCAGAACTATCAGGTAAGGCATATATAGTTCTTAGCGGAAAAGAGGGTGGCAGGCTGAGGTGCCTGTCATGCTCGGTTTTGAGTGTTTGGTATTTGGAGGGGCATAAGTCAAGTATCAGCGGTTATTTTTAGATCAGGGAAAGGAAGAGGTGTAGAAAAACAAAAGAACCATTTCTAAAACAAACCAAGAAGGATTTGGAGCTGGGTCGTATTCACACAAGAATGCAAAATCACCAAACTGCTGCCACCCTTTCAAATGATCCAGTTCAAATGTTTCTCCTGCCACCATTCCCTGGGTTGGCGCCTAGAGTTTTCTCTACCATGGTCAGCCTTTGGCCTATGGAGTTTTGTATTTGGGCATATAAACACACACACACACACACACACACACACACACACACACATTGCAGTTGCAGAGGAGTGAGATCAGTTACCAAGTCACACTCTTGTCCAGGAGACACACAGAGTGTTCTGGAACTGTGCAATTTTAAGCCACATCTGTACTGACAAAGGGCAGACTGTTATTCCAAATAGCTCCAGAGGACCCAGAACTTCTGTCTATAACTTTCTATGCTATTAGCCAAATTCTTTGCATCAACACTGAAACGATTTTAGGTCATCTTTGTGCTGCAAGGACATAGAAAGATGACCTCAGCACTCAGTGCAAATGGCCAACCAGCAAAGACAAGTCCTTCCACCCACTGTGAGGAGCAAAGGTAAAGTGGAGTAACATTTTCAATAACAAATGAATGCTTTGTATGCTTCCATTTACAACGGGGGCTATATTTAAAGTAAAATTTTAATAAAAATATACAATTATATATGTACCTATATAATATACACACATTGCATACATATACAAACATTTATATATTCTCTTGCACCTGCTGTTCCTAAATCAACAAAGATATGTGTGGGTAGGATGCGGAGAGGGTACTTAGCATTGTTACAACAAAAGGTAACGTTCAGCTTGTACTTTTGAAACATGATTGACAGTAAACTAATAGACCCCAATGCCAGACACTGACCAAAGAGGGGTGCGCTAAGTCATTTTAGCTTCTATTAAACACATCAAGAACCCAAAGTCAGGTAGCTAGCAATTTGTATAGATCCATCCAGTGGTACCAATTCTAGAGTAGTCTTATCTTCAAGAAGCTTCACATAGAGAGACAGCTCACTAATAAGCAGAGAAAAATATGACTTCCAGCATTGGTAAGTTCTATGAAGAAGATGAACTTGAATAACACGGTGCATGTAGTCCAAGCACTGAGAGCAAGCCTATTTTATGTTGAAGTCAGAGAAGACTCTCTGAAGAAGTAGCATTCGGCCTGAGATGTCAGTTTGGAGACAGCAACTAAGTAAAGTTTGCATACTAAGCATAGTGCCAATTCTGCTTATGTCACAGAAGTGACAGCAAGGGCAAAGGCCTTGAGCCCAAAGCAAGTTTAGGAGATTAAAGGCAAGAGGAAGGACCCATGCTGTTGGCTATTATAGACAAAAAGAGAAGTGAGAAGTGGGTACAGTTGGTGGGCAATTGGTTTTACTGAGCCTTGTAAACCAGCAAATAATGGGTTTTTTTTTTACAGCAATAAAAAGTGTAACTGTTATTAATGAGAAACAAGATATTTTAATTTATAGTTTAGAAAGATTGATTTTACTACTGGCTCCTGTGTTGAGAAGGACATCTTTATCTCAGTATTTTTATTTTTTTTAGAGCCAAAGAATTTGTTGGGAAGAAGAGCATCTTACAGAGAGAAGAATCTTCAATGTCAGTCATGGTTTCTATCCACTAGTCACCCGTTGACTCTCTCCTCCATAATAAACAGGAGTTACAACCAAAACCACTTCCAGATGTGGTCAACGGTCCCCTAGAGGTGGAGAGTGCCACCAGATGAGAATGTCAGCTCTCTAGGGACATTTGTCTAGGGATATTTGTCCCTAGAGAGAGAGAAACCCCAGTTCAGAGGCTGCCACTGTGGTCCAAGTGACAGAGAGTGACTTAAAATAAGGCAAGCATGAATACTATGAAAAGCGTTTGAGTTACATAACACACTTTGAAGATAGAGCCAATGCAATTTGCTGATGAACTGCACATGAGACATGAGAGAAAGGAGGGACACAAGGATGAGACATGTTTCATTTGATCAATTGAGTGGATGATGATGACATTCATCAAGATTGAAAAGCATCGAATGGATAGAAGTAGTGGAGAAAAGAGACATAAAGAGATATTGGCTTAGTACTGCAGTCAGGTGTCCACATTGAGAAGGCAATGAGATATTTAGATAGAGTTCTAAACAGATGTCCCATCAGGAAACAAGTGTAACTTTGGGGAAAACCTTTAAAGACATTTAGATCACATCATTTCTTCTACAATGTAGTCTATGATAGCTGCTGCTCAGAAGAGAGGAAAATGGAGAACGGGAAAACGCCAGGAATCCAACCCCTCCTGTTCTAAGGAATGATAGACAGCAGAGATGATAAGCAAGAAATTAGGGGGTGACACCTGCAGGCTCCCTAATGTTGGGAAACTGGAAGGAAAATGCCAGGAAGAAAAGGCATTTTATTTTGTTTCTCACTGAGATACTGAGGTAAGTTTCTTGTGGTCTTTGACAGTCAAGACTAATCTATCAAGGTTAACAAGGTCATAAAAAAGAATGGTGGCCTATGTTTCATAGGGATCAGCTTGTGGGAGTTAATGTGCAATATTAGCTCTGTTTTCATCTGCCACCCTCACAGGCCACCTAACTGTCCTTGTGCTGCTGGGGAGAAAGCCGTGAAGGGCTTGACTGTGAGCTGACCCCACAGACTCATATGCCTGAGTACCTGGTGCCCAGGTAGTGGTGCTGCTTGGGAAGGCTGTGGATCCTTTAAGAGGTGGAGCCTCACCAGAAACAGTGAGTTGCTGGGGGTAGGCCTTGAGGCCTTATACCTGGCCCTCACTTCCGGTGCACTCTATTTCCTTTGTATGGATGCACTATGAACAACTTACTCCCTGCATTAGCTGACATACATGCCTGCCTTCTGTGCCTGTTCCCACATCTTCCTCACTGTTATAGACGATAACCCTCTTGGACTGCAATTCAAGATTCTCTCTCTCTCTCTCTCTCTCTCTCTCTCTGTGTGTGTGTGTGTGTGTGTGTGTGTGTGTGTGTGTGTGTGTTGTTTTAGTCAGGACATTTTATTACAGCAACTGGAAAAGAAACTAAGACAGCCTCCCTGGCTGACTCAGAATCTACCACATCCCCAGATTTCAATGACCTAATAGGTCCACCCATACATCTGTTCCAAGGTCACTGAGTCACTTGCTATGATGGTTCCCTTGGGTGGCCTATGGGAATGTCTAGATCCCAGATGTGCTGCAGGAAAGCTGAAAATAGCTTAGAAAAGTTTGTACACGTCTCTAGACTTTCCCCAGCCCTAGCACGTTCCACTCACATCTTTGCTCATTCCCAGTGGCTTCCGGTGAGGCTCCACAGCCTTCCCAAACAGCACCACCACCTGGGCACCAGGTACTCAAGCATTTGAGTCTGTGGGGTCAGCTCACAGTCAAGCCCTTCACGGCTTTCTCCCCAGCAGCACAAGGACAGTTAGGTGGCCTGTGAGGATGGCAGATGAAAACAGAGCTAATATTGCACATTAACTCCCACAAGCTGATCCCTACAAAACAGAAGCCACCTATTCTTATTTATGACCTTGTTGACATTGATAGTTGAACTTTACTGTCACCTTGATGGCATTTAGGGTCACAGTGGAAACAAATTGCTGGACATACCCGTGAGGGATTCTCTATATTAGGTTACCTGGGACAAAAGACCCTCCCTAAATATGAACAATACCATTCCCCTGAGCTGGGTTCCTGGACTAAATAAAAAAAGGAGATAGCAGCGTATGCACAAGCATTCAATCACTATTCTCTATTCCTTCATTGTGGACGCAAGGAGACAGCCTTGAAGCCATACCCTCCCTACCGTGATGTAGTCCCTAGAACTATGAACCAGCATAAACCCTTTCTTCCTTAGGTTGATTTTGCCAGATATTTCAACACATGAATGAGACCTGCAGCTGATTTATTTCTCATTTTATTGGTATGAATTCTTGGCACACAAAGCAGGACCAGCGTGCAATTGCCCGCATCAATAAGCTTCTGTAGAACGTTCCTTTCCACGCTCTGGTACTAGCTTGCTCTAGAACCCTAGCAGCGTTCTTTGACCTAAATAAGCTTTACTTCTTCCTGGGCAATGAAATGATTGATACTCATGACCATGGCTTTGGGTGTAGGTTAAATAAGAGTAGACATCCCACCTGCCCTGCCTAAATTGAAGGAACGGGAGATGGGACCATAAGAATCACTTAACACATTCTTTGGGGTGAATTACTTGACCTACAGGAGAGTTTGATGTTGCATTCATCCTGAATGCCATCTGTCACCCTGCAGAAGTAGCCCTGGGGGGCAGGGAGTAAGATAGGATAGGCCAGGAAGACTTGGGAGCATTTTCCATGGCGGTCAAGAAAACACATCAAAAGAACGGCCTTGCTTCCCTTCCTCTGCTCCCGCTGCAATTCCTTGAAGCCAAGGGGAATGACATCACAACAAAACAGAGGAGTTGCCAAGACATACTCTACAAAATGTCCTCACATGGTTACATTTTCTGCAAATTACAGCGTTTGGAGTATAAATCAGAGTAATTGTTTAAATCAGAGTGACTGTTGAAACAGATTTCCAGTGATCAAATCAAAAATGCAATCATTCTGCGGTTCCTCCGGTGCTCGGAGCCCCACATACTTCTGAAAGTGTCGGTTGTCAGTTACACGGAGTGTTTACATTACCATGCTGCCCGAACAGAGAAAATATATATTTTAAGAAGAAAATGTGAATCCAGGGTTACAAGAATGTTTCTCAAACAGCTAAGTCATCTTGTTTCAAGTAAAACCAGATGTTTGCATCAAGAGAAAGCCAATCATTTCTTTTAATTATGCTCAATGGTCAGGCCACCAGGAATACCCACATGTGTACACACGAGCCAGTAGAAATCAAAGGCTTTGTGACAAAGAAAGCAATCAGCAACTCCCAGACCACCAAATGCCATGCCCAGCACCAGCTCTGGGTACAGCTTGTGTACCTGCTCTGGGATAGCACTCAGTAAGGTGAGTCCTCCTTGTACGATAGGCCAGTGTCTCACAGTCCACCTTGATGTGTCCCCCAAAAGTCTGGAACAAGTCCAGCTTCAGAATATATCCTCTACTTCAGACTATTTATAAGGAATATCCTTGGAAAAGATCTTAGGCAGCCTCTCGTCCTCTAATGTGCCGTCTCTGGATATTTTTCTGACCCTAAAGCCTTGGGAATATGAACAAAGAAGGAACCTAGTCCCTTGTCTTTGTTCAAGAGAAACGACGGAGGGGATTCATCTGGTCACACCTCAAGGCGACAGAGGGAAAGCTCACCTACTATCCTGCCCTCTGCTACGATGTCCTGTCGGGTATGGTGGTGCTAGGGAGAAGTTATACCATAGTAAAGGTGGAGGAAGGGTTCTGGAATCCTCTGCTTCCCTGGGAGGATTCCTGGGCTCAATTTTAGAAGAAAATTCATCCACCTGAAAGGAGGCACTAGGCATAGTCTACCTGATAAGCATTGTCGTTTCTGCCGGATAGTGGACTTGACTGGTGGAGTCACAGTGACAAAGCTTTACAAGGTCCCCTGCAACCAAGGAGGGGCCACATTCCCAAGACTTCAGTAAATACACCCACAGCAGACCCTGAACCATATTCCAAGTTGCTGGTAGTTTCTGAGTACTTGTTTTCGTTCCAAATGAACTCCAAAATTGCCCCTAAAAGGATTTAATGGCACAAACCTCATACTCAGGGTTGGGTGCAATTCAGTGGTGAGAGTACTTACCTGATCTGTCCAAAGCTTGCACTCAATCCCAGTGTTGGATGGAAAAAGTAATATTTCCTCTGAGTGTATTCCTCGAGTTTCATTGTTTGGGGATTTAGCCCATAATTTTAGCTACACATTAGTTTCAGGTTTCTTTGACAGATCTTCCTTTCTTGGTCTTTTGTTTTGCATTGCTCCTGCTTCAGGCTTTTCCTAAGCAGAACTAGTCACAGGATCACAGGTAAGTTATATGCGATGTTTAAGGTTTTATTGGGTTAAAATGAAGATATAACCCATTATATCACAAGTATGTACTCATTTTTTGTTTTTATTGTTGTTGTTTTTAATATCATCCTGCTTTGGGAAAGGTTGCTGTAAATGATTTTGTAGAATTCCAGTGTTCCTCTCAAACCTGTAATCATCTCATTTGGTCATATTAACCCTTTAAGTTGCATTGCAATCGATGTTTTGCGTGAGTGCTGCACTCTAATCTGTGTCTCTGTGATGTCGCTGATGTCACTAAGCAAATTTTCTGGTGTCAGGAGACAGTAAGGCCATATTTTGTTCTGTCTCGTTAGAAACAATGGCCATTCCCACCCAAGAGAATAAGAGAGACATTTTCTCCTCGACTGGTTATGAGAGGGTGTGGACAAGAACTCAAATATGCACTTACCACTTCCCCAACATCTTCCTTAGTGCTCCTAACGCTCCAGGACTATTTCTATCTTCTGTCCAAAATGGTTCCAGCCTGGGGAGTTGTAGAAGGAAGTGGATCTCATCATTGTTAAGCTAAGAACCCTGCTTTGAACTCAGCCCTGGAGTCAGACTTGCGTCTATGGAGCAGCTTCTAATGTCTTGACTGCAGTTGACTAGTTATGGCCCCCCAAGTCAAACTCTCAGTGGAGAGTCTTGAAGTCATAAGCAGGGTGAGATCTGTCTAAAGTTTAAAAGCTTTGTGCCTAATGCATTCTCAGGTTTTTCAGAGCCATTGTTGCAATGCCCTGAGTTGACTCTGGAGTGAGGGCTCCTGCCACGCACCTCAGAGTCCACTCACCCAATCTACATCACACGCCAGGGACTGTAACTACAGCTCATCACATCTGAGACTCCGCCCATTCACTCACTGGTTAAATTCTAGCATACAATTATTAAATGCCTACTGAATGCAAGCATCCAAGCTACCAGTTTCCAGGCATTTGAAGATGCATCAGTCATGAGGATAAAGCCCCTGGGCTGTCTGCAGACAATTGGAGCCGGAGTCATGCTTCAGGAGCGTTAAGGGGGAAAATCTGCGGGGAAACTATTTTCCTGACACAAGGTCAGAGACCAAATGAAATTTAATTAGGTCTTTAACGGGAAGTACGTACGGCCAAGTGCAGCGCCCTCAGAAAAGTAATGCAAAGGAGACGTGAAGAGACAATTCGCCCAATTTTCTAACATCAGGTCCCACTCTGTTGGCTTTAAAAAAGATCGTCATTTAGATCTATCAGATGGCTTCCAAGTGTGTAGCCCACAGCTAAGTGCTCTGAAGCAAGTAGGCTCCATCAAACTTTTGACTAAAACTAAATCTCCACTCCATCCATTACCCCATTCCATGGGCCCATATCTTGAGGAGGGTTAGTGTGTTTGTGTTTGTGTGTGTGTGTGTGTGTGTGTGTGTACACTAGGCTGTGCTCACCATCAACCTCTTGGGATCTACCTGCATCTGCCCCCAGTGATAAGGTTACGCCATGAGAGGCCACACCGCATTTCATGGGAGTGCATAGGATTTGAACCCAGATGCTCTTTCTTCCATAGCAAGTTTTCTCATCTACTGAGCCACACCATCTCCCACACTCCACAGAGTGAGTATTTAAATGGGGAGGGCTGGGCATAGATCTCACAATACACATGTGGAGATCCACAAAAATCACCTGGAAACCAACTTCACCTTGACCTTTCTTTTGTTTGGTTGTTGTTTTTTTAATTTTTATTAGATATATTCCTTATTTACATTTCAAATGATTTCCCCTTTCCTGGTTCTCCCCTGGTTTCCAGACAAGAAAATCTGGAAAGTGACAGCCATCAACAAATCCAAGGCTGCGGCGAGTTCCAGAGATTGCCACCAGAGGGCAGCAGGGCACACAGACACCTTTGTTTTCACCATTCAGAGAGAAAGCCTTAGGTGGAAGTGAAGGTAGCATTGTGCTTAAGGCTCTTAGTAAGAACGGAACTCATCACAGCTCAGAACCCCCGCCTCCAACTCCTAACGGAGGGCCCTCCACTTCCCTCCCAGGTCTTAGGAGAGGGAGGTTGTGGTTGGCTTTTATGGGTTTCTTCTACAATTGAAGAAGCTCAGCACCACCCCACCACCACCACAAAGCATGGGATTCCCTAGTAACTCCAAGATGCTCTAACCACCTTACCTCGACCCATAGTTAGAAATATAGCTCACACTTCCATCCAGACCACGCATGTTACATACCACAAAGTGCTAACTGGGAACCAGGCCTGGTCTGAAGTTTAGATGATGACCCGGAGATCAGTTCTCCGATGGACTGGAGGGCCTTATCTCCAGGCACCATGGAAGCCACTCCCCGCAGAAGTCTCGAGGGATCCATTGATGACACATTTCTCTAATCTCAAAGGGAAAATAACCCGACAATGGGTAGCCAAAGCAGTCTCCAGTGCTCCGTTTGCTTCCTCGTTTCTGTGCCGTTCTGTCACGTTTCTCGCTCTGCCAGCAGTCACTCACCTCCGGGAGTTTGGAGATGACCTCTGCCCTCAGATGTCATGTGTTCAGCCCACCCTTGCATGCTGTATGAATCCCAGACCCATGTGAGAGAGAGGAAGAGACAACAAGATGCCAGAAAGCTCAAAGAAGCTCCCCTCTAAAGGGCTTGTGGACAGGAGAGAAGATTTGAGGATAAGGTTTTCACCAGGGGGCAGAATCTCAGAGACGATGCCCAGGAAGAGCCTCCATGACACCCTGCAGCAGTCAGCCAGGTATTCCTTTCTCGACCCATGCTGCAGACTCCCACCCCTACGCTGAGCACGGCTAATGCACCTCCTGGACCTTCCTCCCTGACCCTACTAAGCTGGATCTACTCCACCCTTTCCTTCCAGCTTGTCATTCTGTAGAGAAACAGCTCTCATTGCCGAGGAAAACACACAACTCTAAAGAAAGTCATCAGAGGTCCCCAAGGCAAGGGCTCTGTCCTGAAGACAACCCCAGAACTGGGCACAGTCACTGGTAACAGCTGAGGGCCCCAAAGAGAAAGACGATATAGAAAGAGCTGACGGGTTTGTGCCACATAGAAAGAGCTGACGGGTTTGTGCTACATGGTCAGTGCTGGGTGTCTATGAGATGCCATGGAGTGTATTGAATGCCAAAGCGAAGAAAAGAATAAACTATATGCCAACCATTTGTGTTTCAGGACAGGGGAAATATCATCCGGCAAGACTGGGTGTTTGACACGGAAGGCTGTGTTAACAAGGATACCATCGACTTTTGTCTTCCCAAGCAGGATATCGGACGCTGACTCTCTAAAGGGCAGAGGGGTGAATCTTGCCATCAGAAAGTGGAACTGCAAAGCCAGAATGGGAAGAGCACCCCTAGCCCACCCCTCACTGATCCCAGGGGGATGACGGCCTGGTGTGTGGTCTCTTAGGCGCGCCAGGGCAAACCAACCAGAAGCTCCTGGGCAAAGCGCGGAGTCGGCCACTCTGCCGTGCCTGCCCTCACGGTTCACATCCGAGGGAGTGAGGGAGCTGCAGTGCCTCCTGAATTATGACGTTTGCGGTGGCGCAGGGAGGCAGAGGGAGCTCTGGAAAGCCACAGGCGTTAGACGTCGGCTGGAGTACCAAGGGTAAATTCACATCTTAAAATTGTCTGGACATAACTTCTTAAGAGAGCAATCATTTGTGCATCTATTTCACGAAAACATTTACAAGCAAACCCGCTAGCCGGCATGGGTGGGAGCTTGTGGCCCAGTGGCGAATGCTGGAGCAGAGAACGTGCTCCGAAGTCAGACATCTGTCACAAACAGAGACAAGAAGAAGCACTGGTCTGTATAGAAAAACTGACAAAACTTCCAGAGAGTCCTGAGAGAGCAAAGCTGGAGGTATGAAGGCCCAGAAGGTCTGACTGACAGTCACGCTAACGGCCAAATGGGAAGAGTGTGGACCGTAGACCCCATGACACGCACTTCCCGAATAAGACACGGTGTCTTTCTTGACTCTGAGTTCACCTCCAAAACCTCCCTCACCGCCTCCATTTCACAGATGGCAAAACTGAGATGAAGCCTTTGGCCTAAGATAACACAGCCTGTTGCAGAAGAACAAGGGCCCAACCTGGGGTCTCTTGTTTGACTCTAACCAGTCGCTGCTACTATTCTAAGGGGTTGCACCCTTCCTGTATTTTTCCCCCAATGTTCCAGATATTTCCTTCTTATGAGGTATTAGCATTTCAATGTTTCCTCCTTGGTCCCCTGGTAAAGGCAACTTGAAAGGAGGTCACCATGTTCCCAGCTGCCCTCCGCAAGGAAGAGTTGTCCAACACCACCTGGTCTAGCCTCGCTGTGGCTCAGAGCGCTGGCCTCTGTCCACCGCCTGCCCCAGGGCTTGGCCCTGCCATGGCTCTTCTGCCCTGAGGTTGAAACTGTAGGGCCAGTGCGAAGGAGAGCAGCTGGAGCTCGTGGAGCCCACAGCGCCTGGCTGGTAGTATCTGCCTCTATTTTTATTCACAAAAAAATCTGTTCTGTATTTCATTCTGCTTTGGGGCAAGGAGAGGTCAGCTCTGTTCACCTTTGTTGTAAGATGAGAACACAGCAGGAAATGAAGTGACAGAGAAGCCAACCAGCGAGAGGGAGAAAGGGCAGAACACTGGGAAATTAAAAACCTGTGTTTAGATCAGAGTGGAGGGTGTCAGAGTGCCGCTCCAGGGGGTGGCTCCCCTGGGCTGGGTCACACAGACCGATGTGCGGCTACCACGCATGACAAGTTGCACGTGCAGCCCACCAGTTTAGTGCCGGTGGCCTGACACTCACAGTGACCCATCTAGGGACCCGAAATTGGCCCAAGATTTGGCTGCCTTCCAGTCACCTGTGCCTTCTGCCTCCCCTGGGTCACTGGAAGGAACTCTAACAGGGAGCTGAGCCCACGGCCCAGGAGTCTGCGCGTCATCCACCCTTGTCTTCCTGTAGTTACTGGGTCTGCTCTACATGAAAAAACCCTGAGGTCCTGGCAAAACCAGTCAATCAAGATGGACAGTTGCTTTAAAAACTCCAATCAGGCAGCTCTCCAAAGCCTTGCTCTCACTCCCACGTGATTTCACCTCCACTACATCTACCAAGGGCTTTCTTTAAAAATCCCTCTCCAAAGCCCTCCCTGATCCACAGATACAGTCCGGAGGCCCAGCACCCAAACAAATGCCAGGCTGGCACTGATATTCAACCTTCCTCTGCACTGGGTGAACGCAGAAGCCATGGTTTATTCCACCTAAAGAAACAACCACTGAGAGTCTCTTAAATGCCAGCCATTGAACTCTGCACATACTGGCCCCTGGAACAAGGCTCTACAAAAAGAGGCCCAATAAGAAGGTAAAAGAGTAAACACACACAGCTTATCGTACTAGAAACTGGGAGAGAAAAGCTGTCCCGGTGTTCTCACCGGCACATCCAACAGGGACTCACTTCAGCTAGATGAATCAACAGGGCACTATGGAACCAAAGCACTCTAAAAGCAGTCTGGAAAGCAACCCAGAAAACAGATGGAAGTGTTTGGTTTTATGCTACCATTTGTTTCTTTCAGGAACTAACCGTGATTCCAGGATGTAGGCAGCATGACCGTGGGATATAATGGGGAGCACTTTCAGTTCTGGGGTTCCCCTGGGGAGCACAGCTCAGGTTGTCATTACAGTGAACCACTGCAGGCACCTAAGCCAACAGTTCATTTCTACAGACTCTGAAATTTGAAGTCTAAGACCAGGATGCTGGCAGGGCTGGATTCTGAAGAGGCTTAATCCCTTGACTTCTAGATTGTTGGGTTTTTTTTTCCTTCTATGCATGTCTCATTCTCTTTTCCCTACAAGAGTACAAACAGGGTTGGGCTACAGCCCACCTATCCTAATATCTTCATTTCAAATGAATGACTTCTTCAAAGTAACTCATCTCCCAAAGGAGGTTAGTGGACTCACATATAAATTGGGTAAGAGGGTGTGCAATTTGGTCAGAAACATCTCGTATGTCCAAACCAGGGTGTGGCAGTTTGAATAAGGTGACCTCCATAAGTCTCAAGCATTTAAATACTTGGTCCCCAATTGATGGCTGTTTGGGAAGGATTAGGCCTTGCTGGAGGGGGCGTGCCACTGGGCGTGGCTTTGAGGTTTCAAAAGAATTTCGCCATATTGAGTTAGCTCCCTCTGCTTCCTGTTTGTGGCTTGAGTAGTAAGTTCTCAGCTGTTCCTGCTTCTGCTTGGCCATCACAGACCCTAGCCCTCTGGAACCATAAGCCCAGATAAGCTCTTTCTTCTCTAAGGTGCCTTGGTCATGGTGTTTTATCACAGCAATAGGAAAGCAACTGATACACATGGGATGAAGAGAGGAAGAACAGCAGAGGTAAGAGGCACTGAGCCTGGGAGAACTCTGAGCCGAGGGCAAGTGTCAAGGTATCTTGAATCTCTACTCATTTGTCTGGGTTTGATACTGTGGATTGATGTTAGCAAAATCACCCTTTGCTCTCTGCTCTGCATCTTCCCCTCCTCAGTGAAGAACCAAGAAAAACACAGGGCCCTGCAGAAGAAGGCTGGGGGCATACGGGCGCTATATGTGGCAGTGTGTACAAGGTCTATGAAGAGCACAGATTGTTAGCCCAAGAGGATTGCTGGACTACAACCTCCCAACTGGGTTTCCACCACAGCTGTGGATGATCTGAGGTACAACCATTTGGTATGGAGGATTATTACGGAGCCTCCTTCAGAGACCCATTGTTCCATTTTTCTTTCTTTCATTTGTTTTGCTTCCATCGAGTAACATAGGTGACTCACACCTCTGCTGCACAGCCCTCAAGCCCCTCCTAACTCTGAGCCTACCTTCTGATGGCCACTTTTAAACACATTTTTAAAAAAAGAAAAGAAAAGAAAGACTGTATATCCACTAGCACATCTTTTTAACGCCACTTCAACATACCTCTGTGTCAAATAACACCATCAGATATGTTCTCTCCATCACAAGAGGGAGAACTCTCATCCTCCTGCCCCACCCACATGCATGTACACACTCAAGAGCATACATTCAAGGGGCTAGTCAGGTCGAAGGAGGGAAAACCATGCCCTAATCCTTACTCACGAGCACTGCACCAATCCCAACAACAACAGCCACACCCCAAGTACCATGAGTATTTGCTGGCATCAGCCCCAAGAGCTCAAAGAGCAGAAATCTTCTTTAGGTAAGACCTGCCTTATCTTAGATCTTAACTTAGCCAAACTGTTGAATGCCCTGATTCTCAACACAAGCTTTTCCTAGCACAATCAATATAGTCACCTTGTACGTTCCAAATGGCATAGAAATTGAAAGGAGATAATCCCTGGGCATCCTCTCAGCACCTGCTGCTACTCAGTGTCCAAAGCACCTATAACATTCAGAGCAGCATCCATCTGCCATGGATTACTGTGCATCCATACATTAATTACTTCATATGTGAGTGTGCTGCGACCACATCAAGAGAAGAGGCCATACATTAATTACTTCATATGTGAGTGTGCTGCGACCACGTCAAGAGAAGAGGCCATAATCATCTGGGACTCGGGACTCCGGGATTCTCCATCCTGCCTTTTGCCTCCAACACAGACAGGGCTGGGTGTGAGCTTCTTCAGCGGAAAGTTATCTCTGGGATTCCTTCCGGTTCCTAAGCATGTGGATGCTGCGCTTCTCGAGCTGACAATACCTAGTGCTCACTTTGGGGGAAAGAGATTACTCTGGGAAAGAGATTACTGTGAAAGTTGTAAACATAGACTGATAATACCTTTGTACTTATATTGGACACACTAATCCAAAGCTAAGTGAATAGCTAGACTTTAGCAAACTTTAAATGACAAAAAAAATCAATAAGCTGAGAAGTTCCTATCCCCCAAAATGTGCCTCAGGGCACATACTTTCGTTTTATCTTTGTAACCACATGGCATTTTGTCCAGTTCTTCAAAGAGAAGAGTAGTAGGTCAGAGGGTTCTCTCCTAGTCACCCTCGGTGTTACCAGTGCTTGGGATCTAAACCAGGTATTCCAGAATCTTGGCCTCGTATTCAAGGAAACAAAAGCCCACACAGATTACAAAGTAGCAGGAAAACTCTATTTAAAGCAAAGCAATAGGAAAGATCAGAATCAGAGACCAGCAGGCTATGTGGTTGAAAATATTCAAGGGTTAGTCTTCCTGACTTCTTTTTATGGGGTTCAAGAGGAAGAGGATCTTAGTCACTAGGATCTAGGTCGTTCCCCATTTTGAATGACAGATTAAGTTGTTTCTTTACTGTGTATGCCCTTCCCATGATGCACCTGATTTTAATCATATGCACACTCAACTATGCAAAGGCATCAGGCGATAAGTAAGGGACTCTCCCTAAAAGCTCACGTGAGGGTTCAGTCTCACCATTATTACCCATGCACTCAAAATCAGGTCAAGCTGAATCAGCCCATGGCTGAGTGATAGACTTCCACTTTTGAAAGCTGCTGTATGTGCATGTCCGTGCAAGTTGGTCCAGATCTTGTCAGCAGATCGCTGGGTGCATGGTTTGGACAGCGCCCTATGTACACAGTACTTGTACATAAGATTCTCTGGCCTGCCAAATGCGTGATTATAAGAGAAAGGTATAGACAGCCTAAGCCTAGTCGAAGGCTGCTAACTTAGGCTTGCCCATCTCAACAGAACACTTGTAGTTCTCAGCCAAAGGTCCCAGGGAAATAGGTGGCAAATCAGAGAGCAAGTGTGCGTGATTGTCAGAGATCTGACCTCTCTCTCTCTCTCTCTCTCTCTCTCTCTCTCTCTCTCTCTCTCTCTCTCTCTCTCTCAAAATCTGCACCATGAGTCCCTGTGAGAGCTTTGGGTGCAGAGAAGGTGGTAGACTTCACCTGGCTGCTTGGGATGGTTGAGATAGCATCAGCTGCCCTTTGACCCTTTAGGACTCACTGATAGATGCCACTGGGGCTCATGGGAGGGGACTGAGGGGTGAAACTGAACCAAGAGTCCTGAGAAACCTTGTGGTACTAGCAAAAGTGAGCTAAGACTCAGTCTTTTGCTGTTGAGTTCGGGGGTGATTTGGATTAACGGGGCTCATGCACAGAAAGGTGCTGGTGAAGACCTCTCTATTCGTGCCCCAGTGCTTTATGAGTTAATGCCAACAGGAGGCTTTTAGAGGCCAAGGAGGACATTTAAGTCCCTTGAGTGGTCGGTCAGGTAGGATCACTTTGGCACTTCCTGCTTGATCCGTCCTAATTAATTAAAGACTATCCAACCAGTATGACTGAGAACCCACAGGTCCTAAAATACCAGGTGTCGCAGACTCCGAGGAGGGCGGCCTTTGCTGGCCTGTGGATGCTGGTGGCTCTTGGAAGCCCATGAGCTATTTTCAAGGCTTTTCTGATGTTAAGGCCAGAAAATCATCATGTGCCCCGTCTGTTTTTCTCTCTGACTGGCCAACATGTTAAGTCCCAGGAACAAACCAAATCCCAATTGTGAATTTCTAGGTCACAAGAGGCCATGGATTAATCAGGCTATTTACAAAACCCTGTCAACACACGCCAGAGGGAACAAGACAGCTGATGCCAGTGACATTTTGTGGATTTCTTGTAGCATGTTTTGACCATCCTTTTCTTATTAAACATTCAAATCCTCGTCATGTCCTCTAACACGGGGTTCTGCTGTCTGCTCACCCGCTGAGGACCAGTAATCCAAGACACATGCCTGGAGCCACACAGAGCCGAATGCCCCCAGGGCCCAATTCCAACCCAGCATGCACACTGCACACACAGCAGGCCTTCCGCCGTGCCAGTGCTCCCAAGAGTGCACTGAGAGATGCTCCCCTGGGAATCAGTCCCTCAGCACCAGCCTTTCCTACAAAACTATTTTCCCATGGCTTCCACGCAGAGGGCCTGCTTATTAGAAGGACTTTACCACATTACCAGGGCAGGTGCTATTCTAATAATCAGGGTTTAGCATTAAAACAATGATATCTCCCTGTCATGATTAATCTTCATCGTCAACTTGTCTAGATTTGAAGTCATCCAGAAGACTGGTGAGGTATGACCCTAGATTTGTCTATGGGACTGCTTCTGGGCAAGACCCACCCTGAATGTGGACTATGCCATCTCAGGGGCTAGAGCCCAGAAAGAATAAAAGAGGAAAGGAGAAAGGCAGGCAAAGGGAAGCATTTCTGTCCCTCTGCTTCCTGGTTAGCCATGAATAAGGTATCTTCTTCCCACTACATATTCCCATAAATATAATGCCCTGCTTAGGTACATGCAACCAAACAAGAGTGGATGGATGGATGGATGGATGGATGGATGGATGGATGGATGGATGGAAATGTTTGAAACCATGAGCCTAAACAAATTCTCCTCCCCTAATTTGTTTCTGTTAGGTGTCTGGTCACACTAGTGAGCATAGAAACTAAGACCATTCCCTTCCCATAGAGGGAAGAGGCTCACACTGGCCACATCTGTGACCCAGTGTTGGGCCCTGGTCTCAACTCTAATGCCCCCATTGACCAACTAGATTTTGTTCACCTCCTCTCTCTGGATGCCACACTATCAGTTCTGTAAAGTTGTAACCTTGATTGTAAAAGTCATATTCCAACGACACCCTTCCTCCAGATTCCAAGACTCAGTGGCACTGTGCTGGAGCTGTCTTGGGTAGCTTCTGATGAATACGTGTTCAGGAATGTCGCTCAGGCCGAGGCTTAGAAGTTGGCATTTCACAATTTCCTGCGTGTAAGTGTATTTATGCCAAGGACATTGACAAACAAGGAGCAAACATAAAGGCCTCCTCTGTCCTCTCCACCAGGAAGATGGTTTATTTGCTTTCCAGAAAGGGTCATCGTAACCATAAAGAGAGAGACTTCCTCTCAGGACCCTTAGTTACATAGGACAGAAGTCAACACTGAAAGACCTAAGCAAAGATTGGCTGTTACGAAAAAGTAGTATTTGGATAGTCGACAGAACTCACAGGAAATGTGTAAAGCTGAGACCAGGAAACAGGCTTGAACCCAGGGCAGCAAGGCAGAAGACACCCTAAAATTCTCAGGACCACTGCAATGGATACTGGTCTCAGCCCCACCCACCCACCCACCCACCCACTGCACACTTGGCCATAGGCACAGCCAGCCCTCTTTAACAGAGAACACCCTAAAACATTCTTATGCCCTGGCCTCCCTTGATCCCATTCTAAAGAGATGCCTTTGATTGACAGGCTTTAAGTCACAGGTCTATCCAGTAGTCAGTGTCACAGAAAGCATTTCCTCTGTGGTTCCTGCTTCTATAGCAGAAGACTGAGACTGGTCTTGATTTGTTCTAAAGGGACAGTGTGCTAAAAGTTTCACTGCCGGAAAAACTCTACTCAAACCTGCTGACTACAGAGCTGATGGGCCCCAAGGCAATTTTTTTAAAAAGTCTCTCTCAAATATTTTCCCCACGTCCACATAGCAATAATTTTACAGCTAATTTTTTTTAATGCATAGATCTCTCTCACAACCAGCCCTGCCCTTCCTGAACCCCTTGACCCCAGTGGTATCTCAATCACACACACACACACACACACACAGAGTGAGAGAGAGAGAGAGAGACAGAGACAGAGACAGAGACAGAGACAGAGACAGAGACAGACAGAGAGACAGACACACACACACACACACACACACACACACACACACACACACGCACATCTACACCCGTCAGTGTGGAGCTAACATTTCCCCCCTCCCCTCTCAATTTGGTTCAACTGACAGAGCAGGAGTGACTCTTAATCACATGCATTAGTGTAAGATTTAAGCATGGATAATACAGAACAGCAGGTAACCCCCCAAAAAAATCTTTCCATGTGGCTCCAGGATATAACATATGAGTCATTAATTATACAAAGAATTAGAATTGCCTATGTAAATTGTGACCACAAGCTGGATAGTCACAAGGCTGCCAGTCCTCGATTCCATGCTAACTTTCAGCTATATAAATTAGAACACCAGCAGTACCCAGGGAGCTGTGAAGTACACAGTGCAACTGTATGTTGAGGCTATTAGGGACTATTAGGAAAAGGAGAGGGAATGAGGAAATAATGAGCAAAATATCACATAAGTTTTATTTTGGCAGTAGGAAGAGACAGTGCGTGGTGTGATATATAAAACGTTAAGGAACACAGAACATACAAACACCTATAGCAGGCATCCCCACGTTCATCCAGATTCACATTATTTCAAATAAGGAAATCAGAGGAAGACGAGTAAATGTCTCCGCGTTTAATTATGCTTATGAAAAACAGAAAGCTCAAGGTTGTCTGATTATCTCGGGATGGGCTGGTGGGCAGAGGGAGGGGCTGTGAACAGACAGGTGGGAAATAAACCGATGTGGTCCTCAGTCGGCTGAGCCCAGAGGGGGCCAGTGGAAAGGAGCGCACAGCCTGCTCTGCTCCCCGGAAGGCATGTTCCCTTATAACATGAGAAAGGAACTTTACAGAGTAACAAGGACCTGATGCAGGAAGACTTTGGTCTCTAAGTGATCCCACGTTTGCAGCCTGGGGTTGATTTTGATCAGAGGAGAGGAGGCAACGTGCTATAAACGCTCCTTCTTCAAGGCCACAGCTACAGGCTCGCCTTGACTTCCCAGTCATCTCAAGAGAGGCAGAGGCCCAGCAAACCCAGACTTAGGGCATCCAGGAAGCCTTCGATGGTCTGCTCCGAGGCCCATACATTTCTGAGAGGGAGGTATTGTTTCCTGGGCTGTTGGCTCACTGGAAGCAAGCTGGGCTTGAATTGTAGTGAGCCTAAAATAAGTCCTGCGTTTACAGTCCTGGTATCCCTGATATCAGGGAGGGTGCTGATAGTATCTTCCTCTTCTGGTCCGGCCAGGTTCTCCAGCCCTCAGGAATTCCTTCCTCACCACCTCCCAAAGCTTCTCCCTCAAAGCTTGCCGTGCCTTTGGAGTAATACATTGGGAGCATGGGCATGGAATATAGGTAGATATAGTAGTGGTTTGAATATGCTTGGCCCATGGGAAGTGGCATTATCGGGAGGCGTGGCCTTGTTGGAATAGGTGTGGCCTTGGAAGAAGCATCACTGTGTAGGCAAGCTTTGAGGTCTCTCATTGCTCAAGCTCCACCCAGTGCAGGGGAGACCCTCCCGGATGCCTGCAGAGAACAGTCTCCTCCTGGCTGCCTTCGGATCAAAATGTAGACCGTTCAGTTCCTTCTCCAGCACCTCATCTGCCTGCAGGCTTCCCTGCTTCTGGCCATGAAGATAATAAATAGACTGAACCTCTGAAACTGTAAGCCAGCCCTAAATAAAGGTTTGCCTTTTAAGAATTGCTTTTGTCGTAGTGTTCTTCACAGCAATAAAATTAACTAAGACAGTGGCGGGGACTTAAATTTTCGCTGCAGTCTGTTGTGCCCTTTGGACTTTATGTCAAGTATACTCATTAACGAAACTAAAATCTGCCGAATCCTGGGAAGAGGGTCAGAGCTTACTCTTAGAAGACCTAGACCATCCAGCTCCCTCCCTTGGCCTATTTAGCTTAAATCAAGCTGCTCAGTGTCTAGGTTGAGTGCAAAACATCTTTATCTTCACGGGTCCTGACTTGGCCCAGGTGGTTGAGGGAGATAGGAAAGGGCTCTTGTATTCCTTCAGAAATACTGCTGAGTAACTGTGACTAAGTATTTTCCTGACAGTACAGCCAATAGCAAATTTTCTCCCATGAAGCTAGCCCAGGCCCTAGCCAGAGGAGCCATCCATGCAGAAGAAAAAAATAAAAGAGCAAATCTCAGGTGCTGTGTGAGGTAGTCAGGGTTCTGTAGGTCAGTGGTTCTCTACCTGTGTGCTTCAGCCACTTTGGGGGGACTGAATGACCCTTTCACAGAGGGGTCACATATAAGATATCCTGCATATTAGATATTTACATTATGATTCACTTACAGTTATGAAGTAATAACAAAATTATTTTATGGCTGGGGGGGTCACCACATGAGGAACAAACTGTATTAAAGGGTCACAGCACTGGGAAGGCTGAGAACTCCTGCTCTAGAGGAGCAAAACCAACAGAAGACATACTATTTGAAAAGAAAGTTCTTATTGTGGCTTACACGATGTGGTCTGAGTAGTCCACGGGCAACTGTCTCACACAAGAGACACAGAGGATACAGTATTTGCACGGTCCATGAGGTTCGCTGTCTCAGCAGTCCCTGTCTGGTGGCCGAGGGCATGGGGACTTCTGGAAACTGCTTGTTCTCATTCCACACTGAGAACAGGAACAAGCCGGTTCCAATATTAGCAAAGAAATCAGCAGCAACAGGGTAGATAAATTTAACAGCGAGAGTGAAAGCCAGGTGATCGAATATGTGAACAGCTTTCTCTCTTCCATTTCCGTGTATCTGTGTTACCTCGCAGAGGTGCTGCCTGCATGTAGGGCAGGTCTTCCCCAACCCATTAAGACAACCAGGACAATCCCTGCAGTCAAGCCTACAAGCCAACCTGATCAAGGTAATCCCTCATGCAGGCTCTTTCCAGAGGATTCTGGCTTGCGTTAAAACTAACAATCACCTCAGATGAGTAACCTTTGTGTTCTAGAAGATTCTAGAAAGTGTCTCAGGCCATTTTTTTAACCATCTATCCAGCCTCTGCCTTTTACTTAGTTCTGCCACCAAAATTCTCCCTGACTATGAATCCATTATGTCATCTGCAGATACTATAAGGACCGTGAGGATGAGGAAGGTCCTTCCCCAACTCAAGGTGAAGTTTTTGAACTAAATATGATGTGATGCCTTGCTGTGAGGGAGCAGAATATGTGGAGGCTGGTTTGGGAAGGGGTTATTTTTGGAACTGAAGCACTTCAGAAGGACAGAGAAAGCCTTGTGGGCCATCAAGATAATGGATCTGAGTAGCCAGACTCCAAAATAAACTTATTAAAGGATCAAGTGTAAAGAGAAATCCGAGTCAAGGACATGCCGGCCAACTCCAAAGCCAGGACTGCACCATGATTAGTGTAGACTCAGGCGGCTGAGGGAAGGATGCTCCTGTCTTAAAGCTCAGACTATGTATTCCAAAGCTTCAAGGAAAAGGGCCTTTGATCCCATGGCTGCCCGATAGCTCATGGCCTGCTACTGTGGCTGGTGTTAAATCACCCTGTGAAGAAACCATGGCAAAAAGAAACTGCTGGAGCTGGCCATCCATCAAGGGAAAGCCTTGGTGCCAAAGCCCCACACTTGGCATCTCAAGCTGCTGTGAAAGAGAAAGTACCAGAATGCAAGATGGCAGCAGAGACAGGAGCATCTCTCACCACCTGGGAATCAGAATGGGCCATTGGAGGGGAAAAAATTACAAAGTGTATGTCAGCCTCAAAGACAGCCACTTCATGGCTCTGGAATGAGAGTTATCTATGTGGACACACATACATGATTATACATATGGACATACAGATATGAGAACCTACACATGAATCATGGCTGCTTTGGGCTTGTCTGGCTCTGGGCAGCAATGTCAGGAGCATGGGGTGAAGCCATAGAGCAGAGGAGGGGAAATGGCATCCTAATGACCTGGTAGCACTTCAACAGAGACTCGAGACTTCTGTCCCCTCCCTTCCACTGTCAGAGCTCCTTGCACACACACGGTCCACTCTCACTCAGTCCAGTTTATCTCCACGCTACAAGTAGTTACAAGCCTGCAAAACGGGGCCTACAGAGGCATGACAAGTACCATAAATGTTTCAAGCATGAGGCTCACGGGACCAGCAAGCTGGAGAGTGTGTGGCCATCAAACACACTCAAGCTCAGATTTGTAATAAACACCATGCTGACAAAATAAAGCATACCACATGTATGCTCTACAGGCTGTGAGCTCCGCGGGGCTGGTTACAGCGGAGAGCGAGGTTCAGACGAGTAGAGCGGGAACGGTGCATTCATAGCACCACAGTTAATAACTACAAAGTTCTCTGGGGAGAGAAGGAGGGGAGCGTGGGAGCCTTCTCAACCATCTCAGGACGGCAGTACTATCGTGGGTTTTAGGTGAAGAAGGGCAAGCATAAAGATGCTTGGAAGTTGCTCCAACTTGGGGCAAGTAAGAAGTATCGGTCAGAACTCGAACTACTACTAAAGCAGGCTGCTTGTGAATTCAAAAACTACAGGGGACTGACTCAGCCATGCAAGGGCATGTCTGATAATGACCCTGGATGTGTCTCTACGAAGTAAGCTAGAAGTCCCATCGCATCCCTTCAGAGAATGGATCCCGGTGAAGAACTTCTTTCCCCACAGGGTTGGCTTGGTAGATTATCTGAATAACAACTCTGTTCCCTGGTTTTCTCTGTGCACATAGACATGGTGACCAACAACAGCCAATGTCTTTCTGACTTTAGAGCCAAGATTTATGACCTGACTTTGGTACAGTCCCTAAGTCATAGTGTCACTTCTTGGAGTAGGATTAGACTGAAGGAGACAGTCACTTGAGTTCCTCTCGTCCTACAAACCCTAGTGAAGAAAAAGAAATAGCAAGACTTGACTCAGAGAGTTTGAATTGTTATAACAAAATAGATAAACTAGATGACTTAAAGAACAAATATGTATCACAGTTCTGAAGCTGCCAACAGATCCTTTGTCTGGTAAGGCTGTGAAGACGTTCTTCCTGGTTTGTAGATGGGAAGCTTCCTATTATATGTTCATAGTGATGGAAGGATAGAAGGACCTTAGTGTTCTCTTCTTCCTATCCTGGAGGCCTCGCCTTCATGGCTTCATTTAAGCCTATTTACCTCCAAATACCGTGATATTGGGGAAATGGAGCCTCACCGTTTGAACCCTGGGAGAATATAGTCAGTCTGAAGCAGTGCTGATGAAGGAGCAAGACCCACCAGCTGCTGGACAAGGCATCTTGACGCAGCACTCCATGTTTATCGCACCCTCGCGACATACCCCGCCTCCCCCTTCCTTTCCCTCTGACCACCTGCTTGCTGGCTAAAGGCTTGCATTGTAATTCTGGGGAACCTCAATGCTCTCTTCCAAGTCTCCATTCCCAGACCATTGCGTAGCCTGAGCCTTCACACCCATTCTTTAGGGAGAGTGAAGACTTTGAGCATAAGCCAGAGGGTAACTGGAAACCCTGTGCTCCTGTAGTTCCCAGATTCACCCACTGGGGACCTGCAGATTCTCGCCTGTTAGTGCACTCATTTTGCTAACAGCCAAATCAGTGTCTTGAACCTGAGAAACACTGACTCTTGTTTGGTGCTTGGAGTTCCAGGGTGTGAAACTGTAAGTTGATCTCCTTCATCCTCCTCCTGCACCAGAGAGAGAGTGTGTGCTAAGAAATTAGAGACGCTGCTTTCCAAAGCACACAGCTGGCCCTGGATAGCTTCCCAGCCCTGCTGGAGAAGGAAGGGCAAGCCATTCCACAAGGACCATAAGCAAAGGGTTGCAGTCCGAGGAATCCTGCAGCCCTGGGTCCCTGTCAGTCCCACGAGTAGGTACCTGGACTGGACACTAGTGCCTGGTGGTTACTCAGCCTCTCTAATGAACATAATCAGGACCACACTACAGCCAAGGATTATTGAAGTGATTAGAAAGCCAGGTGTATACTGCTCTTCAAGAAACTTCTCCAACCAGATAGCTACAATTATTTCTTCTGAATCTAGGGATTGGGTAGGCTCATTCAGACAGTACTCCTTCAAGTTCCCACAGTTAAGCAGTGACTGGGGCAGGAGATGTCCTAAAAATTCCCTTTCGTCACAGTCCAGTTGTTAAAGGACCTAGGACCTCTACTTGTGGCTGTCCCTAGCACCTCAAACATTCCCTCTACGAGTGGACCAGACATCCTTCCTTTAGTCTGTATTAAGGTTATAGTCTGTGATGGGACATACACAAGTAAAAAGGCTTAGGTGATGCTGTCCCCTGTCACCTCCTAAGGTCTCACTCAGAAAGTTGTGCTTCAAGACTGAGAAGAACTGAAGAACCTTGGGAGCTGGCGGGAGGCAAAAGGAGAGACGGACTAAGAACACTTCAGTACACACACAGAGAGAGGTCCACTGGAGGGGATTCCTACCGCCAGAAACTTGACCGTGCTGGTGCCAGCTTTGGAGCTGTGATTCTTCCCAAGGCTCGTGCCTAATTTGTTTGTGTTTGTTCTGTTCTGTCATGATGCCAAACTAGAGAGCTGAAAGCAGTGTTTCGGAGCTCAGAATAGAAATGGAAGGGAGGGGAAATATCCAGGATGAGCTAACTTCCCCACCTCTGATAAACATTTGTTCATCCCATAGGAGCTTGAAATTGATCTTTAGAGGGTTTGAACAGACAAGCCACTCTGCATTTGGGACGCAGGGCAGGGTAGAAAGCTACCACTGGCTTCCTTTGACGATATCTAGGGGCTGATAGGATCATTCATAAATTTAAAAAAAAATAGGAGGTATTGAGAGCCACCCAAGCAGGACAAATATCAATACCTGAGAATATCAAAGCATTCAAGCTGTCCCCTCAGCAAGGAGCAAGCCAAGGACATAAGGAATTGAAATTAGAGTTAAGCAAATACCCCACAAAGAGCACGGAGAGGAGTATGAAGCAGTCTGCCTTCACTGGGCTTCAATCATTATAAAGGTCTGTGATTTGCAAAGAATGATACCCCAGATTCAAATAGTATGCAACAACAGAGTGTTCAATCTGCAGTGAACCTGCCTGCAGGGTCTACCATGCATCAGGATGGAAGACAGAGGTGTGGACCTGGCAGGGTCATTTTAACTCCTGGTAGGATAGGAGTGGGTGACGTTTACTTTTCTTTCCCTTGATTGGTTGGTTCTATCTCCAAGGCTATAGGTGCCTTTGTGATTGGCTAAGGCTCTTGGGGACTTGGGTGGCCTTTGATGACTAGCTCTTCTTGGCTCAAGCTAGGTGGTGGGGCAGCTTGCTGATTGGCTGCCTGTGACGGGTGGTTTTATATCTGGAATTGACTTGTTTCAGACTTTTCCAGTTCTGAGAAAAAGAAACTTGGGCCTAGTCTTCCAAATTGCCAGTTTGCAGCCTGTCATGGAATCAGCCTGTCCCTGGCTTACTCAGTCCTCTGACGATGTGTTTAAAATCAGACTTGATGTCTGTTCAAATAGAAGTAATCCTAAAACAGATTATCCAGGACCCACCATGTGCTAACCACTGTGCTAAGTGGTTTCTGTGCATGTTTCCCTTAATTCTCTTAAGATCCCTGCAAGGGGCTCTCAACTTCTTCTGAGGAAATTGAAGCTCAAAAAAAAAGTGTTTCATAATCAACAATCAAGTCATGGAGCCAAACAACAGTTACCTAGTACATGCCATGGCAGGGTCACAATGACCCCGTGGTTCTGGTACTGGTCCTTCTTCTCCAAGAGTACACAAGGCTAAATGTGGTTGCTAACGTAACTCTACCTGCAATCAACAAAGACCTCAAGCTGCCAGCCACTCTGGCCAAGGATTGCCTTTTTTTTCTGAGACAGGGTTTCTCTGTGTAGCCCTGGCTGACCTGGAAATCACTCTGTAGACCAGGCTGGTCTCGAACTCAGAAATCTGCCTGCCTCTGCCTCCCAAGTGCTGGGATTAAAGGTGTGCGCCACCACTGCCTGGCTAGGGATTATCTTAATCAGATTATTTGAGGTGGAAAGATCCACCCCAAATCTGAACCATACCTTCAAGTAGAAGTCCACAAAAAAAAAAAAAAGATATGAGAGAAAGAAACTGTATTTGGCCTGCTCATCCTCATTCTAGATGGCAAATTCATCTCCTCTGATGGTGGTGCTGGATTCCAATGTCGCCTGAAACACAGCAGCTCTCTAGGAGTCCACTTAGACTATAGCACCAGATTGGAACTGGCGAGACATCCAATCTCAACAACACTAGATTCTTATAAACTACTCTAATAAATCATGTGTGTGTGTGTGTGTGTGTGTGTGTGTGTGTGTGTGTACACACATATCCAGTCTATCAAATCCATCCCTTTAGAGAACCATGACTAAAAAACACTGAGTGACTTTAAGGCCAAACACAGCTGGTGAGTGTAGAGCAGAACGTTACGCTCTTTCCACTGTTTCAAGGGCTCTTTGGATGGGAGAAGGAAGAGTTGTGGTGGTGGTGGTGGAAGGTGGCCTTCAGCTCAGGCTGGACTAGTGCAGTCCTGAGGAGGAAATAGGAAGGGACTTGGAAGCAGAGCTCAGCACCCCTCCCTCCTGAAATGGCGGAGAAAGGAGGTCGTTCACAGGAGTGCGGGGCAGCATGGGAGCCGGGCTAACCATCCCTCCGCCAGTTCTCATGTGAAAAAGAAAATCACCTTGCCATTGTCTGCAATTATGTACCCTGAAGGGGGAGGAGGGCAGATTCCTCCTAAGAGCTAAACACCTGCTTTCCTCACCCTTTCCTTCCATCTGGCCGGGCACATGTCTCCTGTTCCCAGGGCTGTTTTAAAAGAGCGTCTTCCTAGCTAGTTGGGTCCAAAGAAAACATTCATTTGATTACAAAAAGAGGAGCATCTGCTCGCCTGGATTTGTGGGAGAGCCCATAATCCCTGCATTTTACCTCCTATTAGCCTTCTTCCCCAGGAAAGAAATGTCCTGCTCTTTAAAGTTGAGGCCATAAAACTGTGACAGCTCTCCTGCAAACAGAGCTGAGTCCGGAACATGAAACAGCTCTTCAGATAAAATATACAACTCAGGTGTGGGAGTGGAGAGCCAGGGGTCTTAAAACTCAATCAGTCGCCAGTAACATTTGGTTTGATGGATCTTGCCCGGCAGTTCTCTACTGTAGAGCTTCGCTGATTCCAACATTTTGGACATATTTCCCATTAGCCCTTTATTTGAAAATTTTATGCTTCCCCTCATAAAAACTTGCAGCAGATTAATGTGCCTGGGATGTTTATTTGTAAGTCCAGCTGGTCTCCCTTCAAGTTGTTTTCATCGTTGAGTTGCCCGAGTGTACCCTTTGTGGAGCAGCAAAAGGGTGGTTCTGTAACCTGGCAACCAGCATCCATGTTAGATAGACAAGAAGGCTGTGTGAGAGCCGGGGCGGACAGGGTGGATGGTGGAGAGAATACTGAATGGTCTCTGAGGCTTACCATGCAGTGAGGTATTGAAAGTTTCCTTTTATTGGGTCCCACCATCCATGATAGGAGTGAGATATGTATATGTGTTAAGAACAAAGAAGCCCTGAAGGGGCCCTGCATCCCCCAGAGTAACTTACCCTGTGGGTTCCTCTCTTCAAGAGGGAACTATCCTGGCTTCACTCAGGAGAGAGCTCTGCTTTGAGCTGAAAAGGAGAATTGAGTTCTTTTTTTAAAAGATGTATTTACTTTTTTTTAATTTATATGAATACACTATGGTTGTCTTCAGACACACACCAGAAGAGTGCATTAGATCCCCATTACAGATGGCTGTGAGCCAGCATGTGATTGCTGGGATTTGAACTCAGGACCTTCAGAAAAAGCAGTCAGTGCTCTTAACTGCTGAGTCATCTCTCCAGCCCTGAGAACTGAGTTCTTAGCAGGGTTTTCAGTACTAGTCTCATGTCAAATAAACAAATGTCTCTTCTCTTATTAGATATTTGGTAATCAAAAGTAAATCTAACTCTGTTCCATTCTTTCCTCTAACCACAGTTTCCATTACTTTTATACTAAAGATGAACAAACCTATTAAATGATGAAGACTAGGTCTTGTATGTATATGCATGCATGTCCATATGGACAAGTGTGTGTGCATGTGTGTGTGTGTGTGTCTGTGTGTGTGTGTGTGTGTGTGTGAGAGAGAGAGAGAGAGAGAGAGTTCACTTTTTATTAAATTTATTTATTTATTCACTTTACATTCAAGTATGCTCCCCTCCTTCAAGTAGATAGATCCTCTCCATTCCACCCTCCCCTTATCCTTTGAGAAGGGGAGCCCCACTCTAGAGATCATACTCCCCACTAGCCCCCTCTCATGGCACACAGAGTTGTTGCAGGACTAGGCACATCCTCTTCCACTGAAGTCAGACAGGGAAGTCCACTTAAGGGAACAGGATCCACAGGCATAAAGGCAACAGATTCAAGGACAGCCGCCATGCCTGTCATTGGGGGACCCGCATGAAGACCAAGCTGCACACCTGCTACATATGTGCAGGGGGCCTAGGTCCAGCCCATGCTCACTCTTTGGTGATTCTGTCTCTGGGAGCCCCTGTAGGTCCAGGTTGGTTGACTCAGTTGGTCTTCCTGTGGAGTCCCTGTCCTCTCTGGGTCCCTCAATCTTTCCCTCAACTCTTCCATAAGACTCCCCAAGCTTCACCTAATATTTGGCTGTATCTCTTTCCATGGGCTTCTGGGTGGAGCCTCTTAAGAGGAAAGTTATGCTCTAGGCTCCTGTCTGCAAGCATAACAGAGTATCATTAATAGTGTCAGGGATTGGTTCTTGCCCTTGGAATGGGTCTCAATTTGGGACAGTCAGTGTCTGGCCATTCCCTCAGACTCTGCTCTATCTTTGTCCCTGCACATCTTGTAGTCAGGATACAATTTGGGTCGAAGGTTTTGGGAGTGCGTTGCTAGCCATGGGGAATCCTGCCTGGCTATAGGAAGTGGCCCCTTCAGGATCCATAACCCTCCACTCCATATCCCATCTGGGGCCTCCCTATCCAGGACTCTGGCATGTTCTAGAAATTCCACCTGTTTCTTCTGCCCCATCACTGATAAATATTCAGTTGGCCTCTGTTATCTAGAGATAACACTACCCTTTCATTATGAGAAAGCTCGGCTTTCTGCTTGGCTCTCAAATCTCTTAACAGTGAATGACTGCAGTTTGGGGCCACACACCCGTTCGTTTGTGAGATTTGAGAGTCGAAACTGGTTCGAAAGTTTAATTTTCTGCCTCTTAACTGAACCGATGCCTTCTTGATCAGTAAGACCACTACTTAGTGGTGTTTGTCAAACATAACAGTCGCTAAGCAGTTTTTTTTCTCCTAAAAGAATGTATTGGGGATGGGGAGATGGCTCAGTTGGAAAATGCTTGCCTTCTAAACAGGAAGACCTGAGTCTGGGTGCCAAGAAGCTGGGTGTAGTGCTGGGGGAGTAGAGACAGGAAGATGTCTTGAGCTAATTGGCCAGTTGACCTAGTAAGATCAATGAGCTCTGGGTCCAGGGAGAGATCCCATCTCAAAAAAATAAAAATTCATTTGTGAGGGCATCTGATATCAACCTCTGGTCTACACACACATACACGCATGTACACACACGTGCCCCCACACAAATATATGCATACATGCATCACGTACACACAAGACAACCTTTGAACATATGTGGCTGGATGCCACTAAATAGTATCCGCTATCAGTCAGCTAGCATGAGGGAATATAATTCAGTGATTGAACATTTAAAACCACCTGTACAGGTTATGGTGAGATAAGTTCCCCTCCCTTTCTTTATTCCTCATAAGGCTTAATGCCCACCCACCCCCTTCCTTTGTCATTGGTGCTGAAAGTCCCTCTGAGTGTCAAGAAATTCTGGCAAGCCTCTAAAATCCAATAGATCAAAAGGCAGTGTCTTAGGTTTTATTGCTGTGAAGAGATACCATGACCACTGTAATTCTTACAAAAGAAACCATTTAATTGGATCTGACTTACAGTTTGAGAGGTTTAGTCCATTATCATCATGGTGAGAAACATGGCGGTCTGCAGGCAGACGTGGTGCTGGAGGAGGAACTGAGAGTTCTGCATCCTGACCTGCAGACAGCAGAAGGAAGACTGAAACACACCGGGTGTAACCTGAGCATGTGAGACCTCAAAGCCCACCTCCTCGGTGATGCCACACCTCCTCCAACAAGGCCACACCTACTCCAACAAAGCCACCTCCTAATAGTGCTGCTCAGTGTGTTCAAGCCTTCACAGGAAATAAGACTAAAGACAATTGTTGCCATTTAAGAATTTTCAGTCACTTAAGGAGAAAATATGTACAGTGTTGGCATAAATAACTTGTTTAAAATACTGAAGACAGTAGCAAGGAAGTAATCTTAAAAACCAAGACACCCCATTTTATTTGCTAGACAGAAGACTGACATAGCAAGCAGCTAGGGCCAGGGTCATATCACACTTCGAAGTACACAATGAGTCGAGTCAGTACTATATTGTCCAGATGATGCCCTGAGATATATACACAACCTTGTCTCCATCTGGTTCCACCCATGTGGTTAAGCTCCTGTGTCCAAAACTGACCAAGAAAGTGGACTACAATTGCTCAAAAAGGGGAGGCCTCTAGACTGAGAGTCATGGGGCATATGCCTTTAATCTAGGCACTTAGGAAGGGAAGCAGGTGGATCTCTTGGGTTTCAGGCCAGCCAGAACTGTATAGTGAAACCAGTATATGTATCTGTGAGTATGGAAGAGAGAGAGAGAGAGAGAGAGAGAGAGAGAGAGAGAGAGAGAGAGAGAGAGAGAGAGAGAGACCTCTACAGGAGAAGCTTGGAAACATGGAAACACATCTGGACTATTTCTTATACTGATCATCCCTAAGTCCAGCATTCTCTCGGCAAAAACAAGGAGATACTAGGCCATCAAGGAAGTGTCAGCTGTGACCCCCCAATGTACAGATATGACTCCCAAGAAAGAGACTGAGAAATGAAGGAAAGTGGAGAGGCAAAGTGTGAGCAGTAGGAAAAGAGAAATTTGAATGAGAACTCTCTGCTCAGTGACATAATTGCAGAGAAGCCATGTGGGTCCACTGTGTCAAATTGGCTGGCTCTGCAAAAGATTTGGTAGATGGCGAAAGACCTTTGCTTTACGTGGTGCCAGGCTCTATACCTAAGAAACAGTCACAACCTACCTAAAAGGATGACTTTTCCTCTCCTGGCATGCACCATGCTCACACATGACCCTCCCAGCACAGGCAGGACTCTCATAGTCCGGGGCTCTGACTTCAAGTGAAATGAATCCAGGAAGACTCCTTCCAGATGCAGAACCCAAAGCCTGGCGCCTCCCCTCTAAGAAGAAAATGCCCCTCCTGTGGTAGTTTTAATAGGATTGGTCCCCATAGACTATTGTGTGTGAACACTTGGTCCATAGCGGGTCCATACTATTTGGAGGTGTGACCTGGTTAGAGGAAGTTTGTTACTGTAGTGGTGGGCTTTGAGAAGTTACATGTTCAAGTCAGGCCTAGTATGACCATTTCCTCCTGTTGCCTGTGGATATAGAACTCTCAGCTCTTTCTCCAGCACCATGTCTGCCTGCATGCTGCCAAGCTTCCCACCAAGATGGTGATAGACTAAACCTCTGAAACTAAGCCAGCCCCAATTCAATGTTTTCCCTTATAGAGTTACTGTGGTCATGCTCTCCACAGCAATAGAAACCCTAAGACACCACCCTCACTCTCCTACCTCAACCTACCTCTAACGTTAGAAAGTTCCACTGTCTTCTACCTAGCTCCAAATCATAAGCTACAGAGTAAAAATAGATCTTTACAGGTGAGGAAAAACCCAACTCACCTTTCTCAGATAAGGATGGGGCTTCTTCAAGATTGTTGGTGCGGGTTAATCTTCATTGCCAATTTATTTACATTCAGCAGCCCAAGAGATTAACAGAACACACCTCTGGGTGTGTCTGTTTCCAAAAAGATTCAGTCAGGAAGGACACACCCTGCATGTGGGCAGATCATCTCAGGGGCTAAGAATCCAGACAGATCTCTTCTCCTTTAAGTTCTTCATGGCAGCATTTGTCAGAGCAACAGACGTCACTAATACACTGGGACTCAGAGTAAAAACTGCTTCCTGAAAGCAAAATGTCCTCCCTTCCAAGGCTACAAAGTTCCTTTGTTTCAATTGCTACATCTTAGTGTTGTTGATTGCATGTATATGCACCACTAGTGAAGTCCCAGAGACTCAGAAGAGGAGGATATGCACACAGGTGCACATAGGTGCACACAGGTACACACACATTCGTGAGGGCATGCATGCACACACAAACACATCTCTCAGTTAAGTGTGTCCTGATAGCAGTTATGTTCTCTAACTTCTCCAGGAGCATTGATTTTCTTGCTGAGTAAGGCCAGCAATTTTCCCACAAAAGAATCTAATAGCCAATGCAGATTCTCCAGGAGTGATAAGATAGATATTAATTTGGGGGTGGGGAAGCATAAAGAATAGGTGTTACAGCAGGGATTCCCAAAGAAAGCAGACTTTGGACAGATCTTGAGAGTAGATATATTCTACATGACTCATTCAGGCCATGTCCTAGAGCTCCCACAATCCCCAGGGGTTCTGAGCATAGGTTGGGCCCTAAGACCAAGAAGAAGGAAAGAAAGATGTCCTCCTGGAGCTTGACAAATGCCTTGAACTCCTTAGAAGTGACCTATCAATGTTTTGTCCTACAGTCTCTGTCCTCTAGAAAACCCAGTGTCCCAAGGAATGCGACCACAATCTCCCTGTCACCTAAGAACAGTTCCTTATCCCAGATATAGCCTCCCCTACCTCAGACACCAGAGTGTGCTCATAAACTTTGCTCTGCTCAGCCCACTCTTGATCGAATTCTGTGTGGCCAGCTTCACAAAGGCACTTTATGGCACAATTTAACAAGACTATGAGATGTTAGCTTAGTTATTTTCTTTTTTTCCCAAAACTTCCAAAATACCCATTATACTGTCTCTTTGGGGATGTTTAGACCATCAGATTTATCCTACCATACACAGACTTTTCTTTAATTATCCCGGAATAATATACAGCAATTAACGGAATGTGGAGAATAACATTGTCTTGGAGGACAATGGGGCCACAAGATCATTAAGGAGAAGAGCTTTGTAAAAGTTACATGTTGGGCAAAGGGAAAGGGACATGATGATTCTTACCAGGCCCCCAGGCCCTGTGATCCAAATCACAAGGGGGGTACCCTTTGCGGACAAACAAACCCTGCTCACAGGAAGCTGATGGGAGAAGGAAGCGTCGATTCCAAGGAACTCTGGGAAAACTGCCATGCGGCCCTCAGTAGAACTGTTTCTCAATTGCTTGGTAGAGGATCCCAGAGCTGGCAAGAGGCAGGACACCTCTGATTTCCTTCTGTCCTTACATTCCACGACCCATTGCTGTCTCCAGTGATTCCCCGAGGAACATAAGGGATACTTTGGGTTTCCAAGTACAACGCCACAGTTCTTTTAAGTGGGCTCCGTGGGGTCCTACTAGGACATGCATATTCACCCACGTTCACGAAATCACAGGGTGGACAACGGAAAGGACCAACAGCACTTCCCTCGCAGGCTCTGGGTTGCAAAAGGTGAAGAGAACCATACGGATGCTACAGTTCATGTTTTGCTTTAGATTAGAAGAAAAAATGCAGAAAAATAAGCCGTGTCAATCATCCCTGCTGTGTAAACAAATGGTTAATGATAAGTCATGAGACAGTTTGCACTTTTTTTTAATGGAGTGACTAGTGACAATGCTCCAAAGCCAAACCTTCTCTTTCACAGCTATTTGGAAAGAGAATAAGGAAAGCTTGTGTGTCCCCTCTGGGGGCTGCAATAGCCAGTCCCTGGCTCCCTGGACAGCCTAGCTGGGCAATAAACCTGTGGCTGGCCATCCGAGAGCTGGCTCTGGAGTCCAGCCATTGCCTGCAGAAGGCTAGGGTAAAGACCCAAGAGTCCTGGCTCCCCTAAGGCTTCTTAGGGGAGTCCTTAGAGGCAGGACTAGAGTTGTCTCCTCAGAATGTTATCAGCTAAGAAGGCACCTCTGTGAAATGGGGAAAAGGCAGTCTTATCATCACTGGGGTGAAACTGCACCTTGGCAGGAAGTCAAAGCCTCGTGAAAATTAGAAAAAGGTGCCCGTACCTCCAGATCGCTTGTCTCCAGGCCTCCTCTGTCAAGGGTCAAACAGTCAATGGTTTGGGCTTTGCAGACAATGAGAGCCCTGTCACAGCAACTCAATGCTGTATTCTAACAGAATACAAAGGCAGCCTCAAGCAAGAAATGGGCATAACATGTTCCAAAGCGACTTTAATCTGTAGAGAGTGTAGAGCTGACTTGACTCATGGACCATAGATTACCTGCCCCTGCTTTCAAAAGATGCAGTTCATAGCCAGGGCTGGCACATGGGACACAGGCTAATGCTCATCCTTCCTGACTCTTAGACTGATCACGCAGCCCTATCTATGGTGGCGGCCCTGTCCTCAAGCACCCAAAGTACCAGTGCCTAAAACGAACAGTTGTTTGGACCTGGGAGGAAACCCAGCCACTCTCAGCATCCTTCCTCCATAATTCATTCTCAGTTGTGGTTCTGAATCTCCAGTCCTGGAGTTGTGCTATCCGAAGGCCAGTCCTACAAACCGAAAGCCATTTCCCATGCCCCTGAGTAAGCCCAAGCATGTAGACTGCACTGAGCCCAGGTTGGAAAGCCAGACTCCTTCTGTTACTTGAGAGACAAGGAGAAGGTCTGTGAAGACAGGAAATCCAGCGGAGCCAAATCCCAGTGCTTCTGAGATGAGAAAAGCCATCTGTCTCCTGGGGCCTTTTCTTTTGGGCAAGATGCCTATTAACCAATGAATAATTAGTTGGAGGGGAAGATGAAAAAAGAACAGTTATTTCTGGACATTTTTTCAGTTTTTTCCCCCCATAGCCAGCCATCCAATTATAATTAAAATACGGTGGTGGCTTCACACAGCCATAAACAAGCCATAATCTTGCATTACAAGCAGACTCAATGGAAAGTGCACCAAGCAGCAGCAGCCACAGTAGGACCCAGGAATGGCGGCCCGATGCAAAGTGGAAGGCTCTGTTCCATTATTTACCTTTGCCTTGACCTTCATAAATATCAAAATCTTACCACCCCACGCTCTTGACATTTCTTCCTGTCATCTAATGAGACCACATTCGGCTGGAAGGTCACGTGTCATTTACAACTCTAACAGAGACATATCATTTTAATGAAGCTCCTAACGCAGGCGCAGGCCGAGTCACAAAATTGTGCAAAGATCACAACACACGTGCTGGACTGGAGGCAGCCAGGGCCCTGGGTTTAGCTGAGCCCTTGTGGGATCACGCTTAAATGTAAATGACAACTGAGGGAGGCTGGCATCCCCGCATCAGTAGCAGATGTTGGGCAATGTCATTCTAAATTCAATTATCCAGAAGAAAGTGTGGCTCATGCGAGTATATTTTACAAGCTCATATAATTTATCATCCTTTGTTTTTCTTTATGAATAACAGATTTTTCCCTCAGTTCAAAAAAAAAAAAAACACATGAGAGGGTTGGATGGATGGGAGAGAGACCAAGAGTCATATGCGTTTTCTTCAGTTGAGCAGAAGGGCATATACATTCTTCTCCCTCTGACAGCTTGGCCAGGGTTAGAGGCTGGATGCAGGGCAGGTCCTGAGAGAGCATGGATGACAGACACGGTCACAGCATACCAAGAGAGGGGAATGAGACAGGCAGCAGCTCTAGAAGCCAGTGACGGGGGGAGGACCTCAAGCCCCGGCAATGGCATACAAAGCACCGTGTGGATCAAGATCTACACATTTGGGCTTACTCAGGGGCACGGGAGATGGCTTTCGGTTTGTAGGACTGGCCTTCAGTGGGCACAACTCCAGGACTGGAGATTCAGAACCACGACTGAGAATGAATGACGGATAAAGGATGTTGAGAATCGCTGGGTTTTCATCCCAGGTCCAAAGAACTGCCACTGGTACTTTGGGTGCTTGAGGGCAGGGCCGCCACCATAGATAGGGCTGTGTGATCAGTTTAAGAGTCAGGAAGGCCATGAACTGCATCTTTTCAAACTGCATCTTCTTGAGCAAAACCTAAAGCTACCCAGATATCAGCAAGAACCAGCCCAGCTCAGGCAGATAGGAGCCTACACACAAAACTGAGTATACACTGTGAACGGTGTACCACTCTTACTTGTCTAGGTAAAGTGGAGCCCTTTGGGACACTTATTACATTCAACCATCATCTCAAAACTGAACTCCTCTGACAGAGTGCAAAGTTTGCCCAGGGATCTCCATAGAGACCAAGATGTGAGCACCATCTCTCTCTCCTGCCATGCCTTTAATCCACCATCATGGACTCTAATCCTCTCAAAGCATAAGACAATTAAATACTATTTACTTTACAAGTTTCCTTGGTCATATTGTTTTATCACTGCAATAGAAAAGTAACTAAGACAGAATTTAGTACCAGGGGCTGGGCTATTGCTGTGAATAACTTGAACATAAGAATGTGGAAGAGTTTGGTACTTTGAGAGATAAATGTAGTTGGATGCTATTACACAGTGTGTTTTGGGTCATCCTAGTAGAGTACTGAAAGACAGTAAAACTAAGAGCAGTGTGAACTACGGAGTCCCAGCTCAAGAGGTCTTGGGGAGAATAATATTACCATCTGGACTGGAGACTAAAATTGTGATGTTTTAGCTGCTTTCTGCCCTTGTCCTAAGAATTTGTCAAAGGTTAAATTTTTAAAATAATGGACTAATTTCTTTGCTGGAGGAGGTTTCAGGACAATTCATATTGACTCTGTGTGTGGCTACCGTCTCTGCCTCCTGCTTGTGGGTCAAGATTTGAGCTCTCAGCTGTTTGGGCTGCCACACCTTTCTTAGCTCAGCCATGATAGACGCTAAGCCTCTGTATCTGTAAGCCCAACTGAATGCTTTCTTTTATCAGTTGCCTTCCTCCTGGTGTTTTATCACAGCGGTAGAAAAGTAATAAGACAATCTCTGACAATAGTGCACCCTGTAGGCCCACCCCGCCTCTTGCCCGTGCACACAGGGAAGAAATTTCCCACTAGTCTCTCTTGTGCACCCAAAACTACAAATTAGGAATTCTAAAAAGGAGAATTCAGGTGCCCTCATGTCCCTGTTGTACATGCGCGTATATATAATGTCAGTTCCTTTTAACAATAAAGAAGTGAGGAAATAGAAGAGGGAACTCTGGGGAGAAACAGAGATTGACCCATCCTAGCAGATGAGGCCCATCTGTGAAGGGGGAAAAGGATAAAGACATGAACAGAAGGAATTTCGGACAGAGCCTTATCCACACTGACTAGAACAAACCGTTCTCGCTAAAAAGCAATGTCTTCTCTCCCGCCTGTTCTTCTTCAATATAAAGTTCAGATTTTCCTGCAACTTTGAATCACTTTGATGAGCAGGATATAGTAGAGTTGGCATAAGGTCAACTCCTCTGCAGCTTTTGGCCTAGGAGTTCTTAATGGAAAATCAATTAATAGTGTGAGAAGCCTGGTTACCAGTGTGGGTACTTCCATTCACAACTCTCCTAAACTCCCAGGTGATGGTCAGCCAATAAGCTACCATAAAGCCCGAAGGTGGCTTCAGTCTTCAAATATATCAGCCCCCAGAAGGGAAGCATCTTGCTAAACCTGGTTAACTCACAGAGCTTAGAGAAACAAATATACTGTCTCAGTGTGATTTTTCTGCATAAAAAGATAGCTAAATTGGTGATATTCAAAATATAGGGTATGGTGTTGGGCACTGACTAACAAGTCTTGTCTGGCTATGGGATTGGAGCAGTGGTCGGTCTCGGGGACCACGTGATGTGCCAGGTGTTCATCTTCTACTATATTCACTGTAAAGAGACCCTGAAATTGCTAGAAGGGTAGCCAAGTTAGCAGAAGGTACTCAGAGAAAGTGCAGCCAGTATTTCAGTATTTTATCAACAGTTAAAAATGTACTCAGAATAACCAGCTGGACGTGATGGTTGTCTAGCTCCCACTTCTACACATAAACACAAGCGTGCATGCACATACACACACACACACACACACACACACACACACACACACAGAGGGAGAGAGAGAGAGAGAGAGAGAGAGAGAGAGAGAGAGAGAGAGGACTTCACATTTGTGGAGTTATGTCACATGTGAAAGACCAGCCTGCAACTAGTCCCAGGTTATGTTACAAGGTGCCACTCTGAGAATGCATGAGCCTCACTAATAGTCAATAATCTGAACTCCAGAGACTTCAAAAGGGGTTGAGGTCCTCCAGCAGTCAAGAAAGCTCGCCCTGGAGTCATGAGAGTGGGAGAGCTGGACCCACCACTACTCTGCCTTAAGGTGACCTGATCACAGAGGTGATTTCTCCCAAGCCCCTCCCTGTACCACCTGATGCAGTGGGGAGAGCCAGCCACCAGTCGTGAGAGTGAGAGAGCTGGCCTTTCACCTTTCCACCTACAGCACTTGGGGAAGCAAGCCCTGCTCCTCACCTGTGCAGCACAGTAAAGCTGACCCTGGCCCTGATGGAGGGGGCACAGGTGAGTCTGTCCCCCTGCCCCGTGGGCAAAGGCAAGATAGAGATGGCTCAACACAATTCACTACAAGCCATGAGCTAGCAAAGGCCTGGGGCGAGCAGTGGGTGGGTGGGTGGGTGGGTGATGCCTTCCACGGTAGCTGTGAGAGCTGACAGCCCTGAAGTCATGAGAGCCGGAGAACTAGCCCTGGCCCTCACCAGCATAGCACTTGGGAGAGTGGCCTTCCCTCTCTCGGTGGGCAGCCCACTGGAGCTGCTTCAGAAGTGTGTGTGCAATTACGGGAGGAAAGGGTTTATTTCATCTCTCAGATGACAGTGCACCACCATCCAGCGAAATTGGGGCAGGAACCTGAAGGTGGGAACCATAAGCAGAGACCATGAAAGAATGCTGCTTACTGTCTTGCTCCTCACAGCTTGCTCAGGCTGCTTTCACATAGTTTCCAGAACCAACAGCCCACAGGGGGCACCTCCCATACAGATTTGCCCACAGGCCACAGTGTTGGGAGCATTTTCTCAAATGAAGGCCCCTCTTCTGGCTTGCATCAAGCTCTTATAAAACCAGCCTGCACATCTCCCACGAACTCATATGTTTGAACACTTGTTTCCCGACTGTTGTTACTGTATGAAGACATTGTAGAATCATTTGGACATAGGACCCAGCTGGCAAATATAAGGCTATAGGGATGTGGCTCAGGGGTCTAAGCGAAGTTCCTCTCCCACTGAGCTTTATATTTTCCCTTTAGTTGAGACGTGAGCAAACTTCTCGCACGCCCATGGCCACATACAAGGTCCACTCTCACCCTCATGAACACCATGATGCCTTCCCTGCCATGAAATTATGAACTAAAATAAATCCCTTCTTTCCTAAGTTGTTACCATCACATAGAGAAAAGTGGCTGATGCAGATGTGGTCTGGATTTCAACAGGATATGCCAGGCTAACTCTGAATCAACCCAGAACCACCACCGAAGGAAGCCACTAATCAGGGCACACACTACGGTATTTAGGAGTCCGGAGCCCCTGTCCTGACCTAGTCCAAACACAGCCTTAAGGGGTGATGTATCTCTCCAGAGATGGTGTGGTTTCCAATAAAGCATTCCAGAATCTGAAACTGGCTTCAAAGGAATGTGGGTCTGCTCATTCCCTCCTGGCTCGTTCCCAGACAGGGCACCTTATTCTTATTAGGTCGGGGATGCCTTGGACACTAAGCTTGAAAAATGCACGAAGAATTCTAACACAGATGGAGAATGGTGTGGCGATGCAGAAAACCCTGCTGTTGGCTCTCTCCGAAAGATCCTTCAGACAAGCAGTGTAACTACCCTCCTTCTGACAGTCTCTAATTTAGAAGCGGAAGTGACCTTTCTTTTCCTATCGCAATGTTCCCCATGCCTTTGAGACTAGAGACACAGAGAGGGAGCTGAAGCCTTAGTTGATCAAGGAGAAGGATAATGTGATCAACAGCATCATCAAGTGTGAGAGAGAATCACCAGACAGAGAGCAAGCAGTGTCCACAATGGGATACCACAGGAAAGAAGCCTGAAGCGAGAATTCAGCTGCAGATTTGAAAAGACAAGGTTGGGGTCAGTAGATACAGTTGAGCAGGAGCATTGACAAATTCCTGAAGACGCGCCAACACTCTCTGGCTCCCCGTCCTCAGTTATGTGTACATAGGAACCATGTGCAAAAGAAGGACACCTGGGCCACTAAAGGAAGAACACTATCTATCCACTTACCCATGGCTGACCTGGATATGAGCAGGTTCCCAACAGTATGCTTAATTTGGGTGATAAACTTATCCACTCAATTAAAAGTCTTAAGATAAAGAAGACTGCTCATCCTCAATGAAGAGGAAATTATGCCTCCAAAATGTCTCTGAGCTATAGCTACAGTGTTTGCTCTTCTCTCCGCCTCCAGCCTATTGGCTTCTGACATTTCTCTCTCCCATAGACCTCTTCTCTTACAAGTAAATATTCATATGTTTCCCTTCTTTCTGATATTACAAACTCCAAGATTCTAAGGATACCTTTTATTTATTGATGTATCTGTTAAGGATTCTGATACATACCCAGTAAGTGTCCACTAAACCAAACCTAAGACTTTTCTCCTCCCTCCCATGCATCATCTGCATTCATTCTTGTGTATGAAGAATTGTCCAAGAAAGTGAAATGAGTAAGACAGATAGATGAGACTCCTAGCCCTCCCAGCCCTTGATGAAGCTCAGGGGCAAAAGTACTCAAGGCAGCATGTAAAATTTCAGTGATAATAAATGGTACCAGGAAAGTAGAGTGAGGTCAATGTGATGGAGAGAGACCTGCAATGATCACCACATGCATGCATCAGGGGGGGCTTCTCTTGAAAGGATTGCATTTGAGCAGACACGTGACTAATGGGAAGGGCAGCCGCAGTAAGATAAACATCTTCCTGGCAGAGGAAAGGGCATCCAAAAAGGCCTTGAGTGAGAAACCAGCATGACGGCTTAGAGGAGAAAGGTTTCTGTGGCCAAAGGATGAAAAAGAAATTGGGACAGAGGTTGGGTGACTGATTGGGTAAGAATGCTGCTTTGTGACTCTTGATATCTAGATTTGCGTGCATGCCTATGGGGAATTGTCTGGATTGTTACTTGGTGTAGAAAGACCATGTGGGTGACACCATTCCATGTGCTGGACCCTGAAATGTGTGGGAATGAAGAAAACTAGCTGAGCAGAAGCAATCAAACAAGCTGGCCAAGAGGTGGGCTTTCTCCCTTTGCTCCTGACCGTGGCGGTGGTGTGACAAGCTGCTTGAGTTCCTGCCTTGATTTCTACAAAATGATGATCTGTGTGGCCTGTATGTGATTGTGTCCGTATAAACCCTTTTCTCCCCAAAGTTGCTTTCGGTCAGGGTGAAGCGGAACTAAGACACTGGGCAAGAATAAGGACCTGATTGTCAATGGCCGCAAGCCATGTTAGGCATGACTTCCATACCTATTACCCCATCGCTGCAGGGGAGTGGAGACCGGGGTGCTTGCTGGGACCATCTTAGCTCTAAGTCTAGAAGTATTCTAGTACCTTACACTCAACTTGCATAAACTAAATCTCTCTCTCTCTCTCTCTCTCTCTCTCTCTCTCACACACACACACACACACACACACACACACACATTCTTTCTCTCTCACACACAATCTCTTTCTCACACACACACATTCTCTCTCACACACACACATCTCTCTCTCTCTCTCTCTCTCTCTCTCTCTCTCTCTCTCTCTCTCGTGCTTGCGCGTGCGCGCACACACCAACCTAGCAATTCTCCTGTTGAGTAATACTGTCATCTATCTGATTTTCTGGGATATTAACTTAAAAGCTAAAGGTGGCTGATACCTCTGTGTGTTTGTCTCCTCTATCTTATCTATCTATCTATCTATCTATCTATCTATCTATCTACCTATCTATCTATCTATCTATCTACCTATCATCTATCTATCTCTCCTTCTAATTCAATTATCCAGATGTACTTCTAATGGGCTTCTTATGGTAAATATATTCACAGAACGGGGGTGGGAGTGGGGAAAAGGTTCCCCAGGTGGGGTAGGTGAGCTTCAAGGAACATGAATAGAGTATCATTGTGCCCTCTGGGGTAGTTGGCCTAGGACATCAGCACCTTGGAGAGCTCCAGCTCTGACCTCTGCTGGGGAGTTGACCAGACTGTCCCGGATTCTTCTGGGAGTGGAAGGAAAGTAAACAGGGGCCAGCTGACATTGAGCCCCCGTCATTAGCCAAATACCCAAACCAACCGATTTCAGAGCCTCACAGCTCTATGTGGCCCATGTCAGCACAGCTTCTGCTTAGGTGGTCCTGAGTCAGGGCCAAACCAGCTTAACATCAGGGACTAGCACTCTCAAGGATGCTGAGCCCAGACTTCACAAAGGTTCATCAGTTTTCATGATCTCATCCACCTGCAAAACATGCCCCAGCTGTCCTCCTGGCTTCCGTTGAGCCTCATTTTTGCTATACTACTTGCGAATACTCAACCTTATTCTGGCCATACCACAGGAAGAACGGGGAAGCAAGAACTGGGACATGAGGCTGAAGCCAACCTCTAGACCTTCATCACTTTATCTTTGAACATATGCCAGCACATGGTCATACGCCCATGGACCTCTGATAAGGTGAAGATATTGAATCCTTTTCAGCAACTGTTTTCATTCCTGTTGGACCAAAGTCCCAAGATTGGAAGAGCCTTATGCCCTGAAGTTCTATGTCTCCAAGTAACGATTGATTATGTCTTTTTGCTCAGACATTCATTCACATCCCCTTGTACTCGGTCTCCTTCTTCCTGAGTAGCCTGTACTCCCTGGACTCCTACTATGTTCCTCTGCTTAGTGATCATGGTCTGATTGACTACAGAGCCTTGCACAGTTCCCAGTGCCCTCTCTAGTTCTTATGTAGAGGTGTAGTTAGGAATTTTTCATGGTTTCAAGTTAAAACCCTACATGGTTTGCCTCAATACATAGAACTTCTACTGCAGGTGACTTTTTTTATGATTTCTTCAAAACTGCCATCAGAAAGTTGGGGTGACAGCTAAGTTGTTTAAGTGCTTGCTTTGCAAGGGCAAGGACCTGAATTTAATCCTCATAACGCACATAAAATAGTGGCACATATGTGGGATCCCAGCACTAAAGAGACAGAGACAGGCAGATCCCTGGCAACCACTGAACATCAAATCTAGCTTACTTGGTGAGTTCCAAATTAGCAAGAGACCTTGTGTCCAAAAAAAAAAAAAAAAAAAAAAAAACCAAAACCACAAGGTGGATATCACCTGAGGAACAACAGCAAAGGTTGTACTCCAGCTTCTACATGTACACACACACTTGTACCTGAAGAAACACACACACACACACACACACACCAAACAAATAATGCAATAAAAAAATTTCAAGATTACACTCATCCGTCTCAAGTACGTGGAAAGCCATCTGTTATCCTCTGCCTGCGGAAGACAAACAAAAATTCAGTTCTCTGGAATTTTGTCAACAGCTTCCTCTGAGGTTTTGAAGATTTCCTGGGGACATTTCCACCTCCTCACACATGAAGGTCAACCAAGGCCTTCAAATAAAGAGCATTCCTAAAAAGGGGAAAAAAGACTTATCGGTAAACGTCTGGGCCTGTTTGTTTGGTCACGCGTGCGTTCATCTCCATGTGCAAAGTCCTCAGAGAGAAGCTTCTGCATCTCATCAAGGGAGAGCCACTCAGCTGTGCCCAAGAGACATGGCCATACAGGGAAGATGGTCGTAATCAGCCATGAAAATTGCGGCGGGGCGGGGGATGAGCTCGTCATCCGCAGCTGTGCTCAGGAGCAGCTGCGATGGTGCACGTGCTGGTCCCAAAAGATGACGATTTTAAGCTTGGTTACAGCATACCATTCGGTAATGTAACGTTAGCCATGGTGAACCAGCTCCACTCAGGCCCACATGTAGTACCCGGAGCTCAAAAGCAAGAGCTCACATGCCTCTTTTCCCTCCTCCCGTGCAGGTCCTTATACCTACCTACAAGGAGTTAAGCACATCAAGCTAAGCTAGAAAAGATCATTTGTTTGGCAGGAACACCTCATTCACCAACAGGGAACAAATAATCTCCTTGTTTTTCTGTCTCAGTACCTTTGAGACCCAATTAGAACACTACTTTGTATAATGGATGTGTTCTTGGAGGTGCGAGGATTTTCGGTGATAGGAGTCAAATCCTGTTTGAAATTGGCTTGGTTGGAAAGCTCAGTTCCCCAGGTTTTTATGAAGAGATTCTGAAACCTGTGCTGCACGTTGGAGAGTCATCCATCATCTTTAGCAGGGACTGTCAGGCGAGGCTTTCCTTGTCTCAAGAGGTAGCAGGCAGCCCTGTTGCAAAATACCCAACGCACTGGGGCTCTCCTTGCCTTCCTGTTAGCAGGATGCCTAGGTCAGGCAGTCCTTCTAAGTCTCTCCTCTCCTCCTTCCATGCAGGTCTGGTCTCTGTGCCTAAGAGAAACAACTGTTCTCAAGGAAGAGTTGTAAACCCCTGGGCTTCATATATGACAGACCGTGGGTCCTCTCTTCTGTAGTATCAGCACCTCACGCTGAGCTCCAGATGGCTAGAACAGGCTTCCCTTCTGAGAGAAGGCTTTGAAACCTCTCAGAGGGAACTGGGACTGGAGAATTTTAAGTGCAGCTTGTTCTTCTGCTCTCCTTAAAACAACCTACCTTAAGACAAAAGAGGTCACCCCCAAAATACTGCTTGGGCCTGCCTTAGGACAAGAGAGATCGCCCCTTAAATACTCCCTGGGTTCAAGTGTGGAGCTCCTGACGAACAAAGCTGGGAGATTGAAGACCAGAGCCACAACTGAGTACCCAATAGGATCAAGAACAAGGTGCTTTGTTGCCTTCTTGGGGGAAGAGTGGGTGAGTGCAGGTCGGAGAGGCATCCATCACCTTCAGGAAGGATGGCGGATGCCCGCGTGGCACACTCCTGGTAATGGCTCACTAGAGGGGTGCCATCCTCAGAGCTGGTAGCCTGTGGCCATTGCTTGAGTAGCGTGTGGGAAGCACAGGAAGTGAGGCCAGCTGGGAAAGTGGGAGTGGGAGAGGAAGGCTCTGTGCCTCTTAAAATCCAGCCCCGAGCTCTTGGAACGCGACCCATCATCTCCGCCTTAAACTTTTCCATACGCCCAGCACGATTCGAGTGCCTCCTAACAGCACACATCATCCCGAGGACCCGAGACAGCTGCACGGAGAAACGCTCTGGTCCCCACCCTCTCCCTTGAGCTCGTATAATGAAGGTGCTCGGTTAATACACACCGCCAGCCCTGCCTTTCACATCCCTCACAGACGAGCGAACATGGAGTCAGCATTACTACATAAATCCTGCCGGCCAAATCCATCTCTACTGTCTATCAGGAGAGCAGGACTCTCTTGGCGGGAGGGAAAGACATTGATGGACATTTCCAGGTGACGATTGAAATTCCGGTGAGTCTGTTTCGTTGTCCCTTGCTGGAATGAAAGGCTTGGCACTCAAACCAAACTGTGGAGCTGCAATGTCTACCATTAACACACACACACACACACACACACACACACACACACACACAGAGGCAAACTCCTCAAACTAAGTTTTTCCTAATGCAAAATGAGAAAGGAACATGAAGCAAATACAAATAAGAGGGGCCAAGAATAGGCCACAGAGTGCCAAAGCCTAAACTCCCGTGCAGCTGATCCATCCTCTGCATGGCTTTGAGATGTCTTTGTCACAGACCTGGCTCCAGTTCACTCACGCGTGAGCTACGTGGCTGGCTTCAATCGGTGGTTTAACGCCAGGTGTTCCAAACTCTGTAGACCTAAGAAATTGTTGTATGCACTTCAGATGTTACTGAGCTCAATATTGTCTCTCTGAAAGTATTTTTCAAGTCGTTGGTAATACTGTGGTTTGAAGGCATAGTAGATAAGATTGCCGTCTAAGTTTCCTGTTGCTGTGGCAAACACTGTCAAAGGCATTTTGAGGGAAGAAAGGCTTGAGTTTAGCTCACAATTCAAGGTACGTTCCATCATGTCAGGAGAAGCAAAAGCCTGAAGCAGCCATTCACAGAAAAGAGGGAAACACATGAATACTGCAGCCCAGTCCTCTCCGCCCACTTACACGGGACCCCAGCCGGGGAATGGCCCCTTCCCACTGGTCTCTGGTTGTGTGCAAAGAGATGAACAGGAATAAAGAGAAAATTCACTGCCTTTTGCCTTCCTATAGTCTCTTCTACAGATTAAATTAATTAATTTGTCCAATAGAAAAAAAAGTAATCAAGATAATCTCCTAGAGGCCCATCTCCCAGGTGATCCCATCAAATTGACAGTTAACACTACCATCACCCTGCCCTCAAACCGGACCAACTAGTAGTTTATGTGCCCAAGATTACTAACTTTAATTTAATCTCTTCCAAGCACTCCTGCTGCTATTTGTCTCGTTAGCTAAAAGGCAACGAGACAATAATAGGCCCAACAGATCACTTTTATCTACTGAGGATTATGAACTAGTATTCAAGTCTATTTCCCATTCCTACAGAATATCTGAGACCATAAAGAATTGAAGCTTATCCACTGCTAGATTGCGGAGACTATGACATTCAAGAATACAGCACCAAGATCTGCTTGGCATCGGGTGGGGCCTCGGGTGATGTCACAACATAGCAAACAGCATCATGTGCCCTGACAGGGCATGCGTGCTAGCACTGGTCTATTTCCTCCTCTTATAAAGTTAACTAATTGCATGGGATTAGCCCCACTCTTGTGGTATTACCTAAATATATCCTAATTACAGCCCGCCTTTATGGAATTGGGGGGTGGGGCACAAAGGAAATCATACTCGTGATGACATTCTCTAGATGGTGAATAAAAAAATAAAACACAGAAATGAACTGAATTCTGAAACTGAAATAGGACAAGGGTCACCATGATACCGACTTTTCCACATTTTTGTGCTCATCAAACTATCTTTCTTGTCTTTTTAAAAATGTTATTATCTTGAGATCATAAATAAATACATTAAGAATCTTTATAGTATTAAATATACATTTGTTAGGGTGATTAATTTTATTTATTTGTTGCAAGCTTGAGGTTATAAAATACCTTTGTCAAGAGCATTTCATTATTTTTTTATTAATCAATGATAAATATGCATCTATTCCTAAAAGAATTCTCAGGCTGCTTTTGCTGCGTAAGCTTCCATATGAAATTTCATTTGGAAAACAATCCGAGTTCCTTACAAAGTTCGAAAGCCCTGTACTAATTATCTCTAATTTTCCTTCCAGCGAGAGGATATTATATTCGAATCCTTCTCTGGGGATAGGAGTCTTGTATAACTTCAGGAAGCAGAACATTCATGAGAAAAAGCAAGTAAACAAACTTGATTCCCACATCTTAAATCGCCCTAGACAACTTAAGTCTTTCTCCTTGGTAAAAAGTGCTGTGGAGACAGGTTTTACAGTGGACGGGGCAGTCAGAGGGCATCCCTTCTGCCGCTTAGAGCATTCAATGTTAAGAAGATTGCAAGCAGCCGGGTGTGGTGGCGCACGCCTGTAATCTCAGCACTTGGGAGGCAGAGGCAGGAGGATTTCTGAGTTCGAGGCCAGCCTGTAATCCCAGCACTTGGGAGGCAGAGGCAGGAGGATTTCTGAGTTCGAGGCCAGCCTGGTCTACAGAGTGAGTTCCAGGACAGCCAGGGCTACACAGAGAAACCCTGTCTCGAAAAAACCAAAAAAAAAAAAAAAAAAAAAGATTGCAAGCATGGCCCCATCACATGATCGCTTCCCGGGATGATGGGATTGTATCCGTCCATGGCTAACAGTGAAGGAGGCAGGCTGTGGTTAGAGAGAGAACGGCACTAACTTTGCCTGAGCATGGACTCTGTGCCAGGCTCTGCAGGGTCAAACACCATCTTGCTGTATTTATCGCCGCTCGTCCTTTTTTTCATTATTTTTTCTCTTATAGAAGGGGGAGGGGTTATGCAGAGAGAGAGAGAGAGTGGCAGAAGCTAATCTCAAGTTTTCACCCCTCTGCCTTTGCAAAGTAAATCATACCAGCAACATCAGAAGCCCTCCGGTGTGTGTGGGGGTCTATAGGGAGAGTTGAGTCTTACAGGATGTGGCAGTCGGGGAAGACTGCAAAGAGGCGTGGTGTCTAAACGCCCTACCACAGCCCATGCCCACCATATACAGAAAAATCATCAGTAATATAAAATGAGCTTTTCTCGGATTCCTTCCCAGCCACTCGTGTTTCCCCGCATTACCTAGTGGCTTCATTCTCCTTTCGAAGTTTAGCTCAGGCTCCCACAGCAGGTTCCCACGGCAGCCCCAGGCCCTCAGAGTCCTCATCCTCTGTTCCCATGATTCCTTGGGTCTCTCCTCTGCAACACGACCTCCATGTATTTATTCCTATACCCAAACTACAGACAGAAGGGACACTTCCGGTTCTTTTAGCTCCGAGAAGTACAACCTTGCTGGCCACCTGTTTTGGAGGAGCACTGTCTCTAAACAGGAGCCAATGACTGAGCCTCTTCTCCCCAGACCCCCGTGGCAAGGCAGCGCAGTGAGCACTCCGGAAGTACTCAAGTGCAGAGTGGCTTGGCCCCAAGCTACCTCCTGTGCAGATGTAGGACTGGGGCCCAGAACTCTCTTCCACTGGCCCTGAGGGCAGCAGCATTCCGAGCACCCCTTTAGAACAAAGCTACGCTGCGGTGGCCAGCTTGGGGTTTGCCGACCATCAAGGGACATGAAAGGGCTGAGGAGGATGCCCGCTGGAGAACTACTTAGTCTGGAAAACCTGAAACCACGCACTTGACAGAGGGCTGCTAACCACAGCCCCCAATGAATGATTAATGATTCTGGCCAGAGCTTATTGCAAACAGGCATGTGACAACAGAGCCACTGCCCAGTCTCAGGACCTGCCCGTGTGATTGATGAGCCATCGAGGGATGCAGAGGGGTCTGCAGGGGGAATGGGCCAGCCCAGGCTGTAGCCATCAGTGAACACTCATTCTTGGAGGGAGCTGGGGAGACACTCGCGCCTGCGTTCTGGGTCACGGCTGTGTCACAAATGTCATATCAGTCGGCTTACACTGAGGAGAATGGGAGGAAGGCAAAGGGATTTAATAAGCAGCCAAGTGCTGGCACAGATGAGATGAGCCCTGCAGGGGGGGTCCAGGGTGGGGTGAATCTATATCCTGGAATTACAGGGAGCATGCACGGTCCTCTAAAGGGCAGATTAAGTCATCTGTGTAGAGGGAGCGGCTTGCAGAAATGTGCTAAGCTGGCGTGGGACGCTCTTCCAGCCCTCCCCACCACCACTGCCAGCCAGAGTCGACCTCGTATAGACTATACATCTCTTTTTTAACAGGGTGTGAAAAACAAGAAAAGGAGGTGGCAGAAGCCAAGTGTCTCTCCTTCCGAGAGCCAGAACATAGGCAAGGCAGTTACATTATGGCTACACTGTTATACTACTGCTCTCCCCTCCCCCTATCCTGCACCCTCCAGATTGTTCTCTTTTTTTACTTCCCAAAGTCAGGTCCTATATAAGGCTGTTTTCAGCAATCTGATGCATGGATTAAGTACAGACCAGCAAGTCCACGGAGCAGGGGTTGTGGGGGGTGGAGAAGGTGCAGCCCAGCTTTCAGAGATCCGTGGTCTAGTTAACAAGACCAGCTTCCCACACAGGAAACAAGCTCAGACAGAAGTAACAAAGTATCCACTCCAAACGTGCTGCCGAGAAGAGGAAGGAGAGAGGATCATGGCAGTGAGCTGACAATCTGGGGTAGGGGGAACCGGGCACCTGAGAAGATACCCCATCCCCCTAACAGACTACAGCCATCTTCCTAGGGCAGAGCAACCACAGTCTGTGCCACCAAAGTGCCCAAAGCTACCACCTCCCACGTGGTTCTCGAGAGATACCTCTGAGTGAATTTACAGCAGCAGGCAAGCTCAGCAGGGACCTGAGACCTGGGGCAGTATTGCTGCTCTGAGAGTCAGCCCCAAGAGCCAGCCAGGAGTCCAGGGATAGCCCTGGTGGGGACCTGTCCATTCTGCAGACACTGGCTTCGTTTCATCTTAATACACTCCTGCACGGACCTGATATCTGATACTCTTCCGAGAGCATGCAAATCTAATAAATTCTTGGCTCCTGCAAGTTTCTTTAAAAAATATAAAAGAGGATCATATATAAAGAAGTTGATTAATATACACCCTGCTAAAACAGCCTGGAACATCTGTGTATTAAGTTCATTTATTAAATTACACCAATCTGTATTTTAATGAGTGAAAGATACAGTACTTATTCTGTCATCCATCAAAATAAACTCAGGAAATACTTAACATTATAATCATTTTTCTTGTTTGAACACGAGTTATGAAATATGAATCCTGCATTAAGAATGCTCGACTTGCCATCATGATCAAATGTGTTTTCACAGGTGCGGCAAATATTCAGTTTTCATTTCTTTCTCCAACTGTTGAAAATATAAACCATGTTTTGGGTTTCTACGCTGGCTAACACTGCCTCCCCCCACATGGCACCCATTATCACAGACTTATTACCCCACCGTCTCCTCCAAACGCACCGCTCCTAAAGTTGCTTAGTAATGAAAACACAGGCTTCTGTGGGGCCCCTGGCATCAGCTCTTCCCTCTGGGGCACTGTCCTTCTCTCCTAGATGGCTGACACCTCCTTCCTTGGGACTCGGTGCCCACTTTTTTAACTCAAGAGCTGTTCTGACGAGGCAAGGGCAATAGTAAAATAGGACAGAGCCTCAGAGGTGCCTCCAGGGCCCATCTGTCTGCAGCTACCCTCGAACCACAAGTCCCAGGACCCTTGAGGCAAAATCATGACTAAGGAGGTCAGTTTCCAGAAGCTAGGAGAAGAAAGTTCCCCTGCCTAGTGTAAATGGGTGTTCACGTGACAAGAGAATTCTAGAAAAAGGCATTGCTGCTGCAGAGAGAACCAGCCCCACCACCACCACCACCACCATGCTGAGACTGATAAACCCAACATCAAGCAGCAGCCAGTACTGCTTCCTGCTGAACTGGGGTTCTTATCATCAGGGAGCAAGCCACCCTTCCACCCCAAGGCCCCTGCCTTGCTCTTTGATTTCATTCCTGGCCACCTCCACCCTATCCTTCAACTGGAACACACCCTTACTATCCAGCCTTCCAGAAAAGCATGCTAAATTCAAGTTTTCCAAAGTCTTTCCCAATGTTCTCGGCTCCTTTCTCTCCTCCTAGCTAATTACTTAAATTTGCTCTCAGGCTCGCCTGCTCAGACAGACAGCCCAGTGGAGGGGGCCAATCGTTTTTGTGTACTAGAAGTCAGGGAAGCTGACGAAGAAGTCACAGGCAGAAAAAGTCACAGCCTGCACAAGAGTTGCCCAGGAAGAGGTGTGGAAGCACCTCAGGCCAAAAGAGCAGGGCTGGAGACACACAGACACTACTGCAATCCAAAGGAGAGATGGAAGTGGGTGGGTGGACCAGGAGGATGGGCGTTGAAGAACAAGGATGAAATCTGGAGCCTGAGGACAGAAGCTCCTGGGCACTGGGATCTAATGCAATGAGCAAGGAGGAGCTTTGCAACAGCTTAGACCTTCTGGAGATGAGTTTGGATTTGTGTTTGGAAAAGGAAGGCTATGCAGGGGATCGATGTGACAACAGATGTCTGTGAGTGAGAAGAGAGCAGAAGTTCCAACCAGCATGGAACCAGTGGCGCTTGCCACTGCCCTGCACAGCATCTAAGAAGTGTGCCACAGGAAGTGTTCCACAGGAAGTAAGTGTTCCACAGGAAGTAAGTGTTCCACAGAAAGTGTTCCACAGGAAGTAAGTGTGCCACAGGAAGTGTTCCACAGGAAGTGTTCCACAGGAAGTAAGTGTTCCACAGGAAGTGTTCCACAGGAAGTGTTCCACAGAAAGTGTTCCACAGGAAGTGTTCCACAGGAAGTAAGTGTTCCACAGGAAGTGTTCCACAGGAAGCTACAAGGAACAGCACTGGCCAGCCAGGCACAAGGCCTGCCCTGCTGTGCCAAAGGTCTTCTGGGTAATCTAATTCAGTACTAAGCCTATGGGACTCTCTAGAAAGCTCAAAATTGTAAACACAGCCTATGGAATTTCAGACTTTTCAGAAGCGTGCTCCTGTGGCAGAAGAAAATGGGATAGAAGCTGGAGAAAAATAAAATAAAACAGAAAATGGGTCTTGATGCCAGTGTGGCTAAGACCAGGGGCTGCACACCTGAGGTTCTCAGAAGTAAATCATAACAACTTGAAGGAACGGGGGGAAAAAAAGAAGAAGAAAGAATGAGGCTCAGGAGGCTGTCAAAGACTAGCAGGCTGAAAGCCAAGGGTCTGTGTTCTCCAAAACAGAAAAGGCTATTTGTTACAAAATGTCCTGGGAGCGATTGCCCACTGAGATAGCAGGAATAGAGGGAAATAAAACTTCAAACGGAGTTTAATGGCTGAGCTCAGCGGATTGGGTGGTAAGGCAGGCTGCTTGGTGTGAGCGAGCAGGGCCTCAGCAAACTGGATCAGCAGCTTGCTGCCTGCAGAGTGGCTCAGAATCCGTTCCTTCTCCTTACAGACACAATCTCTGAACAAAATGGCACAGTTACCTCCCGGAGTCCGTAGTGCACCACATTATTTCCAAGCCACCGAATCAAACATAATGAGACAGCGATATCTAGAAGTCTCTAGATGTTAGGACTGCTCCCCAAGACTTCCAGAGAGATAAGCTGTAATGAGCAAGTCTGGACCCTTCACCCTAATCTGTGTTAAGGGGTAGGGGCGGGGCCTGTGGAGGAATTATACCACCGTTCTCAAGCCCAACAGGAGACCGGGGTGAACCTGATGTACCCGCAAAGAGAAACCAGCTTTTCCTTCAGGTTTACTAGTCAGAAGTCATGACTCTGAAAGGTCTCCATGGTCCTTTTGCGGACATGGCAAGATGAATCCTGAGCTAGAGAGACTCCAAGGCGCTTGGGGAGTTACTCTGTGTCTCTGCATCATGTGTAAAACAGAAACAGGTTGTTCCCTGCCCGCCCCCCACTCAGCAATAGCAGCCTGAAGAAGCCTGAGATAACACATACCAGGCATGATGGGGAAAACCTTTGAGACTGGAATTTGGAGGAAGTCTGAATTCTGGCCTCACACCCAGCACTGTCTGTGGTCACTGGCAAATTACTAAAAAAGACTAATTCTGCCACCCCAGAAAAAGCATTTCTCTCCTGAGCTTCTATTTCCCAACAGATAAGAACATAGCCAGCCTTCCTTGACTCTCACAATTGGGTGGAAAACCTGACAGGATAATGAATGAACAATAAGTAGGAGCAGTTGCAGACAACTGCAGAATGTGTAGCAACTGTGGCTACAATCCCCAGTGTTGGATTCTCACGGAAACAGAGGGAAGGACTTCCTGTGACTAGAGGATGTAGAGACTAGTTCCACTTTGATCAAAGGATATCTTGGGTTCCCCTCCAGGCTCTCCAGGCTTTGTCAGCTGCCGCCCTTCTATCCCAGCCACATGGCCCACACATCCCACGGACGACGCTTCCCACTGACCCATGAGCTATCAGCTGATCTCCCTGGCAGTGGCGCTGATGGACATCTGTCTGCCTCTCGGCTTTGATGTGGGAGTTCATAATTGTTTCCTGAGTCATCCGGCCAGCTCCATGGCGTTTCCCTTCAACGGGATGTGCAGCTATGCCACTAAGCAAAACCATCTTTGGAATCGGCTCTCAGAGGGTACTACTGTCTGGAAAGAACCTGGTTCGTTTTTCTTTTCAGTTCAGGGTCATCATGGCCATAACTCCAGTTCCAAAGTATCCAAAATCAATCAAGGTGTACATTCTTCTCAAAGTATACACTGCCAGCTTGGAGCTCCTTTCACATGATCAGCTAAAGCCAAGACATCAGAGTTTGTCCTCATTTCTGTCCCATTGGTTCCCAAAGGATACTTTGTGGAGATGTAGAGTTCCCAAAGCCTTTTAAATGACTATTTTCATGACAACACAACCAGTTATCTTTTTCTATAGTGACACTTGCATTAATTGTAGAATAGATAATGTGTATTTTTAATTCAAAAATCTAGAAAATGTATGTCTGCCCCTGGGAGCTCATGACGGTGGGCAGCAGTATTAGCAGATGCTGCTGTGACTCATACTGTCTAGTGAAAAGCTCTGATCAACATTTGGGAGATATAATGGTTCACATAACTCGGTAGACCATTGCTTTCAAAAAGGCCAATTATGTCACAAGCCCACATGTGGGTAAAAACACTATAAACAGGGCATTAAAGGCCAATGAGTTTTCATGTCATAGCACAAAATAATTTACTAATAAGGTTCCAGATCCTACATTGTAACTGACTCTTGTATTCTGGCTGTAGAAGGATTGCCATGTTCCTGCTCTGTACAATTCAAGTCACTACAGCATTGGTTACTATAGTATCTCTCGGTCTTGCTTAGCTAACAAATGTCAACAATGTGTCCTAGCCCATACATTTTCTGAACAAAGAAAACATCTCTAAGGTATATAACTCCAAGTATTAAATAAATGCCATATATACTCTTTATCATAACCATTAGCTTCATGGCCAAAGCAGAAACTGTGGCTCATGACATAAGTACATCAGTCCCACTACATGGGCAGGTCCATTTTCACACCACCACTGACTACATCACCCAGTCTCATGCTTACTTCTCATGATTACAAGAGTCTCCTTTTCCATGAGGTGCCTCTCTCCTATCCTACCCTAGAACACTCATCACAGAAGTAAAATCCAACATGTGACCTACTTCATTTTAAAGAGAAGAGGAAAGAAATAAAGAAAAAGAGAGAGGAAAGGGGGAAATTATTTTATCTATAAAACCATTAGTGTAGAGAAAGCAGAAACAGAGGTATTTCTAGTTTTATCGGCAGGTGGGTTGAAAAACTAAAGGAACTAGAAGCAAATCCTCTCCCTTTGAGCACCCACGTGGCTCTTGGAAACAGTCCACACCTGCTGGATCCTTCCCCCGTCTCCACTAGTCATTAGAGGCTTCTCTTGTGTTGCCACATACAGCGTTCACGCTAAACTGTTGATGAAACTGAAGATTGGGGAAATGAGGAAACCTGCTCAGAGGTACATTCATGCCAGGGTTTGTTTATTCTATCTAGGAGACAAAGGTGTATGGGCCAAGGATACCATAACCTTACGGCCTGATATTGCAGACCTGTTGGAAGATCATCAGAGACAATGCGACTGGCGACTAGTCAAAATGAAGAAACATGTCCATCGATAGATAAATAAGCCAAATGTGAAATGCACACGCAATGGGAACGGGAATCAGCCACATACAACAGTAAGCCAGCGCCAACAGATGAAGATCACGGGATTCCGCTCACATGCAACATCTCGAATGGGCAAATTCCTTTTTGCTGTTTGTACTATTTATTCACGTGGCTCAGAATTCAAAGGTGTAAAAGCTAAAACCCAACTAGGGAGCTGGCTCAGCGGGTAAGGCATGAGATCCTGAATTTGGATCCTCAGCCCTCGCCATGCATGGTCTCATAGGACAGTAACTCCGGAATTGGGAGGAGGAGGAGCCGGACAGATTCCAGAAGCTCATGGGCCAGCCAACCTGGCCAGAGCACTGAGCTTCAAGATCAGTCAGAGTCCCTGCCTCACGAGCGTGAGACAGAGAGTAACAGGAAAATGGCAAGCATTGTGTGTGTGCACACACATATATAGCAACACACACACACACACACACACACACACACACATCCCATTTCTACTCTCTATCCATCTAATATCTCTGCCCCTCCCCCAGGAAAAGAAAATTATGGTGTCTTTTATTTTTCCTTTCTTTCTTTGATGCTGGGGATCAAATGTAGGGCCTTATGCGTACAAGGCAAGTTCTCCACCACTGAGATACAAACCCAAGCCCTTATGAGCTTTTTCTTAGTCTCCGGAGTATTTTATGTGCATAGCAATTATGAGTATAACGTTCCTCCACCTGTTCTTTTTTCATGAAATAGATCTTGAAACTTATAGGCAGATTCTCAAAGACAAGAAGTAAATTAGAGGTTCCTAGGGACTTGGGAAAGGAAAGAATGAGACGTTTTTTACAGAGTTTCTGTTTGGGGTGATGGGAATTTTCTGAAACTAGGGGTAAAGGTTGCACAACATTGTAGACGTAACTCATACCCACTAAACTGTACACTCCCGATGACAAAAGAAATGTCATGTATTTTTACCACTTTTTATTTTTAATTCTGGAACAAGAACAAAAGGAGCTTGGCAAAGTTCACCGCATTAGTGAAAGACGGTGTAGGCTTCAAGTCCAGGCATTTCATCTCCAGAGATTACTTGACAAGCTCCTGCTTCTGCTGGCCAGGGGACATCTTGCATCGTTTCTGATGATCTTCCAACAGGTCTGCAATATCGGGCTGTAAGGTTATGGTATCCTTGGCCCACACGCCTTTTTCTCATGGATAGAATAAACCCGCCGCACCTCTCTACCTCCATAAAGGAGAAGGTCAACATTCAAATGAAACACGTGTCAATGACCCTCAGTCTGCCTTGACCCTTGGATTTCAAAGGAAGGTTGTGGGGCATGAGGATTGAACCCTTAGGCCTGTCTGTGGGCATACAAAGGCGTGCATTTCATAGAGACTGCACTGTTCGTGGATTTGGAGCAACAGAATAAAATACCAGGTTGGAGCAGCATGAGCCCGAGGAGAGGAGCCACCCACGCTGCACGGCACAGATCACATGGCTGTGCACAGGGCGAAGGAGACCTGCTTGCCGACCTCCTCCTTGTCCCTCCTCCAGCCTCGAAGTGCCTTTTTTTCAATTCTCACTTTCAATAACAACGAGAAGTGGGTTCCCGTTTGGTTCATGACGTCAGCTCTTGATGGTGCTCACAATTGCTGCTAGTTCAGTGTAGAGTTAAGGGTCCCTTGTCCGCTCCACCACCAGGGCTCGGCTGCTGAGGAGGCGGGACGTGGAATTTTGACCATGCTTACCCCCATGCTGTCACCAGTGTGGGTGTCAGGCCATAGGGAAGACCCAGGACTCTGCTCCAGGGGTGGGGATAGGGAAGCTCAGTCTGAGGCACAGGACCAACAGGGCTGGCTCAGGGTTCCCGGGCCTGCAGAAAGGCCAGGGCCATCTGGTTCTCAGGCTCTTGAGCACCCGGGCACCTCTGGGAGCCACGGAAGGGCTGAGAATGGAGTTGGGGGCCCATAGGCCGGATCTAGACCTGGGCCGGGGAAAAGGGGGGAACTCTGGCTGGTCCCACGGGAGAGTTTTGGCTTGACAGTGGTTGGCTTGGCTTCGGCTCGGTGGTGGCTTAGTGGCAACCATGGCTGGGGGCACAGAGAGGCCCTCTATGGGCGATTAGACCTGCAACTCTGTAGGTGAAGGCTTTCTCCAAGGCTCCCCAGGGCGAAAACCCGATGAAAAGAGACAGTCTATGATTTTTAAGGCATTTATGGTCATGGCAGAAATTGGATGAGTAAAACCGTACCCCACTTCTCAGGGTGGGCCTGAAGTTAAATACCTTTTGCAGGGAGGAGTGTCTGGGAAGAAAAGCTTATTGGCTAAGTCCTCTGGTCCTTTAGGTACCTCATTAAAATAGAGATCTGTCTTAGCCTATGTAACTACAGGTCAGGTCCTCTACAAGTAGAGGGGTGTGGGGCATTGCCCTTACATGACTGACGGCCACAAATTGAGGGGGGGAGAGGTATGGCCTTGTGCCTGGGAGCAGGTGAAACATCTACCATCCCTTCACTGGGGTTTTAAGCCTTAGCACCACCAGGAACAAGGCTATCTTTCATGGTCCCACAGTCTAGAGGCAGTTGTGTGATCTGGGCTTGATCCAGACAAGAGGAAAGGATTTATATGCAATTCATGGTTTGAGGTCAGGTCTCTAAGTAGATAGATGATAGATAGATAGATAGATAGATAGATAGATAGATAGACAGACAGGAACACTGTGTCAATTTGAAGATGAAGCAATGGCCAAAAAACATCTCACAGATTCTAAGATTGCAATCACACGCTCCTGTACCTCTACACATGGAATGTACATCATTGCTCCTTCACTCCCCAGGTGTTTGTCACATGCTCGTCCTACACTCCATATTCTAATCGATGCCCTGGTTCCTGGTACAGGTGAAAGAGATTTAGAAAGCTAAGAACACAGAGAGATCATCATAAAACAAAAACAGCATACCACACAAAAACCTCTCTTTTCTATGTCACACAGAGAAAGGGGGAGAGAGATAGAGGGAGGGAGAAGAGGGGGAGGAAAAGGGAAAGAGGGGGAGGAAAAGGGAGAGGGGGGAGGAAAAGGAGAGAGAGAGAGAGAGAGAGAGAGAGAGAGAGAGAGAGAGAGAGAGAGAGAGAGATCAAGGCCCTGGTATTCTTTTGGCACTCTGTAAGTTGTCCACAGGCTAGGAACTAAGTGGCCACTTCAGAAATATAGTTCAGGCTTTAGCGTAGATAGGGAAGAAGGGTTGCTGGTGTTAAACACAGTCTCTGCAGAACAAAACAGAACTTGGGTGTGCCATACAACTCTCCTATGGGGGGGACGTACACGTACACTCACACTCAGCCAGACACTCGTCTGGCACCAGCACACACTGCCACATTCCGGGCTGTGACTATGGGGTCACCACCTTGAAAAAGAGGCAGAAACAGTCCTAGCCCTGATGACCTGTCACAAAGTCTTAAGTCCACCCTGCAAGAGTCACTGTGAATATATCCATTGTCCCAGAGACCTGGGTCATCCTTGTTTTGTAAGATGCAAATGCAGTGAACCTTGAAAAAGAGCCATGTTCTATCCTGATGCCACCCTTCCCTTGTCTGTGGCCATGTGGGGTGGCTCACACTCTCAGGGGTGTAACTCCTCAACTTGTCCTTCTCATTTCCCACAGTGGGTAGGGAATAGGATCAGAGGCCCCTGTCACCACTGAGTCACTGCCCTCTGAACCCTGTCTACTTCAAGGTGTTGTGAGGTTCAGATGCGTACTAAGAACACATGCTGGTAAAAATGCAAGCCTGTGCTGTGTGAGGGCTCAAGGGCAGCTCTCCAAAGCTAAATGCCCTAATGACACCAACGGTGGGAAACTGGCCAGGAGGCTAAAGGCATTCTCCTCCACCTATTCATTTTCCCACTGCTCTATGATACTTCCCAGGTGCCTCTTATCATGAAAACAGATGCGAACATCTAGCCTAGATCTACTCCTACACCAGATGACATCATCTAAAGCAACAATTTCTCTGCCACGTAGCTGGAGCAGGGGTAGGCATGGTAGGTAGGAGTTGAGGAATAAGGCACTGTGCCCCAAATTCATCTCAGTGGCAATTTTTAGGTGAAGTCTATGATTTTAAAAAAAAATAGTCAGAACCACATGAAAACGTCTACCCTCTTTTCTATTCTTCGGTGGTGGTGGTGGTGGTGGTGGTGGTGGTGGTGGTGGTGGTGGTGGTGGTGGTGGTGGTTCTAAGACCCTCAGTGAGGCAAGCAGCATTTGCCAGCCTCAGGAGACATCCAATGCTGCCTCTTTGTGTCTACAGAAAGCTGTTCTGCACACTCCTGTCCAAGAGTCAGACTAGCAAGGGGAAAAGTGTTCATTCCCAGCCTTGCTCGCTCAACCTTTTTCTAAGCCTGGGCCTTCCTTGTACCCGACTGATCTTCTCAGCTTTCACATGCAAGAGGAGACAACGCCATATGCAGAAGGCCTGGGAGTGGAGACTGAGCCTTGCCCCTTACTAAAAGGACACAGACCTCTTCAACAAATACAGTTGCACAGGTAAGAGAGTTTGTGGGTGAAAGCTGACTGCATGTTCTTTAGTATACTCTAGAAGCACAGCTGTATGTCACCTAAGCCATGTGACTCGGTTGCAGGTCAAAGCCATTTATTCTTGCTGGAGAAGAAGATATCATTAAAGAGTAAGGGCTCTGAACCAAAATACATATCTGCATCTAGTAAGGAAAACAATCAGACACGTTCAAATTGAAAAACATTCTGCAAAATACCTGACTCAGACTCTTTAAAACATCTCTTCATAAGCTTTATAGTCTCATGAGGTCCCTTTAGTCAGTTCTTGATCTTAGAGCCTGAGCCATTGGAGTTCTGTTTAAAACCCCCATGCCCCACCCTTTGCCCCATGCCAATAAGTTTGAGGCTCTTTCCCACTTTCTCTTCTATGAGAGTCAATGTATCTGGTTTTATGTTGAGGTCTTTTATGCACTTGAACTCGAGCTTTGTGCAAGGTGACAAATCTGGATCTATTTTCATTTTTCTATACACCAACTGCCAGTTCAACCAGCACCATTTATTGAAGATGCTTTCTTCTTTCGATTGTACATTTTTGACTTCTTTGTCAAAGTTCAAGTGTCCATAAGTTTGTGGATTTATATCTGGGTCTTCAATTGTATTCCATTGATCTTCCATTGTCTGTACTAATATCGAGCAGTTTTTATCACTGTTGCTCTGTAGTACAGCTTGTGGTCAGGGATGGTGATTTCTCCCAGAGGTTCTTTTATTGCTAACAATTGTTTTAGCTATCCTGGGATTTTTGATTTTCCATTTGAAATTGAGAATTGCTCTTTCCATGTTTTGAAGAATCGTGTTGGAATTTTGATGGGGATTGCGTTGACTCTGTAGATTGCTTTTGGTAGGCTGTCATCTGAGAGGCCAGACAAGCAGCTGACTGAGACAGATGCACATACTTACACCCAACAAATAGACTGAAGTTGGGGACCCCTGTGGTTGAATTAGGTAAAAGGCTGGAAGAATCTGAGGAGGAGGGCCCCATAGGAAGACCAGCAGTCTCAACTAACCCGGACCCCTGAGATCTCTCAGACACTGAGCCACCAACCAGGCAGTGTACACTAACTGGTTTCAAGGCCCCTGACACATATACAGCAGAGGACTGCCTGGTCTGGGCCCAGTCAGAGAAGATGTACCTAACCCTTCAGAGACTTGAGGTGTCAGGAAGTGAGGAGACATGGTGGGGAGGTGAAGTTGGGGGAGACATCCTCTTGGAGACAGGGGTGAGGAGGAATGGAATGAGGAACTGTGGGAGGGTGGATGGGGTGGGGAGGGGAACATGACTGGACTGTAAAAAAAAAGTAATAAAGAAAAAAAAAAGAAGAAGAAAGGTCTCTACATGACAAGTCCAACACCAGGAAAACTTAGGGGTAGCTTTAGGCTATAGGAGACACAAGAGATACATATCAACTTAACGCTATCTGTGAGAGTCAAGAAATTCTAGATTTGACCCTATCATCCACGGCATACAAGGAAAAGAAAGGTACATCCTTTCTTCCCTGGAGTAGAGTATGATTCTACAAATTCCAGAGTTTATTTTTTTAACAAATGGTAACATTGGTCTAGACCTGTGGCTCTTCATTCAGTGTTGTCTTGTAGACTTCACCTGTTTGATGACGTCTGAGCAGGGATTAGAAGGGGCCCCGAACATCTGAGCAGAGGCACACACCCTGCCTATCTTCTATCAGGCTACACAGACGTGTGAACGACAGTACTCATTGACATTCCCAGAACTTTGATTCAATCAAGTTCAACAAGACAAGAGAACACACGAGGAATTCTGATGGCTTTCCAGCCAATGCTTTACTTTCCATTCCAGAGCTGTTAGTGGATTAGTCAGCCTGAATCCAGCATGAGGTCATGATTGCAGAGGAGCTACCAAGACCCTGAACTTCCCAAAGGTGAACATGCATTCTGCCCCCTCTTGGGAACTATATTCTCCAGGCCTTCTCCTCCTTGGCCTCTGTGTGATATTGAATCCCTCCATGAGTTGCTACTATTACCATAAGGCCACTAAGTTTCAATTTCCCACTGTCTGGAGACACAGATGAGCTGGTGTCTAGCTGCTACCGAGCTGTTTATGTAGCTTGGTGGGCTAATAGAACTGCTTCAGGAATTAAAGACAGTGGAGGAGAGGCAGAGAAAGTAAAACCTACAAAAAGCTAGGTAGAAGACATTAATCTTGAGCTAGCTTGATCCTGTGCCATCCTATGAACTGAATCTCCTGCCCAGCTTGGATTGAGTGTACAAAAACAAAAACAAATTAACTTCTGAAGCTTAAGTGGCATTAGGCCTAAATGAAGAAGGAGAAAGAGGAGGAGGAGGGAGAGGAGGAGGAGAGAGAGGAGGAGGAGAAGGAGGAGGGAGGGAGGGAGAGAGAGAGAGAGAGAGAGAGAGAGAGAGAGAGAGAGAGAGAGAGATCTCACATTTCTATGCAGAAAACTCGCCAGAGAATGTCGCAAACCCCAGCAGTGCTGCCTTTTAGATAGTGTTTGGCCAACCTATGAGATGCTTCCAATTACACTGACCTTTTGCATGAATGTATATGGCTTTTGTAATCAGAACAGTAGTAGGTCTTCATATGAGGGTAGAGGTGTGGAGTGCAGTTTGGAGTGAGGTCAAAATCATTTCTTCATTACTACAGACGTCACTGGTGCATATATAAGAAAACCCTGAGGGGGCAAAGGGGTGACAGCAAGAGACGGCCCTAAGCAAACAAAGTCTCTAGATAAGCTGAGAATATGGTATACATCTGTATATCATCCAGGAAACTTGGAAGCTGAAGCAGAAGGTTGCTTGGGCCCAGGAACTTGAGGCTAACATGGACAACATATTGAAAACCTGTTTTTTAGAAACAAAGAACAGAGGACGGCCAGAAGAAAGAAAGGGGAAGTCAATCATTGGAGAGAGGAATCCAGTGCCTCAAACCCAGGGGCCAATGTGGAGACAGAGCTTTAAGCTCTGGGAAACAGTCCTGGGAGCAGAGATAATCTTTGGTCCAGATTCCAGAGATGAGTCGAGATGTGGAAGGATGGGGTTGCCATCCAACAGTCAAAAACAGTGACCTAGAATTGTTCCTGTCTGAAAGAACTACAGGAACAAAAACGGAGAAAAGCCTGAGGAAAAGGAGGTCCAGTGACAGGCCCAAATTGAGATCCAGCTCAGGGGGAGGCCCCAAGGCCTAACACTATTACTGATCCTATGGTGTGCTTACAAACAGAGGCCTATTATAACTGCCCTCTGAAAGGCCCAACAACAGTCAGATGCATATAGTTACACCCAACCAATGGACAGAAGCTGGTGACCCCTGTGGTTGAATTAGGAAAAAGCCGGAAGAAGCTGAGGAGGAGAGTGACCCTACAGGAAGACCAGCAGTCTCAACTAACCTGGATCCCTGGGATCGCAGACACTGAACCACCAACCAGGCAGTGTACACTAGCTGATATGAGGCCCCCAACACATATACAGCAGAGGACTGCAGGGTCTGGACTTAATCAGAGAAGACGTACCATGCCCTCAAGGGACTGGAGGCCTCAGAGAGTAGGGATGTCCAGTAGGGCAGGGTAGAAGGCTGGGGGCATCCTTTTGGAGATGGGGCGGGGAGGGGAGAGGAGTGGGATGTGGGAAAGTCGGAGGGTGGACCGGAGGGGGCATAAACTCTGGACTGTAAAAACAAGATTAAAGAATAAAAAAACAAAAATATGTCCACAGGGCTGTACAGAGGCCTGAGATGAGAGGGAGAAAGAAATCCTTGCATTTAAGTAGAGTCCATGTTGCTCTGACACAGACGGAAGAGGGATTGAAGGCTTGAGTGGGGCTGACCCTCAGAGATGCTTCTTCTCTAATTAGGTTGACATTCAGTAACTTTGGACTCAACCTCACAGACCCTTACCTACCTCTACTTAATAGTCTGCCAACACCTACTGGTTTTCCCACTGTGTAGGCATATGATAGAGCCACAGACAGGAGGTCTATTGAAGGAAAACATGGGGTTGAATAGAAAAGGAGCATTCTTTGGACCTCTCTGGTGGAAGGGAGTAGATACCAACTAAACTCCGGGACCACCATTGTTTATACAAATTGTTGAGCCATTCTTTAATTTCATAATTGAGTCTCACTTCGTGATGTCAGAGATTAATCCCATGCACTCTCTATCCATACCTATATCTTCAAAAGGATTGTGTCTATGTTCTGGAATGCTCACTAGAGTACCAAGGAATGTGTGTGGGGGGTGGGGTGGTGGTTGACATCATGCCCATGTGGCCATTGCTAAAGAATGCCCCATTTCATCTGATCCTCAATTCTCTATCCACAAAATCCTTCAACAGGACATCCCTAATTCCAGACTAAGACCTTTGAGATATGACTTTCTCTTTCAGGGGGAGTGGGGGAAAGGAGGTGGCAACATTGACTCTTGAGGATACAGGATTTATTTTGTCATATCAGGATTAGGACAGGAGTAGGGGATCTACACATCCAGAATGGTCAGAAACACCCCACCCCACCCCACCCCACCCCACCCCACCCCACCCTGGGGATCAGGGCATGAATAGAACAAGAACCTGCTCTCATTAAAGATTATGGGAAAAAATATTAAGTTAAAGATCATTTTATGGAAACGTATTTCAGAATAACTCTCTTTTCTGCTTCTTGCTTTTCAGTTTGTTTCCTAGCTTGTATAAATTAACCAATTGGGGATGTAGGGAGAAAACTTAAATTGTAAGAAAAATAAAGTTCCATGTAACAACAATACAAAATGATATCATGCTATCTAATACATTCTAGTAGGATTTGGATGTACTAAGTGTTTGGGAGCAATATTATTTCTGAAGAAGCTGAGATAAGGTACAGGGTGTCAGGCTGACATTTAGAGGAGAAACTCCTTTACCTCTGGTCTTTTCTCCTAGTATAGTAGGGAATAAGCCACCACTAGGAGAAATAAAGAATAATTGCCCAGAAAGCACAATGTGTCTTTCCCATTCCCAGAGAGCCTGCATCTCAGGAAGGCCCTCCCTCCTGCAAGAATTTGTTCACCTTCCTCCCAGTCTCCAAGTCCTGGGCATTCCCAGGGAAGAGGAAAAGTACAGGGAAATCAAAATCAGAGCCAAGGAGGGACAGTAGGCTTTGGTCACGTGCTCTGGGAAAGATATCATATTGGCATAATCTTAACTTTGTCAATAAAATGTATAGACCCAGATGCTCAGCACAGCCCAGGTTTATTCCTTGCATACATTATAACATGGATTCGATGACTCTTTTCATAATACATATGTGTGGGTAGGTGTTCACATGTATGTGCATATGGCTGCAATTGTGCTTGGAGGTCAGAAGATACTCAGAGGTCATCCTAAGTAACTCTATCCACCTCTTTTAAGACAGCCATCTCAATCACTCATCAATTAGGTCTGGCCAGTGAGTCCCAGGAACCTTTCCATCTATCCCAGGCACTGAAATGCCACGTTTGCTCTATATACTTGGCTTTATGAACTCAGGTCCTCATTATGTGAGGCAATAATTTTACCCATTAAACTGTTGTAGTGGCTATTCCTGGTTGTCAACTTGACCATATCTGGAATGAACTACAATCTAGAATTGGAAGGCTCGCCTATGATCCTAATCCAGAGGCTCAGAGATATGTTTCTGACCTGGACTTAGCATGGAGATCTTGAAACATAGTGGCTATGGATTCCAGTTCAAGACCATCTGGGATTAAAGGCATGGAGACCTACAGCCTTTAATCTGGGCTACACCCTCTACTGGAGACATATATAAGGACATTGAAAGAAGGAAGACTGATTCTTCCTTGCTGGCTTGCCTCGTGGGACTGAGCAACTGCAAGATCCTTGAACTTCCATCCACAGCTGCTTCTGACTATTGTTAGGGAGTTGGACTACAGACTGTAAGTCATCGACAAATTCCCTAACTACATAGAGACTGCCCATATGTTCTGTTACTCTAGAGAACCCAGACTAATACAGAAGTTGGTACCAGTGTAGTGGGGTATTCCTGTGACAACCTGACCATGTTTTGGGGAGGACTGTGGAAGGACTTTGGAACTTTAGGCTAGATGGTCCATTCAGTGTTGAGACCTCTGTGAGATGTTGTGGAGGAGCTTGGAAGATTATGTTGAGAACAGTGCAGAAGATGGGGGCCTGGCTTGTAAAATTTCAGAGGGAAGATTAAAGACTCTTATCAGGGCCATGAAGATTCTGTGGTTTTGGTTAGCTGGGGCTGAAGAATCAGCTGTGATTAGCAAGATACGAGAACCACTAAAGAGAACTTTTGTGTTACTGGGACTATTGATGCTGGTTAGCTAGAGCTAAGAAATTAGCGGTGATTAAGAAGAAACCAGCATCACTGAGGTGAAATCTTCTGGGAAGTGTTTTCTGAGAGCACAAAGGGTGTGTTCCAGATAGCCAAGGTTGTACCTCTTGCTGTAGCAGGACTTGGTACTGTGTAAGAGTCACCCAGGTGGTACTGGTTTTGAAGGCATGAAGGCATCATGAAGAACAGCTGAGGCTTGGTACTGTGAGAGGCCATGGAAGGCCATTGGTGAAAGTGTACCCTCAGTTGTAATTGACAGTCCAGGACTGAAGGGGTCATGCAAAGGAGTTGAGGCTTGGCACCATGAAGAAAGCTTATGAGAGGCTATTGGTGAAACCTAGCTACAGCGGAAGATAACAGTGTTTTGGAGATGCCAGTACCATGAGATGACCACCAAGGACAGTGGAGTACAGACAGCTGGAGCCTAGAAGACAAGGTGTGTGCTACAAAGGGCAGAGCTGGAGAAGTAACCCAAGCCCTTGGAGGAGCCCAGAAGATCATGAGTTGGATCCCAGACATTGAGCTATTGGAGTTTGAGTTTTGCTTTTGATTGTGACTGTGCCCTGATATTTTTCCCTCTTGAAAGAAGGTATTTTAGTGGAGCCCACAGTTAAGAAACTTTGAATTTTTACAAGACTTTGACTTTTAAGACATTTTAAAGGGATTGAACTTTTAATATGTAAAGACTGTGGGATTTTTAACGTTATTTAGATCTTGGGGGTGAATAACAAAGTAAGGGTTGAAGCTTAATAGTGATATGTTGGTGTGTCAAGTTGACAAGGGGTCAATTGTACTGGCTAGTTTTGTGTGTCAACTTGACACAGGTTGGAGTTATCATAGGAAAAGGAGCTTCAGTTTGGGAAGTGCCTCCATGAGATCCAGCTGTGGGGCATTTTCTCAATCAGGGATCAAGGGGGGAAGGGCCCATTGTGGGTGGGGCCATCCCTGGGCTGGTAGTCTTGGATTCTATAAGAGAGCAGGCTGAGCAAGCCAGGGGAAGCAAGCCAGTAAGGAACATCCCTCCATGGCCTCTGCATCAGCTCCTGCTTCCTGACCTGCTTGAGTTCCAGTCCTGACTTCCTTTGGTGATGAACAGCTGTGTAGAAATGTAAGCTCAAAAAACCCTTTCCTCCCCAACTTGCTTCTTGGTCATGATGTTTGTGCAGGAATAGAAACCCTGACTAAGACAACTGTCCATCCTTATCTTCTCTAAAAGCAAATGATCACTCCAACTTAAGAACTCCAGAGAGATTCACACCTGAGTCTTCATGAACGCATCATTCCAAGTATTTTCTCCAGATTACAGGCCTAGAGCCATATATATCAACACTGCCTCTAAAAGCTAATGTAGAGCTCCAAAGATTGAGCACCTCATCTCCATGGGATCTAGACTGCAGAATATAGCAGTTCTCACGATCTACAAGGGGTCATTATGAGTAGAGGTGGGAGGTGCTTCCCCAGGGCCTGTCATTCCATACATGCTTGCAAAGGTTTTCCATTGAGAGAGCACCTCCCCAACTTGACAGTGTGTGCACATGCAGGCCCCTGATTCACTGTGCTCCCATCAAAGCAGCCAATGTGGAAAGTATTACAACAGCTAGGCAGCCACCTTTGATTAGAAGCAGCTTTGGCTTCAGATAGGATCTATGTTACCAGAACACTGGGCGTCTTCAGGGGCTTACTTAACTTTTTGATTCTTTCCCCTGCTCTTGTCAATCATGTTTCTAGCTTTATGGGTTGAGTTGTAAAATTGTGCTCCCCAGAGTGTCCCGTGGCATTTCCATCAAAAAGTAGATGGTAAAATACATGTGGCATGTTCACTAAATAGATGCGGTATGGCAGAAGAAGAAGGGACTACTTGGTAGGGATGGGACCAGCAAAAGTGAGGAGGTGCCATGAGGTAGACTGAAGTAAGAACAAGATACAATGACTTACTTATATAAAAATGTCACAGTGAAACTCATGACTTTGTATGTTAATTACAAACACTATTTTTAACATAAAGCAGAAGGCCTGGCTCTAGGGATAGATCTCTTTCTATGAATAAGGACCAGAGTCCAGATTCTCAGCATCTACATAGAAAGCTGGACAGATGTGGTAGGTAGCTCCCCAGCACAAGCTGACTAACTAGACTGGCTGAGTTGGAGAGTTCTAAATCCAGCTAGAGACCTTATGTGTTAGTTTAAATGAGAATAGTCCCTAGAGGTGTGTGTGTGTGTATATATATATATATATATATATATATATATATATATGTGTGTGTGTGTGTGTGTATACATATATATGTGTGTGTGTGTATATATATATATATATATATATATATATATACACATATATATGTATATGAATGCTTGGTCTCCAGTTGGTGGAACTGTTCGGGAAGGATTGGGAGGCGTGGTCTCGTTGGAAGGGGTGTGTTCCTGGGGACGGGCTTTGAGGTTTCAAGTACTCACAATTCCCAGTTATCTCTTTTACTCTACCTCATGCTTGTAGATCAGAGGCAAGCTCTCCTCTACTGCTGCAGCATTTTGCCTGCCTAAAGTCATGCTCTCTGCCATGACATTAATCACATTCTTCTGTAAGTGGTCTTTGCCATTCATTTTGTATGTGTGTGTGTGTGTGTGTGTGTGTGTGTGTGTGTGTGTGATAGCAATAGAAAACCAAGTATACACCCTGCTGCCTATGTAAGTGAAGCAGAGCATGACAGAGGGAGATGCCCTGTCACATCTTCCTGGCACATGAACTGAAGCACATGTCCTCTGCCCACATGTGAATGCACATCAATACATATACATACAATAACAAAAGAAGAAGATCACCAGTTCATGAAAACTGTTCAGCATAGAAAGTAAGCTTTTTCAGTACAGACCTTACAATGTTTCATTCTTAAGTTCTGGCCAGTTACCTGAGAGGAGGAAATGCCTTCAACTAAAACAGCAAATCCATCCTAGGTCCTGAGAAGCTGAGCCCATATCTGATTGCCTTGTTGTCTGTCTGGGGTTTGGGGTCATTCTATCTTGTTCTTACTTCAATCTACGTCATGGCACCTCCTCACTTTTGCTGGTCCCATCCCTACCAAGTAGTCCCTTCTTTTTCTGTCATACCGCATCTATTTCATGAACATGTCACATGTATTTTACCATCTACTTTTTGATGGAAATGCCACGGGACACTCTGGGGAGCACAACTTTACAACTCAACCCACAAAGCTAGGGTAACATGGTGTTACTGGTTATGGAGCTGTGCCCTCCTGGAAGTTTCTTTGTACTCTCGTCTAAACCACAACCTGGTGTTGATCTGAAAAGTGGCCAGGTTCCCACCTGGAGTCCCACAGTTCATGCGTGGCGTGAAAGTGCTCAGCCAAGGGAACTTGTTGTCCTAGAGTCCAGCCCTCTTCTGCCTGCCAGTTGTGTTCTCTGGGTCCAGGTCTACATCAGTCTAAACAATGAAGCATCTTTTTGTGATCTGTCATCTTATAGGACACCTTTTGTTCCCGAGTCCTGGACAGAATGTCCTGCCAGGCCCTTCAGCATCTCTGGCTTCCACAGGCCGTGTAGCTCTCAGGCTGTTTTACTGTTGCTCAAGGGGAAAGAAAAATGGCAGATCTGATATGGCACCTAATGCCCCTTCCGCCCCCCCCATGTCCTTGATCTGTTCCTCTTACTCTTCTTCAGTTAGATGCTTAGTCATAACATCTAAGTTATAATGTAATATAACATTATATATATTATATAATATTATATATTAAAAGTGAGGAGGTGCCATGACGTAGATTGAAGTAAGAACAAGATAGAATGACCCCAAACCCCAGACAGACAACAAGGCAATCAGATATGGGCTCAGCTTCTCAGGACCTAGGATGGATTTGCTGTTTTAGTTGAAGGCATTTCCTCCTCTCAGGTAACTGGCCAGAACTTAAGAATGAAACATTGTAAGGTCTGTACTGAAAAAGCTTACTTTCTATGCTGAACAGTTTTCATGAACTGGTGATCTTCTTCTTTTGTTATTGTATGTATATGTATTGATGTTACTTAGATGTTACATTATAACTTAGATGTTACTTAGTCATACATGCTAAGCACACATGAAGATAATAAGTGAATTCAGGTGATGATGGGGACTCCGAAAAGCACTGAGTGGGAGATATGGAATGACAAGCAGCGGGGAGCTGGGTGCCATTTCACGCTAAGCAATTAAAACTGTCCCTTCATAAAAGGCATTTGAACAGATTGTTATGCAATGAGTCACGCAAATCTGAAAAGGAAACAAGAGGCTCAGTGTCTCTGAGAAGGGACAAGATAATTCAGGTAAAGAGAAGCATCCAGTTGTCTGGGACACAATTAAAAAGCTGCAAAGGAGTAAAATACAGAGAAGGAGTTGGAAGAGAGACACCATGAAAGGACCAAAGGGTAAGAGAAACAACTTTGATTTCTCTGAGATAGTCTGGTTCTGTTCTGTCCCTCCTGGCTGCCCTGCCACACAGAAGTTTTAATAGAGTTACTCTGTTTCAACTAAAGCCTTTACATTCACCACCTACTGAAAAATTCCCCATAGATCCTTGTATCAGAATAAAAACTAGATACTTTGCAAGGTGCTCCTCCCACGCTATGTTCTCCCCGCGGCCATTCTGATCTCAGCCTTTCCACTCTGTCCCAGTCACAGTGCCTCCAAGACGCTCATGGAAAGAAGAGATCTCAGCAAGAGGGGCGGAGTAGAGAACCACAAAATTCTCTGCCTTAAAAACAGTGCAAAAACTGGCAGAATTGATTGGAGTTGTGCTTTTCAGAATGCTGGAAGTGCTCCAAAGCCTTGCAGCACTCATGGAGCACTTATGTGTCCCCAAAGAGTGAGGTTTTAGAAGACCGGGGAGACCTAAGGTTACCCTCACTTCCTTACCACCCATGCCTCAACTCCACGCTCACCTTGAAAACTAACAGCCTGAAGTCACACTAAAGAATATTAAAATGCTATCCCTGACATCACAGGAAGTGCCTGCCAATACCATAGTTCCTTCCAAGCCTGGACTCTCAGGGGACTGAGGTTACTTGGCCCTATTTATGAAGCTCACTTCGGACTTGATGAAAACTGAAACTTCTGTTTAAAATGCAGAGGAGTTGTTGACGGGGGCTGGCACAGAGGGAGAATGGAAAGTTGGTGTCTAAGGATGAATGGAGAGTCTTCTTTTTGTTTCAAACAGCTTCGCAGGGTCTTAATTTACATAGTATACAACTGGCCTTTGGTGTGTATAAATCACAATGGCTTTTAGTGTATTTGTAGAATTGTGTATCCAATGCCTGGAGAAATGGCTAGGTACAGAGGAGCCGCGTTTGGTACTTAGGACCATAGGAGGCAGTTCACAACTCCCTGTATTGAGTTCCATGGTATCCAATGCCTCTGACCTGTGCAGGCACCTGCACACACATGCACACACCCACCCCACACAGACACACACAGACACATAACTTTTTTAAAGAAAAGAATTGTGAATCCATCACCACAATTTGAGACATTTTTTCATTATTCTAAGCAAATGTCCTATACCATTTGGCATTAACTTTTTACCCTCTTCTACCATAGTCCCAAGCAACTGCTAAGATGTCTTCTGCTCTGGGAATAAAATAGTCATAGAGGCGGATAGAGGGAGGGAAGTTGGTAGGAGAGGAAATAGGAGAGAGGAGTGCGGGGAGATTTCAGGATTTGGTGTGGGGCGGGATAGGATAGGCCAGCTGGACATGAGAGAGTGGATGGAAATCTGCAACCGATGGGGGTGGGGAGGTGGGGAGGCATCTCCAAGACAAGACAGAGATCTGGGATAAGGAAAGCACCCAAGAACCAAAGGGGGGTGACCTCATCTGTGACACACAATATTGGAGATGTGGAACCTGAGGAGACCACCTACTGTGGCTAGGCAGGAACCCCAGTGGGGTGATAGACACCAACCGACCCACAGAACGTCCAACCCAAACTTCATCCTGTCAACAAGAAATGCAGGTACAGGATGGAGCAGAGACTGAGGGAACCAATAACCAGCCCAACTTGAGACCCATCCCATAGGCAAACATCAATCTCCAACACCATTAATGTTACTTTTATATTTGCAAAGAGGAGTCAAGCATGACTGTCCTCTGAGAAGCTCCACCCACCAGCTGACTCAGACACCTACAGCCAAACACTGGATGAAGTTTGGGGACTCTTAGAGAAGGCTAGGAGGAAGGATTGTGGGCCTTGAAAGGGGATAGAAACCTCACAGGAAGACAGAGTCAACTAACCTGGACCTTTGGGGCTCTGGGAGACTAAACGACCAATGAAAGAACAAACGCGGGTTGGACCTAGGCCTCTCCACACATTTGTAGCAGATGTGCAGCCTGGTCTTCATGTGGGTCCTGAACAACTAGAGCAGGAGCTATCCCTAAAGCTGTTGCCTGTTTATGGGATATGCTCTTCCTAGCTGGGCTGCCTTATCTGACCTCAGTGGGAGAGGATGCACCTAGCCTCACAGAGACTCGATGTACCCTAGGTATCCCCACCTCAAGGGAGAAGGAGAGGAGGGAAAGAGAAAGGATTGTAGGGGGATGACCCGGAAGGGGGCAGTGATTGGTACATAAAGTGAGTAAGTTAAAATAAAAGACATCCTCTACCTCTATAGACGTGTACTTTTGGGACATTTTATATAAATGGGATCATGCAACACGTGGCCCTTTCTGACTAGTTTCTTGTACTCAAAACAGGATGTCTTCCAGGTTTACCTACTACATACCAAAAATCAACATTATCTTTCTTGGTATTGCTAAGTCACATCCACTGTGTGGATATGCAACATTTGACTTATCCCATCATTATCTGCTTTTTAGCAGTCTCTGCCTTTTAGCGCTAATGAGTAATGCTCCGAGGTTTCCTCTTGGATGGAGAAGGCGCTCTGTGATTGGATGGTAGTGACGGTTAACCGGCTTTGTGAATATCCCGCAAACTACTGTTTCATAAATTTTATGGATTTGTATTATCTCTCCAAAACAAATTAAACTTCTACTCTGTGACTTTTGTATTTGCTGTTTCTCTTTGGAAATTCCTCATCCTCAGATCTTACCAGTTCCCTTCAGGTCTATTCTCATTCACTTTCTGCATGTGTGTTTCCCTTGCCACATAAATATGAATTTAAATGTCATGTGTGTGTGTGTGTGTGTGTGTGTGTGTGTGTGTGTTCTTATTGTTTCTTTCATTAAAGCATATGCTACCTCAAAGTAGGGAACACTTCCCAGTATGCTTACTACATTTCCCATATCATCAGCAATGTCTCATGTAAGTTATGTCTATTGCACAGTAATATTTGAAGGCTTCTCAGATAGAAGGCAGATTGGCGTTTAATAGCCATTAGAAATATAAGATTAGGTGCCAGATCTCGGTCATTGACAAACACACGAAAGTATTTTCTATGTGTTTTCAGTGGCTTAAAGAGGTTATAACGATGCCGTTATTGATAATCTTTCTCTTAGAGGATTATGCCCCTCTCCTCAGGCAAGTGAGGGAGCAAGATGGGGAGGCGTCATTGAGTTCCTGGTAAATCCTCAGTGGTCTAGGCTGTACAGGCACTGCCTGTGGGGGTTGGGTAGCACTGGATGGTTCAGTCCTCGCTTTTGTTCTGTGAGCCCTGGACCCTACTAGCATTTCTCAACCAAGGTTGTTCACCTACACCAGAAAACAAGAAAAACGACTCGGGTCATCATTTCCCCATTCTTCTAAGGATGACCCATAACTAGTAAGATTCTAAGCATATAGGAAAGATATCGGTCTATTGTTCCATAGAATATAGACTGCTCGACTCTCAGTCGATGAGATAGAGAATGGATCAAGGCCCATTGTGTCGCCAGCAGGGTACTAGGGAGAATAGGAGACCTACAAACACAGGCATTTTAAAAGTTTACAGTCTCGACGGGATGGTTCTACTTTTGTAGGAGAAAGGCTAGCTCATACTCCGCACAAACGCCTCCTGGGTGGTGGGGCTGCTTGGGGGAACCCAGAGGGGCCAGTTTACATCTTAAGTAGGAGGTAGCTGGAGGCCCGCTCCGCGCCATTCTGCCTCTAGTCGCCCCAGGATTGAAGGGACGAGAGAAATGAACACTGTGTGCGAGGGCATGCTGACAGAACAGCAATCAAAACCTTCTGAAGATCATGACTAAGAAATTTTGGAAAATGCGAAGGTGGGTTGTATGTCAATGGGGGATTAAGATAATTCTTCACAGAAGACACGGCGTCCACTGGGCCTTTGAAGGAAGATGCAATCAGTGCCCAGCTGCAGATGGTTTCTGTGTGTTTATTTGTCAACAGCCTAATGAAATAAGGCAAAAGCGACCCTGGAACTGCCAACTTGGGGTGCTAAGTTTGAGGAAGCTGGCATTTCTTTCTTTCCATCCTGTCCTCTCTCTCTCTCTCTCTCTCTCTCTCTCTCTCTCACACACACACACACACACACACACACACACACATACACAGAGAGAGGGGAGGGAGGGAGGAAGGGAGAGAGAGAGACAGAGAGACAGAGAGAGAGATTGCTTTCTCTCCCTTACTGGGCCCTTTCTCTTCTATGTAAAAGGAATCAGAGCCAAATTCCCTGTTACTACAAGAATTGTTGGAAAGAACTTTTAAAGTACAAAAACAACTGGTTTGGGGCTGGAGAAATGGCTCAGAGGTTACGAGTGCTTTCTGCTCTTCCGGAGGACCCAAGTTCAGTTCCCAGCATCTATGACAACCATCCCAGGCCCCGTGGGTCATGACCCTTTTGGGATTTAATGGCCCTTTCACAGGAGCTGCATGTCAGATATCTACATTATAACTCATAAGAATAGCAAAATTATAGTTATGAAGTAGCAACAAAAATAAGGTTATGATTCGGGGTCACCGCAACATGAGGAACTGTAGTAACGAGTCCCAGCATTAGGAAGTTGAGAGCTTACAGATGAGAATATACCTAAGAAAGTGACGCTTGAGGTGGAGAGACTGCTCAGGAAAGTATTTGCTACATAAGCAGGAGGACCTGAGTTCAGATGCTCCGACGCCCACATGGATAAAAGCTACATATGACAACCTCTGTCTGTGACCGCGGCCCTGGGGAGGCAGCAACTAAGGATCCCTGAGGCTTGCTGGTCAGCCAGTCCAGCCAAATCAGTGAGAGTCCAAATTCAGTGAGAGACCCCATCTCAAAAGCCAGGGTGGACGCTCATAGAGGAAGAGAGAGGGCATCAAGCCCTGGCCTCCATGCACATCCACAAATGTATGCACGCGCATGCGCGCACACACACACACACACACACACACACACACAATGCGATAGAAAAGAATACAAAGGGTGCACCAGGAAAGAACTGTAAAATCCAGCCTTCTGAGATGGGGAAGGCGTGCTAGAGGAGCGAACACTTCAGGGAGTGTTTAAAGTTCAACGGAGGTTCCCGAGAGAGGGTCATCAGTCCGATGTTTCTGAGTATTTTCATTTTCCCATTCCATGTGGAACCTGATCATAACAGTTATAACTATATAAAAACCCTCGAGATCCCCTCCCCCAAGATAGCAGCAGTTACTTCCAGAATTTAGATAATCATGGTCACAATATTTTGCCATAGTTTGCAGAAGGGCTGTTGTTGCTAGCAAGCTCCAGGCTCTGCACCAGCCAATCATAGGGAAAGAAAACTACTCTGCATCGAACAGGGCTTGTGTGTCTCCCCTCATCCTTTGCTCTGTGAATGTCAACTATTGTTCAATTTAGAAAAGAGTCAGATGGGTTTCTGGGGGCCTTTCACCAGCCCATACACTTGTCCACACCTATCCTTAAGCCTCTTCTCTTTCCCCTCTCAAGTGCTGAAAGCCTTTGCACACACCATGCCTCTTTAACAAGGAAATCTCCCTCCTGGTTTCTAAAACACAGGATTACAAGGCTGACATCTGGAGAGCTGAGGTTTCCCATACAGGAGTCAGGAAGGTTTGGAAGATGCCACAAAGATGGGAGGACAATGAACTGTCCCACATATGCAGGCCATCTGTTTTTCTGGCATTAGTTGGAGCTTTCTTCACTGCTCCATAAGAACTTTACAATTCACTTATCTCTGGGTCTGTGCTGTCAGTTACCAAAATCCCCCAGATTTTCCTCTCTTGCTTCAGTTCAGTGACATATGAGACAGAGACGTAGGCTAGGAGCATGATCGTCTCTGACTCCTCTCTACACTGAAATAGGCCTCAGTCTCCAGACATTTGACCTCTTTCTTTTCCCCCTCCCCTCTACAGTATCTCCACTGATTCCCACAGACAATCTCACTTCTATCGTGTTCTATACACATATGCCATTTTATGTATCACTCTGAAGTCAGAACCCATAAATGAGAGAAAACATGCAGCGTGTGCTTTTCTGAGTCTGACTGATTTCTCTTTGGATGATGATGTTCAGTTGCATCCATTTCCCTGTGCATGACATACTCTTCTTTGTAAACAATTTTTTTAACCAAAAAAACTTTCTGCAATAACCAATAAGGATGTTCCCAGATCGTGTAGCCCAGAATTAAAGCAAGAGAACCTGGAGTTGCATTCCCAAGTATCTTTACAAAGGTAAGACAACTGAACGCATCTTGCTATGATTTAAAAAGAAATAAAACACAGAAGCAGCTTTCTTCCATTTCAAGTGTTATGAGATGAAATGGAGGGGAGGGGGCAACATTTTTCACAATCTATCCAATCCAGCTGGATCCAAGTGGCAGAGACAAGCACATTCTCATGGTTAGAGACCAAGACTATGATGTGAGAATGATGAACTCCTGCAACCACACAGGGTTCTGACGAGGACTAACCACTTACAGCACTGCATGATGACAAATGCCCGAGTTCCACACGGTATTTTTATCTGAGACAGTTGCTACATCTATGCTTTGTGTGGTCGAGTATTATTATTGGAAGCCCTGCGAGAAAAATCTAATCTTCGGAGAACTTGAGCTTGATTCGGAGAACAAAGCAGTATGAGCATTGTTTATCCTTGGAGCTGTGCACAAAGGAGTCAAGAGTGTCTGGAAAGCAAGGGAGTGTTTTTCGTGTTTGCCCATATTTCAACTCAAAGAAACTTTGTATTTATTGGCATAACCCAAAAAAGCAATATGGTACTTTGGGAGAGGAAATAAAACACAAAAAGATTTACATTGTAGAGTAAGGGAAAGGAAAATGGAACCTACCCAAACATTTTCAGATGAGATGAAAACCCCTCCTGGCTATTTGAATAAATTGCTCTTTAAGTAATTAAAACTCTAACCTATGCTCTTTAGTAAATTCTGGTAATTTCTCCATACTTGGTTTCAAGTATTTTCTGGCTGGCATCTTTCCAAAGAGTACACCTGTGCGTTAGTTGAACAATGTCTTACTGAAAGATGAAATTAACTAATTTTGTTTGATTTGGATCTTGGTTAAAATTCTGAAGTTAGATATTTATGTGCAGAATCCCATAAAGAGTACTAGCTTAAATGATTCCACCAGGGACTGTAACAAGATTTCCACTGAGCTGACAGAGCATTAGAATACGCTTAGCTAATGAAAATAATTCATCTCTGCTGTTCTATCAAGCACAGTGTGGGGGAGGGGAGGAGCTCTGTTATTCTAGGTAAAGACTTGTAGTTATTTGAATTTTCCTCTCTTTCATGCTGTGTCTTCTTAAATTTTTTTTCACTTTCTGTTTCTGAACTTTAAAAAAGTCCTTGATCTATTTTAATTATGAAAACCCAGTAAAACATTGTTTTGACTTTAAATTATTGGTCTTTAATGCCTTTGATCCCCTTTTCCCCTGTAAAACAAAGGCCTAATGATTCTTATTAACTGAGAGGAATAAAGCTTTTCACAATGACAATTTTCATTTTATGAGGACAACTTAAGGCTTTGCATTTGCCCATTAATTATATGGGAAGTCTCAAATGTAAAATGACAAGATTTGCTTACTATTTTATTTCCATTGTGATTATGTTTCTGTACAGAATTCATAAGTACCACTTTCCCTCTACTTGCCTCAAGAGTGCAGGTCTATTTAGGAAAGAACCTAAAGTCACTCACTGTGATGGTCCACTGTCTAAACTGCCATGATTTCCATGATGGCCTCCAAGGAGTTCCCCGTCTTCCTACCACATGTGTAAAATGTCTTAGCTATTCAACATGTGGGATTCAACTTGACTTTGATGGAAAAAAAAAATAGTGCTGGCTTCCTTGGTTGTGGTCTGTGGGACTCCAAACAATGACCTAGTCTAAGACTAAGAGAGAAATCTGTTTAAGAAAGGAGCCTTTGGGTTGCATTCAGCGGACCTCCTTACTTGCTTCTTGAATATTTTGCAAACTGCCTCAGGGAAACAAGTAGATGTTTGTGATTATTTAAGAGATTATTAAATCCAATTATTAAAAAATCTAGAGAAACACACAAATTAGGATAGGTGGGTATGTTATGCTAAACAGACAACGTACACCTTATGTGTGCCTAGAATAGGTAGGAACAGATTGGAGAACCGAGGAAGCATGAACTCTACATGGGACATGAGATCTATCCCAAGTTCATGATCAGTAAATACCATGTCATCTTCCAAAACATTTGAACCCACCTTGTCTTAACTCATTGATTTGTTTGAAGTGGTTGGGTGTGGCAGGCAGGGAGGCTGGCTCTCACTACCCTGGTGCTAGTCACTCTCCCATCTTATATTTTTCAAAGCTTGAGATTAGAGCATGCACTACCACGGCCAGTTTAGAGTGCTTTTACTTTGACAGTGATATTCACAGGACATTGAGACACTAAGGACACCCATGCACCAAAGAACTGATGCCCAAAGAACAGGAGTAACTCTGAAGGCCACATATCTCTCTAGTTTACAAAACTTTAAGCACAGGAGTGCAAGAAAAGCCTAATTGTTAAGACAACATGTAGAGTTCCTTGACATGTTAAGTTCCTTTAACTCTCACAGGCTGACCAAAAAAAAAAAAATAGGTTTCCAGGCATCCCTAAGAATGTCTTATGGATGCTCAGCCCTATAATCACATTCTACAAAGCATCTACTACTGCCTGCTCTCTGCTGACAGGTCCAGGCTGACAGGAGTGAACCGGGTCCAGTTGAGTGAGTTTCTCTGGACCTGAGCAGGATGGTGAGGGTCCACCCCAGTCCGGGAGTCTGTCAAAGCAGGAACTCTTTCAATTGTATCAGTCTTTTGTTTATAAAGGGCAGAGAGAGGAGGTGGGATTTTTTGCTGAGGTGAGATGACATAGAAGGCAGGGAAGGTTGATGGAGGGTTTGGGGTGACTAACAGAGCCAGCAATGTTATTCCACATCAGTGTTAGGTAGGCAAAGGCCAGCTTAAGCAGGTCATGCCGAGTCACTCCAATAACAGAGACAGGTCTCTAAACTCGAGTAAAGACTTAGTCTTCCTCACTAGGCCTCAGTAACTGGCCAAATAAAGCCCAACATCCTACTTCTTCCCTGTCCTTCCAGCAGTAAAATCTCTGCTGTAAAAGGTCCACAGCCCTGACACTGTGATGGTTCACTCCACAAATTAGAATAAGCCACTCTAGTTCCGTGTGACCTTTTATCACAGATACCAGAGATATCTAGAGTAAATAACTCTTAAAAGAGGGATTCTACACTAAAACCACCTGGCCATGGTTTCGTTGTTTGTTGTTTGTTTGTTTGTTTTGGTTGGGAAGGGTTTTTTTGTTATATTCTTTGTTTACATTCCAAATGATTTTCCCTTTCCCGGCTCCCCCCTCCCCATAAGTCCCATAAGCCCTCTTCCCTCTGCCCATTACCCAAACAACCCCTTCCTACTTCTCTGTCCTGGCAATCCCCTACATTGCTTCATCAAGCCTTTCCATGATTCTTGGGAATCATTTGATACGTAAATTGTGTCGGTTATTCAGAGCTTCTGGGCTAATATCCACTTATCTGTGACTGAATTCCATGTGTGTTCTTTTGTGATTGGGTTACTTCACTTAGGATGATATTTTCCAGTTCCAACCATTTGACTAAAAATTTCATGAATTCATTGTTTTTAATTGCTGAGTAGTATTCCATTGTGTAAATATACCACATTTTCTGTATCCATTCTTCCACTGAGGGACATCTGGGTTCTTTCCAGCTTCTGGCTATTATATATAAGGCTGCTATGAACATAGTGGAGCATGTATCCTTATTGCATGCTGGGGAATCTTCTGGGTATATTCCCAGAAGTGGTATGACTGGGTCCTCCGGAAGTATCACATCCAGTTTTCTGAGGAACCGCCATACTGATTTCCAGAGTGGTTGTACCAGCTTGCATTCCCACCAGCAGTGGAGGAGTGTTCCTCTTTCTCCACATCCTCGCCAACACCTGATGTCTTCTGAGTTTTTAATCTTAGCCATTCTGACTGGTGTGAGGTGAAATCTCAGGGTTGTTTTGACTTGCATTTCTCTAATGACTAATGATATTGAACATTTCTTAAGGTGTTTCTCAGGCATTTGAAATTCTTCAGGTGAAAATTCTTTGTTTAGCTCTGTACCCCCATTTTTAATAGGGTTATTTGGCTCTCTGGAGTCTAACTTCTTGAGTTCTTTGTATATATTGGATATTAGCCCTCTGTCAGATGTAGGGTTGGTGAAGATCTTTTCCCAATTTGTTGGTTGCCCTTTTGTCCAATTGACAGTGTCCTTTGCCTTACAAAAAACTTTGTAATTTTATGAGGTCCCATTTGTCAGTTCTTGATCGTAGAGCATAAGCTCTACTTATGGTCTACTTATGACTACTTCTATTTCCTTGGGGGTTATGGGACTCTTTAGTTTACCTGATCTTGGTTTAACTTTGTTTGGTACTTGGTATCACTATAGAAAATCATCCATTTCACCTAGATTTTCCAGTTTTGTCGAGTTATAGGCTTTTATAGTAAGATAAGATGATTTTTGTTTTTAATTTCCTCAGTTTCTGTTATTATGTCTCCCTCATTTCTGATTTCTGTTAATTTGGATACTGTGTCTGTGCCCTTTAGTTATTTTGGCTAAGGGTTTATCTATCTTGTAGATTTTCTCAAAGTACCAGCCCTTGTCTTTGTTGTTTCTTTGTCTCATTCTCTTCATTTCTAATTGCTTGACTTCACCCCTGAGTCTGGCTATTTCCTGCCATCTACTCTTTTTGGGTGCATTTGCTTCTTTTTGCTCTATAACTTTCACTTATGCTGTTAAGCTGCTTCATAAAGAAATTGGAGAGTTCTTGTACTAGCAGCTTAACAGCATAAAGTAGAGAGTTGATCAGTTTCCATGAATATGTGGGCTTTCTGTTGTTTTGTTGTTATTAAAGTCAAGCCTTAATCTTTGTTGATCTGATAGAATGCATGGAATTATTTCAATCTTCTTGTGTCTGTTGAGGCTTATTTTTTGTCCAATTATATGGTACATCTTGCATAAGGTTCCATGATGTGCTGAGGTATATTCCTTTGTTTTGGGGTGAAGTATTCTGAATATATCTGTTAAATCCATTTGCTTCATAACTTTGGTTAGTTTCACTGTGGCTCTGTTTTGTTTGTTTTTCAATGACCTGTTCATTGGAGAGAGCAAGGTGTTGAAGTCTCCTATTATTATGAGAGGCTAAATGTGTATTTTGAGCTTTAGTAAAGTTTCATTTATGAATGAGGGTGCCCTGGCATTTGGGGAATAGATGTTCAGAATTAAGACTTCATCTTGGTGGATTTTTTCCTTTGATGAATGTGAAGTGTCCTTCCCCATCTCTTTTGAAAACTTTTGGATGAAAGTCTATTTTATTGGATAGTAGAATGCCTATTCCAGCTTGTTTCTTGGGACCATTTGCTTGGAAATTTTTTTCCAGCCCTTTACTCTGAGGTAGTCTCCATCTTTGTTTCTGACCTATGTTTCTTGTATGCAGCAAAAGGACACTGTCAATAGGACAAAACAGAAACCTACAGATTGGGAAAAGATCTTCTCTAACCCTACATCCAACAGAGGGCTAATGTCCAAAATTTATAAAGAACTTAAGAAGTTAGACTCCAAAAAATAACCCAATTAAAAATGGGGTATAGAGCTAAACAGAGAATTCTCAACAGAGGAATTTTGAATGGCTAAGAAACACTTCAAGAAATGTTCAAAGTCCTTAGTCATTGGGGAAATGCAAATCAAAATGACCCTGAGAATTCACCTTACACCAATCAGAATGCTATGATAAAAAACTCAAGTAACAGCATATGCTGGCTAGGATGTGGAGAAAGAGGAACACTCCTCCATTGCTAGTGGGATTGCAAACCGGTGCGACCACTCTGTAAATCAATCTGGCGGTTCCTCAGAAAATTGCAGATAGTTCTACCTCAAGACCCAGCTATTCCACTCGTGGGTATATATCCAAAAGATGTTTCACCAAACCATAAGGACACATGCTCCACTATGTTCATAGCAACCTTATTCATAATTGCCAGAAGCTGGAAGCAACTGAGATGTCCCTCAACCAAAGAATGGATGCTGAAAATGTGGTTCATTTACACAATGGAATACTATTCAGCTGTTGAAAACAAGGACATCATGAATTATTCAGGCAAATGGATGGAACTAGAAAATATCTTCTTTAGTGAGGTAACTCAGACCCAAAAGGACATGCACAGTATATACTCACTAATAAGTGGATATAAGCCAAAAAATACAGAATACCCATGTGACAACCCACAGACCATAAGAAGTTTAAGAAGAAATGCCTAAGTGAGAATTCTTTAATCTCTCTTAGAAAAGGGAACAAAAAGATAACGGGAGGCAGAGGGAGGGACCTGGGTGAGAGAGGGGAAGGAGGGAACAGATCAGGTATTGAGGGAGACCAGAGAGAACTCCAAGGGGCCAGGAGAATGAAAGGAAATATACAACTTCTGGGGTGAGAGTGGTGGATCTCCCAGAAAGTACCAGAGACCTGGGATATGAGAGGCTTCCAGGACTCAATAGGCATGACTATAACCAAAATGTCCAACATTGAGGATACCTAAAGAGACCTCCAGTAGACAAACAGGGCCCCCCTTGGAGGGATGGAGTCACCAACCCACCTTCAAATTTTTTGACCAGAATTGTTCCAGTCTAAAAAAATACAGGGACAAAAATGGAGTAGAGACTGAAGTCCATCTGTGACTGGCCCAACTTGGGATCTATCCCAAGGGCAGGCACCAAACCTGACACTATTATTGATGCTATGTTGTGCTTGCAGACAGAAGTCTAGCATGACTGTCCTCTGAGAGACTCTACCAGCATCTGACTGAGACAGATGGTGCAGATACTTACCACCAACTATTGGACTGAGATTGGGGACCCCTATGGAAGAATTAGAGAAAGAACTGAAGGAGCTGAAGGGGATGGTAACCCCATAGGAAGACCAACAGTGTCAACTAAACCAGACCCATGGGAGCTCCCAGAGACTAAGCCACCAACCAAAGAGCATAGAACTGGTTCAAGTCCTCCCCAACACCCAGTGCATTTGTAGCAGAGTACTATCTTGTCTGGCCTCAGTGAGAGCCTAATCCTGTAGAGACTTGACACCCCGGGCAAGGGGAGTGCCTGGAATGAGGGGGGAGCACCCTCTCAGAGGCAAATGGGGAAGAACTTTGGGAGAGGAAGTCCAGGAATGGGGACAACATTTGAGATGTAAATAAATAAAATTTTTAAAGGGGGGATTCTGTTTATGGTCCCACCTAAATATCAAAGGATCCAAAGGACTAATGGTCTCACATTATAAATAGCACAAAAAATTTTGAAGGTGAAGGGGATTGGTGACAGCCATCCCTCCACTGGGGGATCTACTGGGACTTACGCCCTTCCATCACCCATAATTTTCTTCTTTTCCTACCGTATCCTTAGCTGACAGCTTTCTTACTCAAATGTAGAGTCTATCAGGATGCGATCCCCTGGGAGCTGGCTAGGCATGTAGACTTTCCATGCCACACAGACCAATTCTGCCAGAGTCTTCATTCTCATAAGTTCCCTGGTTACTTCTATGTACAATAAAGTTGGAGAAGCATGACTTATAGAGTAGAATTTGTGGATTCTCCCACCCACCGGTGCTTTTAGGTGGCTAGTCCCAGAAGCAACGATCTGCTGTCCGTCTTCTCTGCCCTTCTGCTCTGCATCTTTCTTTGTACCAAACCCTCCTTGGCAGCATTTGACTCCAGTGTCCATGCTTTTCCATTTGTATAACCCCCCCTTTTTTAAAATTCTTTATTGGTTGTCTTATTTATTGACATTTCAAATGTTATCCCCCTGCCTGGTTTCCCCTCTGCAAACCCCCTATCCCACTTCTCCCCCCTGCTTCTATGACGGTGCTCCCCCACCCACTCACCCACTCCCCCATTCACCACCCTAGCATTCCCCTATGCTGGGGCATCAATCCTTCACAGGACCAAGGGCCTCCCCTCTCGTTGATGCCAGATAAGGCCATCCTCTGCTACATATGCAGTTGGAGCCATGGGTCCCTCCATGTGTATTCCTTGGAAGGTGATTTACCCTGTGGGAACTCTGGGGGTTCTGGTTGGTTGACATTGCTGTTCTTCCTATGGGGTTTCGAACCCCTTCAGCTCCTTCAGTCCTTCTCTAACTCCTCCATTGGTATCCCCATGCTCAGTCCTATGGTTGGCTACAAGCATCTGCATCTATATTGGTGAGGCTCTGGCAGAGCTCCTCAGGAGACAGCTCTATTAGGCTCCTGTCAGCAAGTACTTCTTGGCATAAGCCATAGTGTCTGGGTTTGGTGTCTGCAGATGGGATGGATTGCTAGGTGAGACAGTCTCTGGATGGCCTTTCCTTCAGTCTCTCTCTGCTCCACTCTTTGTCCCTGTATTTCCTTTAGACAGGAGAAATTCTGGTTTAAAATTTTTGAGAAGGGTGGGTGGCCCCATCCCTCAACTAAGGGTCATGCCTAGCCTCTCCATATGGTCTCTACAGGTTCTCTCTCCCCTTTGTTTGGTATTTCAGCTAATGTCATCCGCATTGGGTCCTGGGAGACTCTTGCTTTCCTGACATCTTGGACTTTCTGTTGGCTACTCCTGTTCCCCATCCCCCATTGTTACACACCACTGTTCAATTTCCTGACCCTCTGTACATCTCCCCTGTCTCCTCCCATTATGTGATCGTTGCTGCTTTCTTCCTATTGACAATGTTTTCACAGGCTCTTGGGCTCTGATCATCCTCCTCTCGGGCAGTCTGGAAATACACCCCAAGGATTGGCTGTGGCTGCTTGATGGGCTCCATCCACCAGCCTCTTCTTGTGCCAGATGTAATCATTCCCAGAGTGCAGAAGTTTATGGCTTGTTTCTTGTATTTCCAAATTTGCGGTCAAGATGCCCTGGTGTTGAATTGGCAGGACTAATGGCTTAGATATTTTTTCCACCCCTTATTTTTCAGATCACTTCTTCCACATTGATATATATCATGTAGTAAAATGTGGGGAGTATAGCTATTGCATCTGCAGGTAAGTTTCACACTGATTAATTGCCTGCACCAGCAAGAGATGGAATCGGGCCCCCAAGTCTGCCCACAGGTAGACTTGGTAGGGGAGGCACTCTGGGAGTATGGTTTTGCTCTGTTGATATGGCCAAATATAGTATTTGATGTTCAGAAAAGGCAGAGATAACTTTTGGTGATGATGTAGATGGAAATGGAATGTTTACTCTTTGCCAGTTAGCATAGTGGTGCCACCACTCTAGAAAATGGTTTGGTGGTTTCCCAAAATGGTAAACACAGAATTATATTGTTTAAGAAAGTCTATTTTTATGAAGTTATGGGGAAACAGTGAGAACAAACTCAGATACTTCAATACCAATGCCTACAGTACATTTACTAGTGTTATTCACAGCAGACAGATATTCTGTATGTTCACCATTAAGTCAGTGGAATTTTAATATGGTATAAATACATGCAATTGGATATTAGTCATTGAAAAGAATGAAATTCTAGTGCATGCAACATGGATGTTCATGGATGAACCTTGTAAATGATCCACTCAGTAAAATTACTCATTTACTGAATAAAATTACCTCAAAGAGTAATATAGTATGACTATACCTCAAGAAATACCTAGAATAAGAAGATATATAGATTCAGTGAGTAGCCTAAAGGTTGCCAGGAGCTAAAAACATGGCAAATAGTTACTATTAGTGGAACCAGTTTCTATTTATAATAATGAAACCATTTAGAGTATATAAGGCCCTGACAGATGCTCCCAGACACTGAAGTATTTTGAATAGATTTGTTAACCTACCTTAAACAAAAGCCAGTTGTTGGCTGTGTGGTTTTATTTACATTTCTGAGCTTCTCTGAGTATAAGATTATTCTGTGTGATATGGTCCCTGCCTTAGAGAGCTACTTTAAAGAGTTATGTAAAAAGGCTTATCTGATATACTTTTATAATTAATTATAATTTAAGTACTAATAAATTGTTAATAACTAAAATTATTTACTTAATAGAATTCAAGTTTTAATAAGTCAGAAAAGAAAAGCCAAATCAAAACTGGTAGTGGCCAAACAGTTTATATTTGTGTGTGTTGTAATTCAGGGACAGACAGTCAGCAAATACATAAATAATAAATAAATGACCTGAGGTGAGATTAGTAATGTCAGAAAGAATAAGATGGGACAAGGAACCTATGAGGAACAAAGGAAGAAAGGGTGGCTGGGGAAGCATCTGAAATGAGTGGGTGTGGTCTGCCCCCACGGCAGCTGAGAACCGACCAATGGTGCAAAGGCTTGTAGAGGTGGGACAGTTAATCAAGCTTAATGTTTTTCTCTAGAGATGAGAGTCATCCTTATGTTGATGGACTAGTTTCCCAAGGACCAGTTTTTATAAAGTGTGTGAGCTCCTGCCTCTCTCCATTTTATAAATTCTGTTTTCCCTTTGGCTTTTCCAGTTATTCATGGAGGTAATGTGTGGCCCTCACTAGAACCCAAGCAGATTCTGGATGTCTAGATCCAGGAGCTAAATAAACCCCATTTTTTTATAAAGTACTCGATTTGCAGAATTCCTTATGCCGGCAAAAAGCAGAGTAAGACACTGCCTCCTCTAAAACATCCACCATGTTCCAACTTTATCAAGTGTCATCCACACAGGGCATCACACAGACTTAAGTCTATCCTTTAACATTGCCTTGCTTAATTTCTTGTATTTATGTTTATTCCTTCCAATTTCTTCTCTCAAACCTAATCTTCTAATCCTGGAATCAACAAAGGGGTGAAGTTCTCTAAGAAAACACATTACATCTAGCCAGCCTCAAATCAAACCCTCTGAAGCCAATTTGCATATAACCAACTTGTTTGTGTGGCCTACTGACCACGCTCTATTCCCCACTGAGTCTCTTTTCAATATTTCACCATTATAGCAGTTCTCATGAAGTAGGAGTGTTGATCGTCTTGAGTTTTATGTCTCCTAGGTGCTATTTTCGGTTTTGGCTGTGGGCTACAGGTATGTCTTATTTCTGTGTTTCCAATAAGCATTTATGCCTACTCCAATGGGAGTCATCAAATTAATCCATTTGAAGAGCTCTTATATCATAGTTCCTATCTCTTTTCTTCTTCATATCTGTTCATTTCTAGGGGTTCATTAACAGAAATTTGTCCAGTCTGTTTTGATGTGATTCACAATGTGTTCTGATAAGCTGCAGGAAGCTTCCTGACAGTAGCATTTTACGAGGCACTTCTAGGTTCATAGAAATAGGAATATAAAATTACCTGCTTCACAGCTAAGGTCTGAGGGGCCATGTTACACTTTTTTAGAGGCACAGAGAGGTAAGGTCAGCATAACCACACATGCAGACAGAGACCTCGGTGCCGGTTTTCTGACTCCAGTATCAGTGTTACAGTCACAAGAAACAGTTTGCCTTTCTTTGGCTTGAATGCTGCCTGATTTGGACACCAAGACCGTCTTCTCTTGTCACTGTTACCACTTTAATGAGGAAGAAGCCTGTCAAACGAATAAATAGGGTATTTATGTAAAGGTTTTGGACCTTTGTCCTTGAGTTCAACCCCAGTACCAAGAAAAGCAAAAGAAAATAAAACTCAGTCCAATGATAATAAAAATAATAATAAAAATAAGATTAGGAAATAGTTGAGCAGACTAACAAAGAAACACCCTCCCTAAGAACACTTAAGTCGGGATCTCTCCCGAGAGATTTTATACTCTCATTGGACATCTCAATGCCTAGAAACAAACTTGCTTGCCATACTTGGGGAAAGGGTGCTATTCACATGAGACGGAGAGAAGTCAGGGAGGCCACCAAAGAGTACAAGGAGGAACTATCTCAGCCTCAAATGTCAATTGTCCTGAGGTAGAAAACCCATGCTTTCCAAAGCTGCTTATTTGGGGAGTTTAAACGTGGTGGTCTTCGAGGACTGCACTGATTTCGAATGGACCAGTCGTCACTGAAGTATCATATGCTTCCTCACAAGGCAGCTCACATTTTGCTATTTATACCCACATGCCTGTTTCAGAAAGGAGTCTAAGTTCCTATCTTCATTTGCTTGGCCTGAAACCTCGGGTGGGGCTCTGTTTGTCCGTCTGTTTTCTCTGGCACCCCTCTCCACTGACTCTCTTTATGAGGTTGACGACAGCTCTCCGTGGAGAGAAAAGCCATTATTGCCTCAAGTTCTGTCCGTGCTCCCAGATCCCTGCCTCCTGCCAGGTAGAGCATGCTGGCTTCTGGCTAGCCACCCTCTGAGTTCAGGGAAGATTTCCTGTTCCTTCCCACTTGTCCCTCCATTGCTGGGCCTCTTAGTGTTTCTAGCTCCCTCCCCCTCCAAAAAAAAACAACAAAAAAAAAAACCTTGCTCCTTCTTTGGAGGGCCAGTGGCTACCTTACCTCTAGGTGTTTGGTCAAGCGGACCCCATGCAGTATCTGAACCATGATTTTATTTCTTCCAATTTTTCCTTAACCTCATTCTCAGAAAGGTTCACTCAGGAAAGACCCATAAAGCTAATGACTGACAGTCTCTGTCCCCCTCCCAGAAAGAGCTGACTGCAAACAGCAACCTTTTCTTAGCTTGGAAGAGCCATGCTTATGGTTAGATCTGAGCTGTGGCTATACAAAACATTCTCTTCTTCTTTCCTCTCTGGCTTTCCAAGCCCCCTAACAGGCAAAATAAAAGCTTTGCAGTGCATATGAAAACACTGGTCAAAGATATTCAGAGTTCCACCCATTTGCTTGGAAATGTCATGATGTCCTTGTTTTTAATAGCTGAGTAGTACACCATTGTGCAAACGTCCCATAGTTTCTTTATCCATTTTCCAGTTGAGATACCTCTAGGTTGTTTCCAGGTTCTGGCTATTACAAATAAAGCTTCTATGAACATAGCTGAGCAAATGTCCCAGCCATATGGTGGAACAGCTTTTGGGTATGTGTCCAGGAGTGGTATAGCTGGGTCTTGAGGTAGAACTATTCCCAGTTTTCTGAGGAACCGCTGAATTGATTTGCAGAGGTTGTACAAGTGTGCACTCTCCCCAGCAATGGAGGAGGAGTCTCCTTGCTCCACGTCGTCACCAGCATGTGCTGCCACTTGTGGTTTTGATCTTAACCATTCTGTTGGGAATAAGATGGAATCTCTCAGAGTCATTTTGATTCGCATTTCCCTGATGACTAAGGATGTTGAACGTTTCATTAAATGTTCTCAGCCATTAAAAAGCCCTCTGTCGAGAACTCTTTTATCATCCTGAGTGAGGTAACTCAGACTCAGAAAGACATAGTATGTACTCTCTTATATTGGATATTAGCCATAAAGTACAGAATAACCATGCTACAGTCCATAGACTAAAAGAAGCTAAGTAACAAAGGGGGACGCAAAGGGGTATTCTTGAGTCTCACTGAGAAGGGGAAATAAAATGGGCATCAATGGTAGAGGGGGAGGGGACTGGGTACAAGAGGGGATGGGGAGGGGACAGGAGGGATCAAATGTGGGGAGAATGGCAGGAGAGAGAAAGGAAATCAGTGTGGCATATCTCAGGGACAAGCTAGACATCTAGGACAATGGGAACTCCCAGGAATCTATGAGGGTGGGTCTAGCTAAGACGCTTAGCAAAGGAGATATGGAACCTGAAACTGTGTCCTTCTGTAACCAGGCAAGACTCCCAGTGGAGGGATGGGGACACCAACCCAACCACAAAACCTTCAACCCACAATTTTTCCTGCATGCAAGAGGTTCAGGGATCAAGAGGGAGCAGAAAATGAAGGAATAAACTTGAGTTTTATGCCATGAGAGAGACCCCCACCCCTGGCACTACTAACAATACTCTCCTATACTTGGATACAGGAAACAAGCATAACAGTCATCTGAATTGCTTCACTCAGCAGCTGATGGAAACAGATGCAGAGACCCAGAGCCGAACATTCGGTGGAGTTCAAAGAATCCTGTGGGGAAAGGGTATAGGAAGGATTGAAAGAGCCAGAGAGGTCAAGGACACCACAAGAAAAACTACAGAGTCAACTAACCTTGGCACATAGGAACTCACAGAGACTGAACCACCAACCAGACAGTATGCATGGGACAGAGCCAGGCCCCCTACACATATATGACAGATGTACAACTTGGTCTTCATGTGAGACCTCTGACAGCAGGACAGGAGCTGTCTCTGACTCTGTTGCCTGCCTTTGGATCCCTCTTCCTTAACTGTATGGCCTTGACTAGTCTCAGTAAAAGATGCACCCAATCCTACTACAATTTAACATGCCAAGGGGAGTTTGCTATCCATGGGGAGTCTCCCTTTCTCTAAGGAGAAAGGGAGGAAACAGAGGGAGAGGGGGCTGGAAAGGAGGTACTGGGAGGAAAGTAGGGAGGGGATGATCCAATTGGAATATAAAGTAAATAAATAAATCAATTAATGAAAAAAGATAAACAGAGCTGTGGGTTCTAGCTGCTTGTAGAAGCATTTGCATAGCCTCTTGGCAAAGGGCTCCTTCTCAGTGGAAATGGGATGTAGATCCCTGGCGTTGTGCCCTTGTTTGTGCCCGGGCCCCCTAGAAAGCTGCTACACTTGCCATGCTCAAGAGGAGCCAGGTCCCCTTCCTTTGGGGGAAGACACTGTCCTGCTCTCCTTCTGTCTCCTGGCCTGTAGAGATGCAGGGTTTGGGGTGATGTCCAGAACAGCATCCCCTCAAGAAACTTGTCTTACACTCATCCAGTGACACCTCCTTCCTCAGAAGAGTCCTGAGAAGATGGCCGCCGTGAGAAGGTCCTGTCAACTGTCTTTCATGCCATGCCTTTTCCTCTCACTCCTTTCTTACAGGGAAAGACTTCAGATCAAACCGTTCTCTGTCTAGATTGGTCTCGGATCACGAAGCAAAGGTGGTTAACAAACTTCACATTTTATTGTTGGGCATTTTGGAAATGGTCTGAAGATCTTTAAAGAATGATCGGTCCATTCCAGAAACAATAGATCCGAAACATGTTGCAATTGATAAATGCCCAGAAGACTGTGGGAGTGCAATGGGAGGGAGGAGCTCCCTACCCACCTTTGGAGAGTGGATAGAGACAATGTACAGAGCAGCCTTCACCTGACTTTACCACTAAATAACATGCTTAGGTGAGAAACTCTTGCTTGTACAATGATACCAAGCCACATCTGACCTAGAAATGCTAATGCCATCTCCAGAATGTCCTATTTTCTCTACAAGGATCACTTTCAAATGATTGCCATGCATCCCAGCAAAGGCAAAGAAGACAATTACTTAACGTGCTCCCTGCAATGGCATTTGAGGCATTTAGGGAGCTGTTTCGATGTTATCACTACTACAGCGTCTCCATTCTTTGCACATTCTTAGCCCAGTTAGATGTCCCCTCCCCCTTCCTTTTCCACCCCGACTTCTAAACACCACCATGCAGAGCACAATGTGTGGTTCAGTTTCACTTACATGAGACATTTATATAATCTGAATAACTTTCACCTTTTTGTAACGAGAGCCAGAAACAAAGCTGTCTTATTGTTACGTTAGTTAGGGGTCTAAGCCAAGGTCATAGAGCTTATGACTATCCATTGCCCTATTTGAAATGAGAAGCATAACCAGAAAGACTGGATGTAGATGCAACCTGCCGCCTCCTCGAGAACATTCATCTAGATGATTGTCAACACCACACTGCAAAGAAAACCCTCTGGGAGTAGAAGAGAGGTAAATATTGCTATCAGGCAAAGAGATGAGCAAGGAAGAGAAGCTAAGGGATTATTCTGAGCCTTTGGGGATTTCAAAAAAACAGAACAGGAGAAAAGCTCTCCAAAGTAATCAATACCTCAAGCAAAATGTCATCATAGAACAAGATCAGAGCCCATTATGAAAAGATCTGCACACGTCATGAGCTGGATCTACACAGGTCAGGGCATGAAAGGGAGCGAGATTAGACAAGGTGTGTAGGATGTCTAATGGCACACTGAGCCTATTCTTTAGGAAGACTACTGCCATCCAAATCTTGAAAGTATACTAATAGAATGAGGGAGGCAAGATATCACAAGAGAAAGTGAGAAAACTTTAGTCTGAACACCACCAGGAGAGAGAGCTGGAAATTTTCTTAAGAGGTAAACTTACCAGATTAAAGGCAGGTTACATGCTGACAGGTGAAAGGGAAGATATGAAGAAGAAAGGACAAGTATCAGACAACATTTATCAAAATATTCTCACAGGTAAGCACTGAGCAAATATCCCTTGGTTTCAGGACTTGGGGTGCAAGCATAGGTAACATCTACATGAATAGGGAAATGAAAGGCTGCCATTAGAGGAATATAATGGAGCCGCACTGGTGCTCTTGAGAGGCATCCAGGGGGAGATGGCTAAATGGCATAAGACATGCATACCTGGAGATAAGTAAATACTTGGGATAGAAATAAAATCATTAGTGTTTGTAGCGTAAGTGAAGCCACAAATGTGTGTTCTTCCGAGAAGAATGCAGCAGAAGCTGGAGACACAGGCAGCTCCTGGGAAGCATCTGTGTTTGGCATTTGGGGTAGGCAACTCTCTGTGGACACAATACTATTTGTATTTTCTGAACCTAGGATAGGGCTGGTAAGGAGCACGCACTCAGAAATATCTGTTTAATCATAGGATGAATTAACTTATAGGTAGACCACTTCTCCAGAGTGGACAGATATGAGATCTAATCTTTTCTCGGCACCCAGTCTTCTCTGGTATCTAATTGACTAGAAGTTTCTCCTTGAAGAGAATGGTGCCGTCTAAAGGGTTACAAAGCCTAATGTGAACTCAGCTTTTTGACAGTGGCCCCAGTTCTTATGTCTCTTCAGTACCTCCCCCTTACCTTCAATACTTTTGTATTTAATTTCCTCTTAAAGAGTCAGGACAAAATGAAACCCCTTTGGACTTAGGACACTTGATGCTCTCTTCTGTAAAGACAGCTCTCGGGTTGACAAAAAGCTCTGTGGGTCTGTGGGAGCCATTGCATTTGTTCATTTATTTGACTAACGCATCCTTTTCTAAAAGCCAATATCACACATGTGGGGAGGAAAAGACACGATTCGGCCCACAAGACACTCAAAACAGCTTGCAAGTGCATGCGCATGTGCATGAGCATGTGTGTGGATATGAAGCTAGGATGCACATTACATGTAAATACTGTGGTCTGTGGCTGTGCTAAGAACAAGGGGATGAGAGAATGGAAGGAGGAAAGCCTCTCTCAAGGAGAAGAGCCATGAGAATGGAGCCGTCAAGGTTGACCGGGCTTGTTGGCTTGCTTAGTCGCCTGTGGGTCTCTTTGTTTGGCTGATGTTTGCTTTTATAGGAAGAACAGCGTCACATGAACAAAAACGTGGGAATGGGAGAAGGCTTTAGTGTTAACCATTTGAATGGTGGAACAACCCCAGCACAGTGTTCTAAAAGAGTCTTGAATTCATGTGTCATCAACAGATTTGTGTTTGAAGAGGGCTATTCTGGGTATGGTAGCACACACCAGTAATCCCAGGATTCAAGAGGCTAAGGCAGGAAGATGATCATGAGTTTGAGGCTAGCCTCAGCTACAAAGTGAGAAGACCCTGTCTCAAATCATAAAAGACTTAAGAGTCAACGTTATTCAAAAACTTATATTGTAAAGGATGGGTGTGATTTCTGTTGTATTGAATGGACTTCCACAAATGTACTTTATGCATTTGTTAAAGGACCAGGTGAGCTAGAGATTGAATTTCTTAGTTCTTAGCAGACAATAAAGACATGAGATTTCATTCTATCCTTCAAGAGGCACCGGCTAAGCATGGTTTGCAGTAGAAGAACAGACATGAAAGAGAGTCATTTAGAGCCTGGGAAGCTCTGTTTGCTTATTTACTTCAGGCTTGGTAAATTAAAGCAGAATGCTAGATCTGGGCTTTGCAACTTGACTTCCTTCCTACAGTGGATGCTGCTGCTGACCAGATTCTGCATTAGGAAATGTTCCAGTAACAATGACCAACAATGGTGTGCCTTCTGACCTTAACCTATGTCTTCCGTCATCCTGGGCTAATCCTCTCCCCTAATGCACTGGTTGCCACGTGGAAGAGAGGTTTATCATAAAACAGAAACTTGCGTTGGTTATCCAGAATGCTACCATCAATCTGTGTGGAATCCGAAAGGAAGAAATCTCTAAGAGAAAACTTCCAGAAGAAGCTAGAACAACCCCATGACTTGCTGCACATTTGAGTGGGCCATTGTCATTTACTACTTACTCCACTAAGAATTTACTGTTATTTCACAATGCTATTTTTTCCTCATATCCAAAGTTGAAAGCTCAACCCATTTCCCCATCCCCAAGAAAAGTCATCCCAAGAGTCATCGTATTGATTTTTAAAATAATCTTAATTGCATCATTTGTAATAGACTAGAAGTTTGATCATTTGTCATTTTCTTACACTTTTGGTGTTTTAATGAGAAGGAGTATCAGAGATGAGCCAGGAGATTTGAATTTCAGTCTGAACTCAGGATATAATTCCAGAAAACATTAGAAGGTCAATTTATTCCTCTTAAGTTCAAAGTTCTCACCATGCCTTTAAAAGATAGTGTTTATCTGAGATACCTGCCCCATATGACAATTATGAGTGTGGGGCAGGAATCATGTCCATGAATGAAGTCTAAAGGCAACCACAAGGCAGGAAAGGAAGTTTCAACATCTCCATAGATATCTCCCATCAGACAGCAGGGAATTCCAATGCGCTTGCTTTATTTTGATCTTGATCCATAATGTTGGCCTTTAGACATTTCACATTGCTAGGGACAATTTCAAAACAGCCTGGCACTAATGCCTATGCTTTCTACAATATTCCTAGCCAGCTATGAAGAGGACAGCTTTCCCACTAGAGAACCAAGTCTTAATGGCCATGTTGAAATCTACTCAGATTATAAATATTACGGTAACTGACCATTATCTAAACTGTTTCAGAACAAAGAGATTTGCCAACGAGTCCTCATGCATTGTTTCCTACTGTCTGAGTATTCTTTCCACCCACAAATATGTATTAAGCAAACACTCTTGCAGAAGGCTAGTTACAAAGACCCACACAGCTTCCAGGAGCCAGGAAGTGAACTACAGCAAAAACTGAAAACATACTTACACATTGAAGTTTAGGATAATTTTACAGGAACATTGCTCCTATTTTTATTTTTGTTTGCATTTATATGTGTGCATGTGTGTGTAAGTGTGTTTGGAGGTGCCTATGTGTGTAGGTGCATGTGTGTGTTTAAACCAGAGGATGACCTCAGGAATAGTTCCTCAGGAATTGGTCATTTTGGTGTCTTATTTTCCCTGTGTGTATGTGAATGTGATATGTATGCAAATATGATATGTATGCACATATTTCTGTGTATTTGTAAGTATGCGGGCACAGGATTGTGCACATGTGTGACTGTATACAGAAGCCAGAGGCTGAAGTCAGATATTTTCCTCAATAACTCTCCATCTTACATATTCTGGCAGAGTCTCTCTCTGATCTCAGAATTTGCTAATTCAGTTAGCCTGACTAGACAGCTTGCCCAGGATCTCTGTTTCTGCCTCCCAAGCCATAGGAATTATGGGTGGGATGTCAAGCCCACTGGCATTTATGTGAGCACTAAAAACTCTACATCTTATATATTCTGGCAGAGTCTCTCTCTGATCTCAGAATTTGCTAATTCAGTTAGCCTGACTAGACAGCTTGCCCAGGATCCCTGTTTCTGCCTCCCAAGCCCTAGGAATTATGGGTGGGAAGTCATGCCCACTGGCATTTATGTGAGCACTTATGAATTCAAACTGTGGTCCTAATGCTTATACCATGTGTTTGGTCAAACAAGTTATCTTGCTAGCTCCCATATTGTTTTAGGAGAGCCTATATCTCACTAAAGCTATTGGTTCGTTCACTAATTAAACTATTCTGGCTGCTCAGAGAACCCCGGCCCCAGGACTGGGATTATAAACTCTATGCCACCTTGCCCAGCTTCTCATGACAGTGAGGAAGCCCAAATTCAGTCTCTGGGCTCTGTAGCAAGCACTTTAGGGAGTCAGCCATCTCTTTAGCCCCCATTTTTTCTACTTTTAAAACAAAGTGATATTCTCAACTTTCTATACCCATTTAAAATTATAACAGTTTATAAGATGCACTTTTAGCAGTAGAGATTATTTAATCTGGTAAATTCCATGAACATTCCTATTTTGTTTTGTTGTGTTGTGTTTCTGAGCAGGGTTTCAGTAGGTAACCCTGGGTGTCCTGGAACCCAACTTAGAGAGATCCATCTGGCACTGCCTTCCAAGTGCTGAGATTAAAGGCATGCACTAACATTCTCTTTTTTTTTTTCTTTTATTTTTGAGATAATATATAATTACATTTATCCCTTCCATTTCCTCCCTCTAAACCTTCCCATATACCTCTTTTTGCTCTCTTTCAAATTTAAGTCCTCTTTTTCATTAATTGTTGTTACATACATACATACATACATACATACATACATACATATTTCTAAGTCTAACTTGTTCAGTCTGTGTGTTACTCATATGCTATGTTTTCAGGGGTGACCACTTGGTATTTGATAGCCAATCTGTGTACTCTACCCTGAAGAGGATTATCTGTCTTCCACTCACAGTATCCCTTAGTTGCCTGTAGTTATTTTGTGTAGGGTTGAAGACTTGCAGGCCTTTCTGTGTCCACTTTGACATCTCTATTGTTATTGTCCTTACTTAGCTCATGTTTAGGCAGACATGTTGGTGTAGCTTTAGACATTACTAGAAGACAGAGTCTCATAGCAAACTCCCTGATCCTCTGGCTCTTACAATCTTTCTACCCACTCTTCCACAATGAGCCTTAGGTGCATTAGTGCTCCACAACTCTACATTTTGATTGGTTGTGGTTTTCTGTAATGGTCGACATTTGTTGCAAAGATGAAGGTTTCCTTGATGAAGGGTGAGGACTACACTTATCTTCAGGTAATAGGACAAATGTTTAGAACCTAGTTTGGACCCTCAATGGAGGAATGGATACAGAAAATGTGGTATACTTACACAATGGAATACTACTCAGCAATTAAAAACAATGAATTCATGAAATTTTTAGGCAAATAGTTGGAACAGGAAAATATCATTCTAAGTGAGGTAACTCGTTCACAAAAGAACACACATGGAATGCAGTCACTGATAAGTGGATATTAGCCCCAAAGCTCAGAATACCCAAAGTACAACCCACAAATCAAATCATGCCCAAGAAGAAGGAAGGAGAGGGCTGGGGTCCTGGAAAGGCTTGATGCAGCAGTGTAGGGGATTGCCAGGACAGAGGAGGGGGTTTGATTGGGAAACTGGTGGAGGGAAGAGGACTTATGGGACTTAGGGGGAGGGGGGAACCAGGAAAGGGAAAATCATTTGGAATGTAAACAAAGAATATAGAAAAAAAGAACCTAGTTTGATATTATGCTGGTTTAGTGAAGGGGTGGCTGTAGGTCCTCCTCTAAGATCCACGATCTCATGAACCCTAAGCAGTTGGCTAGGTTTCCAGCACCCGTATTGTTTTCTTCTTGTTGGTAGGATCTTAAGTCCAATTTTAATACTGTTGATTACTGCCAAGGTATTTGTGCTCCTACTACATGCATAGGGTTATTGTGTCATGATGGTCATTGTTGTGGTTCATAGGTGCCGTAGCTGGGTAGAACTGTTGGCTGCTTCACTTATTTGGAAGCTTGCATGTTCCTCTTTGGTTCCATGAAAGCTAGTCCTCAAGGAGGAGGCATTCCGGTCAGTGCCAAATCAAGGCACTCTGTGTCCTGTGTCTGATGTACATGATATCTTCAACAGTAGATAAGGTAACCAAGGGCAATCACAGTAGACTATGTTTTATTCGCAGTCTCTTGATGACTACTAACTACTATTTTACTAGTACTAACCCTACTATTTAGGTACAGCCTAAGCCACCTACAGCCACCACTTCATTAAATCACATAATCCAAGGTGACCAAGTGACTAACAAGTCAAAAGGGGGCTGCATCTCATGCCTGGTGTTAGGCATTTTGTTAGGTAGAATTTGTCTCTTAGGAGTATTGTTGTCACAGATGAAATTATTCATTTACACTATACTTGCATACTTATGCACAAAATTATATGTATTATAGGCATTTCAGATAGTTAATAGTATGATTCTTTCGGACTTTTCTCCAGCCATCATTACTGCTATTTTGCTCTTTATTTACCACCCCATCCACTCTTAGAAGTCTCCCTTATCCCACTGCCCCAGTCAAGTCTCTTTTAGACAACAGCTCATCTAAAACTTTTTTAAACCAAATCCAGAATATGACAGAACTTTGAGTGATGTTTGTAGAATTTAAGATTGCAAATCAGCTCGTAGAACACTGTTTGCCTTAAATAGAGCCATGTAAAGGCTCTATACTGATTTATAGACTGGCTCAGATGTCTACGTAGTTAACTTCAAATCTCCAAATGCCAAAACAACAACAACACTAGAACAGGAACAGCCAGAACATATATCCTGTCACTGAAATTAGGGCTTGCTTATTTTTTATCTGATTTTTGTTTCCAGCTATTAGTAAATTCTTCTATGTGCAAAAATAAGAATTTTCTCACCAGAGAACCAACAAAATCCAAACTCTTTGTAGCACACTTGCTTTTGGCAGTGGTCTAAATAAAACAACTTTGGAGCTATCTTAACATATGATAGATTTAAGCAAATGAGTTAATATGCTCCTGTTGAAGGAAAACAGGCTTCTTATTATGAATGAAGAAAATGGAGCTTCCTGCAATCATCTTCACTCCCAGATGGACAGGACAGGCAGCCCCAGGTACACAGAGATATCCCAAGTTTAGCATCACTTGGGACACAGACCACCAGGCTTCTGCCTGCGCTGAAGACCTGGGCAGCTCTGTGGTTCCTCTGTGTGCCAGCCTGTTGTGGGTCATTTGGCCTGCAGAATAATCAGCACTTCGAGGGGCTCCCTGCCGCCATCTTTGCTCTCAGATGGACAGGACAGGCAGTTCCAGGTACACAGAGACAACCCAGAGTATAACATTGCTTGGGGCAAGGCACACCAGGGCTCCAACAGCACCCAAGAGTAGGGCAGCCCATCAGCAATCTGTGTCAAGGGAAACCCAGTCATGCATAGGAGCAGAAATAGCCTTACAGCTTACAGGAGGTTCAAGCACCAGACAGTGATAACAGGACCAACTAACACCAGAGATAACCAGATGGCAAAAGGCAAACATAGGAACATTACTAACAGAAATCAAAGCAATATGGCAGCAAGTCCTGGATACAACAACACACCAGAAAAACTAGATTTGGATTTAAAATCACTGATCATGATGCTGTTAGAGGAACACAAGAAGGACATAAATAAATCTCTTAAAGAAATACAAGAGAAAATGGATCAAAAGGTAGAAGCCCTTACAAGGGAAATACAAAAATCATTTAAAGAAATTCAGGATAATATGGATCAACAGATAGAAGCCAATAAAGAGGAAATGCAAAAATTGCTTAAAGAAATACAGGAGAACATTGGGGCAACAGGTAGAAGTCATGAAGAGAAAACACAAAAATCTCTTAAAGAATTACAGGAAAACACAAACAAATGAGTGATGGAACTGAGCAAAGCCATCCAGGATCTACAAACAAGTAGAAACAACTAAGAAATCACAAAAGGAGACAACTTTGGAGATAGAAAAACCTTAGGAAGAAAACAGGGGTCATAGATGCAAATATCAACAACAGAAAGCAAGAATGCCAAAGAAACCATAGAAACCATTGACTCAACAGTCAAATAAAATGCAAAATGAAAAAAGCTTGTAACCCAAAACACCCAGGAAATCAAGGACACAATGAGAAGAATTATAGGTATAGATGAGAGTGAAGATTTACAATGGTCCAGCAAATATCTTCAACAAAATTATGGAAGAAAACTTCCCTAACCTAAAGAGAGAGATGCCCATAAACATAAAGAAGCCTACAGAACTCCAAACAGACTGGACCAGAAATACCTCCTGTCACATAAAAATCAAAACCTCAAATGTACTAAACAAAGAAACAATATTAAAGGTAGTAAGAGAAAAGGACCAAGTAACATATAAAGTTAGACCTATCAGAATTACACCAGACTTCTCACCAGAGACCATGAAAGCTAGAAGAACCTAGGCAGATCTCATGCAGACTCTAAAAGAACACAAATTCCAGCCAAGACTACTATACCCAGCAAAACTCTCAATCACCATAGATGGAAACCAAGATATTCCATGACAAAACCAAATTTACACAATATTTTTCCACAAACCCAGCCCTACAAAGGATATTAGGTGGAAATTGCCAATTCAAGGAGGGAAACTACACCCTGGAAAAAGAAAGATAGTAACCTTCTTTCATCAACCCCAAAAGAAGATAACCACTCAAACATAAAAAATAACATCAAAAATAACAGGAAGTAATAATCACTATTCCTCAATATCTCTTAACATCAATGGACTCAATTCCCCAATAAAAAGACATAGACTAACAGACTGGATACGGAAACAGGACCCTACATTTTGCTGCATACAGGAAACACACCTTGGTGTCAAAGACAAACACTACCTCAGCCTGGAAAACAATTTTACAAGCAAACTGTTTAGGAAACAAGCTGGAGTAGCCATTCTAATATCAGATAAAATTGACTTTCAACCTAAAGTCATCAAAAGGGATGGAGAAGGACACTTCTTACTTTTCAAAGGAAAAAAAATCCACCAAGGAGAACTCTTAATCCTGAACATCTAGGCTCCAAATGCAAGGGCACCTTCATTCATAAAAGAAACTTTACTAAAGCTCAAAGCACACATTGCACCTAACACAATAATTGTGGGTGACTTCAACACTCCACTCTCCTCAATGGACCGATCAGGAAAACAGAAACTAAACAGGGATACAGTGAAACTAATTGAAGCTTTGGACCAATTAGATTTAACAGATATATGTAGAACATTTCATCCTAAAGCAAAAGAATATACCTTTTTCTCAGCACCTCATGGTATCGTCTCCAAAATTGACCATATAATTGGTCACAAGACAGACCTCAACAGATATAAGAAGATCAAACTAACCCCTTGCCTCCTATCAGATCACTATGGAGTAAGTGTGGTCTTCAATAGCAAAAGATACAAAAGAAAGCCCACATACACATGGAAGCTGAACAATACTCTACTCGATGATATTTGGTCAAGGAAGAAATAAAGAAAGAAATCAATGACTTTTTAGAATTTAATGAAAATGAAGGCACAACATATCCAAATTTATGAGACCCAATGAAAGCAGTGCTAAGAGGAAAACTTGTAACCCAGAGTGCCTCCAAAAAGAAACTGGAGAGAGCATACACTAGCAGCTTTAATGGCACACCTTAAAGCCCTGGAACAAAAAGAAGCTAATTCACCCAAGAGTAGTAGAAGACAGGAAATCATCAAACTCAGGGCTGAAATCAATCAAGTAAACAAAGAGAACCATACAAAGAATCAACAAAACCAGGGGCTGTTTCTTTGAGAAAATCAACAAGACAGATAAACCCTTAGTCAGACTAACCACAGAGCACAGAGACAGTATCCAAATTAACAAAATTAGAAATGAAAATGGAGATATAACAACAGAAACTGAGGAAATTAAAAAACTCAACAGATCCTACTACAAAAACCTATACTCAACACAACTGGAGAATCTGGAGGAAATGGATAATTTCCTAGACAGATACCAAATACCAAAATTAAATCAGGATCAAATAGATCATCTAAGCAGTCCCATAACCCCTAAAGAAATAGAAGTGGTCATTGAAAATCTTCCAACCAAAAAAAGCACAGGACCAGATGGTTTTAGTGCAGAATTCTATCAGAACTTCAAAGAGGACCTAACAGCAATACTCTTCAAACTATTCCACAAAATAAAAACAGAAGGAACACGACCCACCTCATTCTATGAAGCCACAATTACGCTGATACCAAAACCACACAAAGATCCAACAAAGAAAAAGAACTTCAGACCAATTTCCCTAATATCGATGCAAAAATACTAAATAAAATTCTTGCCAACTGAATCTAAGAACACATCAAAATGATCATTCATCATGATCAAGTAGGCTTCATCCCAGAGATGCAGGGATGGTTCAATATACAGAAATCCATCAATGCAATCCACTACATAAACAAACTCAAAGAAAAAACACATGCTCATTTCATTAGATGCTGAAAAATATTTTGACAAAATTCAGCATCCTTTCATGTTAAAAGCCTTGGAAAGAACAGGAATTCAAGGCCCATACCTAAACATAGTAAAACCAATATACAGCAAACTGGTAGCCAACATCAAACTAAATGGAGAGAAGCTTGAAGCAATCCTACTAAAATCAGGGACTAGACAAGGCTGTCCCCTCTCTCCATATCTTTTCAATATAGTACTTGAAGTTCTAGCTATAGCAATTAGACAACATAAGGAGGTCAAAGGGATAGAAATTGGAAAGGAAGAAGTCAAACTATCACTATTCACAGATGATATGATAGTATACTTAAGTGACCCAAAAAACTCCAGCAGAGAACTCCTACAGTTGATAAACAACTTCAGCAAAGTGGCTGGTTATAAAATCAACTCAAGCAAATCAGTAGCCTTCTTATACTCAAAGGATAAGCAGGCTGAGAAAGAAATTAGAGAAATGACACCCTTCATAATAGCCACAAACAACAGAAAGTATCTTCATGTGACTCCCAAGCAAGTGAAAGATCTGTATGACAAGAACTTCAGGTCTCTGAAGAAGGAAATTGAAGAAGACCTCAGAAGACTGAAAAATCTTGCATGCTTATGGATTGGCAGTATTAATATAGTAAAAATGGCCATCTTGCCAAAAGCAATCTATAGATTCAATGCAATCCCCATCAAAATCCCAACTCAGTTCTTTATAGAGTTAGAAAGGGCAATTCTCAAATTCATCTGGAATAATTTAAAAAAACCAGGATAGCTAAAACTATTTTCAACAGTAAAAGAACTTCTGGGGGAATCAGTATCCCTGACCTCAAGCAGTACTATAGAGCAATAGTGCTAAAAACTGCATGGTATTGATACAGTAACAGGCAGGTAGATCAATGGAATAGGACTCAAGACCCAGAAATTAACCCACACACCTATGGTCAGTCGCTTGATCTTCAACAAAGGAAAAAAGATAGTTTTTTCAACAAATGGTGCTGGTTCAACTGGAGGCAGCATGCAGAAGAATGCAAATCCATTCTTATCTCCTTGTACTAAGCTCAACTCCAAGTGGATCAAGGACCTCCACAGAAAACCAGACACACTGAAACTAATAGAAAAGAAACTGGGGAAGACCCTTGAGGACATGGGCAGAGGGGGAAAGTTCCTGAACAGAGCACCAATAGCATATGCTCTAAGATCAAGAATTGACAAATGGGACCTCATAAAATTACAAAGTTTCTGTAAGGCAAAGGACACTGTCAAAAGGGCAAAACAGCAACCAACAAATTAGGAAAAGATCTTCTCCAACCCTACATCCAACAGAGGGCTAATATCCAATATATATAAAGAACTCAAGAAGGTAGACTACAGAGAGCCAAATAACCCTATTAAAAAATGGGCTACAGAGCTAAGCAAAGAAATTTTGCCTGAAGAAGTTTGAATGGCTGAGAAGCACCTTAAGAAATGTTCAACATCATTAGTCATTAGAGAAATGCAAATCAAAGAACCCTGAGATTTCACCTCACACCAGTCAGAATGGCTAAGATTAAAAACTCAGGAGACAGCAGGTGTTGGTGAGGATGTGGAGAAAGAGGAACACTTCTCCACTGCTGGTGGAATTGCAAGCTGGTACAACCACTCTGGAAATCAGTCTGGCGGTTCCTCAGAAAACTGGGCATGACACTTCTGAAGGACCCTGTTATACCACTCCTGGGTATATACCCAAAGGATTCCCTGGCATGCAATAAAGACGCATGCTCCACTATGTTCATAGCAGCCTTATTTATAATAGCCAGAAGCTGGAAAGAACCCTGATGTCCCTCAGTGGAGGAATGGATACAGAAAATGTGGTATATTTATACAATGGAATACTACTCAGCAATTAAAAACAATGAATTCATGAAATATTTAGTCAAATGGTTGGAACTGGAAAATATCATCCTAAGTGAGGTAACCCAATCACAAAAGAATACACATGGAATGCAGTAACTGATAAGTGGATATTAATTAGCCCAGAAGTTCTGAATACGCAAGACACAATTAACATATCAAATGATTCCCAAGAAGAAGAAAGGAGAGGGCCCTGGTCCTGGAAAGGCTTGATGCAGCATTGTAGGGGAGTACCAGGACAGAGAAATGGGAGGAGGGTGATTGGGGAATGGGCAGAGGAAAGAGGGCTTATGGGACTTATGGGGAGGGGGGAACCAGAAAAGGGGAAATCATTTGGAATGTAAACAAAGAATATAGAAAATTAAAAAAATTAAAAATGAATGAAGGAAACATCAAATATTTATATGTATAATAGGGATTTCCTATAATTTCCAATTTCTTACATTAGGAAGGGCAGAAAAAACTTGTTGACATTATAATTAGAAGTCTGAGTTAAAGCTTGATAAATAGCTACAATGTTATACAGATTAAAATACCTAAAACATTTATACATAAATTTATAAGCATGGTTTTGTGCATTTTATATGTATACATATGAGCATATATTTCCTAACTCTATTCACTGCAAGGACCAAGAAACAAAAATACCCTTGCATCATAAAACAGACTACAGTACATACACCATGGTCTACTGTAATAGCCTCCATTACAAAAAGCCAAGGCTGATTCTAGAGCAGGTAAAAGATAATCCTGAGGAGCTGGTGATAGATCTCCATTGGTAGAGAGCTTGTCACACATACACAAGCATTGAGTTAGAGGCCCAGCATCAAAACAAATGATAGGCACGAAATGACTGATACATCAGAAAGTTACAATTTGTTAGAAAACACTATGAAAGAATGTCACAAGTCTATAGAAGCCAGTTCAGCTTGAAGAGACTCCTTTAATCAAATGGAGTCACCATGAACATAATCACGGGAATTCTAAGACATTAAAAATATGATTCTTATTTCTATGCTTTGGGTGTTAAGTAGCTTCAAAACCCAACCAAACCAAAAAACAAACAAACAAAAAAAAAAACGCATCACAAGCTGAAGGCTTGGTCCACAACTAGTAGATCTAATTACTTCCTGAACATGACTGGATCACCTGAGCATTAACTTTATCAGTGAATTACTCCACTAATAAATTCATATAGAATGGAATATTAGGAGGTAGGGTCTGACTGGAGGGAGTATATGGCTTATTATATACCTTTGGAAGATATTCCTTCACTGTTCTTTCTCTTGTTCCCTTTTCCCCTCCTCTCACCTTCTCTTCCTTTTGGTTTCCTTCCCCATCACGAAGTAAGCAACTTAAGACTAACCCCTCCTACAATGATTCTCTGCCTCTCCAGAGAACCCAGAAACAAGGGCGTCAGCCCACTATGGGCTGCTACCTCTGAATATATATGCCAAAATAAATTTTCTCTCTTAAGTTTGCTCTGCCAGATATTTTGTCACAGCAACAAAAAGTCTGGCTCACATGCCATGCCTCCATTATAATACATGAGCAAAGAGACAAAGGAGAAGGAGGTCTCTTGTTTACAACAGTAGGTCAACGACCTATTGGTAATTGTCAGGAGAATTGAGGGTTATTTTATAATCATCACAGTAATCATTAATGTCTTCAATTCTTCCGGGAGGAATTTTTATAAGAAATAGGATATTTGAACCATTTTTACAGATAAAATGCTTATCAACTGCAAAGCACATAACAATCAGATCATTGTAAAGTAGAGCAATGCCTCATCCAAATGATCCAAGTCAATGCCATCAGTAAGGAAGATTCATACTGTACACCTCTAGCAATGGTACCTGAAGACACACACATCACATATCTCGTCTTATAGCTGAAATTCTTAACCTCAAATTAATTAGAAGCATAAAAATGTTAAAGTAAGGAATGTATTAATTTAAGAAGTTAGAGAAACCATTTATAAGCTCCAAAATGTCAGTGCAGTCAAAGATAGAGAAAAGCTGGAGAAGTGCTGTGTGTTAAGACCACAGAGACCGGGTGACAAATGAGATGACTACTTAGACTGTGCCTAGAATTATAAAAGTGTTCTAAAGGGCATTGTTACCTTTATCACCAAGAACTAGCATGTAGATGATAGGATAATAAAACAAGTGTATGAAGGTTCACTTGTGGAGTTGACAATTACACTATTATATAAGAGAACGGCCATACGATGAAAGAAACTGGAGTGACATGTCTATAAACTACAGATGATGTAATATAGGAACTAAGGAAAGATACTATAGGGTCTCTTCTTGAGCCTCTAAAGGATGCACCTGGCGAGATGGCTCAGTGGCTAACAGGGCTTGCTTCACAACCATGAGGACCTGATCAGGCATCCCTTTATGTAAGTTAGAAATAGCCCTGGGAGCACCTGTAACTCCACTGCTGTAGGGAGCAGGCACAGAAGGTTCACAGGGCTTTCTACTTGTCAGTTTATCTGAACATTACAAGCTTTGGGTTCTGGAAGAGACAGCACCTCAAAGGGATAATGTGGAGAGATAAAGGAAGACACCCAATGTCCTCCTCCAGCCTCCAGGCACTTGCACAGAGGTGGAAAGACCACATGCACATGTGCATCTATAACACACACACACACACACACACACACACACACACATTTACATGAAAATAAAGTTAAAAAAATTAAGAGTCCATTATACAAAATGGGACAAAGTTTGTGGATGCCTTGAATTTCAAAAATTCATCTCCAGAACTGTTACATAACCTGTGGTTTTAAGCCTCCAGGCAGTATGTAGTGATTTGGAACAGTGGACCAGTGGAACCAGGAAACAGAATAAAAGGCAAATCTGGGGAAAGGTGATAGAGGTGGCTTTGTATAACATTTTGTAAGCTTGAAGACAAAGTCAAGAAACAATAGTGAAACAACAGAGCTACTAAGAGTCTTAAAGGCAAAGTCTGGTTGACTTTTCTTAGGACTCAAGGTTAAGACAATCTTACCGAGGGATGTGTGAATGACTCCTTTGATTTAACAAGAGAATTACAATTTGATACACAAATATCACAGCATATCTAAAGGAATTATATAAACTTAGATTAAAAAAAAAAGGAGTGGAACAAAAAGAAAAGAGACCTTAGAACTGTCAAACTACTACAAACAGGAAACAAGTGTAGAAAATGAATCAGATCCAATACTTGCCATTTTTATGGAAGAAAGGTACCTTAGTGGGAAGTTCAAAGAACCTAGAGCCAAGAGCCCCCAGGGATCCATTGCTGGACAAAAGGATTGAGCTACCAGTCAAGAACCTACAGCATTTACCTGGTAGAATTTCACAACTTTTCTAGATAAATCACTGTTATTCTTTCTATTAGGAATGGAAATGTCTATAGCTATGGTCTTCTACCCACCTCATTACCATACGCCAACTGAAAGGGGACAGAAAACTTGTCCATACTTGCTATAGGTCCTCAAATAAAAGGGGGTTGCTCTGAAGGAACAGTACATCGAGACCTACACCAACCTTTGGACCTAATTTAGAGGATAAGATTCTAAACTTCAAATCGATTCCTAGAGGGTTGAGACTCGTTGTTCTTGACCGTGAACATATGAATCAAAAGCCATGGCAGAGAGTTGTCTCCAATATCAGCACAGCACTCTCATTCCACAGACTCTCATTACATTATGATCTTTCTCCCATTGGTAGAGGGGAATTACACTATAGATCTAACAAATAAAACTCAAGAAACCCAGCCCCATGGAGGGAGTAACAGCGTCAATAGGCCAGACCCCCCCTGGAGCTCCCAGGGGCTGGACTACCAACCAAAGAGTACACATGGAGGGACCCATGGCTCTGGCTGCATATGTGGCAGAGGATGGCCTTGTTGGACATCAGTGAGAGGAGAGGCCCTTGGGCCTGAGGGTGTTCGATGCCCCAACGTAGGGGAATGCCAAAGCAGGAAGACGAGAGTGGGTGGGTGAGAGGGTGGGTGGGTGGGGGAGCACCCTCATAGAGGCAGGGGGAGGAGGGATGGGATAGAAGGTTTCTGAAGGGGAGACCAGTAAAGGGGGAAACATTTGAAATGTAAATAAAGAAAATATCCAATTAAAAAAAAACTCAAGAACCCTGCCCACCAAACTTGTTAGTATAATAATGACCCAAATAACAAATGGATGGAGTTGGAGAACATCATACTAAGTGAGGTAACCCAGTCTCAAAAGAACACTCATGGTATGTACTCACTGATAAGTGGATATTAGCCTAGAATCTTGGAACACCAAAGACACAATCCACATAGCAAATGATGTCCAAGAAGAAGGAAGGAGTGGCCCCTGGTTCTGGAAAGACTCAGTGCATCAGTGTAGAGGAATACCAGAACAGGGAAATGGGGAGGGGTGGATGGGGGAACAGGGAAAAGGGCTTATGGGACTTTCGGGGAGCGGGGAGCCAGGAAAGGGGAAATCATTTGAAATGTAAATAAAGAATATATCAAATAAAAAAAGAATGACCCAGATATTGCATATGATGTCCTAATCCTTATGAGCCAATTTATCACTGGTTTGAAATCCATATTTACTTGACTACCATGCATTTCATCTGGAAACTAAAGATTTCCTCCTTCCTGAAATCCAGGTAGACTTGTGTATGAGGTGAAAATTATGCCGTCTGAGATCTAAGGCAAAGTCAGACAGGATGATACAACTGCCTGGCTCTTCCTCTTGAGCCATTTGCTCTTGGGATATAGTTCCCACGATGTGGCAACCCCAGCAACCTGCAAGAGGGAGTGCGTGTCAGGAAACGGGGGCTCAGCTTCTCGCCAAGGGCTCTGGCCACATCCACTGGTAAAATAGCTTTCAACCACCAGAACCAAATACCAGACACAACTGAAAAAGGGGAAGGACTTGCTTGGGTTCAAAGTTTCAGAAGTCTGTGGTCAGTGCAGCCTGTCGCTTCGTGGATGGCAGTGAGGCAGCACACCAGGGTGGAAATATGAGGCAGAGGAGGCTGACCGCCATAGGGTAACCAGAATGAAGAGCAGCAAAGAGAGGAGGATAGGATTTCACTGTCCCTTCAAGGCCATGCAGCACCCAAGGACTTGGCTTTCTTCTGCTATACCATACTTTCTAATGATCAGACCATTCCCCAATAGTGCCACAAGCTAGGGACCAAGATGTCACCATAGAGATCTGCATGGAGGGGGAAGGCATTCAACATCAGACAGCCATGACCATGTGAGACAAAGCCAGCTTCAATGGAGGGTTTTGCCTCACCTATACAGTTGAACATTTGAGCTGAACCACACCAAGCAGGAGCGAGCCATTCCCATGGAATTTTTAAACAGCTTGTAAATTGGTAAGCAAAACAAATGGCTGGAAGCACTAAATCTTCGAGTTGTTTGTTATATAACAATGAGATAATGAAGCAAAACGTTTTCTATTACTCAGGGTTGCCAAGACACTGAACAAATAGCAGCAACAGTATTATCTATCTATCTATCTATCTGTCTGTCTGTCTGTCTGTCTGTCTGTCTGTCTATCTATCTATCTATCTATTTACCAACTTACCTACCTACCTATCATCTTTCTATGTATCATATATCTCTCTCTTTCTCTCTCTCTCTCTCTCTCTCTCTCTCTCTCTCTCTCTCTCTCTCTCTCTCTCTCTCTGTGTGTGTGTGTGTGTGTGTGTGTGTGTGTGTGTTCAGATGCCAAATAAAGCTCAATGGAATTTGAATTACTCCACCCCTGTCTTTCTGGAAGAGGCCCATTGACCACTTTAACACATAATGCGAAGCATCACATGCGTTAGACTCTTGAAGATCTTGAAGGTGTAGAACTTTATATCTGGCCTCTGTGAAAGTTTTAGCCCATGCTATGGAAATGATAACAGTATATATTCTTTGCTACTGATAATGTGTCTCCAGTTGGCCTCTGTGAAGTTTCCAAGTTATAACTCTGAGACCATGACATTCACTTAAATGACAAAAACAGGGTACATTTTAATTCTATTTAGAAACTAATCTCAGCATAGGAATCTTTACCCAAACCCTAAGGCAAAGAGACTATAATATCCTTAATTAAAGGAATATACATGATCTTTAACACGTTAACACTAATTACTGGAGATGAGAAAGGAGAAGGGGTTGATTTGCATTTCTACCGCTCCACAGACCATGGACATATTCAGTAATGCCCCAGCAGTATTTCTAGAGAGCACCACATGCAAAGACCAACTCAAAATGCATCTCCTCCCGTCTTGTGAGGACCGAGTTTGTTTTGCACACAGCTTTCTCACATTCATCTTAACCTTTATACTCATGCTGGCCCCCATCCATCAGCATGCTTATACAAATTAGCTTCCCCACATTAAAGGGAAAGGTAGTGACTCTTAACATTGTATATAACAAACTACCTCCTGAAATAATCTAATCATAGAATGACAAAAATATTACATCTAATGATACATCCAACTTTACTAGGGAAGGCTCTAACATCAGAGTCAAGTCCAACTATCTGAACTTTTGATATCTAATTGCTCATTGTCCATGGAACCCATCTCTTGTGGGTGGGTGAGGACTCATGGTAGCCATGAGGTCCTGCCTCTTCTTATAGACAGCTTACATGTCGTCCTCTCGTTTCTCTAGCTGAGCACTTTCTCATACCCTTGTGTCCCTGTGATACCCATATAGTGTCTACCCACTTCTTTGATTAAAAAAAAAAAAACCACTCTGAGTCTCAATGGGGTCATTGAATAACTAAACTACTTAAGGTCTCTAAATACACTCTTGATTAAGAGTAATAGTTATTTATTCTCATGAATTGTTTTGACTACCAAGTAAGACAAATCAGGTCAGAGTTGGAAAAAGAAATTGATATAATACAAAATGTTATACCGACAAATATCCTAAAGAAAGAGTTCTCAAAGCCGAAATGCACTCTCCTCGCTTTGAAAGGCATCACCTTTCCACCATTCCAAATCCCTAAGCTTCTTTCACATCTCACTAGACCTTCAGAAATTCTCCCCAAGCCCTCTTCTGTTCTCCATAGAGAAATTCTCAACTCTGCTGTCTGTCCCCCCTTCCGACAGCCCGTCATTGCTGCTATTCTCTTGGCTCTCCTAAGCCATTCTTTGACTCCAGAATGGCCAATATCGCCTCACTTTCTTATCAAGTAAACTCCAAACCCGCCCAGGCCTGCTTTTCCTTAGGATTTCTGCCCAAGTAGTAAAATCTTGCCCCACTTTTGATCATGGCCTCCACTGCTTTCCTTATACAGCTTTTCTATCTGGGATACTCCCTGTGTTTTAGCCCTTCCTAATAAAGACTCCAATGTGGCTTATGGTGCTCAGTAGGAGGCTAATCATTAAGAAGTGAAGAGTTGTTTTGTTTTTTGTTTTGGTTTTTTTTTTTCAGTTGCCATAATAATGCTATTTCCATCAGCATGTTCAGGTCCAGCCTCTCTAAACACACAGACCCGAGGAAATGCTTGATTAGATTTATAAGTACACCTTATCCCGAATGCTTAGCCAAAAGGGACAGAAGCTTTTATCGAACAGAAATGTGCCTATTAACTAGGGCCTGCAGTGGTCAGTCACTTCCGTTCACATTTACCTTATGAAAACTTAGAAAATGGAGAAATCCTTATTATTAAATTTCTTTCTGGGAATCTATTTTTTATTTAGTGTACAAATAATGGTATCTGTTGCATTACTTTCATATGTATATACTATGCAGTTTTATCGTGCCCTATTGCCCTCTTTTGCTCCCCTCCCCCAGTTGCTCAGCCCCACCCCTCTACTTTCATTTCTGATTCTATATATGAAGGAAGCAATATTTATCTTTCTGAGTTTAGTTCAGCTAATATGATGATCCCAATCCCATCACCTTCCTGAAAACTCACATAGTTTTGTTCTTCCTGTGTCTGAACAGTACTCCACTGTGTGTATACTCCATTGTGCGTATATACTCCACTGTGTGTATTCTTCACTGTGTATATACACCACTGTGTATATACACCATTGTGTATATGCATCACATTTCCCGGTTTCATCCATGTGTTGATGAACACCTAGGCAGGTTCCATAGCCTACTAGAATATACCTCAGCTGCTCACTCAAGTGGGCCGCTTAAGGACCACCCATGCTCTCTCTCTCTCTCTCTCTCTCTCTCTCTTCCTTTCCCATGGTTTATTCTAATCCCACCAAGTCTCCTCCTTTGGCCCTCAGCAAATGGAATCTTCTGTTTTCTGCCAATACTCTCAACCTATGAAAGACCCAGAATTTTCTCTTACCCTTACAGTCTTCCAGGCTTAGAACTTAGTCACTTAGTTTCTACTACTTTCACTGGCTTCGTTTCCGAGAAGACGAAAATAAGGCTTGCTCATCCCCCATTCCTGCTATGCTCTCTCTATCCTGCAGCAGGAAATATGGCGTGTCCACTGCACTGGGCAGTGACTGGCAGGATAACTGACCAGGCTGACTTGTTATTTTCATCTGTTTGTTTAGATGAGGGTCTCAGCAAGCTTACTACACAGACCAGGATCCCTTCACTCTAGATCCTGACTCAGCCTCCCACATGCTGAGACTGCAGGTTCCCATCAGTATTCCTGGCTTACTGGGTGATTTTAAGCTTGAGACCAATGCTGATATTCATAGCTGAAATATCTTTTAGCCCATGCTCTAGAATGGCTGTCTCTCAGAGAGTGGTATAAAGACAACTGTATCTTACCCCCAAATGGTTCACCCCAGTAGAGAGTCACCAACGAAATATGTGCTGGCCACTTTTATGTCAATTTGACACAAGCTACAGTTATCTAAAGGAGGGAACCTCAATTGAGAAAATGCTTCCCTCTTCTTGTTGAGAACTGTTTTCACTATCCTGGGTGTTTTGTTATTCTATATGAAGTTGAGAATGCTTCCCATAAGATCCAGCTTATTACTCTTTTTCTGAATTTGTGATTGGTAGGTGAGGGTAGTCCATTGTGGGGGAGCCATCCCTGGACTGGTGTGATACTAGGCTTTATAAGAAAGCAGGCTGAGCAAGTCATAAGGAACAAGCCAGTAAGCAACTATGGCCTCTGCATCAGCTCCTGCCCCCAGGTTCCTGCCTAGCTTGAGTTCCTGTCCTGACTTCTTTCAATGATGAATAGCAATATGGGAGTGTAAGCCACATAAACCCATTCCTCCCCAAATTGCTTTCTGATCACTGTGTTTGGCTGCAGCCATAGAACCTGTAACTAAGACAAGTTTAGGAACATCTTTGGTGGTGGGAGAAAAGAAAAGAGGAGCAAAGCAAGCAACTGGCACTGTCTTGATAAGATAGTACACTGACAGACAGACAGACAGACAGACACAGAGAGAGAGACAGACAGACACACAAACACACGGAGACAGAGAGACAGAGAAAGTGATTATTGGGATGTAGGTAAACAGTAAGGGTGGAGGATGTGAAATGAAAAGGTGAATAAAAATAAGTAATGGATTTCAGCATGCTATTTCTAAAATGTGCACACAGTATGAGCTGATCAGCTATAGTGCTGTGTACAATTAATACGTTTGCCAAAAGTAAAATGCAATTCTGTTAAATAACAGATTTATCTCAAACCTAGTCTTTTGTTCTGTCTTTTATAGATCTGTCTCCTTCCCCCACAGGCAGCTAAAACCTATCTCACCCTTAACATAATAGAGAGCCAATTTTTTAATCAAAAATCATTTTTAGGATCAAAGAGAAACATGTTTCCAGTCAGATAGAGTGTTCGTTTTATCATCTGTGGTAAGTGTGCAGCTAAAATTAGAGATGGTGTTCCCCAAAATTCTCAAAAAACAACAAAAAAAATCAAATGCTTTTAAATTCAGGGAGGGACAATTGGAGTCTTTTTCTTTCTTTCTTTCTTTCTTTTTTTCTTACAGGATATTTTTCTCAAGTACTAGCGGAAGTGCTAATGAGAGACAGGCCTCCTTGCCATCCAGTGACACATGTAACAGGTCACATGAAACCACAGAAAATGAGTCTATTTTAAAACGTCAGAAGCAACACTAAAGGAAAACCCGGACTTGGACTTTTTCCTCTTGATCACAGTGTAATAGAGACAATTCAGAAATGATCTCTTCTGAACTTGCTGATATCCGTGATTGAAATAGTGTTGCTAATGATAACAATGTGTACAGTTATTACATGGAAAGTACTAATAATGCGAATCATATGGTCCTCGGCTTCAGTTCCTCTTAGATTATTTTCCCTGGGCATATCTGATTCCTCAGAGATTAGCCTACTAAAACTCATATTTGTACTACCACAGAGAACATTTGGATTTCTAAGAACAACGTCAAAAAATTAACCACGTTTGCACTTGTGCCAGATTTTCCACGTAAAACAACCTTGGTGCAGAAGGTAGAAAACAAACAAAAAATGTTCTATTTTTAAGTATTTTTAACACTTGTATTTTCTTAGGACTGTCTAGGAGACATAATATTAAAACAATCGTGAGATGGGAGGGCCACAGAGATAGAATAAGAGTGCTTACTCTGCAATCCTGGGATCTGGGTTCAATCCCTGGAACTTATATAAAGGAGGAAGGAGAAAATCAAATGGATAAAGTAGTCCGTTGACCTACACACACACACCACAGCACACATGCCCCCTTATGCACACATAAAATGATAATAAATAAATAAAATTTAAAATGTATGTGGTATGAAAGTATGAGGTTCACATTGAAATCTTTAAATATTGCCTAATTTCTAGATCAGTGGTTCTCAGCTTGTGGGTCACGACCCCTTGGGGGATCCAAATGATCCTTCCATAACAGTTGTCTATGACCATCAGGAAACACAGATATTTATAGTATGATTCACAACTGTAGCAACACTACAGTTACTAAGTACATCAGAGATAATTTTATAGTTGGAAGTCACCACAACATGGGGAATCCTGTTAAAGAGTTGCAGCATTAGGAAAGTTGAAAAACACTGTTCTAGATTATTCAATAAAATGCTAGAATACTTTCTTTTCCATATTTAGGAAAAACTTAATTATATTCAGATTCCATCCTGTTTACATTTCTAATAGTCATAGGAAACTCCATTTTTAAAGGTATGTATCATTTTGACGATGTTATTTTCCAATTGTTCTTGAGGTATAATTAAAACTGCAAACAAGAGACCGTGTCCTTTTTATCCCTGGGTTGATATAACAGGATTGAAATAGAAAAACGTTTCTCATCAAATACTCAGTAAGTATCAAGGAAATCATAACTATATCCACAAGTGTACCATAAAAGCAAAACCTCAGTGGCTGGAGGGATGGCTCAGTGGTTAGGAACACTTGCTGCTCTTGCAGAGGACCCAGGTTTGGTTGCCAGAACAGAGATGGTAGGTCAAACCCACCTGTTGCTTCAGTTCTAAGGGATCTAACATCTCTTCTGGCCTCATTGGACATCAGGCATGCATATGGTATACAGACATACATACAGACAAAATGCTCACACATATAAAATTAAAATAAATTGACCCTTTAAAAAAAAAAGCAATGACTCAGGCTAGAGAGATTGCTCAGTAGGTAAGAGCACTGGTTATTCTTCCAGAAGATCTGGGTTTGATGCCTAGCACCCACATGGTATCTCACAACCATCTGTGACTCCAGCCCCAGGGGAGCTGACACCTACTTCTGGCTGCTGCAGGCACCTGGCATGTATGTAAGTACACAAATACTTATGTAGGCCAAAACCACCCATACATGTAATAACAAACTCCCACAATGGTGACATGTGTCTTCCACAATAAACCATATATTAATATTCCATTGTCAAAGTAAGCTATATGACCAAACTTGATATGAGTGGTGAACAAAACACAACTCTTTACTGGGAAGAGAAGAAAACTGGGAATAAGTTTACTGTTAAAAGAACTTCCTAAAGACTGAGTGAAACATACTTTTAATCCCAGAACTCTGGAAGAAGAAACAAGCAGATCTTTGTTAACTTAAGGTCAGCCTGATCTACATAGTAAGTTCCAGGCCAACCAAGGCTACATAGTGAGATAGTGTGTGTGTTTGTGTCTGTCTGTCTGTCTGTCTATGAGAAAGAAACAGGGAGGAAGGGAGAGAGGAGGGGATAATTTTAAACAAGATGTTTACAGAAGTGACATCTAAATACAAGCACCTGTTATGCTGAATCACACATAAAATGCATAAGTCTACACCACTGGGCCATCTGATAAACCTAAAATGTAAAAGCAGGTAAAATTAGAAAATAAGAATGAAATAACCCAGAATTCTCAACCTGTGGCTCAAGACCCGTTAGCAAACCATTATCTCCAAAAACTTTAACACTGTGATTCATAACAGTAGCAAAATTAAAGTTACAAATTATCAACAAAAATAATTGTAGGGTTGGGGGGTCACCACAACATATGGGGCTGTATTAAAGGGTCACAGCAGCAGGAAGGTTGAGAGCCACTGAAATAAACACAAGTTAGAGAGGAGATTGAAGGATTCCTCCGTGTCTGCTTTCCTCAGCTGTTAAGTGAACAAATAAATGACCGTGAAATAAAAGGGTAATCTTGAAGCAAACAGAAACTGATAGCGCCAATGTTATTTAAATTTCTCCAGAACATAGAAAAAAAAAAGGAAAACTTAACCTGAGAGCCCTAAAAGATACAAATTAGTCCTTCTTCAGAAAATGGGCTCAAAAATTCTAGGCAAAAACATTAGCAGATATAATGGCATATTGAAATGGCACTACACGTCTTTGACAAGACCACCACCCAGAACAGGATCCTTATTCTTTATTTGTATGAGAAGTGCAAACAGGAACGAAGCACACACACTAAGTGTTAAGCCTTTTATGAGAAAGGCTGCATTAGGATCCGTGGTTACCATGAAAGTCAAAAGGAACAGCAAGGTGACCTTCAGAGTTAGAAAGACTTATCCATGCTGTCAAAGGCAGTGTTTGGCTGCAGTGGACAGCTGTCCTGACTGTTTTTGTATTCTAGAAAAGGCAAGACCATCCCCCTCCCTTTGGGAAGCCAACGTCAAAGAGAAGAAAGCAATTAATCTGTTGTAGTTAAGTCTTCTAAAATTTACCTACTGGCCAAGTTGCCAAGCTTTCCCTGGGGCACAGTAAGTAGGGGATTAAGAGACATCAAGAATATTATACTAATTAAGGTCATTCCTCACAGAAACACTGAAAGTGGAAAATGTATTCCAGCTTTGATAAAGCTGTTTCATTTTAAATTCATTAGGTTTAATCGTTAGCCTGTGGTGTGTGTGCCTCAAAACATGCAACCATTAGGAAAATCTTGCTCCTACCTCACAAGAGGATATCATATCAGCAGTGATGTCTGGTTATCTTTTAGGAACCACGGATGTGAGAGACGGATATTTCCTCCAGAAGGCCGGGATGCAGGATAGTACATCATTTAATAAATCCAGGGCTACACTGTACTCAAGGGCTGAACTCTTACTACTCACAGGTAATAGTTTAGAAACGGTTTCTGCTCAAAGCTTGATCTTTAGTTTGGTGAGGGTGAGACAGAGCCTTTAAAAGGTGAGGCCTAGTTCAAGGTAATTAGGTCATGGAAGCAGGCCTTAGGAAGGGATTAAAGTAGTTCTCACAGGGAAGAACCCTGGTTAGTTCTCAGCAGAGTGTGTCCTTATACAGTGTGCAACTTCTCTGCCATGTTGTAATGGAAGGGCTGCCAGAGGCCAAATAGATGGGACTTCCAGATCCAAAACCTGAAGAAGGTCCTTGGCCTCTAGTATGTGTGATCAGAAGAGAGAAGTAGACTTGTGTGTCCTAGTTTTCGGTTTTAAAATTTGTCTTTGTTGTGCTATGCAAAAACAGCTCATCAGGGAGTCTACCATCCCTGTAACTATAGCAACCACAAGACTAGAGGACACCAGTAGTAAATGCTCGCCCCCCCCCCCGCCCTGCCCACAGGAGCTAGAATGGTACAGGAACTCAAGCCCATGTCTACGAAATTGAATATGCTGTGGGTAACACGAGATGTTAAGTACTCATTTATGGTATGTGATAATGACACCGTTTTTAAATCTTTATCTGTTAGACGTTTGTCCTGAAATACTTAAGGCTAAAATATTGTGATGTGTGAAACTGTTTGGAGCTGTTACAGCAAACAAAAACTACTGCATGAATAGAGTGCATGGGTGCTTCACTGTAGGTTAGTCTTAAGGAGTCGAGGCACCAGAAGCCTCCAAAGACCTAGGAAACTTAGGGCAGTGATATTTGAGCACTGTAAGTTGTGTAGGGATTTTCTGGGTTATCAAGGAAGGAAATACTAGTTTTCATTGTTTTGTTGATTCTTTGTGATGTTCACATCATGCACCCAGCTCCACTCATCTTCCCATCCCTTTATACCCACCCTCTGCCCTTGCAATCTCTGCCCTACCCCCAAGAAAATAAAACAATTAAAAATAAAATAAAAATCTGGCTGTAGACGCTGCCATGTGTCATTGTGCGTCCCACAGTATACCCTTTGTCTACACCTCTTTAGTTGGAAATGTTCGTTGCAATGAGCCATTTGATCTGGTTCAAGACCTCTGGCTTCCGCTACACTCACAATCCTGGCCCCTCACTGGGGCCCCTCCAGGATATCCTGTTGTTGCCTGTGTCATGGAGATGTTGTAGCTTTGGATCTGCAGGACCGCCCAGTTCACGTACTCCAACTGGTTCATAGATGGGGTAGATGATGGAATGGGCCAACTCAAACCCTGGAGCTGGGCCTGGGGAGTTGCTGAGTTGGTCAGCCTGCCAGTTGTCCTGCATTCATACCAACAAGGCCAGCTCTACAGCACTGCCTGGCCCACTCTCCCAGGTGCTAGAGCCAGCAAAGGGAAGGGCTGGCTCACTCATGCCTCTGCCACCAGAGTCAGCTTGACACAATTCTGCAGAAGCTGCATAAGCCCAGGGAAAACATTTAAGGTTAAAATATTACACTCAGTGCTTCCATCATCACCACTACCACCACTAGCATATTTGGTCTTTGTTGTTTGTTTGTAGCAAAAGTCTTGCTATTTAGTCTAAGTTCATCTTGAGCTCATCAGTGTCCTGCTTCAGTCTTCCTAGTACTGGGATGACGAGTATTTGCTACCATCCCCCAGCAAAAGGGACACTAGTCTGTACTGTAGAGTTGACAACATAGAGTTGCTGGATCATGCCATTTCAAACATTTCCATGCTATGGGTTTGCAGGATTAATATAGTTAAAATGGCCATCTTGCCAAAAGCAATATACAGATTCAACGCAATCCCCATCATAATCCCAACTCAGTTCCTCATAGAGTTAAAAAGAGCAATTCTCAAATTCATCTGGAATAACAAAAAAACCAGGATAGCTAAAACTATCATCAACAGTAAAAAAAAACTTCTGGGGGAATCAATATCCCGAACCTCAAGCAATACTACAGAGCAGTAGTGTTAAAAACTGCATGGTATTGGTACAGTGACAGGGAGGCGGATCCTTTTTTTTAATTAACCACCTTGACCCTAAAGTAACTTTCAGTCAACCTCCCAAACATTATCTTTTAAGGCAAGACTCCAGAACTGTCTTCAGTCAGAACCCTCCTTATCTAGCACACAGTTTTATGAGCACGCTGTTCAGCTGGTCCATGGGGTCATCAGCATAGTTTCACAGAATGAGTTCCATCTCTTTGACTAGAAGGAGGTCTAGCACGGGCTTAGAATGTAATAGGACTCGCCACATAAGACATTCTCCAAACTCGGGATATCAGGTGTGGACTGCCAAAAAAAGTTAATACATTGTCCCACACACTTTGCGATTGATATCTCAGTTTTGACATTTAAAGGGGAAAATGAAAAAAAAAGTAAAGGAAGAAAGAAAAGAAAAGGAGAGGAGGGAAGGAGGAGTGTAGAGGGGAGGGGAAGGGAACGCACAGCATGTTTTCCTAGTCTCCCTGAAACGTTATTAAAAATAAATGTCTCCAAAACCAAAAGTTGGGGGGGGGCTTTAAAGATATCAAAATTCACCATTTCTTTTCAAACTCCATTTCATTTTGTCAATTTCAGTTCAGAATTCCATAGACAACCATAGATAAAGTGGATCTTTGAGTGGACCTGAGCTTTGTACTGACAGCATGACTACAGTTCTTTCATTGGGAGCCAGTCTGAGAAAAGATTGGCAAACGTGTGACATGAAAAGGTTTCCAAATCTAAGAAGCCAACGCTGCAGTAGAAAAACCACAGGGGTACACAGAGAGTAACAAGCAACTCAGAAGCATGACATCTATCCACCCAATATCATCCACTTATTTTTAAAGCAGAAGTGGTCTGGCCATCTGTTGGGTTGATCTATTAGTCTGTTGTGACCGCTGAAACACATGCAGTCCCTTCAAACAACATCTGTTTGAGAGTTAAGAACTTTAAAGTTTATTTCAATGGGCTGAAATGAAGGTGTTGGCTGGCCTAGGCTTCCTCTGAAGATTCATATTTTTTCTTGCTTTTCCCTAGGAATTCCTGCATTCCTCACTTTGTGGCTTCCGTCTTCCATCTTCAAGGCAGCAATGCAGTTTCCCACGGGTCGTCGCTTCCACCATCACATCCGGTCTCCCCTTCATTGCTTTCAGTGCCAGTGTCTTCTGAGACTCTGGCCCTCTTCCTCTCCAGTCCTTGTGATTTCTTTGATCCTGCTTGAACAACCCAGGATGATTTTCTCCATATCACAATCTTCAGCACATTGGCAATGTTCCTTTAACCATGAAACGTAGCATGAAGCAGTTCCCAAGGTTAGGACATGAGCAACTCTCAAGAGCCACCATGTGTTTCCCACATTTGGGTAGATGAACTGCATGGACAACTATCTGCATCTATGAAAAACCTGATCTTTATTTTACTGAAGAATATGAAGTCTCCATTTAAAAAAATTAAATGATTTGTAAAAGTCCTGAAGTACTGTTAGTAGCCTACAAAAAAAACCTCACTGAATGGTGCAATAAGCTTCTGAAGACCTCAATAAAATGGGAACATACTGTGCTGTAAAGTGGTGTCCATCTGTAGCTAATCCTGACCTGTTTGTTGAACTACGATGTCCATATTTTTCTTATGTTCACTCTAGCCTGCCCGGCCACTAAAAGCTTCTTTATGGTGTGAACTCATTGGAAAGGGCTAATGGGCACAGCATGGGTGAAGACAAAGCATCTGGAGTCACGGTGAGATTGTATGTGGTGAATTGTGTTCAACACCTTAAAATACTATTTTATTGTCTCCCTAAAATATACTTACGCATGTACATACATGTTACTATGTGTTTATATTGTGCAATTTTATGGCAGAGGCATCTAAATGTTGCTATTTGCCAGATTTTGTTCAATTCTTTTTAATGCCTCTGTAAAGATGAGACAATAAGAACAACTTTTTGGTGAGAATTTCCAAGTTTTACAGGTGAGGGTTTTGCCTCCTGGAATGGCTTTTATATTACTAACTATCACATAGAACACTGTAGTTATATTAATATATTTGGCAGTTTGTATAACACCTTCCAGTACTGAGAGGACAGGTACTTTCAGGTCAGCTCCAACTTGGTTACTTCAAGTCCTGTGCTCAAAGATTGTGTTGTCTTCAGCAATGGGGTCTACCTTCAAGCTCAAGAGGGCAGTCAGGGAAAGTGGCAACAACCTATATTTTTGAGGAGTCTCATAGACAGCAGGTTCATTAACAAACAATGTCAAAGGAGGTTTTCCATGTCTAGCACTTAGACTTTTGTAAGATGGTCTCCTTGTGTTAGCCCATGTCGTGTAGTGTAATCTCTCTCTCTCTCTCTCTCTCTCTCTCTCTCTCTCTCTCTCTCTCTCTCTCTCTCTCTCTCTCATTCTGTATGAAGTGTGTGTTTGTGCATGTGCATACACTTATATATAATGTATACACATTTTAAGTAAGTTTATAAGTATGTTTCCCTGTGGCTTTTTAAATTTTCCTTAGTGTGTTCTTTCCTTCCTCTTTCTGAATTACCCTCTTTCCCCTCTGCCTAAACTCCAGCTACACCCTGTTTTTCTCCTTTCATAACAATGGCTGGCCAGCAATATATGCCTGTCTTGGTTAGGGTTTTATTGCTGTAAAGAGACACCATGATCATATTAGATCTTTAACTGGGGCTATGTGGTAGTTTAAATAGGTTTGGCCCCCATAGACCCGTGTGTTTGAATGCTTGGCCAACAGTGAATAGCATTATTAGGAGGTGTGGCCTTGTTCAAGGAGTATGACTGTGGGGAGTGAGCTTTAAAGACCCCTATGCTTAAGCTCCACCCAGTGTGGACTCTACTCTCCTCCTGGGTGCCTGTGGAAGACAGTCTCCTCCTTGCTGCCTTCAGATCCAGATGTAGAACTCTGGGCTTCTCCAGCACCATGTCTGCCTGGACACTGCCATACTTCCATGATTATAATAAACTAAACCTCTGAAACTGTAAGCCAGCCCCAATTGCATGTTTTCCTTATAAGAGTTACCTTGGTCATGATATCTCTTCAAAGCAATAGAAACCCAAACCAAGGTCGAAGTTCGTACCAGAGTCTTGAGTATTGCTCTGGTAGGCCTGACCATGCCTTCGTTTGGAGGAATGTGGACTTTGGGACTTTGGAAAGCAGTGGGATGCGATACATGTGACTTAATGGGTCATGCTAGTAGAAGCACAGAACGCTGCAGAGCTGAGGGTGATTTGAACTGTGGAGGCCTGGCCCGAGGGGTTTCAGAGAAGAATTTTAGGATGTGTCCTACAACCATTCATGTGATATTTTGGTGACAAATGTGGCTGCTTTTGCCCTTGTCTAAAGAATCTGCCTGAGACTAAAGTGAAGAGATTTAGATTAATTGCATTAGCAAAGGAAATCTCAAAACAGCCTGGTATACATTTCGTTGTATGATTACTAAAGTCCACTCTTAGGAAGAGCCCTTTTTTTTAATTTTTATTTTCTATAGTCTTTGTTTACATTCTAAAGACTTTCCCCTTTCCCAGTTCCCCCCTCACCATGTGTCCCATAAGTCCTCTCCCCCCACCACCACCCCCCCCCGCACATTCCCCAATCACCCCCCAACCCTTTCTCCATTCTGGTACTCTCCTGCAAAACTGGAACTAGTCTTTTCTGGACCAGTGTCCTCTCATTCCTTCTTCTTAGGAATCTTTTGATTTGCTAATTGTACCTTGAGTATTCAGAGCTTCTGGGCTCATTAATATCTACTTATCAGTGATTGCATTTCATGTGTATTCTTTTGTGATTGGGTTAATTCACTTAGGATGATATTTTTGCAAAATGTATTGTTCATTGTATTAAAGGGGCACCAGGGAGTGGCATGGAGCTGAATCCTGTGTTCAAGGAGATACACAGATTATGGGAGTAGTGACCTCAGGGCAAGATTCCACCCAGCTAAGCTTATTGTTTATATATTTGCATTGGACAAGGGATAGTTATATCTAAGCATTATTATGACCTTGTTATTGTTTTCATTTGGGCTTAAGAAGATATGATTGTGTCAAATTGACAAGAATGGATTATAATGGCTATTCTTGGTTGTCAATGTGACTATATCTCTGGAATGAACTACAATCCAGAAACAGAGGACACACATGTGATCCAAATTTTGAGTTTCTTTTTTTATTTTAATATTTATTTAATAGCTGAGTAGTATTCCATTGTGTAAATATACCACATTTTCTGTATCCATTCCTCCATTGAGGGACATCTGGGTTCTTTCCAGCATCTGGCTATTATACATAGAGCTTCTTTGAACATAGTGAAGCATGTGTCCTTATTACATGCTGGAGAATCCTCTGGGTATATGCCCAGGAGTGTTATAGCAGGGTCCTCTGATAGTATTATGCCCAATTTTCTGAGGAACCCCCAAACTGATTTCCATAGTGGTTGTACCAGCTTGCAATCTCACCAGCAGTGGTAGTGTTCCTCTTTCTCCACATTCTTGTCAGCACCTGCTGTCTCCTGAGTTTTTTATCTTGGCCATTCTGACTAATTCTGGTGTGAAGTGAAATCTCAAGGTTGATTTGATTCGCATTTCTCTGATGACTAAGGATGTTGAACATTTCTTTAGGTGCTTCTCAGCCATTTGATATTCCTTGGGTGAAAATTCTTTATTTAGCTCTGTACCTCATTTTTAATAGGGTTATTTGGTTCTCTGGAGTCTAACTTCTTGAGTTCTTTGTATATACTGATGTTAGCCCTCTGTCAAATGTAGGATTGGTAAAGACCTTTTCCCAATTTGTTAGTTGTCATTTTGTCCTTTTGACAGTGTCATTTGCCTTACAGAAACTTTGTAATTTTATGAGGTCCCATTTGTCAATTCTTGATCTTAGGTCATAAGCTATTGGTGTTCTGTTCAGGAAAATCTCCCCTGTGCCCATGTGCTCAAGGCTCTTCCCCAGTTTCTTTTCTGTTAGGTTCAGTGTGTCTGGTTTTATGTGGAGGTCCTTGATCCACTTGGACTTAAGCTTTGTAGGAGGAGATAAGAATGGATCAATTTGCATTCTTCTGCATGGGTAGAACTAGAAAACATCATCCTGAGTGAGGTAACCCAATCACAAAAGAACACACATGGTATGCACTCACTGTTAAGTGGATATTAGCCCAGAAGTTTGGAATACCCAAGACACAATTCACAGATCAAATGAAGGTCACAAAGAAGGAAGAACAAAGTTTAGATACTCTGGTCCTTCTTAGAAGGGGGAACAAAATACCCACAGAAGGAGATACAGAGAGATATATGTGTGGAGCAGAGTCTGAAGAAAATACCATCTAGAGACTGCCCCACCTACGGATCTATCCCATATACAGTTACAAAACCCAGACACTATTGTGGATACCCACAAGTGCTCGCTGACTGGAGCTAGATATAGCTGTCACCTGGGAGGCTTTGCTAGTGCATGACAAATACAGAGGGGGACACTCTCTGCCAGCCATTGAATTGAGCACAGGGTCCCCAATGGAAGAGTTAGAGAAAGGACCCAAGGAGCTGAAGGGGTTTGCAGCGCCATAGGAGGAACAACAATATGAGCCACCCAGTACTCCCAGAGCTCCCAGGGACAAAACCATCAGCCAAAAGAGTACACATGGAGTCAACCATAGCTCCAAAGGCATAGGCAGCAGAGCATGGCCTAGTTGGACATCAAAAAGAGGAGAGGCCCTTGGTCCTGGGAAGGCTCAATTCTACATTGTAGGGGAATACCAGGACAGGGAAGTGGGAGAGGGTTGATTGGGGAACAGGGGGAGGGGAGGCGGGTTATGGGATTTTCAGTGGGGGAGGGGAACAAGGAAAGGGGACATTTGACATGTAAATAAAGAATATATCTAGCTTGAAAAAAGATTTATTTATTTTATACATGTGAGTACACTGTTGTTATCTACAGACTTCCCTGAAGAGGGTCTTAGATCCCCTTATAGATGTTTGTGAGCCAACATGTGGTTGCTGGGAATTGAACTCAGGACCTCTGAAAGAGCAGTTAGTGCTCTTAACCTCTGAGCCAGCTCTCCAGCACAGAAACAGGCTTCTTGAGGCACAGTGGCCATGAAGAGCGTAACGCCTGGTGTGGTGGTATATGCCTTTAATCCTAGCATTCGGGAGTCAGAATCATGTAGATCTTTGAGTTCAAGGACAGTCTACAGAGCAAGTTCCAGGACAGCCAAGCTTAGGCAATGAAAGAGTTGGAAAACAGAAAGCTTGTGATGTTGTAATAGAACAAGGAGGTCATGTTCCAGCCCCAGCAAGCAGTTTTGGGCAACATGACTCTAGCTTTAGAGTCAAGAATAGAAGGGGTTGCTGGGACAACTGATATTGATTAGCTGGAGCTAAGAAATTACCTGTCATTAGGAACAGACCAGCATCACTGAAGTGAAATTTTCTGAGAAGCCCTTTGGAAGGGTCCAGATGATCATGTGTGAATCCCAGACTGGAACAAGAAGCTGTAAAGTTGAAATTGCCTTATATACCCTACGATAGAGGCCAGAGCCATGGGATACTTGCCAAGGAAAGCTGTTAATAGGGAAGAGAACCAGCCCAAGAGAAAGAAATGTCATCAAAGCTGAAAGGAGTTGGACATCAAACATGGAAATGCAGAGTTTGGCATTTTCCCAGATGGTTTTCTGTCTTGCTTTGGTCCAGTATTTCCTCACTATGACGTTTGGAATGGTAATATATATTCTGTGATGTTGGAAGTATTCATCTGTTTTTGGATTTTGATTTTATAGGGGCTTACAGTTAAGAGTTTGCATGAATCTCAGAAGAGACCTTAAACTTTGGACTTTTAAACATCGTTGATTCTGTGATAGCCCATGGGGACTTTTGAAGTTGGACTAAATGCATTTTGCATTTTGTTACTGATAGCAGCCTATGGAGGACAGGGAGTGGAATACGATGGTTTGAACAGGTTTGGCCACCATGGACTCATGGACTCTGAACCTGTAAGCCAGCCCCAATTAAATGTTTTTCTTTCTAAGAGTTGCCTTGGTCATAGTGTCTCTTCACAGCAATAAAACCCTTACCAAGACAGGCTGGCCTATAGATCAGAGATTTAGTCCCTTATCATCCTGGTGGAAAGCACGGTGACATGCAGGCAGACATGGTGCTGGAGAGGTAGCTGAGTTCTACATCAAGATCAGCCGGCGGCAGGAAGTGAGCGGCCAACCACCAGGCCTTTTAAGCTTCTGAGAACTCAAAGCCCTCCCCCTAGAAATAAACTTCCTCCAACAAAACCCTACCTGCTCTGAAAAGGCCACACCTCCTGATGATGGCATTCCCTATGAACCTATGGGAGCCATTTTCTTTCCAACTATATTCTGCTTCCTAGCCCCCTTGTTCAAAACCATCTTCGAGCCGGGCGTGGTGGCGCACGCCTGTAATCCCAGCACTTGGGAGGCAGAGGCAGGCGGATTTCTGAGTTCGAGGCCAGCCTGGTCTACAGAGTGAGTTCCAGGACAGCCAGGACTACACAGAGAAACCCTGTCTCGAAAAACAAAAACAAAAACAAAAAATCTTCACCAGATTTCTGTTTTTAATGGTTTCCTTCACTGCCTAAGCACGGCTATCTTAGAACTCTGTAGACCTGACTGACCTGGAATGAAGAAATCTTCCAGCCTCTGCCTCCAGAGAACATCCTACTCAAATACTTATATAAGCTACAACAGTCATAGTTATAGTCTGCCATGAGGCAAAGCGAACATGGTGTGCAAAAACATGACAACATGGTAAGAGCATGTATATTCCAAAAGTAGATAGTCCAGAGAAGACATGAAGAACAATACAGAAACTGTTGCAAGCAACCCGAGCCTAGCTCTCCCAACTAACTTTAGGCAAGTCTATTTTCTCCACACCTCCTTTTACACTGCAGTTAACAGAAATAATTTCAGGCCAACTATAAAGTTTAGATTGTTGTTGCTTTAAAGACTAAACCTTCAGTTATTTCTGGTACAGGTTCAGTGAAATCAGAAACACAAATCACCTGAGATTCTGCATCATAGATGTATATCCAAGAATTAAAAGAAATCCTGCATCAATGCATTGTCATGTAGTCTGTGGATAAGAAGGATGGAAAAGATATCCAGAAAGATGCCCTTGGTAGGTCAATAGCCCTTTAACAGATTACTGGTAGGAAATTTACACACATGAAACTGAGACACCACCTTGTACGTATCATATGGTCACAGTAACATAATCATTTACTTTTATGTATTTACATCTCCAAACTCTAGCGATAGCTTGTTAATACTGACCACACTGAATTGCTGAGGGTTTAAAAATTAGTTCATGAAAAACTCAACACAGTGACTACCTTGTTCTATAGTTATTAAAGGTTACCTATGGACTTGGAAAGTAGAACTGATAAAGAAAGGTAATGAAGATATTCAGTGGTTTACATTCCACAGTTAGTTGGATGTTAGTTCAGTAGTTAAGAGCACTAACTGCTCTTCCAGAAGATCTAGGATTGATTCTCAGCACCCACATGGTGACCCATAGACATCTGTGGCTCAGGTCCGAGAGGATCCAGTGCCTTCTTCCAGCGTCCATGGGCACTAGGCTACTAATATACAGACTTTTTAAGATATGAGGGATGTTGGTACTCTCTCTGAGGTAATATAAAAGCAAAGCTTTTCCTTGTGTGAGTGATAATTACTATGCTTTTTCTAAGTTCCATGCTGCTTCTGGCTATAAGACTACCATATTGGCTACAGTATTTTGGGGGAGGGGGGATACACTCATTGCCTACAATGTACCAAGTGTTGAGGATACGATCTTGGCATTTGTAGTAAGTCAGAAATACCTCTGGAATACTCCCAAATAGCAGAGTATCTGAAGGTGAATACTAACGCTAAGGTCAACTGAGAGTCAACTTTCCAGTGTTCGTGAATCAGGAAAGAAAAGCAACTGGTGGTGGAAGAAAAAGTGGGTAGATGTAGAGGAGTTAAAAAAAATAAAAATTTAAAGGACCTCCGAGGAGAGGAAAAACTCTTTTATTAAAACGACAAAGAACAGAAAGCGGGTAAAAAACCAGGTGGAATACTGGAAATGCTCTGTGTGCTCCCAGCAATCTCGCTGGCTATACAACACCTACCCACCAAGCTGCCACCAAAACTCACACGCCCGGAGATCCTTGCAAAGCGTTCTAAACGTCCCAACTTCCGGGACCGGCGCGGCGCGGTGTTGTGACGTCACTGCAGGCGGGACTTCCGGGTCTGGTGAAGCTTTGTCAAGACGTTCACGGACAGCCCAGATACTTTTTGGGTAGACAGGTGAGGTGATGCTGCCAGTATTATGCGTGGTTTGTCCGAGGAAGGGCGCGCGGACTGCGCGTGGGGCGGTGCCAGAATGAAGGAGCTGCCATCACCCCAGGTGCATTGCCGCAGAGCTGAGCCGTGCGGGAACACGATGGTTCTATGTCACCCCACCTGTGGCAAGGTCGCCAGAGGCTCCCTGGGAAAGGAGTCTGTGCGCTGGCAGCCAGCCTGCTAGAAATGAATCAAAGTCTGCACTGGGGCACCCCAGGCATCTGAGATCGACACTGTCCCTCGTGGTTTCTTCTAAGAAATCTGCTGACATTAAAATTACCTTTACCCTTGCAGATAATGTGTTGTTTGTCTCCGCTTTTAACATTGTTTATTTTTAGTTTTCCAAAATGCATGGCTTGTAATAGTAGAGTATACATTTCTCCAGCCTGAAAGTTGCTCAGATTCTTGTAGATTTATGTCTTTATCAAATTTGAGAAGTTTCCAGATACACGTTTTTTAAACGTGTGATTTAAGCCCCATGTTGTCTTCTCTGAAACTCTGTATGGATTTTAGGTCATTTGTCACTGTAGTACAAGTCCCCGGGCTACCGCTGAGCTTTTAGACTGTTTCCCCACTAATTCTGGTTTGTAATTTTTGTGGATCTATCCAAGTTCTCTCATCTCTTTGTTGATTCTACTCTGCCGTTAATCCACCCTATAGGTTTTGTTCTTTCAATTATTATTTTTAAATTTCTTGCTCTTGTTTATTTTCTATTAGATATTTGCTTTATTTACATTTCAAATGGTATCCCCTTTCCGAATTACCCCTCCGAAAACCTCCTATCCCATCCCCCTCTCCCTGCTCACACACACACCCCTCAATTTCCTGACTTGCATTCCCCTATTCTGGGGAATCAAGCCTTCACAGAACCAATGACCTCTCCTCTCAATGATGTCTGAATTGGACATCTTCTGCTACATATGTAGCTGGAGCCATGGGTCCCTCCATGTGTACTCTTTGGTTGGTGGTTTAGTCCCTGGGAGCTCGGGGGTTACTGGTTGGTACATATTATTGTTCCTCCTTTGGGACTACAGATCTCTTCAGCTCTTTGGGTCCTTTCTCTAGCTGCTCCATTGGGGACACTATGCTCATTCTATTGGTTGACTGTGAGCCATGGGTATTTTGATCCACTTTCCAATAAGGATTAAAGTATCCACACTTTGGTCTTCCTTCTTCTTGAGCTTCATGTGGTCTGTGAATTGTATCTTGGATATTCGGCGTTTTTGGGCTAATGTCCACTTATATCAGCAAGTGCATACCATGTGTGTTCTTTTGTGATTGGGTTACCTCACTCAGGATGATGCCTGTGTTGTAAAGGTTCAATATGCTTGTCAGTGTGTTGTGGGCTTATGCTATGTGACTAATGAGGTGAGATCCTAAGACTACTGTGGTCTCGTCCTTAGGAGGCACTTGGGTCTGGGAAGCAGCCAAAAGTACATGCACTGCAAGAACCTATTAAAATCAGCCTTGTGAAAAGATTAAATAGGGATTATGTGTTTAACCTATTGTTTTAGAGCATTCATGGTCAAGTTTATCAATAAAGGTACTTCCAGATGACCCCTGTCCCAGGGAACAAGGCAAAACCAGCTATTGAGTTTTTCTTTGCTAACTTGCTTAGGGTTGTTCCAAGACTGACTTTGCTGTACTCTATAAATTTCTAGCAATCTGTGAGGATATAACATATCTTCAGGCATTAAGTTGTATAATGGTGTGCCATGTAGCAAGAATAAATGAAAGACTTAATATTTTCTAGGATCCTTTTATTTTTAAAACTGTAATAGCTGTCAATGCATGTCTCTTCGAAGATAATTCTGGAATTACTGGTTTCCAAATTCCTTAACCTGATATTTAGGGCTGTTATAGTCTGGAGTTGGAGAATCCCAGCACTAGTCTAAAACTGTGTGTGTGTGTGTGTGTGTGTGTGTGTGTGTGTTTCTGCAGATCTGTCCCTTGTGGTCAGCATTACACTTTATAGAGTTTTCTGTTTTGTATTCTTTGAGACAGATCTTCTATAAGCCAGTCTGACCTTGAACTCCTGATCTTTCTCCTACCTCCCCAGTGCTAGGAAGCAACAGTCGGGTGTTTGGTTTGGGGGAGAGGGTGATTGTTTGTTTGTTTGTTTTTGAGACACTTTTATATACCAAGTAGCCCTGGCTGGTCCCAAACTCACAACATTCCTGCCTCAGCCTCTGGAATTCCGGGATTATGGGCATGCACCAACATACCAAGATGGTAGTTTCCATGTTGGTATTCTTTGACTCTTTTAGAAAAAAATCCTTATGGTTATTAGCAATCTGGTTATGGTTCTTTTTTTATAAAGCTCCTCTGGTATTTTACCTGTATTTTAATTGGATTGTCTCTTATTCATAGAAGTTCTTTACATGTTCTGGATATGTGCATGCTGGTGAAATCTATTTTGTATGTAAGATGCTGCCCACAAAAAGTATGGGCTAAAGACATAGCTCAGTGATAGAGCCGTTACCTAACATATACAAAGTCCTGGATTCAACCTTTAGCCTCACAAAAAAGTATATGTTCAGATAGATAGTATACAGAGAGATTAAAAGAATGAGAAGAAAAACCAAACACTGTAAACCTACATTCACACACACAAATATGTGTAATGACACATGAGTAGCATTCAGGATTTAAATGTTGCTGATTCTAACAACAGTCTTATATCCAGAACACTACATATGAGCGTGCCTCTTCTCCTATCTTCTGATTATACTCTATCAGTGATCTGTTGATGAATACAAGTTCGTAATCTAAAGAATGCATTTTAAAGCTTGCTTCCTTTGTGGTTAAGGTATACTCTATCTCGTTGAAGTAACCTTTGACTGTCCAAAGATCAAAAGATATGTTATAATGTAAACATTCATTGCTTGGAAGCATTAGTTTTCTCTTTTCATTTTTGAATTATATATGGCACTCTGTGTTTCCATATTGAGATCTAGTTAGCCCATGTTGCTTGTTTGAAAGACCATCTCTTCCTTACCTCCATCCCTATTAGCTGGATTTTTTTTCACATTTTCCTTTTTCATTATTTTCTACATGCAGACATCCAATTTTACCAGCACCATTTGTTGAAGATGCTTTCTTCTTTTTTTTTTTTCCATTATATAATGTTGGCTTCTTCGTCAAAAATTAGGTGTCTATATGTGTGTAGGTTTATATCTGGGTCTTCAATTCCATTCCATTGATCAATGTGTCTGTTTTTATGCCAGTACCATGTGGCTTTTATTTCTGTAGCTCTGTAGCACAGCTTGAAGACAGGGATTGTGATACTTCCAGCAGTTCTGTTATTATTCAGAATTGTTTTAGCTATCCTGGGTTTTGTTTGTTTGTGTTTTTCCATATGAAGTTGAAAATGGCTTTTCAAGGTCTGTTAAAAAAATTGTGTTGGAATTTGATAGGAATTGTGTTGAATCTGTAGATTACTTTTGGTAGGGTGACCATTTTATCAGTCCATGAACATGGGAGATCTTTCAATTTTCTAATACCTTCTTCAGTTCCTTCAAAGACTTGAAGCTTTTATCATACAAGTATTTTCACTTTGAGGCTATTGTAAAAGATGTTTCCCTGATTTCTTTCTCAGTCCATATGTTATTTATATAAAAGAATATAGGAGGTCTACTGTTTTGGGGATGAGAAAGGGTTGTTTTCTTTTAGTTTGGTTGGTTTTTTGTTTGTTTGTTTGTTTGTTTGCTACTTTGTTTGCTTTGCTTTGTTTTGTGTTAATCTTATATCCAGCCACTTTGCTGAAAGTGTTGATCAGCTGTAAGAGTTCTCTAGTGGAATTTTTTGAGTCGTTTATGTATATACTATCATATCATCTACAAATAATGATACTTTGACTTCTTCCTTTCAACTTATATTCCCCTGATCTCCTTTAGTTGTCTTATTGTTCTATCTAAAACTTCAAGTACTATATTGAATAGATATGGAGAGAGTGAATAACGTTGTCTAATTTCTCAATTTAATGAAATTGCTCCAGCTTTCTCCATTTAATTTGATGTTGACTATAAGCTTGCTGTAAATCTGTAAATTGCCTTTATTATGTTTAGTTTTGTCCTTTGTATCCCTAATCTCTCCAGGGCTTTTATCATGAAGGGGTGTTGGATTTTGTCAAAGGTCTTTTCTTCATCTAATGAAATGATCGTGTGGGTTTTTTTCCTTTCATTTTGTTTATATGGTAGATTACATTGACAGATTTTCATGTATTGAACCATCCCTGCATCTTTGAGATAAAGCCTACTTGATTATAGTGGGTGGTCTTTTTGGTGTGATACTTGGATTCAAGTGTCTTATTGAGTATTTTTTTAATCTATGTTCATAAGAGAAATTGGTCAGTAATTTTCTTTCTTAGATGAGTCTTTATGTGGTTTGGGTATCAGGATAACTGTGGCCTCATAAAATGAATTGAACAATGTTCCTTTTATTTATTGGAATAATTTGAGGAGTATTGGCGTTAACTCTTCTTTGAAAGTCTGGTAGAATTCTTTGCTAAAACCATCTGAGATCTCTTCAGTCTTTTTATGTAGGCAGTTTGTGCTATGTACTTCCTTTTAGCACCACTTCCATTTTGTACTTTAAGTTTGGCTCTGCTGTATATTCATTTTCATTGACTTCTAAAAGGTCTTTAATTTCTCATTTCTGTCTTGATACAGTTTTCATTCAGTAGAGAATTGTTCAGTTTTCATGAGTTTGTAAGATTTCTGTTGTTTCTGTTGATATCCAGCTCTAATATGTGTTAGTCTGATAGGATGTAGAAAGTTATTTCAGTTTTCATGTATCTTTTGAGACTTGCTTTGTGTCGTAGTCTATGGTCAATTTCAGAATGTTCGTGACGTGCTGAGAAGAAGATTATTCTTTTGTGTTTGAACGAAATGATCTGTAAATACCTGTTAGGTCTATTTGGTTTATAACATCTATTAGCTCCATTATTTCTCTGTTTAGTTTTTGTCTGGATGTTGTGTTCATAGATGAGAATGGGATGCATAAGAGATAAAGTCTCTACTATCAGTGTGAGGGTCAGTGTGTGATTTGAGCTGTAGTAGTGTTTGATTTACAAAAGTGGGTAGCCTTGTGTTTAAGGCATAGATGTTAAGAATTGAAATATCGTGGTTTTCCTTAGTTAATTGTGTATTGTCCTTCACCGTCCTTTTGATTAGTTTTTGCTTGAAGTCTATTTTGTTAGATAATAAAATAGCTATACCAGCTTTGCTTAGAATATATTTTTTCCTAACTTTTACCCTAAGGTAGTGTCTCTCCTGGATGAAGTGTCTTTCTTGGATGGAGAAGAAAGGTAGATTCTGTTTTCTAATCTGTACTGTTAACCTGTAACTTTTTATTAGAAAATTGAGGCTGTTGATATTAAGAGATATCAATAACCAGTGATTGTTGGTTTCTATTACTTTGGTGGTGGTAGTGGTGGTGGTGGTGGTGGTGGTGGTGGTGGTATAATGTGTGTGTATGTGTTTGTGTTTCCTGACTTTCTTTAAGGGATTTATTAATTTCCTCTTGAAGGACCTCTATCATCTCCACATAGTTTTAAAGTCTTTTTTCTGTGATTCCACCATGTTGGAATATTTGGAACCTGCTGTGATAGGACAGTTGGACTCTAGTAAAGACATACTGTCCTGGGTGTTGTTTATTGTGTTCTTACAGTGGCACCTAAGTATCTGTGTCTTAGTGCTGATTTCTGGATTTGTCTTAGTTGGGTGGGTGTTTTGTTCCTTGGTTTCTGTTTTGTCTCTGTATTTTCAGAGTATAATTTAGTCTGTGTGTTGCTTGTTTACTTACATTCTCAGCTGGTGTTTCCACAGGAAATGCCTGATGTCGTTGGAGGCTGTGATGTAGCAACTGGGGTGTGTGTGGGGGTGTGTATGTGTGGGGGTGTGTGTGTGTATGGAGGGAGGTCAGGAAGGGATCCTCCTTGTGGGTCCATGGGATCCACAAGAGACGTGGGCGGTGGGGAAGGGAGACTGCAGCTGGTAATCTGTTGCAGTGCTAGGGACAAGCCCGGGGGATTGGGTCTGGGGAATAGAGAGAGCAGAGAAGGTCTGTGGACAGGCTAGATAGTTCATATATTTGATATTATCTTTATATCAATTCTCTGCTCATATATTACATTTTTTCCTGTTATACAAATTTGTTACATAGTCTTTTGCAATTCTTTCAGTAGACGCTGGGTTTTGTTGTTGTTGTTTTGTTTTATTTTGTTTTAGCAGACCGGAAAAGCTTTTCCCTGGCTTTTCTAGTTGTCAACAATGGAGTTTTTTTGGAAGAAAGCTAGTCTGCTATTGCAAAATTAGATTTTAAACTTAAAAACAAACCTTGAATGGCTGGTAACGTTCCTCAGTAGTGGAACACTTGTCTGGCATGTATAAGGCCCTGAGTTCAGTCCCCAGCATTGCTCAAAAAAGACCTCGAATGGGAACCGACTGCCAGGCTCACCTCTGTTGTTTAGTACATCTAGGTAGCCAGCATATTGGTGTTTAAAATAGAGCTTTTCCCATTTCTTTCGCATATTGTCTTTCCATATGAAGCAGATGCTGTGTGTCTTCCATGAACCTTGAAAAAGCCGATCTGTACCTGTCCCGTCGCCAAATATTCCATAGTGGTACCCAGGAACCACATAAGTCAGTTCCCATTCAAGAATCAGACACATTCAGAGTGAGACCGTAAGTGGTGTATGTATTTGACCATGTGCATGGAAATTAGCTTTGGAGGAAGTTTTAGAAGCTTCTTAGCCACCAGACATGTGTAGTAAGTGATACAAACTATTATTAGATATAGTTAATAATTTAACTCTTGAAGACTGGGGAGCTCAGTGCCAGCCCAAGGACCCGAGTTTGGGTCCCAAGACCTCACTTAAAAGCACTATTGAAACCTCAGCACAGGGGGAGTGGGAAGGGGTGCATTGGTTCTGACAGCTTGCTGGCCAGCCAGTCAGTTCAGCATGAGACTCTGCATGGAAACACTGAGGTTCCGGGAAACCGTAGACAAACCTAAAGTTGACCTCTGTCTGCCGTACAAGTGCACAGCAAGTGAAGACACACACACACCGAAAGAAAGGGAGGGAATCCAAAAAGCTCCCCTGCGTCTTTTTGATGTTTAATGTGATTGAAGGCTCTCAGGACATCCTGAAAAATCACGCTTTTTAAAAAGTTATGTCTGTTCCTACGTGACTGTAGGAATTCTGAGGAGCTGAATAAACAGCAGATATTTGGATACTGAAACCCGGTAAGGTGCACACACAACTCTACCTTATTGCTCTCACTGGCTTCATACGATGTAATTTAAATATTTGCATTATAAATATTATAATAAACATAATGAAAATATTGGTTTGATCTTCTAAGCTTCATACTGATCAAATGCTGGTTTTTCTGTTTCACCTATTTTTTTGTATAAGATTATATTGGAGAAATTATGTTGCCACATAAAATTCAAAATTCAAAAATCATTAATACACATGAGCACCTGTCCGTGGGAAAACAGGTTTGCCTAAGTTGCACAAACTGCAGTCACACTTGGTTTGGTTTTGGGTGTCATCCAGCCTGACTCTCGATGCTTATCAAACTGATTTAATTCAAGCCTCCCTATAGGCTGCAGCTGAAGCCGAAGGTGGAACTGTCGCTCCTCAGCAACATATAATTGTCATATGGTGCCTTTTGTCACTTGCAGAACTGAATTACCTCTTAGGTAAGATTTTCTTTCCTTCTTCACTGCTTAGTGAGAATAACACAAACGAGGGAAGGGAAGAGGAAGGGAGGGGAGGGGAGGGGACGAAGAAGGGAGGGAAGGCTGCCTTGGGCACATGGGCGGGAACTGCACTGGTCTCAGCCCTGCTTTGCTCAAACTGTTTTTAGCATTGCACTGGCGGTTTTGTTTTGCAGTTTTTATAGACTGTGCTTGAATTTCTTATCTACTTGAACTCTCATAAATCTCAAGGGTAATCAAACCCCCAAGGTGTCATTTACTTGTAATTAAGTAGTTAGGAGGCAGATGCGTTTAATGGCTGCTTCAGGAGTCAGGCTGGATGAGAACCAAGCGTGTTACAGTTTGTGCAGCTTACATAAACCTGTTCATTGCCTGCTGGTGAACTGTTAAGTGTGGCCAGTGGCTTCGAATCAGGGTCCAAATTTAACATTCCGTCTAGTTTTGTTTCTGATGCATTGTAAATGTCAGAAAAACTTCACAAACGCACTCACTGTGCTTTGGTAGTTCCTGAGATTAGAGCGGCATTTGCTAGTGAACTAAAATAAGTCTGTATAAAGGTGGCTGACAGTCAGCACATTTGGTCTTGGGAATGGTTTTCGCTTTTGTGGGCTTTTCATTTTTGCCTAAGAAAAACCAATGAAGACTTTTGCTTAAACATGAAATTTTGAATAGCTGTGTTTATTTCTTCTTCCTACCTAAATTCACAGAAATGATAGCAAAAGTAATATAGACATAAACAAAGGGAATAAAGGGGCAGCAGATCCTAAGACTAGAGCAGTGAAATAGACATGTTAGGGGTAAGGGAAACTTAAGGGACATTAGCAGAGTTGTCTCGATGAGCATGTTTGGTCAGGATACAAAAGTATAGCTTACCATTCTCTAACGCTAGACATTATACAACTGACTGTCCACACAGCGCTTCATCACGGCTTACTTAACTCTAGGAATGACCACTTGGGTTCCTCTGCACTTTGGCTATTGTAAACCACATTCTTATATCAGTCTTACAGAAATATTTTTGTAATTCTTGTTTGTTTTAGAATCAGTACTTCAAGCTAAGGCAGTTGATTGCTTTTTATAGGTATTGGCCCATTTTATCAGATGGCTTTCAGATGTGTGGAATTTTCCATTACACTGCATCCTAACTGGCATTGCATTTGCCTTAATTATGATGGTCAGTCCAGGGAGAGACATTGGGTGCTTGCTTAAGCTTAGCTGGCTACCTAACCAGTGCCCACTTGAGAAAATGACTGTCTGCTGGGAAAATGAGAATTGTTATATGCAAGGATGAAGATCTGGGTTCAAATCCCCAGCACCTACATAAAAGATGTGACCAGAGTGCCTGTATTCCTAGCACAGCGGGATAGAGACAGGAGGATCTCTGGAGTTTCTCTTCTGGCCAGCCTAGCCAAAGAATGAGCTTCATGCTCAGTGACAGACTATCTCAAGAGAATAAGGCAAAAAAAGGAATATGGGAAAGCACAAGGTGTCCCCCTCTGGCTTCTGCATGCATGTGCATAGGCACATACACCAAGCACACACCACCAAACATTTAAAAGATGACAACAGGTAACATGAAGCAAGAGATCTCCTTTTCCTTGGATACTGACAGAGGCTTCATGTGGGAAGCACAACTGAGCTGAGTCTAAGGTGGGAAATATTCACAGAGGAAACTACGCCATCTCAGGAGTCCTAATTACATCAGCAGACAGAAGCCATACGTTGTGCTACATTCACAAATGGCGAGTGTAACACAAAGGGCCATTAAGCTCTGATAGAAAAGCTGCAACGTTACCATATAAAGAGAACTTTAAAAAATTACCCTAGCGCTGGAGAGAACCGTGTAGGGAAGACTAGAACTGAGGTTCGGAGCTCATTGGTGGTGTGCTTGCAGCCCTCGGATGTGACAGAGAGGTCAAAGCTGGTGTCCAGTCACTGAGCCAAGACTGGGAGGAGGGTGTGCAGAGGGAGGCAGGACACTAGAGAGCGCCGTATGTGTCAGGGATCTCCTTGTACAGGTGAGCCGAGTCCCAAAGGTAAGTTCAGAAGAAAGTAGAGCACACATTGCATGTCAGTGGAATTAGAAGTTGAAGAGACCTCCCTTTGCAGCAACCTAGAGCATTCCTGTGTACAAGGGCGGGTCAGGACAAAGAAAGACCAACAACTAGCTGTCTAGAGGAGAGCAATGGAGCAGCCACTGGGGTATGCTCCTGTAAGGAGAGCTAGAGAAAGCCCAGTGGTCAGCCCAGCACTGGGGTGCGCGTGCTCTGTAGTCACGCAGCACTAGAGCGGTGTCTTCCACTCTGGGCATCCTTGTGGGTCCTGATGCAGCATCCTTGCCCACCAGTCACTCCATTCCAGTTCTTCGTAGTCCTACCAGTGGGAAAAAGGCTCAAGGGATCACTGTGTATCTTTGGCTGACAAAGTCTGCAGTTGGAAAGCAACTGCAGTTGGGGGACTTCACAGCTAACAGCACAGGAGGGGGGAGGTACAAGCAGGCAGGAACCTTCAGGGAAGCCTCCACTGGGACTCTCCAGTCTCTGCCACCAAGAGTTAAATGTGGGCCTCCCCTCACAAAAGAAAAGTCTTTTAGAAGCCTGGGTCAGATCTGTGAATGCCTGGGTGAAAGGGAGGCTAGAGTTGGGAGGTGGGGGGCAGGCAGTTGGTCATTGAAAGCGGAGGGGAAAGCATTCCAGAAGTAACCGGGGGATAAACTGTGAGCAGAGACAGGAGCAGAAGAGCAGCGGGCACTAAGGAAAGGGCAGGTTGGTGTGCAGGGCCCAGAACAGTGAGTCCCAGTCTTCCACAGGGGCAGCATATCAGATATGTACATTAGGGTTCACAACAGGAGCAAAATTACAGCTGTAAAGTAGCATTGAAAGAATGCTATGATTGGGGGTCACCACATGAGGTCGCAGCATTAGGAAGGTTAAGAACCACTGGGTTAGAAGGATAGAGTTTTGAAGTGTTGAGACTTAGTGCCCTGCTGTCTGCAAGCATAACAGAGAACCATTAATAGCATCAGGGCTGCCTTGTCTGGCCTCGGTGGGGGAGGATGCGCCTAGCCTCATGGAGACTTGATGGGGGGGGATTATCCAGGGGCCCACCGGCTCAGAGAAGGGGGAGAGGGATGGAGTAAGGGGTGGGAGGGGTGGCCAGGGTGGGGCCAGTGCACAGGATGTAAAGTGAATAAGTAAAAAATAATAATAATAATAATAATAATAATAATAATAATAATAATATTTTTTGGGTTTTTTTCGAGACAGGGTTTCTTTGTGTAGTTAAGGCTGTCCTGCAACTCACTTTGTAGACCAGGCTGGCCTCGAACTCAGAAATCCACCTGCCTCTGCCTCCCAAGTGCTGGGATTAAAGGCGTGTGCCACCACCACCCAAAATTCTTTTTTTTATTTATTTATTTATTTATTTATTTATTTTTGGTTTTTCGGAGACAGGGTTTTCTCTGTGTAGTTCTGGTGTCCTGGAACTCACTCTGTAGACCAGGCTGGCTTCGAACTCAGAAATTCACCTGCCTCTGCCTCCCAAGTGTTGGGATTACAGGCGTGCGCCACCACGCCCAGCCTAATAATAGTAATTTTTAAAAGTCCACAGACCGGAACAAAGAAGGCATTGGAGGGATTATGTAAATAATTCATGGTCACCGGTTTGTACGTATGAAGCTATTCAGAGGTATTGTGTGCCTACCTCTTTCATAATTTAGTGACGTAGTGTTTCCATTGCACAAAAGGATGTGCTTGCAGAAGTCTTAAAGAAGAGGGTGACTGGGCTGGGCATAGGAGCTCAGTGGCCTTCCGTCCTGGGAGAGCTGAGCCTTTCGACCGTGGCCGGGTGAAGGTTGAGGGTCCGTGTCAGGTGAGGCAGGGGGCCATCAGAGACCTCCAGGCTAGGGAGGTGGATGTCCTCCAAGGGAACGCCACTCCAACTGGAGCCCAGGAGTGCGAGGATGCTAATCTGACTGGTTTCTGCTCCTTTCTGGTCTTTTTGTTCTTGACCGAGTGACTGCCTGTGTCTCAGGACTCCCCTCATTTGTCTATCATCCTTTAATGCAGATAGCTGAATAGTCACGTATCTTTGGCATGCCCTGTGGCATTTTCTACATTTTTTTTTAAACTTCCCCCTTTTATTCTCCAATACTGTTTTTGGCTCATGGTTTTCTGTTTTACTGCCTGTTGTGGGGGTTGGGGTGTAGGGGTGGCGGGGTGTTGAGAAAGCGTCTCCTGTAATCCACAGTAGCCTCAAACCCTATGTAGCTGAAGAAGCTGACTTCGAACTCTATCTGACTTCTATCTCTACCTCGGGAGTGCTGAGACTACGGCTGTGCAGGACCACTCCTGCTGCCGTCGGCTGGCTCTGTGCTGTGTTTCTTACCCCTTTCCACCCTTTTATTTAGAAATGGCCCCAGAAGGTGAGGAACAAATCCCTGTGCATGAGGAATTCTTTCTCTGTGGTGGAGTTGAAACCCAGATCATAAAATGTGGGCCCTGGACTAACCTCTTTGATAAAGAAGGTGTCGGCAAGCCAAAACACCTTATCTTCGTCATTCCCGGTAAGTCCAAGTCACAGATTCTCAAAAGCTCTGGTTTCAGAGTTAATATGGGTAGACTGTGGAGAATCAGACAAATAAAATTACCACCAGTAATAATCACAGTTACTACTTTGGATGTGTGTCTTTAGTTTTCTTTACAGTTGTTTTTTGGTTTTTTTTTTGTTTGTTTGTTTGTTTGTTTTTTGCATTACTTATGTAGAGAGACCTTGTCTTACAGAGTTGATACCACATGCACAGTTTTGTAATTTGCCTTGTAAATGTTTGTCTTTTATATTTACAGCTTTACTGAAGTTAAAGCTTTAACTTTTTTCCACCTTTTTTAAAGATGTGAAGTTTTTCTTCTCGGATTTTCCTCTGGGTTGTCTGTGACTTTGCTCTGTCACGGTCAGAGATGTCTGGTTGGTTGTAAGCATTAAGCTTTGGACTTGTGTTCTGCCCGTCACCGCGGCAAGACCCTTTCAAGCTATATTTTACTCTATTTTCTATATTTACGTGGTTGTACAGATATTTTCATCCTCGTGAAACTGGTCAAACTGTCTTTTGCCTTAAGATTATACAGACAGCTCTGCCCTTCTGCACGCTTGTTTCCTCGATAATCTTTTGAGCTGGAAGCCCCGTCCGTGTTCTCTCCCCTCTCCCCCTGGGTGCTTCCTTAAGTGGCTCGCTCCATTCATTGGATCAGTGAGGCCATAGCTGCCCTCCTGGTCTGCAGGGCTGTGTCCACAGGAAACAGATCCTTCTGCAGCCGAGTCTGTCTGTGTCCTCTGCTTCTGCGGTTAGCTCTGTGCAGGCCCCTGCTCCCAGAGTGCCTTCACCTCTAGGACTCGTCCTTGCTCACTCTTTTCTTATCCAAGGTACATTTTTCTGTTTCTTCATTTGCCTTCATAGTAGCATTTTATTTTGTTATCTTATTGAGAGAGGAAAGAAACCTCATTGAACTGATCTTTAAAATTAGCTTCGTTCTAACAGTTCCTCAGAAACCCTTGTCATCAGTATGCTCCTGGCTTTAGTTCACATTTCCTTTTATTCTTGTACATGGAGGGTGGGGTGGGATCAGTCCTTGCTGCAGATGTGGAGGTCAGAAGACAACTTGGAAGAGCCGTTCTCTCCTTCCACCACAGGGATCCCAGGACTCGAACTCAGGTTGTCAGCCTTGGTGACAAGCAGGTCTGCCCACTGAGCCGTCTCACGGACCCCACACTGGTCTTTTCCAACACAGTAGTGTTATTGGTTCTTTGAGAATTTTATACAATGCATTTCAGTCATACTCTCCTCCCCCAACTCCTCCCAGGTCTCTCTCACCTCCCCATCCCCTCCTGACTTCATTCCCCCCTTAATATCTAAGTCCAGGATGTGCTGACTAACGTGTGCTAGTTTACTGGTCTACATTCTAAATCAACACTTACATTTCTATTCTTTGTTCTGACTATTAGCTGTTACCCAGTCACTTCCACCCAGATGGAGAGGACACCTTACAGTCACATACCTCTCCTTCCTCTTTTTCTGTTTTTAATCTGATCAGTGTCTAGGGCTTTTACAGTTCTGTGATTGAAATAGTACAGCATGATAATCTTACTGTCTCTGGTACTGTATTTTGGCTGTATTTTCCTTCCTCCTTGCCTTCACTGAGCTAATGTCTGTCTCTCCTCCTTAGTTTTCTATGCTCCAGTCATTCCTCTATCCTAACCGTTTTCTAGAAGTGAGAAGTTCTAGGGCCTTGTTTCCGGACTGGTTCCTTTTGCTCCTGGGGCTCTGGCCCTAGTGTGCCGCCTTTCTCACCTGGTCTGCGATGACCTATGACCGTGCCAGGCGCCTGCCTGGATGCCCTCCTTCAAATTCTTGTTACTCTGAGACAGTGTAAATCCCTTTCCTAGATCTCGCGCTGCACTCTTGAAGTCCTCTTACTGCTGGTGAAGTGCTTCTGCTTATTTCCTGAGAAGCGCAGAGGAGTGGTCTTGTAAATAATGCAGCTGTGTGAGGCTGGAGGTGTGGCATGGTGGGCTGAGTGTGTGCAAGGCCCTGGGTTTGGTCCCACCACTGACAACGTAAGGAAAAAAAAAAAAAACACTGCCCTGGACTTCCGGGTGAGAAGTAATTTATCCTTGGAATTCAGAGATAGTAATCCTTTCTCCCCCACTCCCCCCCCCCCCAGGGTTTGGAGTTGCTTGTGAGAAATTCTGGCATCACTCTGCTCTCTTATATTTTGTATGCCAAGTTTCCCCCACCGTTCATGTTTTTGAGACTCTCCTTTTTGTTCTAAGAATTTAGAATTTTACAATGGAGCACTTTGGTGTGGCTGGCATTTTCTACATTGGTGTGGGCTTTTAAGTGGGCCTTTTAAGCCAAAGACTCTTATGCCTAAGACCTTGTACATGACTGTCAAGCATTTGGCAGGCTGAGGCAAGAGGATTGCTTTGAGTTTGAGGACAGCACTCGATTCATGGTAAGGACCAGGCCAGGATGTGCTAGAGTGTGAGAAACCCTGTTTTAAAGGGGAAGGAGAGGGTAAATACATAGACAAGTAGACACTAATGGAAAGAGACTCCCGTCACTAGGTATAAAGACTGTATATAGAGTGTAGGGATTCTGACTCAGTGTTTCCTGTTCAGTGTGTTTAAAACTGTACCTATATTACTAAATACACACCTGACAAACTCTAAGTTCCGTTTTTACTCTGAGTATGTGACTCATTCAGCTTATAAACATGATAACTAAAACCAGTTTTTAAGTGTTAAATGAATCCTGTCACCCTGCAAGCATCCCTACCTAGTCATAGTGTACTTTTTTAAACATCTTAACAGGTCCAATTTGCTAACCTTTAGATTCAGAATTTTCATGTGTGTTCATTGGAATACTGACTTGTAGTTCGGTTTTTCTAGAAGTTGCATCTGGTTTTGGTATGAGGGTAATATACACCTCACAGAACGGGTTGATAACTGTTTCTTCCTTGCATGTTATCTTGAAGAATACCTATAAACCTGATAGTATTTTCCCTTTCAAATATTTGGCAGCATTTGACAGTGAAGCCACGTAGGCCTGGATTTGTTCATAGGATCTTTAATCTTTAAGCTTGACTTTCTTTAGTTTATAGTGGGAACATTGAGATTATTGAATTCTTCTTGAATAAGCTTTGGTGCCTTGTATTTTTATAGGAAGTGACTATTTCATATATATTATTAAAATCATAATGTTTTCTAATTATTCTTTTAATATAAAAAATAATTGAAACCTAATCATGTCTTAACTCTTAACCCACCACTTGTGTTTTTTAGACAAAGGGGCAGGTTTCTCACTGTAGTTCTCAAGGTGCTGACGAGGTTATTTCTTCCCTCGACCCTGTGGTGGTCAGGTTTCCGTGTCCATGTGTTCCTTGGCAACGATGATATTGAATGTAACAGGAAGAGCCCAGGGCTGGGGGACTTGTGTTGCTTTAATAACTAAGAATTATATTCTCTTTATTTCTTCACTGCCTTTGCCTTACCTTCCGGGCCTCAGAAAAGTCACTTCCTCAGACCTCGGGTTTGTTGTTTGTTTTTTAACTAATGCCTGTCACAACATCCAGTTTGTTTTGTTTGTAGGAGTTACTACACTGGAGAATCAGCTCACCCACTTGGTTATCTGATATTCCCTCATACTGTATAAACCCAGGGAGCGCCTTGTATGCCTGTGTATGGCCCAGTAACTTCCAAACAGCGAGTTCCCAACGCAAGTGTAATGGTTAAAATAATATACAATGGAAGCTATACAGCTGGACTAGAGAAACTGGGCTTACTGTAGTTTGCATTTTACTCGAATGGGAATAAAATAGTATGCTAAAGTAAGAAGAATTAATTAGGATCCTATAATCAATAAGAGGGTGAGCTTGAACTCACACTGAGATGGGCAGAAAAGGCCTTTCTAGAGTGTTCCATTATCTTGAACTCAAAGTGTTTTTGTATAACCTGTCATTGGAACTGTGCACCTAAATCATTGTCATGATTGTAACAGCTACCATTTACTAATGGTTACTTAGTATTGCTGTGATAAAACACCATGGCCAAAACCAAACTGGGGAGGGAAGGGTTTATTTCATCTTGTAGATTTATCTTCCATCATTCAGGGACATTAGGGCAGGAACTCAAGGCAGAAACTGATGAGGAGGCCATGGAGGAGAGCGGCTTACTGTCTTGCCTCCCTTTCCTTGATCAGCATGCTTTCTTACAGCACCCAGAATCACCAGCCCAGGGGTGCCACCACCCACCCAGGTCACTCCCACATCAATCACCAATCAAGAAAATGCAGCACAGGCTTGCCCACAGGCCGGCAGTCTGCTGGGAGCATTTTCTCAGTTGCAGTTCCCTCTTCCCAATGACTTGACCTTGTCTCAGGAGTCACACAGCCTGTTTGTTCTCACTGCTGCATCAAATGAAGACCGAGTGAGCTAGAGCGTGCAAAGCACTGACTTCAGGTCCGATCTCACTGTGCTCAGAGGGCTAGCGAGTGATACTTCTAGCATATGTTGATTACGAGGCATAAAAATGTGATTTGAGGATAGAACAGGCTCCTGGGAGGCTACACTCGGTAAAGTCTCTGTAAAGTAATATGTAAGCTAGGCAGTGGAGGTGCAGCACTGGGGAAGCAGAGGCCAACAGAGCTCTGTGAGTTCAAGGTCAGCCTGATCTACAGAGTGAGTTCTGGGATAGCTAGGGCTACACAGAAACCCTGTCTTGAAAAACTAAAAATAACACCAGTAATAATAATAATAATAATAATAATAATAATAATAATAATGTAATGTGTAAATTAGATATAATTTTAGTCAAAATCCCAAAGAGATTTTTTTAAGTGGAACTAAAGTTTGAGACCAGCGTAAAAAGTTTTAAATAAAGAGAAAGGATTTGCTCTACCAATTACTAAACTATGAGCATGCAGACGTGTGTGTGTGTGTGTGTGTGTGTGTGTGTGTGTAAAGGTGTATAAGATGGAATGTTTTAGCAAAGGACAAAATGACAAAATAAATAAATTGAATTATGTGTTTCCAAAACTACGAGTTCCTGCAGTTTAGTGTTGGATCAGAAGAGGCTCCAGGTGAGTGGGGCCCTGTGACAATCAGCGGCTTCTGGGCCTGGCTCTTAGCTGGAAGGTATTGAGTGTGTTTGCTACTTTATGCTCGGCAGCAACCCCTTTCTGGACGTCTACATTTACACAGATGGGGCAGACACTAAGACAGCACGGGTGCCCACCTTGTATAGATAGTCCCCCCCTCCCTTCCCTCATCTTCCACTGCACGGTGGCCAGCAAGCTGACCAAGCATGTCGCTGACCTTGAGAACGTTCTCATGTTACTTGGCAAAGTTGCCAGGTAGCACCATCGTAAGACGTTCAGAACACTGTCAGTCAGAATACTACAGGAGCATGGTATCAATAGGAATGATGAAACCATTACAGAGTGCCATGAGTCAGAAGGCTGTACAAGTGGAACAGTTAACACCTACATATCTATTACCATGTTTCAAGTAATGTTAAAATGTGCCGTAATCTATACATTCCCTGGGCATCATGTCCATTTGTACATTATCCCATTTCATGGATGAGAAGTCAAAGCATAGACAGAATAAGAAACTTCCAACGCTTACAGTTCATCGGGAAAGCCAGGCTGTGGCCAGGCCGCCTGCACTCTCAGCCACTTTCCTGTGCTGCCTATCCAAGGAACTACAAGATATGAATAGCCGAGTGTAGATGCCAATCAAATACCGTTGTCACAGATGTGTTCAGCCGAAGTAGAGGAAACCTGACAGACTGAGGAAATCAGGAGACATCGATGGCGAGGACTACAGACACTGAGCGTGTGTACAGATGAGACTACAGGCTAGACCTCCCCCCGCCCCATTTCATTGTCTTTCACTCTGTGGGTATAGTGTATTCATTATTGTTTCTCTGTACCTACCAATGTCAAAAATAAATTCTATATACATACAGTAAATCACATGTAGTATTTACTTCAGTCACTGATCATACACACACATACGCACTACAAATACTTGTGGTAAATGGCAAGATAACACTGAGTAAACCCCCTTAAGTTTGCTAAGATTGTAACGTTGATTTGACTGGCATGGGTTGGTTAGTTGGTTTTGTTATTGTTTCCTTTTAGTTTAACTTTGGTACAGCTTAACAACTGAGATGATCTTGAAATGTCATAAAGACAGTATTAGTGGTTTGGGCTTTATCCAGATGACAGGTGGGAAGCCATATAGGGTGACTTAAAAAGGATATTTCTGTGCTTTGATTTGTGGCTTGGAGATCGTCCTTGCAATAACTAAGTGTAAATGTGAATGTTACTAGATTGAGAATGGTGAGAGAAAACTCTGAGCCCCCTTTTGCAGCCTGTACGTCACCTCACATAGGTCTGTTGCTCTTTCAAATCCAGCCTTTTCTTTTCCTAGGTAACCCAGGCCACTCCCCGTTCTACTTGCCGTTCGCAAAGGCCTTGTACTCACTGATGAAGAGCCGCTTCCCAGTGTGGATAATCTCTCATGCTGGGTTTTCTGTGACTCCCAAAGACAAGAAGATTCTTACAGCACCCCAGGGTATGTCCTTGTAGACATGTTAAGGTTGACAGTCAACTGGCACTCATGGTTCTAGAAAGCCTGTTAGCATTCATAGTTCACAAGTGAACGCCTCTGCTGTGTCTTGGCCCCCTAGGGCTGCACTTTTATAAGTTTGAGAAGGGAGAGCTGGGCTTCTGTGTGATGTGCTAGATGGTGGTTTGTTAGGGAAAGAATGTTACTGTAGAGTTGCAAGTATTTGCATCTTGCCAGTAAGCATTCTCAGATATCAACTTTCCTAAAGTATTTAAGTGAGAGAATACATAATTTAAATCCCTCCAGCTGCCAAGCTCCCGTCTTGTACTGTGGGGCTTTTCCCTTGGTTGTTTGTGGGAGGTAAGGACTTTATTGCTTGCTTCACCCCTGGTTCTTACCGGCCACTTTTTCTGATTTAAAGATGCAGTAACATTTTACCTTTGTATTCTTTATGATTTTACATTCCTGATTCCCATATACATTAATATACAGATTTCAACACACAAACCTGAACTTTACAAATGATCTTGGATGATATTCAAGACTAGTTTTGATTAATTTATTTTTAACTGTACTCTGGCCACTCACCATCATATCAGATGTAATTGTTTTCTATTTTAAAATGATCGTGGTTATGATTATGTATGGGAACCCTTCTGAATACTCACTGAACATTAGTGCATTCAGGTAGATAAATAATACCAATTTATCTTGTTCATAACTTTACAGTCTATAAATGATCTCTCAGTTCCATTGACTAATGCATGATTTTATTCATTTTTTAAAGTAGATACTTTATTTTTCAAATTAAAATGATTTGTACCTGTTAGGTAAAATTCATACAATACAAAAGCTAAGTAAAATGTTTAAAACTGCTGCTTTATAATTTAAAATTGGAAAGGAATATTATAAATTATAATGCTTTGATTTAATTATGATCAAAAATTGTTTACTTCGAAACACGTCAACACTGGCACGTCAGCACCAAGAGGAGAGATCCTCCAGGTCTTCAGTGCTGAGTACAGAAGCCCAGGCGCCTTCACAAATTGAAGTAAGCCTGTAAGAACTGGCCCGTGGTAGGCTTTTCTTCCATGGGTGTTTTGTTTGCCCTTTGTAAAAATGTAATGATGAAACGTGTATCTTAGACCTGACTAGAGTGCCTACTTTTTTCATAAAGGTTCTGCTGAACACTTATTTACTGCTGGCTGCTGTTCAGAAACCTTAGCTGGCGGACATTGTGCACAAGGAAAGAATCTAAGGCAAAATTCTTCCAAAATAAATAGTAGACTTCCAGTTTTATCTCTGACCTGTAGGGCTTGGAATCTACCACTCCTGTCCTCACAACCACATGTCAGGCACCCGAGAAAGCAGGGCCAGGGTGTGTACAACCTGGAGCAGTGGCACCGCTGTGAAAGAGCAGCTCCCTTGGAAGAACTGAGGCAAGCCTTAGCCAGTAGAGCCCCCACAGAGGGGCAGTGCAGACGGTTTGAGAGTTCCGTGGAAATCCTCAGGGGCTTCCCGGGCTCCGTGAGTATTCCCTCCGGGAACTCCCCCTTCAGTTCTTCGTCAGTGCTAGGACTTTGGTTTTGGTTTTTTGTTTGTTTTTGAGTTTGTTCTATTATTATTATTATTATTATTATTATTATTATTGTGTGTGGTGTTTTGCCTGCATGTATGTATGTACACCATGAACATGCATGGTGGTGCCTAAGGAGGTCAGATCGGAGATAGAGATTAGTTGTGAGCCACTGTACCAGCCCTGGAAATTGAACCCAGGTCCTCTGCAAGAACAGCAAGTGCTCTTAACTTCTGAGCCATCTCTCCAGCTTTGCTTGTTTATGTTTTAAGACAGGACCTCACTAAGTAGCTCAAGATGTCTTAAAACTTGCAATCCTTCTGCCTCTCCCTCTCTAGTGGTGGGATTGTAGGAATATGCCAATGTTCAATTACAGTTTAGATTTTAAATGTCCCCAAAATGTTCTTCCACTGAGGAAGTGATCTCCAGTGAGCCGTTTTCAAACATACATTAGGGCCTTTGATAGTGTCTGCCAGGAGGGCTCTGACCTCACGAACAAAATACTCCACTTAGGGATCAATGATGGGGTGGAATCTTGAGAAGTGGTAAACCTCTTTTGGAGTAAGTAGTTTAGTTCATTGGGGTCATGACCTTGGAGGATATTTTTTTCCTTTGTCCTCTTCCTTTCTTTCTTTTTTTCTTCCTAGTCCCCAGAAAGCCAGCAGCTTTGTTTTGCTACTGGTTGCTGAGATGGGCTGTGTCCCAATACAATAGGGCCAGACAGCTGTGGGTTGAGACCCCTAAAACCATGAGCCAGTCTCTGTGAGTACTTTGTTGAGACAGTAAAGCTGACACGGTGATTATCTTAGAACATCTTGCAGTGTCTTCTTGGGGTGGGAGCAGGAGTGGGGAGATCATTTTGCATCACTCCCAACGAATTCTCTTTAGCAAAAGCCTACTCTCCAAGAGACGAGCCTTTGCCAGAGCCGAGGGCAGAGCCTCCTAGCCTTCTTGCCTCACATAGAGAAGGAAAATGATCTGAAAAGCATTTGTTATGATCACAGCACAGAATCTCAGGCCTCCTGAGACTATAGTAACTATACAACTGTAGACTGCTTCCTCCCCTGCCCCCATACTTTACACTGTGTTAACAGGCTTTGACCATAATAAAGGTGTGTACTCTGCAAGTTATAGGATCTATTGAGGAGGTCTTCAGGGAAACCAGCAGCAGGAAGAGTGAACCAACAATGGCGTGGTTGGAATCAAAGCCTCTAATAAGTATTAAATGTAGCTCAGTTCCTGGCCACCTTACCATCAAGCCGCATGCCCAGAATCTACTTCCTTCAGATCCTGGTACTTGTACATCATGCCCAGCTTTAGTCAGAAAAGTTACAAGGCTTTGTAAAAGGCTAGAGACAAACAATAAGACTGAACAACAAAGTGTGAGCCATAACCAAACTCAGATGTGCCTGTTGCCAACTTTAAGCTTATCAGATAGAACATTTCAAATAACTACGACAATTAATATGTTGAGACTCTAATGAAAACTGTAACATGCCACAAAAGAATGATAATCCAAGTTGACAGTCAGATACTTTTTAAAAGAAAGAATAAAAAGAAAGTAGTAGAAGATACTGCAACAAAGATGAGAAGTGGCTTTCATGGGCTTGCCACTAGGCCCGGTGCAGCTAAGGAAAAGGTCTGTGAAATTGAAAATAGATAAGTAGAAACCTCCCAAACAGAAATGCAGCTAGAAAAAAAGTGTTCTTAAAGAACAGGATATCCAAGAACTATGGGCAGTTTCAAAGATGTGACATCTGCATAATTACAATACCAGAAGAGAGAGGGAATGGGGAGGGGGAGAAGATGGGGGGGAGTGGAGAGGGTGGAAGGAGTGGGCAGGATGGAGCGAGTGGAGAGGGTGGAAAGGATGGAGGGAAAGGAGACGACGGACAGAATGGAGAGGATGGACAGAGTGGAGCCAAAGTGCTGGAAGCACTTAAGTCGCATAATAAAACTCAGATGCTGTAAGCCTGAAGAACAGTGAGCAGGGTAAATACTCAGAACCCTGGCCTGTGTGTCACATATTGAAATTACAATAGAACCTTTGAAAGACAATAAAGAAAGTTCCAAGAACCCTCTTGTCACATGCAAACAGGAGAATAAAGTAAAATACTTAGTTTTGAAAGAAAAATATCATCAACTCAGAATTTTGAGACTAATAAAATTATCCTTGAAAAGGAAAAGAAAGAAAGTATTGACTTTCTAGATAAAAGCGGGGGAGACCATTTGCTTTAATTCTACCTTACAAGAAAAGGGAAGTGGAGATAGAAACTCAAATCTGCACATGGTATGCACTCACTGATAAGTGGATGGATATTAGCCCAGAAGCTCAGAATACCCAAGATACAATTCATGGACCACATGAAGCTCAAGAAGAAGGAAGACCAAAGTATGGATACTCTGGTCCTTCTAAGAAGGGGTAACAAAATACCCACAGGAGGAGATACAGAGACAAAGTGTGGAGGAAAGACAGAAGGAAAAACCATCCAGAGGCTGCCCCACCTGCAGATCCATCCCATATACAGCTACAAAACCCAGACACTAGTGTGGGTGCCAACAAGTGCTAGCTGACAGGATTTTGATATAGCTCTCTCCTGAAAGGCTCTGCCAGTACCTGACAAATATAGAAGGAGATGCTCTCAGCCAACCATTGAACTGAGCACAGGGTCCCCAATGGAGGAGCTAGAGAAAGGACCCAAAAAGCTGAAGGGGTTTGCAGCCCCATAGGAGGAACAACAATATCAACCAAACAGTACCCCCAGAGCTCCCAGGGGCTAAACCAAAGAGTACACATGGAGGGAGGGACCCATGGCTCCAGCTGCATATGTAGCAGAGGATGGCCTTGTTGGACACCAGAGGGAGGAGAGGCCCTTGGTCCTGAGATGGCTCAAAACCCCAATATAGGGGAATGCCAGGACAGGGAAGCTGGAGTGGGTGGGTTGGTGAGCAGGGGGAGGGGGAGGGACTAGGGACTTTTCAGAGGGGAAACCAGGAAAGGGGATAACATTTGAAATATAAATAAAGATAATAATTATAATAATAAAAGAAACTCAAATCTGTAACAAGAAAGGAAAAGCATAGGTTAGAGAGATGGCCGATCAGTTAAAACCTGCTGCTCTTTAGAGACCAGAGCTCAGTTCCTAGTACCCATATCCATTGGGCCATAACAACCTGGCTGTCCTCTTCCAGAGGATCTGACACCTTTTCTGACCTCTGTGGGTGGAGCGCACACGCGCACACACACACACACACACACACACACACACAAATAAAAATATTTAAAAAAAAGAAAAGCAAGGAAGAAATAAGTAAGTTTTTAAAGTTCCTTTTTCTAAATAACTGCTCTATTAGTAAGTGATGATAATGTATGGGTAAGTGGGATGAGGGTTGGCAGCGGCATAAAGGATGAAGGAGAACAATTAAGATCGTAGTTTTGTAACAAAACTAAAGGTAAAGTGATACTTTGTTACTTACATTGGGCTTAGATTAAGTACTGCAAATTCTAGGGCAACCAATAATAGTAATAATAATATTTTTTAATTAAAGAAATATAATGACCATGACATGACAAAAAGAGAGAGAATGGGATGATTAAATACACTCAATTAAGACCAAAAAAGTAGAAGAGAGAAGGTGGGGGAAGGCATCAAAGTAGAACACACTTAGTGGAGGTGAAAGGGAGGCTCAGCAGCTAAGAGGACTTTTCTTGTAGAGGGCCCAAGTTGGGCAGCTCACAATCACCTGTAACTCCAGCTCCAAGGAATCCAGGACATTTTTATGGTCTCCCCAGGCACCTGCCCTCACATGCACATACCTACACATAGACAGTCATAGATGCACATAATTAAAAATTTTAAATAAAAAATTTAAAGATTTAAAACTGTGTATGATCATTTATCTAATTGTATTAGTAATCAGATGAATATGAATACTTTAAAAGATAGTCTCTCAGAGTAGATAAAAATAAGATCCAACTATCTGCTGTCTACAAGAAACTCTTTAAATATAAACTAGTGGCTCCTTAGTGAAAACTAATTATTATCCATTCCCTTTGCTCAAAGTTCTGAGTCATGAGCAGCCATCATGTCTTATTCCTTCGTCCTTATCATGGAGAAAAAGACATGTATATAGTATAGAGAGAATTCTTAGTTATAGCAACATCAGCAGTCACAGTAACCATCCAAAGCTGTACTAAAATAAGAAGCAAATAAACACTCTGAGTAGCAACTTTGAAACTGAAAACAGATGGGAAGGATTAGCCAAGATCAGGGTTCTCAAACTCTGACATGCACTAAAGTTCTTTATTAACATAAATGGTCACCCCCTGAGTCACTGCTTCAGTAGATGTGGGACACCACCTGAGAGTCTTTATTTCTAACAGCTTCCCAGAAGCCTTCATGCTGCTGATCCTAGAACCACATCTCGACACCTTGGCTGTTGATTTTTTCCTAAGTAAGCACTGGTGCACCAAACCAGTGAAACGTGTGTGCTGTGAGTCCAAATGTCTAGGAAATGTATTTAATTCATGTTTTAAACTGATGCCTGCTTATGTATAACTTTACTTGAGTGCTTATTGTTTCGACTGCTTTTGTACTTACTAATGAGTTAATGATTTAGCAATTACACTGAACTCTTTGCTACCTAATGAGAACAGTGCCATCTAGAGGCATTAGCCCAGAGCAGGCTGGTAAAGGGGCAGTTTATCACCACTGAGGACTAATTGATCCCAACTAGGCGATGGAATGCAGTGCTGTAGGAGAATTAAATGGAGCTAGAGATGCCTGACTCCGCCTTCTGAGATGACTCTTTCCCATCTGTACCCCGAGGATCCCCAAAGCTCTGAGGCCATGGCCTTACCAACCTACGTGACCGAGTAAAGGTACTGTAGAGGTCACACTTCCGACGTGTGCCCTAGCAGATGGGTTAGCATGGCAGGACAGTTGCTTCATTTCCCATCTGAGGTGATGACGCTGCGTGCAGGTGCCCCGACATGCAAGGCATAGCCTGAGAACTGCATGATGACTAAAAGACAGCTATGGCAGCACATCAAAGGTTGGCGGGCGCTTTGCTTCATATTAGCACGTGTTAAGACTATGAACAGTTGGAAATAATATTCTGGTTGTAGCATATTGACAGAACCATAAAGTGGATATAACGACCGAGCAGATGTTCTCTGATACCACAAAGGGATGATTCCAGAAAAACTGAGACGAAATGTTAACAAATTGGGAGTTTAAAATGTTTTTTGGCTTTGACTTACTAGAACAGCTTACTCAGTGGCAAATTTATTATCAACTACTTCAAGTCTTTTGTTCAAAACATATAAAACACAAGCTCAGAATTACACTGGTTTAGCTTCAGCAGATGAAAACGTTACCTTAAAATTTTATATAGTCTTTCATAAATGATGAATTTGGCTAGTGCAATTGTAAAGAAACAAAACCACACCCAATAGTCCTACAGAGAGAGAGAGAGAGAGAGAGAGAGAGAGAGAGAGAGAGAGATCTAGTTCTCTCCTCCCAGGAAAGTGCATAGCGAGGGGAAAGGAGAGGAAAGGAGAGGGAGGGCAGGAGAGGAGAGAGAGGAGAGGGAGACTGTTCTAGTCCTCTCCTCCCAGGAAAGTGCATAGCAGAAGTTTGAGGAAAGATTCACCCAAAGGTGGGAACAGTCAGGACGGTGCTCACGGCCACTAGAAATTCAAGCAAGTTTCAAAGTTAAAGTACAGAACTGGAGAAGAATCTAGAAATCAAGCACACCATTACAGTCCTGAGACTGAGAGGATGGAAGAGCCTCTTTCCGGTTTCAGATTTTTGAGTGAGACGCTCAGCAAGTACACTCAATGGAAATATCCTCAAATCAGAGACAGAGACCTGAAGTCTAGACAGTTCTGGTGACAGCATTTCCAGTAAGTCCTCAGGATGGCCCGCATGCTCATCAGTATCTGGATACCGTGTCTGAAGACCCCAGCATCTTTCTAAGTGCGTTTAGTAGTCTGATGCACTGGGGGCTGTTGGCATGGTAGCAACCATCCTAGCTCCCAAAGCCAAGCACACTGCTCCTTTCTGTGTAGTCTACAAACATGCCCTAGTGTATTGTCCCATGTCATGCTCAATTTGTGACAACTTTCTTTTCTAACCACTTTGTTCCATTTCTCTCTGTAGCCAGTAACAGCCTTCAAACTCCTCGTTTCCAAATATCACACTTTGTGCCTCCTGCCTTTGTTTATTGTCTCTAGCCTTTGTTCTGTCTGCATTTCCTGCCTGTTCCCCTGTATTTGTCCTGTTGTAATCCTCAGTGATCATTCATGCCCGTCAAGTAGAAAGCATAACTTGATGACTTGATTAAACCATCTCTTTGGAGAATAATAATTAAAATTATTTTTAAGACATGAAGTTCATAGGGTTTTTTGTTTGTTTGTTTTTAAGTTAGGTAGCATTTGCAAATAATTATAAATGCCCGTCTCTCACCCCTTCAGTGTGTGGAACACTTTGAGAGCTGGCAGAGTCTCACCAACATTTACATCCCAGGAGCCTGCAGAGCACTGAGCTGGGAACAGACTGAGAGCAAGTGTGTCCTTTCCTCTCAGCAAACCTAGAGATGATAGTGAAAGGAAAGTCATTCGGGTCTCTGAATGAAGCTTAAAGACTCACCCAGCTGCTTTGATCTTTAGCAGGAACCCACAAAGTCCTTTGGGCTTTCTATGTCCCACTTGAGTAACAACGAAGTGACTTTTTTTCCTGTAAAATAGAAGCAAGATACCTAGGGACCGCATGCCAGAGTTCTCCTTTTTTCAAACATTAAGTTCAATATTCATACTTATTTAACAGTTCAAGTTCTGTTGCTAAATAATAATGATTAGCATTGCTAGACACTTTAATATTAGAAATAAAATAATACATTAAAATGTTTTTTCCATTATGTAAAAGCCAATTGCACATGATGGCCCTACTGTAATCCCAGAAAGCAGAAGGCGGAGACAGATTGTAGGTCGAAGGTGGCTGGGTTGGTGTTCCAGTCCCACCATTGATAGCCTTGCCTGCTTGCAGAAGATGGACTGATACAGCTCTGTGTCCCCCGTTACTAGGAGTCCTCCCTCGGCACCCTCACAGATGCCAGGAGTGTCCCCTGCACCAGGTTTTGGCATTGCCCCCCATACGTTCACTCTATTCCTCCCCAGGTCAGGGGACAGGGACCCCTCCGGTTCCCATCCGCACCTACCCCCAGTCCACCTGCAGATCTATTCTATTTCTCCTTCCCAGGGAGATTCATGTGTCCCCCCCCCCAAAGCCCCCTTGTTACTTACCCTCTCTGGGTCTGTGGGCCCTAACATGTTTATCACTTAACAGCTAATATCCACTTGTAAGTAACTACATACCATGTTTGTCTTTCTGGATCAGTGGGGTTAGACAAATGTAGTTTTTAATTAGGTCTTGAAGACTCTAGAAAAATAGAAAGGATGTCTTTTACAGGTCACAGGTCATGACTGTATGAGTTAATGTTTAAGTTTCTATTTAAGTCTTTAAGTTCTTTAAATAAAAACAGATTATTTAACATAGGCACCAACCTGTGTTTTCTTAATCCAGTGGTTCCCAGGGTGTAATCCTAGAATCAGCATATCTGTATCTCCTGGAAACTTAGAAAATTCTTGGTCCTCTATTCAGACCTACTATGTCAGAAACGGCGTCAGGGCCCCGATATCTGTTCCAGCAAACCTTCCCAAGTATTGTGTTACATGATCAAGTTAGAGAACTCCTGGCCTAAACTAACAATAGTTCATGGACTAGTTGAAAATCCATGGGCTTTGAGAACAGACCTTCATTTGAATCTCACCTCCTCTACTTCATAGGTCTGTGGCTGTCTGTCTCATACATACTGTCGTCTATGAGTTGAGATGTTTCAGATCATGCTTCTTTTCCAGTTCTGTGGTCAGGGTGGATTACTGTGTGTCTGTTACTATAGCTAGTATATTATAGGCCTGTGACAAATGGTAAGTACTTAAGTCTGAGTTACTGCTTTAAACTTTAGCATTTTTTTGTAGATACTTTTTCTATTTTAATAAGTTTGCTTACTTATTAATTAAAGCATGTTCATACTTCTGCTTCTAGAGTCAAACGCTCAAGAAATTGAGGACGTCTATGGTCTGAATGGTCAGATAGAGCACAAAATAGCTTTTCTGAGAACTCATGTGCCAAATGATGTGAAGCTTATATTCATCGGCCATTCCGTAGGCAGCTATATTGCTCTTCACGTGCTCAACCGTGCCCCCGACCTGCCCGTGAGTACGCCTTAGGCGGGGATTGCAGGTGCCTGATTATGTATCTGAAAAAAAAAAACCTCCTCTTTCCTTTGATTCCTTTTGGAAAGCTGAGGGAGGGGTGTGTGGTATCTACCTTTATTCTTACCTCTTTATTACCAAAGACGTGTTTAAGAAATTCCCATAATGTTCCAGTGACTAATGGTGGGAAAGAGGTTTTCTAAATGAATGTCTTTGAATCTAGGGTTATCTGGAGTTCTGATGTCATGTGTAACTTACTATCTTTTATGAGGCAATGTTTAAGAACAGTTACTGAGAGTGGCATGGGCAGGAGTCTGTCTTTATTGAAAGAGTCTTCTGAAAATACTCATAGGCTGGAGAGATGGCCCAGAGGTTAAGAGCGCTGACTGCTCTCCTAGAGGATCCAATGGGTGTGATTCCCAAGCTCTCAGCAGTCTGTAACTACAGTTCAGGGAGTCTGTGCCTTCTCAGCCTTCACAGGCACTGCCTGCAGAAGGTGCACAGATACACGTACAGGCAAGCCACCCATACTGTAAAATAAAAACAGTAAATCTCCAAAAAACTTAGGAAAATATTCCTGTCTCTTTTAAGAAGCAAAATGGTGTACCATCATCATCGACAGGTAAATGCCTGTCTGTGGAATTTGTTAAGGAGATAATGAGTTTAGATTCTTTTCTGTTTTGTAGTTTGCAGGTCTCCTTCCATCCACAGTCACTTGCTTTCTTTGTCTTTTTGTTGGTTGTTATGATCCTGGGGATGAAACTAGGGCCTGAAGCATGATGGGCAGGCGCTCTACCACTGGGCTGCATCCACAGCCTGGGTCCACTGGCTCGTAAGTGCAGCTGCGTACTGTATATTGGGTCACTCAAGTCCCAGAGCCCAACTGAAAGAGTGAACTGTTTAAGAGCCTTTACATAAAGGAGTGCTTCAACTCACATGAAATGAACCAGTGAGTGGCTGCAATTTCCAAGTTATTTTTTCATTTGACCTGTGTGTGTGTGTGTGTGTGTGTGTGTGTGTGTGTGTGCGCGCGCGCGCGCGCGCGTTTGTATAAAACCACTTTTGTGTTATGTTGATGAACACCCCCTCCCCAAGGATACGGGATTTTTTTTTTTTTTAGCAAAGGGCCCAGAGTCTCATGATGAGACAGCTGAGCGAGAGGAAGGGATCCCGTCCCAGCGGCCCTGCCCGTGAATGTTTTCACGCCGCGTGATAAAATAGCTGCACGGGGTCTTGGATCCCACTAGGAATTTGCCTCCTTTCCCGCCAGCTTGTTTCATTCAGCGCTCAGACCAGCACTTGGAAAAGGTACAACTGTAGCCTCCCCGGCTGTGTTTAATGCCAAGTGGATTTTAATTTTCTCCCTTTGGATATAAGAAAATATATTTTTATGTCTAAGTGCGAATTCAATAAATTGAAGCTTATACGCTGTGGATTGAATTCTTCCTTCCACTCAGTTGTGTTTTCCCTAGATAACGCCTTTGTTCAGGACGCAGCTCTGCTCTTGATGTTAGCCTTCATGTCACTTGCAGTCTCTTTTCTGTCCTTGCACTTCCTCTCACACTGCATGTGGCTGTCACATTTCCCAGCACCCAGGCTGCGTGTGAGCACCTCTCTTCACACAGGAACTCTGAGCTCTGTCTCTAGCTACTCGCTTAGGCTCAAATCATTTTTTGACATTTTTTCTTTGTGTAAACTTGGACAAGTCATTGAGTATCTCAGTGTCTCCATCAGCAAATTGGAAATAATTCATTTGTTCTTCAATGACTCAGTCAAGATTTATGTAAAATATTAAGAGTGTTGCTTGGGATTTCAACGTTCTGCATGTATCTATCATTGTTGTTAATAATACTAGACTCATTTCAGTCACTAGGCTAACTACTGTGTTGGGTACCTACTGCTATATATCGAATTGCCCCGGAGTAGTATTGTAAAACCATGTGTATTTACTATCAGTTTCTGGTCAGAAATCTGATCATGTTTAACCAGGTCCCAGACTGCAGAGTCTTTGACAAGACAGTAATCGTGTGTCTTCCCAGGGTTGCAGTCTCCTGTGAACACTTGGATTGAGATGGCAAAGGATGGAAAGAAGGAAGGGAAGGAAAGGGGGAGGGGGAGAGGGAGAGACACCAGCTTAACAGAATCCGTTTGTAGAGACATTATGATTCAGAGTTTCAGAGAGCAGTGAAGCTGTATCCTCTTCTTTAGCGGTCTGGAGAGATGGCTCCACCTGTTCCCCAGCCATGAGGACATGAGTTTGGATCTCCGGCACCTGTGTGAAAGCCAGGTGGACACCCCGCTTCTGTGGGAGCAGAGGGTAGATCCCTGGTGTGTGCGAGCCTGCCATCCTCAAAAACGTGTGAGCTCCAGATTCAGTGAGAGTGCCTCAAGAACTAAGCATAGTTGAGAAAGACACCCAGCGTCAGCCTTGGCCCTCCCTGCACACACATGTATATATACACACACATACATGAGCATATACACGCATGCATATATCACATACAAAGAGAAGAGACACACAGACACAAGTGATATACTAGAAAATAATGTGTGTGATTGTACATGAAAGACACCTTTAGGGAAGTAAAGGTGTTGTCTGTACAAGTTTGTGTTTTCATTACTCAAAGGTTTTATCTGGACCTGGAGATGGTTCCACAGTTAGGAATAATTGTTGCTCTTACAGAATTCCTGGGTTCAATCCCCAGAACCTGCATGGTAGCTCCCAGACATCTGTAACTCTAGTTCCAGGGAATCTGACACCTTCTTCTGAAGTTTGTGATATATGTACGTGATACCAGGCATGTACATGGTCTAATATACATACATACATACATACATACATACATACACCATAGCATAACATAACATAATAACATACATGCAGGCAGGCAGGCATAACACTCATACAAATAAATAAATCTTTTTTAAAAATAAGCTATATCTGGTTTCAATTATCTACATTGTTGAAATTCTCCACCACGACATCCTGCCTGCCTCTGAACCACTAAACACCTGGGCCAGTTAATAAGAGCTGGTGTGAACCATGCTGAGGCGTTGAAATCTCAGTGTCTCTAAGACAGCACACTGCCTGCATGCCTGAAGTTAACATGAAACGCTCCATTTAAGATGCATTTGACAATCAAGTAAGTTGTGGAAGCCAGAGTGTTGCAATCCCTAATCATTTTGCCAAAAATAAGTTAGCTGTTGTGTTTTATTACATATGAAGTGTGATAATAAGAAACTTGTGTTCCCATCTCTTCTGTTATTTTTACTGGAATTTTTGGCTCCCATAAGATTTTGAGGGCATATTTGCAGATTGGTAGCTGGTTTGTTTGGTTTTCCTTTGGTTCAGCACTTTGCAATATTTTTGTGTAATTTTTGACAACTTTGTTCTTACATCATTTAAGAGACTTATTGTATAATGTCAGATATATTATCTGACCTCCAGCTTAATACAGTGCAAAATAATTGCCTCTTTTAAAGTGTGGAATTAATTTTTTTTCAGAAAGTGGTGTCGAGAATAGGAATATTGTTCTTTTAAAAAGTGGATTCTAAGACTGATAAGTAGTAGCTGCCCTGACTTGTAATGGCAAACACAGTTGTTCTTAGACTCATAGGATCATCTTTTGTTTTTTATGTAAGAAGTAAGAGAAAGGATGTTGTCAGGATGCAGCCTTGTCTAGAGCCAAATCCTAAAGCCGAATGCACTTCTGTTAGCCGTGTTTATAAAGAGGGTCTAAGAATGCCCTTCAGCCTTTGGGTGATAGATTATGGTGTGTGCCTGCAGTGTGCATGACAGCAGTCAAGTGTCACAGCTAAAAGGGTTGGAAACTGCACATGACTCCCAACCTCCCTAATGCTGGAACCCTTTAATACAGTTCCTCATTGTAATGGTGACACCAACCACAAAATTGTTTTCATTGCAAATTCATAACTGTAATTTTGCTACTGTTATGAGTCATAATCTAAAATACCTGTATCTCCCAATGGTCTTAGGCGACCCCTGTGAAAGGTCCTTTAACACCCAAAGGGGTGGCAACCCACAGTTTGAGAACCACTGCTGTAGCAATTAAGAGTAAGATGCAATGGTTGGCGTGTAAACAAAAAGGTAGCAATGTTCCCCTCATATCTAGAGCCTGCTTTCTCAGCATCAACCTCTGCGTGGTAAGAAGGTACCATCTGATAAAGTCCTACCTCCATAAAGTCAAGATTAGGACTTACCTGGGCTGTGGACTGAATCGTGAGACAATTTCTAGTAATTTTACTTTTTATTTTCCTTTAGGGATTTACTTGGTGCTTGGGGATAATGTCTCTCAGAGATAGCAGATCCTAAATCTGTGTTATTTTGCATTCCCTGGGGAGAGGGCACGGAGAGCTTGCTGTTTCAGAACAAAAACGTCTTCCTTTCCTGGTGCTTCCAGTTGACAGCTTAAACCCCACAGCTTGCTTGTCCCTTGTCCCTGGGCTGAGAAGCCTTGCCCCAGGCGTGGTGTTTACTCAGCTCTCTTCAGCAAGGTCTATGAACCAGAGAGGACTTTTTATTCTTTCAGAGCAGTGGTGTAACTGTTTTCCTGGTAGTGTTGTGTTGGGATAAAATGTGGCCAAGGGATTTTGCCTGTATTCTGAAAATTCTTAAGGAACTGAGCCCTTTTCATTGTTTTTAAGAATGTGTTCTGTCTGTCCATTTTATGGGTTTCTGTCTCCTCTCTTAGTGTTGGGGGCCATTTCTCTTCTTAAAACACTGCTGCTGCTGCTGCTGCTGCTGCTGCTGCTGTGGGCGGAAGGAACTGATGGCCGGGTATACTGTGTGTCTGTCACGATGAGCAGTGCCTGCACAAAGCCACCGGAGGAGAAGCTGGCGGAATGAAGGGCGGTCACTGCTACAGCCCAGAGCCTTTCCCCCGTTTCTTTTTGTTTTTCTTTTCTGGGTGTTTTGATTTTTTTGTCTTGACAGGGTCTGGCTTGCTAGCCTTGAGCTTACATAGCCCAGGCAGTCCTCCTGCCTACGCCTCTCCAGGGTTGACCATGGGGTGAGCCAGTGCACTGGGCTCCTGTTTCATTAAGTATTTCAGATATTTAGAATCTTAGACTTAAAAATGTACGACTGCAACTGGGTAGCTTGAAAAACTTTGCCGAGAGGAAGAATGGCAAGTTGGGTTATTCAACGGGTCGATTCCGGAGTCCTATCTCCTCCATATTAGCACGAAATAAATTCAGACATCCTGTCAACTGGGAAGTTACCGAGATGGTCTGTGATGAGCAGCCCTGCTCTGTGGTGCCTTCCTGGCCCCGTCCAAGCCGGGCGTGCAGGGAGACCCGTACCAGTGCTACGTTCTGTGCGGTAGTCAGGCTGGCCTTCAGGGAGGGGAACGGAGGTGATTGATGTGTTGTAGTCGCTATGGCCAGAGCCCTGTTCCCTAGATCTCGTGATAAGAAGTGAAAGCAGAGTGGGAGGAGCTGAGAGGGTCTGGCCGTGGGGAGGAGAGAACCTTCTTCCAGCTCCTAAGATGAGAAACAGCCCTGCTGGCAGCAAGTTTTGAACAGAGCACCTCTTCACAGCTGGGATGTTTGAACAGGCCTCTAGGAGTGCGTGTTCCATGAGACAGAACGTGGGAGTCGCTTTGCATTCTAAGCACTGAACCACTGTGCAGGAAAGAAGAGAGTTTTCTGTCCCTGGGCCCCTGAGAAACTAATAGCAGGTGAAATGCTCCATTGGCTTGGCAGTGCGATGCAGCTAACGAGAACCGTGCGGAGTCAGAGCCTGGGCTCGTCATGGGGAGCAGACAACGGGTGGGTTAGCGAGAAGCCACTGAAGGATCGTGGGTGATGATGTCAGACATCCGAAGAACTCAGTTCTCACTGACGAAAAGGAAATAGAAAGAGAAGGTACAGTAAAAAGGCAACCAACCCGGTGGCAGGCACGTTTGCTAGTCCAGGTGAGCAGCGAGGAACGCAGCATATGAGCGGTGATTCTCAGGGAGATTAAAACAGGGAGGGCGTGATGGACAGATCCTGTTTGATTTGCTGCAAAGGAAGAGCGAAAGAGGCAGGAAACACTAATGCCCCCGGACCACCGCCCACAGCCCCTTGATGCACCCTCAGTCATCACAGAGGGTTGCCTGAGAGGATGGGGAAGACTAGATCGCGCCACGGTTGCACAAGCACGGGGCGCGAGCCTGAGTAAAAAGTCTCGTTTCTCGCTTGTAATTCCAGTCCTCCTGAACATCGGCTGGCCCTCTTAGCTCTCTCTGAACAGTCTTACTCCAGAATGCAAACCGATGGCGTAGCCTCTGTCTGAGGGATTCTGGCTTGGTGGAGAGGGTAGAAAGGGTCGAGCTGCAGTTTAGTCTCCTTCTGAAGGGCATGCTTACTACTCCTCTCAGGCCACCGCAGGTCTTGTGGCCAGTGTGGGACCACGAGGCTGGCAAGTACTCCTCTCCCAAGAGGAGAGACCAGTTGTGAAAGGCCAAACAGCATTTTATAAAAAACAGAACCGCGCATATTTATATTGTAATATAGGTATTTATCCTGAGACATTTGTTTCTCATTTTATAACCGTGTGCTTCTATCTCAGATTACGTTCTGGAATGTATATCTAATTGTGAGTTAAAGTTCTGAAAACCATTCATCCAGACCCGTATAGCACAGAAGCTGAGAGGAGAGAGAGAGGTCAGGAAAGGTGCAGGGCCATGCGGGACGGAGGAGCCTGGGTCCCTGTCACGCGTCCCTCGAGAAAGGGCGTTAGTTAGCTTCCTTTCCGCTTTGCCACTGAGGCCGTGCACCTGCCCTCCTTTCAGCAAGTCACTGCAGTGACCTGGGGACAGGGCCCTGGCACCTCCAGGTCCAGGCCTCAGAAGTCTGGGGACTTCTCTTTCCTCGGTGTAGTAGGCAGCTGCCAGATAAATGGTCCGGCTGCACTGGCATTGCCTGACTGGCTGGGACAGGTCCTGAGGCACTTAGCAAAGCAGCCCTTCAGACCACCGAAGACGCTCAGTGACCCCAGCTGATAGAGGAGCCACACAGCCATCCAGCCGAGCCCCGTTTGAATTCCTCACCTGCAGAGTCCAGAGACAGAGCTCTACTTAGAGCAGAACCAAGCTACCCGCTACTTAATGAAGAGGTGGGCAGCGTCGCTTTGCTGGAATTAACAATTGGGGGTTACCATGGAGAGCACATTGTTAGTGAAATAAGAGACGGAAGCTGCAGAATGTTGAGTGATAGATATTAATCTAGAAACCGACCTGTGGAGAGAAAAATTCAATATAGGAAATGAAAAACTGATTGACGGAACACGTGTTTTCCTTTTTCTCCATTTTTGTTTTTATGGGTCTGGGTGTTTGGCCTGCATGTGTATTTGTGTATCACATGCATGCAGCACCAGAGGACACCAGGAGAGGGTGTTGGAGTCCCCGAGACTGGATCCCAGTCCACTGAGTTGCCACATGTGCTGGGAATCAAACCCCAGTCCTCTGCAAGAGCAGCTAGCGGCACTCTTAACCAGCGAGCCCTCTTTCCAGCTCCTTTAACTTAGATGTGCTATTGCTTCCTCAGTGCTTGGGTTCTCCGTGCACACAGGGGACTCTTAGGGGAAGTAAGTGACCATTTGGTTTGCAGTGAGTTTAGAGAGAATTGGAGTTGTCGAGGCAGAGACTAAAAGAAGTTAGCATAGAGGCGTAGCTAAGGGCAAGAACTGAACTGAAAACAGCATTAGACGTGTAGAATTGAGGTGGGGCCTAAGCGACAGTACAGGGTGGGGCACTGAATTCTACAGAAACAGTGCACAGTCATCTGTCATGTGACCCGCTAGTGAATTCTGGTGTGTGAATTCACAGGGATCAGATGGTCAGCCGTGAACATTTTTTTACATCTTAATTTATTTTGCGCGCCTGGATATGCAGATGCGTGTGGTCACACGTGCCATCCCTGACACACGTGGAGGCCAGAGGACAGCTTGCAGGAGTCGCCTTGCTATGTGGGTCTCAGGGATAGAACTCGGGTTAGCGGGCTTGGCAGCAGGTACCTAAACTCACTGAGCAACCTTTCCAGATCAGTGTAAATTTATTTATGTGTGTGTACACATGTTCTCCAAATCTCCCAAACTACTTTGTTGAAAACTGGACTCATGGAAAACTTCAACTTTTCAACTCAGCCATTGTTAGCTATTTGAATATTTTTGCAAATCCTGAAACTGCTTTCAAAGTGGAAAATTTATGTGGTCTTTTTTTTTCTCATCTTTTCATAACTCAAAAACTATTTAATATATTTTTCTCAAACTTTGCAAAAAAAAAAATCACCTTTGGGCTGAAACTAAGCATGGAAAATTTCACCACAAAAGGCTAATTTTTTGGAAGGCTGCAAGAAAGTGAAACCGGGTTTATGCTCGAGCATTCCTCATGCACATCAGCACTGCATTTTATCTAACAGGTTTCATCTGAGGGCTTCTGAGCACTGTGCAGATCTAGGCACACCCTGCCAGACGCAGAGGGCCCCCCCCCCATCCTGACGGCTCTGGGTGAGATGCGTTTAAAAAGACACAGGACGGGTGGAGCGGCCGCTGGCGGAGAACCTCGTTTCCTCAGTTTTTATGATACCACTTTCTGGTCCAGCGGGAATTATTTTTATTTCTGAAAATGTCAAATACCTTAAATTCTATCTTTAAAATTTTTGAAAATGTTTCATAATATAAAAGTAAAATTAGCAATTAACAAAAGAAGTTTGCTTCCCTTCCCCTCTTCCTTCCTTTACCATGTTTCACTGAGCTGGTGTATTGCTGAAGATGCTTCCGTCCTGTTTCGATTTGTTTTGTTTTGTTTTGTGACAGAGACTTAAAGTCCAAGCTGCCTGGAACTCACTGTGTAGCCCAGTTTGGCCTCAAACTAACATGAGTCCTCCTGCCTCAGCACCCTGAATACTGAGATACAGGTATAGTCTACTCGAAGCCACGAGGGTTATTGTGAGTTTGAGACTCACGTGGTGAGGTCCAGGCAGCCTGAGCTATAGATTGAGACCCTGTTTGAAAACAAAATAAAAAATAAATTTAAAAAAAGTAGGCATATTTAGCAGCAGACCATCTCAGCCAAATAGCAGCATACGCTATTATAGAGGGCAAGGAATGAGTTTCTTAAAAATTCATTTATAATTTGACATTTTTATCATGACATTTTAAAAATTTTTTTTAAAAACCCTAATTATAAAAATTAAGATTCTTGAAATTTTCAGAACTAAGATAATTATGTAATGAATCTGCAAGAACCCATCCCCTGCACTTGGGGACCTCCTAACGCTGGCTGTTCTCACCTCACTGTTTCTAGGAGTATCCGAGTGGAGAGTCACAGGCGCTCACCCTCATTGAAACGGGGTAGCCTCTTAAAACTCCCACCTCATGGGGTACTATCACTCCTACCAGAATTAGCAGTAACCTTTGATCCATCAGTTACAATCCATATGCTCTGATGTTCTTTGTATTCAGAATTTCTTTTTATGGTATTCCTTTTTAAAATGTATTTTCTAATTATAAAAGTGAAGGTATTTTCAAATTTCAGAGAGATAGGAAAAACAGTTTAAAAAGCAGGGCACCCATCCATAAAGAAGCATCCAGAGGGACTTGACACCCTGAGCCACTGACGGCTTAGCTAGTACAGCAAGCGGCCTCCTAAAACGAAGTGACCATGGCCAAGGGGAGAGCGTTCTGCAGATGTCTGTGGTCAGAGTTACTGATTTGCCTTAAAAGACCATTAACTTGGGCCAGCGAGATGGCTCAGTGAATAGAGGCTGCTGCCAGGGCTGACGGCGCAGGCCTCCTTCCTGGAGACCGTGTGAGAGGGGGAGGGGACTCCGAAGCTGTGCTCTGACCTTCACACACGAGCACACAGACATGGGTACATACATAGGTAGGTAGGCAGGTACATACATGCATACATATATACATACGTACATACATACATACATACATACATACATACATATTTAAAGCTAACAGCCCTTCTCCCTGTGCTTAGAACCAAGAAAATACTGTAGTACCCTCCTGTTTATTTCTATTTAATGGAGAACTAAAAGAAAATTTGAACTCTTAACATTCTTTTAGAATATAAATTTTGTTTCAAATATGCAATTCCCTTGTGGCTATTTACAAGTAATGTTTTTAAGTCTCATTACCATGGTCATTATATCATAATGAGGAATGTTCTTTAATCCTTTCAGCAACTTAAGGAGGCTTTTATTATCCTGTTGATGGGAGAGGAAACAGAGACTTGGAAGGACCCTGATAATTAACTCAGGTCCAGCAGCCAGTGAGGAGCGGCGCTAGGATTTGAACCCGCCACGTTATTATATAACACGCTTAGTAACTGACACCTTATTATAAAGGGTTTCTAGAGATCCATAAAAGGAATACCAAGCTCTAAAATAAAGATGCAAAGGATAGCAACAGATAAGGCCGAAAAGTGTAACTGTGAAGATGCACAGTACGTAATGTGGTGCTTAACCAGTTAGTGTCTGTGGAATTACTAGCCCCGCAGTGTCTGGTGTTAGATGGACAGCCGCTATCACAGAACCCAGGACGGGTGTCCAGTTATCAGATGGACAGCCACTATTATAGAACCCAGGACGGGTGTCCACTTATCAGATGGACAGCCGCTATTACAGAACCCAGGACGGGTGTCCAGTTATCAGATGGACAGCCGCTATTACAGAACCCAGGGCGGGTGTCCAGTTATCAGATGGACAGCAGCTATTACAGAACCCAGGATGGGTGTCTCCTCATGCAGTTTACAGTCTGAACAGAGGCCCCAGGTGGCTTATGGCTGTTCTCACTGGAGTGACGAGTCCCTTGTTTTCACTGTTTTCTATAATCTCGTATTGGGGAAAATAGTTTCTGTAAAAGGTGATCAAACCTCTAACTTTATTAATCTGTTCCTTTGGAATTGGGGTATTAAGAAAATATTCTCAGAGATACAGGAAATACTCGTGTGCAAATAAATCATTTATTATAACAAAAACAAACATACATATTTCCTGTTAGCTCTTCCGTTTGGCTTATACCTTGTTGGCTTATAGCTTGGGTCTAATTTTGTTATAAACATAAGAAAAGGTGCTGACCCTTTTTCGTCTTTGTATCCCTTGCAGGTTTGAGGGTGGGGCCTTACATTTCCTATATGTCCCCAAAGGAAGCCACCTTTCTTCTTTTCCTAATTGAATTAAGTTAAAGTGCACATGTGACAGTCACCATGTCAGCAGCTCTGACGGCTAACTTTGTCAGTGGATCCTAAGTTCCGCCGATTTCTTCTCTTCATGTAAGGACTCTGACACCTGCCTTGATCCAGAAAACATCTGTCCAGTTGTCAGGTAGAGAGATCAGCAGGGCATATGTAAAGGAGTAATTGTAATTTAACTCCTACAAGACTGATCTGAATAATAGTGTAGCCTCAGAGTAGCCAAAGATGTCGTTTTCACAGCAGGAACTTTTGTTTAAAAAAAAAAAATTACTGTGAAAGGCAGAAGAAAGGGGCCAGGAATATGCTGAGCAGACTCGGTGTCCCCCATAGTAGCCACTTCTCATGTCTGCACTTATATGTAGTCTCTCCATGTTTACAGTTCTAACCAACAAAATACAGTAAGAGCTGGAGGAGGCGTGTGCTTTACATACCTAAGGCGACAGCCTGTCTTGCTGAAGTTCGTCCCTCCCAGCTAGGAAAGCAGACTGCCATGCTTTTAGCTGTCCCGCTGACATGGCAAGGGGTTGCAGCAGCTTCTAGAAGCTAAAGGCAGCCTTGAGCCAACAGCCAACAAAAACCAGAGGCATTGGTCCTACCCGGCAAGGGGCGCCTGTTAACAGCTTCAGTGATCCTAGATCCTGTCCCATTCAGGCCTCATGTGAGGTCCCAGACCCAGCTGACACCTCGATTGCAGTCTGCGAGGTCATAGACAGAGGACCCAGCTAAGCCACACCCGAACTCCTGACCGGCACACAGAAGTGACATACATATTAATCTGCAAAGGTTTTAGTAGTTTGTCAGGTAGCAGCAGATTAAGAATAGAGAGCAAAGTAAAACAAGGAGACTACTGCATGGTTTCTATCATCATCATCATCATCACCATCATCATCATCATCACCATCATCATCATCATCATATATAAGTACACTGTAGCTGTCTTCAGACACCCAAAAGAGGGCATCAGATCTTGTTATGGATGGTTGTGAGCCACCATGTAGTTGCTGGGATTTGAACTCGGGACCTTCAGAAGAGTAGTCAGGGCTCCTAACCATTGAGCCATCTCTCCAGCCCTACTGCAAAGCCCCATCTCTCAGTCCAGTCAGGGCACAAAGCATCGCCATGTTAGGTAACGGCGTCCTCCCCAGCTTCTCCCCCAGCCACGCTTCCCCTCTGCCCTGTCTAGCCTACACTTAGCATTCTCTGCTGTCTCGTGTTGTACTAGCAGTGCCTCCCTTGCCTCCAGATAACCAGAGTGCTTGGGAAGTATGTCTTCCACCTGTCTGCCTCATGAACTGGCTTTGGAAGCCCTAAAAACCAGTAAGTAGAGATTAGCATCATTCATTCTGCTGAGCTAATACAGCCTTGAAAAAAACAAAGTGCCCATTTTCAAACCTCACTCCGACATGAGATTCAGAGTACTAGAAAGACCCTGGAGAGAGTCAGTGGCCTATGGTAAGGCGAAGATATTATTTGTGAATGCCTTTGCAATGAGATGGCTGTAAGTGTGAAAAAGTACAACTTGCACCACATGTGGCAACACCCCATAGATGCTCAACATGTGGATTCTCAGTGGGTGAACATAACTGTCAGGACAGAGGTGAAGAGGAAGGGAGCCCAAACAGATGAGCAGAACCCCGGGGAACTGCCTTCTGGTGTTTATTCCACCCAGAAGCTTCTTTCCATAGCCATTCTTGGGGATGAGGGATGCAAATGTGGCCTGGGGAAGGGAGAGGCCTCTGCCGCGGTTGCGGTACTGTGATATTGCCTGTACTCACTCCTTGCTTGTATGGAAACCTCTGTGAACAGCACGCGCTGGAGACCACACAGCAGTTCCCTGAAGTGGACAAAGCCTAGGAGGCGCCAGGTGACGGTGCCATTCCCACGAGATTGGGGCCCGGCCGCCTTGAGAGCCTGCACTCCAGGCCAGCGCCCTTGTACAGGGAAGAGCAAGAGTGTCAGGTCCCAGGAGAGCGCTGGCGGCTGAGTGGCAAACCAGAGCCTGGTGGCAGAAGCCTCGGGGACCTCCTGCCGTCACCTCCCACCTTTGTCCTGCGAGCCCCATAAGATTTCCAGAAACGTCTTCAGCTCTCTTCTTCCTGGGATTTTGCCCTTTGACTGCCCTCTGTACTGTGTGTGTGTGTGTGTGTGTGTGTGTGTGTGTGTGTGTGTGTGTGTGTTTTGGGAGGAGGACTTCTAACAGTTTTTCCCTGATTTTCAGATAGGTCTTGCTTGGCAGGGAGACTGTGTAGTGAGAGTCCACTGCCCTGCCCCCACCTATGCCATTGCCAGTGTTGTCTGGCTTCAGGTTCCCACAGCCTGTCTGCTGAAATGTATGCTACAGTGAGGGTCTCTGGTTCTGTTGGACAGTTAGAGTTTTCTGTAGGAAGTTTAGCATCTTCACCGCATCCTGGTATTGGCGTCTTGCGAAGGTCTCCTTTTACTGTAGACACTGACACACTCACATAGTGAGAATTCTGTCTCCTTGATGTCTCATTGTTCATGTTACACTTTCAGAAAAGATACTCTTTGTTTATCTTATGCCCGTCCATCTCCTGCTTATTAGTTCTATATGAAGAGAAGTAATTTCCCTCAGTGTTATCTTGTGGTTCATCTAATGAAACTTTTGATTTCAGCATTCATGCTAATAGATTCCGAGGAATTTCTTGTTCTTTGTTCTTTTTGTACTGTCTTTCATTTCATGGATCTGAAGAAAACAGACTTTTAGAGTTTTGTCTCAAGTTGTCTCCACTCCACATTCACTTTTCCATGTGTTGTGTGTCTGTGTCTGGTACAGTCCGAGCTTCACTCCACTGCCTTTGCTCCTTTGCCATCTCTTCACAGTGAAGCACGGGGCACTGGAAACGCCTTTGGTCAGCCTCGATGCGAAGCGAAGCAGGTATCCTGACATCTTAGAGTCTGCTGCGCCCTCGTGTACTACGCATTGTTTTTATTTCTAGAGCCATTATGTTGGGGAGGGGGGGAGGTTGGAGGTCCGAGGTCCTCCTGCCCAGTGGTTCTCAACCTGTGGGTCATGACCCCTTTATAAAGGAATCAAGTGATTCTTTCACAGGGTCACCTAAAATCATCTGCATATCACATGTTTACATTATGATTCATAACAGTAGCAAAATTATGAAGTAGCAACAAAAATAATGGAGTCATAACGAGTAGCTATGTTAAAGAATCGCAGGTCAGGAAGGTTGAGAGGCACTGCGTTTGCCTGAATGCAGTGTCCTAGAAGCAAACAGTCCGAAGGGCTAGTGTTGACTGTGAGACTCTTGGAATCCGGGATGGACCTTTCCCGTCCTCCCTCTTGTGCCTGGATTCAGCTCTTCTCTTTTTTTATTTTAAAACAAGACCTTACTTAGGCTTTAGCTTTAGCTTGCCTAGAACTTGCTGTATAGCTGAGGCTGGCCTTGAACTTGTGGTGATCCTCCTGCCTCTGCTTACTACATGGTAGGATTACACAGCTGTGCCATCACACCAGTGTCCTGTTTCTAGACAGAGTAGATGACCAGGCAGTGCTTGGCAAGGCTCTGTGTGGGGCGCTGGGTGACAAAGACTGTGGAGGGTCAGCTACCTGTTAACCAGACAGAGACTTGGAGAGACCTGCGTGCTTCATTTCTGTTAGGTTCCCTTCCCGAGTGTGTGTGGTGTGTGTGTCTGTGTGTGTCTGTGGGTGTCTGTGGGTGTCTGTGGTGTGTGTGTGTGTGTGTGTGTGTGTGTGTGTGTGTGTGTTCTCTTTTTTTTGGAACTCATTTAAGAGAACTTTAGTTTTCTTGGGTGTATATTGGAAATATATATTAGTTGGATAGATAGATAGATAGATAGATAGATAGATAGATAGATAGATAGATAGATATATCTCCACACACCCTTTCTCTACTCATCCAGCTTTTTATCCTTTAAAAACACAAAATCACCGGGCGGTGGTGGTGCATGCCTGTAATCCCAGCACTTGGGAGGCAGAGGCAGGAGGATTTCTGAGTTCGAGGCCAGCCTGGTCTACAGAGTGACCAGCCAGGACTATGTAGAGAGACCCTGTCTCAAAAAGCCAAAACAAAAAATAAAAAACACAAAATCAAGACCAATATGTGTTACCCAGATATTCTTGGATGTGTGGTCTTCCACTAGAGCATCCTTGATTTAAAAGGGGCTGCACTCTTAGAGAAAACTGACTCACCCTCTCCTAAAAGTTAGTAGATGCCAATAACTCCATGGCTTGGGGGTGGGGGAGGGTGGAGAGTTCAAACCCATATCCCTCTCCGTGCTGTGATTAGGTCCAGTTGAGCTTGCCTGCGTCTTATGGATGCAGGCCCGCCCACTACTCCTGTGAGTGCATACTGCAGCTGCCCCCTTCCCTCGCCCCTACCCCCACCGCCTCCCCCCTCCCCAGTAATCCTGCCTGCTAATGCCTCCAGTCTTCATTGACTGATACTGTTTTAGATTTTAAGCAAGTTGTTATTTCTTTTGCTTCATTGTCTTTCTCTATTTTTGCTTTTATTTTGTTCTCGGGCTTTAGCTAATGCCTGCCAATCTGTTGTTTCTTTTTACACTTAAGAGTGTAAATTAGTTGTTTGGAGACTATCTTTGTGTGGGTGGAACTTGTGAACACATGGACTTCTGGCCTTCACTGAGACATGATTAGGTACAAGTTACTTTTTTGTCAAGGACCCCTGATGTTAGTATGGTAACCATAATCGGGCTTCTTTAAAATGATTGTGGAGATATTTTAATGACAAAAGAGCCAAAAATTCCATTTATAACAACAGAGTGAGTTGTTGCATGTTATTGTTCCTGACTACACACACAGAGACACACATACACACACACACACACACACACACACACACACACACACATGCTCACATATATGCACACACATACCTAAAGGACACCCAGAAAGAATATAACCCAACCATGAGGATTGTTAATTTCTGAGTAATTGTGTCTACTGCAGTGGGATTTGGAACTTAAGGAACAGTTTCCACTGTGCACACCTATTGAAATGAAGTAATGCATGGTAATTTTTAAAGCCATTGGAATGTACTGTATGAGAGAGCACTTCAGAAGCATTGACCCTCGTGAGACTGAACAGTGTGTCCTGGCTCATTGTTACAGATGTCTCTTTGATTCACTGAATTGTAAATTTTTTTGATTCATGTCTCTTGATTGTTACATAGGGATTGTTTTTTTAAAGAAGAAAGGGAAATATTTTTGCCTCAAAATAAAATCTGGAAATTACTATTTCCTAGTGGCATTTGGTCTCAGGGTGCTTTTCCTAACAAAAGTACTTTTTTTCATGTAACTGTTTTCTACCCATGGAAATCGAAGTCCAGAGAAGATTCATAATTGTGTGATGTTGGAACTAAAGGAAGTGCTTTTTATCTTTAAAAGGTCAAATGGGGTTAACTGAAAGTATTGTGGAGATGTTTTGAATTAGACCAAAAGAAGCTTTCTATAAAATTTGTTTAATAAGAAAAACTTTATATTCACTTAAAATGTGAATATAGAAATATTAGCCATGTTTACTGAACAGCTATTAGGGCCTCTGAATTGACTTATAGTTCCTGGCTGAAAGTTGGATTGGTAATTGTCTACAGTTCCCCTATACAACATTTTTTTTTTGGATACTGTGGGCATTTTTTTTAAGGAATTAGTTATTTTATGTATATGAGCATTTTGCAGCTGTCTACAGATACACCAGAAGAAGGCATCAGATCTCATTACAGATGATTGTGAGCCACCATGTGGTTGCTGGGAATTGAACTCAGGACCTCTGGAAGAGCAGCCAGTGCTCTTAACCACTGAGCCATCTCTCCAGCCCCACTGTAGACATTTTTGACTGGTAAACTGGTGACCTATCTCTGTACACCAAGTGTTCTTGAACTAAGAAGTAAACACCTCAAGGCTACCAGGAATGCTGTCCAGTCTCTTCAAGGGAGGCGAGGGTCCCTCACTAGAGTAAGAGCTGCCTCATGAAGCTGGTGGTGGGAGGCAGCAAGGAGAAGGATCATCTCCCTCAGAGTCCTGTGAGGAAGGAGTTATTGCAGAGCGGGTCTCTCGTGGGCCTTTATTTTTCTCTGAACTGAACAGGGCAGATCCCCCTATTTCCTTATCACAGCTGTTATGAGAATCTGTAGCTTCTGCATGAGCTGTTGCCCAGGAAACCTTCATATCTTGGTCTCTCAGCTTAGCTGTCCCAGCTAATGGGCTGCTCTGTGCTGAAATGAAACTGGAAAGCCAAACTTTGTGCCTTCCAGGGGCTTCTGGTGAGTCCAGGAACAGCCTGCACTGTGTACTAAGGACTTACCTCTGTGTGCCTCTCCTGTGTCTCTAGCTTACCTGAGGCACTGTGATGGATTCCTCTACCACACCTTAGTTCAGGTTTTAAAACATCATTTTCGTGTACAGTACAAAAATGTTTTGCAATGTCTCTCAGCAGTTAAATGAGAGAGTAATCTAGAGGCCCTGGTTGTCAAAGTGAGAGAATTTTGTAGCTGTATACAAGTGTGACTTACGGTTGTCTAGGGCCACTTGAGTACCCTATTGGGTTTTTTTGTTGTTGTTGACATTGTTGTTGTTTTGTTTGTTTTATTTTTGTTTTGTTGATGTTGTTGTTTTTCTGAGATTGGGGTTTTCTGTGTAGTCCTGGAGCTCCCTCTGTAGTCCAGGCTGGCCTCCGGCTCAGACACCTGCCTGCCTTTGCTTCCTGCATGGTAGTATTAAAGGCGCGGGCACTTACCACCACCCAGCTGGGAGGACTCTTCAACTCAGGGTGGAGGTGCTTCCTAAGATTCTTGTGCTTAGAGCAGTCTATGAGGTGCGTGGGAAACATAATGTGCCCATCATCTCTAGGGATTCTGAAGATTCCTTTCACAAGATCTCAAGCTAAGAGGAGCACGTTGCTCTCCAAGTAAAATAATTGTGAGCTATAAAGATAAAAGCTTAAAGACTAAGAGGGTTAAGGTGATTTGGGGTCAAAGTTTCAAATAGCTGCATACTAAGTCATGAAGAATCTCAGCAAATATTCATATATTCCCTGTGAATTAGCAACTCTGACCTGTAGATTAAATGCATGAAATGGCTTTTTTCCTTTTATATTTGGATAATTAAAGTGTAGAAAAATAATGAGGTGAAGAATCTCAACCTTCTTAAGACCTGGAGCTGGTTTGTTCTCATGCTGAGTGACTTCAGAGCCTTGTGCAGATTGCCCGACAGTAATGACAATAACTGTTACATCGTGAGGAAACTGTGGTTGTTACAAAGAAGTTTTACATAGACATTATTTTTAGTAATTAGCACCCAAGTCACCCAGCATGGGTTTATGCTGCGTCTTTGTTACTTTGTAACTCAACCTCAGGTTTTCTCATCTATGAAAAGGAAGACGCCTACTTCATAAGGCTGTTTTGTGTATTAAATGAGAAAATGCTTAGTGTGCATTCATGTAATGCCTAGAAAATAGCATCACAGCACCGTGCTAAGTGTTTGCCTAATATGGAACAGGTTCCTGTCGTGCTGATATATGAAATTTTAAAGACAATTGCATCTCAAAAGCAAGCTCATTGATTAAAATAAAGTGACAGTTTATAAACTGAATAATGACCAAGTAAGCCACTGTCTTAGTTAGGATTTTACTGCTGTGAACAGACACCATGACCAATGCAAGTCTTATAAAGGACAACATTAACTGGGGCCAGCTTACAGGTTCAGTCCAGTATCATCTAAGTGGGAGCATGGCAGCATCCAGGCAGGCATGGCGTAGCCAGAGCTGAGAGTTCCACATCTTCATCTGAAGGCTGCTAATGGAAGACTGACTTCCTGGCAGCTAGGGTGAGTCTTAAGCCCACGCCCACAGTGACACACCTACTCTAACAAGGCCACGCCTCCTAATAGGGCCACTCCCTGGGCCGAGCCTCTACAAACCACCACAGCCACTATGCTTGTGTTTCCAAAGGGACACTGAGGAGAGGGAAGCATGACTTTACACTGAAAGAGATAAAGCAGAGCTAGGATTACCTGGAGGCCTACACTGCGGCTTGGTTTTTGAAGGAAGGTTTATATTGCAAACTTGCAAAGAACCGCTGGCAAACATGGAAGGAAGGCTCTGTGCTGTGTTTCCTGTTTGCATGTTGTAGAGGAGGAAAGCACACGACCTTTGCTGTACCAAGTGGGAACCATAGTGAGCAAACAGTAAGGGTGTGGCGGTGCTCCCCTGACGTGTCTAAGCATTACTGTCAGGGTGCCCTCCGCCACAGCAGGCAGCGGCCTGTGGCTCTCCCAGAACAGTGGTGCCTCTGTAAGAAGCTAACCAAATGGTGGTGTATGGAACGCTTCACATTTACTGTTCTTAACATTAAATTCTACTACATGTCTGATTTCCAGATACTGTGAAAAACAAAGGCTTCTTAGTGAAGTGCACGTCATACCTAAGCGCCATGTCCTTTCCCACAGCCACAACTCAGAATGTTGCTTAACTTCTTTTCTGAAGTGTGATTAATAGTAGTAAATTAAAGAAAACTAAATGCCTGACTACTGCCACTGACCCCAAAATATGGCCAGCATTCAAAGTCCTAATAGTCTTATTTACTCTTTTCTAATGTCCAAACACCTGATGGTGCCTTATTATCAAAACTTGACTCTGAGCTTGGTGTGGTCGTACACACCTTTAATCCCAGCCCTGGGCAGGCAGAGGCAGGGCCATCTCTATAAGTTGAAGGGCCCCCTACTCCATAGTGTGCCCAAGGCTATCCAGACCTGTCTGGAAAGAAAACCAACCACACAAACAAACAAACAAACAAACAAACAAATACCTCTGGGATCCTTGGGTAAAGGTTCCTGCTACCAAGCCTGCTGGGTGACCCAAATTTAATCCCCAGAACCACATGGTGGAAGGAGAGACCCAACAACTACACAGAGTTGTTCTCTGACCCATACATATGTTTTCTGCACACACAAACACACCAAAATTAATGTAAAAACAATGTTTTTGAGGTTGACTCCGGTAGGTTTCTGATGAACATGTTTCCTTAGAGCAGACTGCGCAGGTCAGCGTGGAAATTGTTTGGGTAACGGGGCTGTAACATAAGAAAATGGCTTGTCATCGCAGAGATTTGGAAAGCTGCTCTGCACAGCTGGCTTAGAAAATTAGGTCCACTTCCTTGGCCTGAGTGGATTTTTTTTTTCTTTTGTAAGTAGGTTTCTATCTGAAGAATAAAAGAAATCTCAACAGTGATTTTTTTTTCTACCAAACTTAAACTGTAAATTTCACTGAAATTATCTTATGATGTCTGGGGGAAGTGTGTTTCAACTGAGCAGTAGTTAATTGTTCTCCACGGGCAGAAGAGGAGAGCCTGTCCCGTCTACTGAGTATCGGTTGTAGCAAAAAGTCTCTGGTCTTCTTGTGTTTTTGCGAGGCAATGAGGCATTCAAAGCAAATATTAGAACTTCCTTATTGTTTTGGTCCATTCCCATGATTTCAGAGTGCACTTTAATTCTCAATTTGTTTCGATAGAGATCAACCAAATATAACCCTGTGGTTGCTCGTGTGTGTTTAGTTTCCCTTGCATGCAGTTTTGTTTTAACATGGGTCACAGTAAAGGATCATTTGTAAAAATAATGGATTGCTTCCTGTTTCTGCCAGCTGATTTGATCAGCCCAACGTTCCTTAAGTGCGGCGGGTTACACAGCTAGTGTGCAATCTATATGATACTTTCGTTTGGTAGTAACTGAATTAACCATTTATAGTCTCCAAATCTCTGAAGACAATTTGGTAAACATAGACATCTGATTTTGAAGTGAATAAACTTGAAACTAAAATGAACAGTGAGTTTCCAAACAAGACTTAAGTTATCAGATTTCTTGGGAAACATATTGTTTTCATTAATTGATTGCACACTGGTTAGCTATAGATATACCAGGAAAGCTAAAAAAAAAAAAAAAAAAAAATGTATTTCTAACGTCACCATGTGAAATGTTTGAGACATGTGTTAGCATATTTTCCCATGTTCAGCATGCAGTAGGGTTTGGTTCTGCTGTCCTAAAGGAAGAGCCATGCTGTGAATGCAAGTGGGTCTCTGCATGCTTGCAGACATAACTGCCACTCTCACTGCGTGCAGGGGTGGCCCAAGATTGTGGTAATTTGCATCTCACTGACGATTAATGATATTAACATTCTTGTATACCTGTTGGCCACTTGTAGATCTCTCTTTGTCTGATATCTATTCAGATCCTATTCTTATTTCCTTTTCAAGACTTATTTTTAAGTGTGTGTGTGTGTGTGTGTGTGTGTGTGTGTGTGTGTGTGTGTGTGTTTCTGTGCATATGAATACAGGTGCCAGTTAAGGTCAGAAGGCATCAGATCCCCCAGAGCTGGAGTTTCAGGGAGCCATCAGCCCTTGGGAAAGCAACAATCATTTTTTCACTGCCAAAGCCATCTCTCTTACCCCTTTCTCTCATTTTTCAATCAGATTTCTTGGTTGGTTATTGATTTGTTGAATTTCTTATCTGCGTTGTGTATTTATCCTTTGTTAAAAACATGATTTGTTTTCAATGTTTCCTCCTGCTCTGTAGATTGTCCCCCCTCCCCCAGCCTCTCAGTTGTTCCCTTTACCCTGCAGAGATCTTTAATTTAATATCATTGTATTATGTTAGGTTTGGGGTTTTTTTTTTAAGGGAGTAAGTTTTTGATTGTTTTGTTTTTATTGCTTCTGCTTTTCAAATCATATCTAAGGAATCTGTATCCAGACCGACTTCATGGGAATCTCCCTCACCTTTCCCTCTAGCAGTTTTGTGGTTTTAGGTCTAACAATTAAATCTTTAATCCTTTTTTTCTTCATTTCCAACAATATGACTATTTGATTTCATTGTTTTGTATGTGGGCATCCAGTTATCCCAATTCCATTTACTGAAAAGTCTGTCCCTTTCCAATACGTGTTCTTGACATCTTTCTTTTAAAAATCAAGTGTGTGGTAGGTTCCTTGTTTTGTTTTTTATTGTAGATGTTCATATTATATGATGTGGTGTTGCGGAAAATATTAAAAAAGAACACAGGCACATTCCCACACTAGTGCCAGCAAGACACCGGCGATCCCCAGACCTTACGCTGTTGGGCCGTGGGGCTCCTGCTAGCTTGCCAAAGGATCCACAGACTCTCCCCGGGTTAGGCCCGTGCTCCCGGGATCTGACAGCCTGCCCACTGTCCAGCCCCCACTCGGCCAACTCTCTGGCGAGGATCCCGCAAGCTCATCTCACTTCCACACAATGCCCATACATCCCAATGACCCGGTAGAAGCATGACCCTGAATGCTTGACTAGTTAGCCAATCAGATCTATGTATATTATCTGTGATTATATGTATAATCACAGTCACAAGGTACCAACAGAGTCATTTCAGAGACAATTAAAAATGATAAAGCTTTATCCCAATACTTCTAACCTTTTGATAACATCACATCTGAGCCATCTTGGTTCCCTTTTTCTCTCCTCCTGTGACCTCTGTGTCTCCCCAACTTCTAGCTCCACCTCCCTTTTCCTGTCTAATCACAGACCTTCCACTGCCCTGATGTGACTGGACATGGGAAATCCTACAACAATGTGATACTACTACATTTTCATACAGGTTATTTCATGTGTATGTGATGGGGCAGGGGTACCCAGGATTGCAGTAGCAGCAGTGGCTGGCAGAGGATGTCGATCCCTGGAGGTGTGAGCCACCTTGGGTGCTGGGAAATGAACGCAGGACCTCTGGAAGAGCAGTACATGCTTTTAACTGCTGAACTATGTCTCTAATCCCATTAATTAAACTCATCCTTAAATAAAAGTGGAATTGTTTTCCTGATATCTTTTAGGGAGTAGCTAGTTGGTGGTATATAGAAACATTACCAATTTTCTTTTGAGTGTTGATTTTCTTATCCTGCAACTTTACTAAACTTGTTTTTTTAGTTCCAGTAGATTTTCAGTGTCTTCCTTTCCACAGTTTCATTCCATTCTTCCCGATTTGTATACCTTCTGTTTACTTCTCACACCTAATTCCCCTACCATGGAACATGATGTTAGCACCAGGGTCCTCGTACATGGCTGGTATGAGACACATTACTTCTATACCTAATTTGTTATGAAATTTTATAATGAAAGGATGTTATATATTTGTCAGATGATTTTTCTGTATTGTTGGCATAATTGTGCAGTTCTTACTTTCTGTTCTTTGAGTGTGACCTGTTGTATTTGTAGATTTATTTTGCCTTTATTATTACCTATTAAATGTGATAAGAGATAAAGAAATGTGGAGAAAGATGAAAGGAGTTGGGAGAAGAGGTTTTTTGGGTTAATACCTAAAATGTTAACTAACGTTAGATGAAAATATATTTTAACTAAATTATGAGATTGAATGGGGGGTGGGAATTCCAACCATAGAAATATAGAAAGTAGAAGAATGGGAAAAGCCTTATTTTGCAGTTCTTGCCAAAAGAATGCTGTTTTAACTGTGTAATACTATACAAAATAAGCCCCAAGAGAAAAAATTAACCAAAAATGAAGTGACTTCCTTTGTAGTTGTAAAAGTTTACTCTTTCAGGCTCTTCAGGCAATATAAGAAATGCACGTAGTGATGTCATTACTGGTAGTGTAGAGATTGAAGTATAATAACCAGGTATTATAAATAACGTCATGCAAGTGAATTTGGGGATTTAAATTAAATGGACTCAAGCCCAGGGAAGGGGGTAAATATATAAAAGTAAATTCAAAAAGAAATAGCCTGGATAAGCTTGAGCTATTAAATAAACTGAATCAATCAATAATCCATACTCTTTTGGAAAATAAAAACCCATTACCAGATAGCTTCACTAAACGTTCAGAGCATAAATAATTGTGGTATTTTACTAAACTTTCTAAATAATGGGAAAGGGCCCATGCTTTGTATCTCGGTGAAGTCTTGATAAACAAACCTAGTTACAACTGAGAAAAGAAGAGACCATTCCTAGTTACCAGCACACAGCAGTCTAGCCCGCGCCATTCCTAGTTACCAGCACACAGCAGTCTAGCCAGCATGCTACTGAACAGCCCTGACTGTGCCGGCCTGGCGTCCTCACCACAGTGTCTCCCTGGGACCCAGAAGCCTCGGTGTCTACATCTTTGTACTGCTCCCTCAGCTGCCCCCAAGCTGTCTCCTCCCTAGCTTGGAGGGGATCTCTTCCAGCAGGCTGGGAAGGAAGCTCTCTCCCAGGGAAGCCTCAGCAGGCCAGAGAAGAAGCCCTTTCAGTCTCAATATCAGCGACTGTTTTGCACAAATCCATGAATTTGAAATCTGCCACATCTCGTTAAATCCACAGCATCTCTTCGGCTATCACAATGAAAGGACTCATGACATTAGAATTACTAAAAAGATAGAACTCTGACTTGGGAGATGGAAAGTCATTGGTTAATAAAACACCACTCCAATTCCTGAAGGATTTTTTTTTTCACCATGTTTACCCCACAGACTCCTAAAGCACGCTGCTTGGTCTTAAAGTAAAATGCCAAATCCCTACATTATACTCTTAGCTTTAGAAAATGCACAGAACGTACTTTCTATTGTGGCTGGAACTCTGCATTTTGTTTAAAAGGCTGTTGGAAGCATTTGCAATACATTGCTACCAAAGCAGCATTTTAAGTTGTCTGGAAAAAGATGTTTCCTCCTTCCTCCCAAAACATTTTTACTCGGGCCATACAGGTGCTCCTGGAGTAAGCCCTCAGTGCTGGAGAGAGGAGGAAAGCCAGAGAAGCTCAAATTATTGTGACCAAAACGGAAACAAAATATCTCAATTATTGTGGAAGAAAGTCTACAGGAAATAGCTGAATACTTAGCTGGGAGATGGGACCAAGAAAAAATAAGATATGACTAGAAAGAAAAAACCCTCCTCGGTTTTCACTCTCAGATCCCTGTTCCATATTAGCAAGAATCACAAGGGGGCAGTTCCAGGGGACGCCTAGCCAAATTGAGCATTCGGGCATCATCATCAGATAGGTTACCATGAGAGAGGAACTGCCCACAGCAGAAGATGAAAAAGAGCCTGAGCCTCACCTCTCAAGGCCCACAGGGAAAGAGCACGGATACATAGAAGTACACGAAGGAAATGGTCAAACAGTCGTTGATATCTGAAATCAGAGAACAGACCCACACTGATGCAGTGTAGCCATTGGAGGAGATAAGAGCTAGCATATCTAATTTATTATAAAGAAACATTTTGAATGAAAAAAACAGACTCTTAATTCAGAGTCAGAGAAGAATGTCTTTTAAAAAACACAAAGAAAAATAACTTGAAAAGACCAGGTGGCCCAGCTGGCTTGTTGAATAGAGGCCTATGCCAACAAGCCGGACAACCCGAGTCGGGGCCTGGAGCCCACGCAGGAAGGAGGGAACCAGTTCCTTCCCGCACGTTACAGTCCACTCTGTGCACTTTGTGTATGCATGCCCTCCACACACATAGATGATAAAATATAAATGCTAAAATATAAAAATGTTTTTAAAAGATCATTTGGAAATGATCAAAAAATTTGAATAGATATATCTTCACAAAAAGAAATACCATTGACCAATACATATCCAAAGCTCAGCTCAGCATCTCTAATCGCCAGGGACATTCAAATCAAAGCCACAAAGTTGTATCACTGGGGATGTGTGAGGATAACTATTGCTGCGACACACCGTCCTCCAGACATGGCCTGGCCATTGCCCTGTTGAGCAGTGTGCAGCTGTAATTCCTGGCAGGAAATCTGGACATATTGAGCTCATGAGGGAGGAGCGGGGCTCACAGAGCCCCACACCAGCACTGGGAATTTATAGACAATGCTAGGAAAGAGTTTTTCTTAGTGTAGCCCCGAAAGTAACTCCAGGTAAGCTCATTGGGTGAAATCATTTTTTGTCTCTGTCATTGATGCCCTATATGGGGTGAGTATCTTTTTTTTTTTAATTACACAACAGCTATTTAAAAAGCAAGAGAGGGCGAGGAGACAACCCAGCAGTCAGAGCATGTGCTGATGCGTATGTGAAGGTCAACTTCAGATTCCCAGATCCCGTGTAGGGCTCTGGATGGCCAGCAGAGATCAGAAAGATGGGTGTGCAAGGTGCGAGCACTTACCGGAGCGTAGGGTCACAAGGTGAAACCCTCTGGTGGGCACCAGTGCCAAGGCAGGAAGAGCTGCATGGTAGTTGACGAATTCCTAACGGCTCAAAGTAGAGAACTCTGAGGTTTAAAAATTCCAAGAGGTCCTAGACATGTGGGAACTGTATTTTGAGATTTGTTTCCCCAAAGCTCAGTAGGGTTCTCACAGAAGATATTGTAGAATTATTATCCCTTTGGACCTCTGGCAGAAAGCAGAGACAAAAAAGAAAAAAAAACCACTCTGAAATACACAAGAATAACTAACACACACAAGAGTAACTAGAATACACAGTGCTGCTAACACCACACTTACAGCAGTTTCTTTTCCCTGCTGTATCATGTCTAGCTAGCAAGGAAAAAAAATTACAAGACATGCTGACTAGCAAAATGCACAGTGAGAAGGGAGTAAGCAACAGCCCCTGTGTGCAGGGATATGAAGATTAGCAGGCCTAGAATTCTGAGCAGCTCGGATGAACACGCTAAAGGTTCTAGTAGAATGGATGGCCAGCATCTCCTGCAAGGTGTGGGAATAGTATCCATCCAAACTACTGTAACAGAAGCACATGGCCTCTGTTAAGGACGTGACTAACTTAAAGATGGCTAAGTAAAGAATTTCTGAACTTGAAGATATCTCAATAAAAACCTGTACCATCAGAAAGCAAAAAGAACCAGGAATAAACAGCGTCTGAAGACGTTAGGACTCTACAAACTTGGGACTTGTGTAACAGGAATACTGTAGAGAGGGGAAGAAACAGAAAGCACTCTAAAAGATAATGACTAAACTCATGTGAGACACCTCAGAAGACACCACCCAGGATTAACACCTCCCTAAAATAGTTAGACATTCATGCCCAAAGTACAAAGTCAGAGAGAAGATGTGATATATTTCATGTGGAGGAGGAAGAAAGAAAGAAAGAAAGAAAGAAAGAAAGAAGGAAGGAAGGAAGGAAGGAAGGAAGGAAGGAAGGAAGGAAGGAAGGAAAGAAGGAAGGAAGGAAAGAAGGAAAGAAAGAAAAAAGAAAGAAACCACCAACCTGAAAGTCTCTGCCCTGTGAGATTTTCCATCCAAGGGTAAGGACGATGAAGACACACCACACAGAAGCACTGAGGAGGAGTCATTGTCAGTGCCTGCCTTTGCAAGAACCGTGTTCCGTTCTGACAGAAAACCCTGGATCAGTAACTAGGATCTGACGAAAGCTTGAAAACAAATCTCTGTGTCTCAAATATCTATCGGTAAAAGAAATACCATCCGAACATGCATACAGTGGAAAATTAGCAAAGATAAGGCCAATGTATATGAAGTTTATAAACACGAGGTTGAACAAATGAGTAAGAACCAGGAGCTTTGCTGTGTTCCATAAATTAGTTCAGCAGCGGCCCCTCAGTTGGGAAGAGGCGGCGAGCGCTGGGAGGAGGCAGGGAAGGAACTGCCATTGCCCAGCACAGACCGGCTGAGCACGGCCCGTCTTCCCCCGCCTTGATGTTTACTGTGAAGCGGCTTGCTATGTGCATGTTTATATTTGACATGCCTCACTATATGTGTGTTTGCTCAACTTCAAGTGTTTAAAGATAAAGCCAGGACCGGTGCCGATCTGACCTCCTACGTTCATGGCGGAAGGGAGAGAATTAGCTCTCGTGAGTGGCCGCTCTAGATGTGCACCTTGGCATATGCGTGTACAACTCACACATACTTTAAACAAATTTCCAAATCTACTAAAAATCATGGGGTGACTGGAGAGATTGCTCAGTGGTTAAGAGCACTGGTTGGTCTCAGAGAGGACCTTTTGATTCCCAGCACCCACATACTGGCTCGAAACTGTAATCCCAGTCCCGAGGGAGCCAACCCCTCTCCTCACTACACATGGTGCATGGGCACACATGCAGGTACAACACCCATACACAGAAAATAAAAACGAAAAAGAATCTATTGCCTCTGTTTTCATTTTTCTGTTCTATGATCTTTTAATATTATTAAGGTTCCACACATATTACTGTTAACAGAATGTATATAACTATTTTGACTTTTCTAATCTCCTGTAGAGATTATTTTCACATGTTTTAATAATGACCACGTGGTAAATAGTGTTTGACTTAAAGTGATTTTAGGGAATGCTCATGTTCATCTGCTGAAGTGTTTGGATATAGTTCCTGTTTTTCTGATAGAGCTAGTTTGATGTTTTTTTTGTTGTTGTTGTTTTGTTGTTGTTGTTGTTGTTTTTGTCCTTTGACACTTTACAGTGAAGTAAGAGATACTGCTTTCCAATAACTGGTCTAATCCATTGGGAATGTATTTGGTTCTGTTGAAAATTAATGATTGTTAACATTAGGAATAGCAGAGCCTTTCAAAAGGGAACTGTCTAAACCAGGGAAGCTAATCCATAGAAGAAACGGTGATAGCGTGGCACCTCCCGCGTGGCCTTCAAGGTCAAGTCCGTGTAACCCCCGCAGTGCGGTACTGGTTCCTGCTGCGGGAATCCTTCTAGGGATGGTTAACTACTATCACCATCTAAGAAGAGTCAAAGAACCATTCCTTCTTCCGGCAGTTAGCCCTAACACCTCCAAGGAGTGAGCGGAGGGTCTACCCAGAAGAGTCACAGGGTTAGAACACAGTCAGCTTTCATTCGGTCTGACCAGGTCTCGAAGGGTGTTGCAAGCCTGGGAACTGTCAGCAGAGCCTAGGAAGAAGCAGACGCAGATGCTCCTGAAGAAAATCTCTCATCCAAGTATGTTTCGTTCTCCTAGGTCGTCCACACCTTTCTGCTGTTCCCAACCATCGAGCGAATGTCTACATCCCCCAACGGCAGGTTTGCCACTCCACTTCTGTGCTGGTTCCGGTACATGCTCTACGCTACCGGCTACTTATTTCTCAAGCCGTGTCCTGAAATGATAAAATCCTTCGTAGTCCACAAAGTCCTGGAAAAAATGAGCTTTAAATCTGAGCTTCCTTTGACGGACGTCCTTCAACCATTCTGCCTTGGTAAGCATGTTTTGTTTTTTTTTAAGCTGTGTATTTGTAGTGTAAGGAAATGTTTACAGAATAGTCTCAGACAGTGCATGAAGATCATGAAGTTAGCTGTTCAGCTCTTACTACCCCAAAGCTTCATCTAAGAACAGAGCTTATGACGCAGTGAGGGGAGCTTATATGAGAACTGGAGAGAAAACCTTCACGGAGCGTTGGTGTTCTCTCCTGCTCCTGGTTCTGCACTGCGGCTACGGCACGTGTGCCCCGGCCAATACCCAGTGTGTGCCGGGTCCCCCCAGGAATCCACAGTGCCCTGTAGGTCAGCGTCTGTGAAAACAGCCTCACGGAGTCAGCAGGCTACGACCTTGATGCTCATCTTTTAAGTCAGTTTAGAAGAGTTTAAATTACAAAGAGTAAGTAATCACCATGCTGATATATTTTGGTACTAGATGCTTTGCTATGCGTTATTTTCTGAGTATACCAGAATAGTGTTGCTAATCTGTATTTTCGGATAATAATTACTTACTAGTGTTTATTAATGACTTTAATTCTTTTTCTTTTGTGTGCGGGTGTTTTGTCTGAACTACACTGCCTGGTGCCCGTGAGGGCCAGAAGAGGTCATCAGCTCTAGATGAGAACCATAAGAAAACATTTTCGTTTCTCTGTGTAGATAAAGTCCAAGTATAGTAATCAGTGACAGCTGTATGTTTAGTGAGTGTGTACCGCATATGTGAGCACTTCATTTTTTGACTAAGCAAGTGCTTTTGTAAAGGCATTTTCTAGTCGCTTCTACACGAGAGTTATCGCTCCCTTCTTAGAGAACTAGCCCCCAGGAGTCGCAGGTGAGAACAGTTCTCCCCAGCCCTTGCACTGACTGGCCTCTAGCCATGCCTTCCAGCAGCCTCTGGTGGATTCCAAGGAAGCAAGACAGTTCCGACCACAGAACATATTCACCTTCTCAACAGGGGCAGCCAGAGCCTCTCAGCCCCACTGCTGCCTGCTTTCTCCACAGCCGTGGTAGACTCACCGCCTTCAAAGGAGACCCCCAAAGCTAGAGTACACTGGGCCCTCTCGTGCCTCCTCTGGTCTCCCGAGTCCTTGCCTCTGCCTCTCCATTTCCAGTATCCGAGTGGTCAGGACTTCAGTGACCTCGGGTTCTTCCCAGTCTGTGTAACTTTGGTTGCAGGGAAAGGAAGCAAGAACTATTTCTCATTCTCTTGGAATCCTCCACTCATGACAGCTTGGCTATTTAGTTCAACCTAGTATCCCTGAGGTGATCATTAGCCACGTGTCTCCGACATCCAGCAGCGCATCTTCTTTCTCCTCTGGCTTGCCAGTACGCACTGCCTCCTCGTGCAGTAGTCATCACAAACATAAACTACCCCTGTCCGGCCACCTGGTCATCCCTTTGGTGACTTCCTGAAGGCTGGTTAGTGAGGGTGGTTAGTGAGCCCTGCCACACCTTATGCCCTGTAGATAAAGGTAGCCAGGATTCACAGCAGCCGGCTCTGCGCTGTGGTTGTCAGGATACTTGGAAAGAAGGCCAGAGCTCTTTCCGGTCCTGCTTTTGGTCCTGCTCCACCCTCCCTGCGGGCTGCTTCGAGCTCCGGTTGCCCTGCAGAGGATGACCTTTCACTTGCTGTTTGACTTGCAGGCTGCCTGGCAGTGTTTGCAGATTATGTAATGTCTGTGCTCCTGGAGAAATCTTACAGAAACAAATGGAGGAAGTCCAAGCAGTAGATTATACGTCCTGCCCTGTCTAGAGAGGGCAGCAGTGTCCTTTAGTTTGTGCACACACATTTTTGTCGTTTTCGACTCTGAAAACTTCAAAACCTGAAATGTTCAAGTGTTTCAAGTGATGCTACCCTTTGGCAAAGATAGCATCCCGCGCCCTCTACTCCATCTTCCCTCTAGCATGCTGAGTTCCGTGGCATTAGAGTTCTTCTCCAGTGGAAGGAGAGAAATGTCACTTCCCATCTAGAGAGTGGCTCTAACTCAATTAGCATATAGTATAAACATTACCTCTGCATTCATCAGGGTAATTAGATTGTAACTAGATTGTCTGAACTGTTATTTTTAAAGACTATACATGGATTTCCCCCCTTAATTCAGCTCCGGAATGTTTGCTACTACATATTTTCCCTGCAGTAGATGTGCTTCCGTCTCATGAGAAACGGGCTCCCACTCAGTCAGCTAAATTAGATTTTCTGATCAAAGCTAAAAGAAAATATATTTTAACTCAACAGTATCACAGGTCAAACAGTTAACTGTTTAAAATGTCTGAAGGTCTTTTTGTTAGGCTGAACTGATGTTTTAATTCCTTTCCATTACCTAACAAGAGAAACATAGCCCAAGACATGAGGAACTCCGACCAGGTTATGGTACTTTGTCAAATAATCCTGTGAAAGAAACTTTTATAATCTCTCCTCTTCCTTCATCAATATGGAAATGACTCTAAACTGTTTAGTGAGCTAATGATGCAAGTTTCACTGTAGATCACAAATTTCTTAGAAAATATTCTTAGAATATTTTCATTTAGTCCTAGAATATTTTTTTTTTTACTTTGAAGAAACCAGACAGCCATGTGATCTGCCCTGTCAACTCAGATGCACAGGGTTCATCTGCTCATAAAATCCACCCGAGGACTTAGTGACCAGAAGACTCTCAGCCTAAACTCCAGGAGGAAAAGAGCAGAAAGAGTTTGTGCTAGATTTCAGGCCAGGGGTGATTGATCCTTGATCCTAGGAATATATTAGTGTTTTTCTGAAAATTTTTTAACTTATGTTTTTAAATTGTCTTCTAGTCTAAAATGTGATGGTTGTGATAATCATCGACCTGCCGACCTCCGGTTACATTTTTTACTGTAGTAAACACAGTCACTTAGATAAGCTTGTACATCTGCACACTAAATGGATATTCATAACGACCAGGCAGGTAGCCCTCGCAGTGCGGTGGGTCTGTCTCGGGGGTAGTTTGCTGGAGTCCTGGCTTATAAAGAAACATAATGAAGTGCAGAAGCAAGAAGCATTTTTCTAAATTATGGAGGAATTTTAGAACGGGTGAATTTCTTTTCTAGATCTAGTTTCTATGTTGCAACATTGACAAAGATGAAAAACAGTGCAAGCAAGGAAGGCTACATCAGGTCCCTGCTAAATGCCTTTGCCTGGGTTTCTGTGTGCGTCTAATTCTGTATAGTCTTTTCTCGGAGCCTCCTGGTTTGTGCTGTCCTGCACCGCAGCTCTCTCTGCATTGGACCTCTGTTCTGACTGAAGCTCCTGTCTCCAGGACCCTCCAGCCCCCCAGCCTGCCTTCTGCTCTGCTTTGCTGCGGTGCAGCCTTGCCACACCCTGCAAATCCTGCCATGCCCAGGAATAATCAGATCGTGTGCAGGAAGGGGCCGTCCTTAGAAAGGCTCTGACACTTGTGCCTCCGCTCAGGGAAGCCTCCGATGAATATAGATGCAGAATGATTCCTCCCCGCCCCCGCCCCTGCTAGAGTTAAGCGCCACATCCTCTTTGCTCTGACCCAAAATACCCAGAAAATTCAGAGGTTCCAGCTTCATTTTTTATCTGTTGGAATTGAGATGAACTGTAGTTAACAGAAAGTTCCATTCCAGTGGCCACAGCAGACAGTAGGCTGTTTTTCCAGTGCACCAAAAAAGAACTGCAAACACTCCGTGGAGAAACAGTCAGCACTCCATCCCACGGATGGCAGGGGTGCGGGTACTTCCTGCATTCTCCCTCTGTTGTGTTTAGCGGGCTTCTCTTGAATTCTGAATCCATGGCCACAAGATGGCTCCTTCAACGTCCTCTCTACCATTGGCAGAAAAAAAAAAAGGGCAAAGAAATAAAGCAAAAGACTGACTCCTGGCTAGAAAGAAACGTGCTTCCCACGGTCTTCCTTTTGTAGATTAGAAGCTGCATCCCTCCATGTAAAGAATCTGAAGTCACTGACTTTAACTTGGAGAGTCCCCGTAGAAGAATTCAAGGGCAGTGAGGGCTCCTGTTGGTCTTCGGGTGATAACTGCATGTCTGCCCCACGCCCACCCTCGGCTGATGTTCACAGAGCCAGCCTCCTTCCTAACACCGAACCAAACCAACTAACAGTGCTCCCTGAGACCTCAGCTGAGTCATCCTAGCAGGACAACCTCACACTTGGGCAGCCGTTTATCTCATCATTTCTAGCCCTCGTGAAAACTTCCGTAGATGCACCTGTCCATAGCAGAGCCCCTCTGTACCCTTGATTACACTAGTTTATATTTTAAAGAGTTTAAAATAGAACCTTTTACTCTTTGATTTCTGTTAGTGTTAATACGCCCCAGTCACCCTCCTCCTAAGAAGGTGACATACAAACTCTTTTCTGCCCAACCAAGCCTCATGATAAACACCAGAGAACTTCTCCCTTGTAAATGTGGCTAATTTGGAATGTATAGGACCTGTTAGCCCTTTAAAGATGCTGGGAATAAGTAGAGGTAGTCTACCCGGTCGGAAGCAACTGACAAACAGTCATGTTGGTAAGGGATGGTAATGACTGACCGTGGCTTTTGTTTGTTGGGGGAGTAGGGTGTAGCAAAAGGTACAGTAGCCTTGATAGATAGTCGAGGCTAGCCTCAATCTCTGTCTGTCCACAGCATCCTGCGCAGTGCTGGCTTTACAGCTGTGTGCCCCCACACTGGCCTGCAGTGCTCACACTCTGCGCTGCAGTGTATACACCCACACACAGTACCTTTCCTACCTGCCCCCTCCCCCACCCCCACAACCCCGCCCCCGCCCCCATCCGCCAACCCTGATTAAACCATGTCTGTCTTCAGTAATTCCTTTTGCTTCAGTACCAACAATCTTCATCCTCCAGACTGATTGCAAAACCAAACAATTCCAGAACATTTTACTGTAAAAATCCCAGTAGCAGCAGCAGACCGCACACCTCCAAAGAGCTGCACAGCCTCCGCCCAGCCCCACACTCTGTTTCAGAAAGTTCTTTGGGTATCTCTTTAGAACCTTCCTGAGTTTTCCCCATTGATTGCGCTCTTTCTTCCCTTGCACCGTCACCTCTGGGTGTTCCTAGCTAATGCCTGCTATCAGAGAAACACTTGGACTTCTCTGGGACTCTTCATCGCACTTGTCCACCTGCCTAGCTTGTCAGTGTGCTTCCGGCTCCATCTTGGGCCTCCATTGTGATGTCGTATGTGGACCGCTTTAAATCACACAGACCCCTCCTCCCACCCCTCCATACCTAGCCAAGCAGCCGTCCCCCTCAGCCTTTCATTTATGTCACTGAACCCTTCCTTCTTTTCACATACTTGCTGTGAGACACTGGGTAGGACAGTGGGTGAGACACGACCCTGCCTCTAACTTAACCGGGGAGTGGGAGAGCCGGTGTGGACAGCTCAGGGCCCCCAGTGCTTGCTCTCACAAGGACAGATAGAGCACAGAAGTAGTGTTTGGAGGAAATCAGACATAGACCAGTTCCAGAAGAGAGTATTTGAGATTGGTTCTGAGAGTGACAGGGTGGTCCGAGGATAGCCCCGTGGGTGCGTGGGGACAGGCCACGGGTTTTACAGAAGGCGGCTTTTGTTGCAGACTAGGAGCACTTGGAAAACCCAGTGACACTGGGCTGCACGGTGAATGCCCTGTTGGTCCTTGGCCGTCAGCCCTCCGTCAGCTGCCCTGTACCCTTTAGTCTCTCTCCTCTACATCCCATGGTGGCCCTGGAAGGTTAAACATTGCAGAAGGCAGTGGTAGTAAGGGAACCGGGCACTGGCTTCCCGGGGAGTCTTTACAGGTGCGTTGAGGCTGTTGATGAAACCGAGTTAATCAACCTTTCCCCGGGCCGCCTTCCCTTCGTGCTGTCTCCGTTCTCCTCTTCTCAGCACTTCCTTCTCCACAGCGCTCGGAACTCAGCCACGCTGTGGGCGGTCCCTGCCAAGAGCAGTGTGCTTTCCACTGAGGAAATTACACTTCTCTTTGGTATTGTTATTATTATTATTTTTGACCATTGTACTGCATTGCTGAGGAATGACAAAGATAGTGTTCTCAGAGTGACTGCTGGAAAAGAAACAGGAAGTCTTGTCTAAAAGAAAAGGAAAAATATATACTTAGATGGAAAATGATGAGGGAAGAAGGTAAAACTAGAACTAGGTGGGAGTATATTCCCAAATGAAAAGTGTATTTTCAGAAATATGAGCTTATCAAAGTATTCAGAATTTTTTCCCTATTCAAGTCTGTACCCATTTTGACCTTTGGTCATCTACCTCTTTTTCTGTTGGTTTCTAGAAATGTTAAAATATGTCCAGCCGCCAGTACTTTTGGCATCTGGTGCATATCTTTCTCCATTCTGGAGATGCCCTCCTACAGCCCAGAACAGACAGCTTCTCTCCGAAGACCCTGCCGGGCAGCCATGGGCTCCCCACCCTCCTGTGTAATGTGCCGCTGCTAGCCTAGCCGCGGTTCAGATTCTGACTTCCTGACCTGGGCTTCCAAAGACCACTCTGCGTCCGTGCAGACTGTACTTCCTGTTAAGAGGCTTTCCCCTGGGCTGGAGGTAACAGTCTCGGTACCAGTTCAGGCGCTGTTCCTGCAGTCCTTCAGAGGGTTCCTTCCCTGTCACATGACCGTGCTGGCCAGTACTCAGGTACAGCTCAGGGTCACCCTTCGGAACTCTCTGGAGCTTTAGGTTACTATAGCTCCCCACTCCCCTCCCCACCCCTCCCCTCCCACTACATTGCCCTACCAAAGCCACCACAGTCACCAACCCAGACGTGCCTGCCCCTGATGCAGAATGCAGCTAGACTTTGCTTCAGTCAGACATGGTCAACTGCCACTGAAAACAGGTTATTGCTTACAGCTCCCAGCAGTGGGGTACTTGTCACAGCACCCAGGACCACACAGGGAGGCACCCTGTTAGGTTAGGAAGCAGAAGGGACAGATGACCCACAGCCCGTGTGTAGATTGCATGGGAGGACGAGATGAGGCCGTTAGAGATGCTCCAGTCTCTGTGGTCTCCTGGTGGCTGGTACCTGGCCCTGGGGTGGTTTCAAATGGGAGAAGTGGATGAGGCTGGGTTGCTGTCAAAGTTGTCCAAAGAGTACATTCCTAGGGTTTGAGACTGATTGGTTAGCTTGCATAGGAAAGGCGTGTTCACAGAAGAGTCTCTGTCCCTGACCTATAAAGTATTGATAACCAGTAGGGGCTTTGATTAGATATCCTCCACCTTGATAACCCTCCAGTCTGCTAGTGCAGTAGAAAGGCCAGCAGGAAATGTGTGTTGACTGATAAGCTCTCTGGGCTATGAGAGGGCCTGACCAGTGCAGCAGCCATGGAGGGCCTTCCAAGGTCCCGCATGCGGGGCTTGAGTCCTGCGGCTTTGTAGCGCTCAGTGTGTGCCTTGCTGCCTTGTATTTGGTATTTGTTAATAAAATCTTGTAGCCAAAAATATCTAAACTTTAGCCAGTGTTACTAAAACCTATTTCTGAATTAAATTTGTAAAACAGAGCCAAAAAAGTCTTCCTCATTAAATCTGAAGTGTGTCATGTTTCTAGATGTTTCCAGATGCAGAAAGTATAATCTCTTAATGAAGACTTTGAGTTATAAAAGTAGCAGCCAGTGTGTTTAAATTGCTTGTTTCCAAAAAACATTCTATTGGGAAGATCACAAGCAGATTGTTATGTCAAATGGCAATAACTTCACATAGCTCCTCCACCTCTGAGAGACAAACAGTAAGAGCCTCATTTGCCCTCTTGCCTAAAACAACTGAAAAAAAATGTGAAAACAAAGTTTTTTAAGACACTGGATGTTGGACGGTGAAGAGCAGATTCTGAGAAAAGAGAAAGCAATGAAGTGAGTTTTACAGTTGTCTCCCGCCTGATGATCCCCAGGCTGCTGTGCAGGGCGGGAGACCACAAGGGGAGCGCTTCTCGATGGGACAGGGTGTTGGTCTCCGTCTTATTCTCTGTGATGCATTGGCCTAAGAGGGTCTCGCTGGCCAGGGTAGGCTGCCCCTCCTGGGGTTAGCCAGACTGTAGGCATGGCCCTCTGTAAACAGATTCCTTTGCAAGCCTGCCAGCCAGCTCATGTGCCTCCACCTACCAGCAGCTAACGTCAGATAGCACTTGGCATCTACAAAAACGGAGCTTGTGAATTTGCTAAAATTAATTGGACATGGATGTTTCTTCTCTGTATTCTAAGTGTTTAACTGTTGGTTGGTTGGTTGTTTTATAAAGCTAATGCTGCCTACCTCGGGAGCCAAGAAATGATCCGTGTGGTGAAGAGAGATGATGACATCATAAGGGAGCACTTACCTAAGGTAATCACGTGGGGTACGTCAGGTGATGGCTAGAAATACTTCCCGAGGACACAAGGCTAAGAACTGAATTTAAGATGCTGAAGTTACAAATTTAGCCAAAGTTCTTCTATTACCCTTGAGTTACATGCTATAAGGAAAGCTGGTTACAGCCACGTAAGTATATTTTCCCACTCGTTTAGCTAAATTTATTTTTAAAATCAGTACTTTTCTTGTTTTAACAATGTATTATGCTAAGAAGTCTCAAGAGAGTCTGTAAAATAAATGAATTATTTTGAAATGTAATAATTAAAAGAGTGGGAAAGAGCGAACATTACACCAGCCTGGTGACCGCTTATCTTGTCTTTCTCATTCACCAACATGTAAGGCTATCTTGTTGTCACATAAAAAGCAGCTTTCTGGGCTGGAGAGATGGCCTAGTGGTTAAGAGCACCGGCTGTTCTTCCAGAGGACCCAGGTTCAATTCCCAGCAGCCACATGCCATCTTTAACTCCAGGTGCAGGAGATCCAGTGCCCTCTTCAGACCTCCCAGAGCATCAGACACTTGTGCATAAACATGCACACAGACAAAGCACCCCTACACCATATCCATAAAGTAAAATAATAAATTTTTAAAAAGCAGCTTTCTGAGACATCAGGTGTGTGGCACCTGCAAACACTAGACTCAGCACATAAATTCATTTGGAAACACAAGTCTCTGAAGTGGTAAAGCCACCGTGGTTTGGAATATACCTGAACATCCTAGTATATGGAGAGCCATAGCACCTCTGGGACATCATCTATCTGCATCATTCTGGGGAGAAATAGATCTGCACTGGTTGGTTGGTTGGTCGGATGGTTGGTTTTAAAGATTTATTTTGCCGGGCAGTGGTGGCGCACACCTGTAATCCCAGCACTTGGGAGGCAGAGGCAGGTGGATTTCTGAGTTCGAGGCCAGCCTGGTCTACAGAGTGAATTCCAGGACAGAGTTCTACACAGAGAAACCCTGTCTCGAAAAAAACAAAAACAAAAACAAAGATTTATTTTTTGTGCATTTTGGTGTTTTACTTGGCTGTATGCCTGTGTGAAGGTGTCTGTAACTCCCTGGAACTGGAGTTACAGACAGTTGTAAGCTGTCCCATAGGTGCTGAGATTTAGACCCAGGTTCTCTGAAAGAGCAGCCAGTGCTCTTAACCACTGGCTACCGCTCTCCGTCTCTCCAGCTCAAGTCTGTGCTGTTTCTGTTCTATGGCTTTGGTTCCATCAGACCCAGTGCCTTGCACACGCTAAGGGCACACGGCCTGCTACGGAACTTCACCCACAGGCCAGACCTGCAGGGTTAAAATTCCACACCTACACAAAGGTTACACGTAGTTAGTCTGAATTGAAGTGTTTCACAAGTATAAATGCAAATTAATTAGCCGAACGTTAATGCCTAGTGCTCAGGATATAGGTCAGTGGTAGAGAGCTTGCCTGGTATTGTACAAGGCCTGAGTTCAGCCCTGGCACAGGCAGGAAAGCAGTATCTTAAAAGGAGAATATTTCATTAATATATTGATTACATGTTGACATATTTTAGACATATTATAGTAAAAATGTTTAAAATACATCTAAAGTCATTTTACACACTCCTCCATACTCTTTTTAACATCGTTACTCAAATTTTCTTAAAGTAAATATGAACCTTGCCTTACGCTTTTTAAGACAGCACTCACCCAGAACCTTACAGTTGGTGTGGAACACTGACATCTATCTGCTGGGTACAGAATGATCCTGATGGACGATTTAGAGCCTGCAGGTCAAATCCCAGATGGCTGCGACATTGCGGGTCTCTTCTTAAGCTGTGAGACAGTAGACTGAAGCCTGGCCACAGAGCTAATTCGTAATTCTGTAACGTCCCAAGACAACTTTCTAAAAGCAGGCATTATATGTGTTGCTTAAAAAAGATTCTACAATATTAAAATATTTCCTCCGACAGGACCTTGGAAGATGTGGTGCCTGTTTGGTTTGTGCCCATGACTGTCTTTATGTCTCTTAAGCCGCAGCTGTGTAGAGATGGAAATTTTGAACGAAGAAGAAACTGTTGCTAGCTAGACAGAGAAAGTCGGGCAAGGGGGACCTGCTCTCCAGGGCTCTCACATACTTCTAGCATTGAGGCTATGAAATTACCAGAAAACAGCATTTTATTTTGTAGTTAAATTATAACCCAGTCTGTTTCCAAAATGCATTTCAGTTCTCCAGGTTGGAAGTTTGTAAAAGCAACTCAACTGCTTTATAGTAAGATAGGCAGATGCTCGCTTCCAAAATTCACACTTGGGGGATGACGGGGCCTGTCGTGTTCGAGCCAGCCCTACCACCTGGGGAAGCCAGCTGCTGTAAAACACTACTCATTCTGGATCCTGTCTGTGCGCTTGTGCTCAGAAAGAGGTCAACGAGAGGTACTAGCGTATCCCTGCGCTGCGTTAAACCCCTATGTCGAGTAATCATACCCAGCTCGAGGCCTGCTCCTGGCAACTGTGGCAGGGCTGGAAGTTCCCCAAGACTGAGCGAGCCCTGGGACTATTCTGGTGGGTAGTCAGCATTTCAAGGTTAGTATTAACACCGGCTCAGGAACAAGCTGTCCAACTCCAGGGAATAATTGTGCTTCTGTGACGATAACATTAAATGCACTGGTAGAATTTAAAGCAAAAGGCGTGTCGTCCAGCCTGGTGGGACGCCGCTGCCTTGCTGTCGCACGGTAACTCCTGTGAACCAGTCACTCCTGCAGCTGAAGAGCGGCTCTCTGCTCAGATCGGTTTGTCCCACTTCCTCTGCGTTCCTAAGCGGAGTGAGACACAGACACAAGACCACTCCATGTCGCATAATGGAAAAGGAGGAAGCATGCTGTAATTTAACCTTGATAAAGGTGGCTCAGCATAGCGTGTCCCCACGGCTTAGGAAAGCAAGGGGCTTCACGGGTCCCATCGTCCTACGAAGGTGGGCACCGCCTCCCCGCTTCCAAGGATCATCTAGTCAGAGTTGAAAGCCCCGTCTGTGGGACTGCAGGTGCCTCTAGGTCAGATGCTGTGTCCAAGGGTGCACTTATCCGTATTCCCACCTAAGCAGGGGAACTCAGAACCTTCTTGCCCAGGCACACTGCCCAGGGTGAAGTTTTTGAACGGGCATTGATGCTAAAACCTTTTACATTTTTTACTTTGTTCAACTCAAAAATTACACATAGTATTTTTGTACCATCTAGCCAAGAAGCCACTCAAAAACCACTCTAAAAATAGTCTTGCTACCACATCATGCCGAACGCTTCCTGGATCCGTCTCCCACCCTGTTGGCAGGCATTGGCTTGAAAGTCACATTCAGATTTTCTGTCACTGATTTCCATTGTTGACACACAGAGAGGTTTTAATATTCTTTAGGGAAACTGACCAATCTTAACTCTGCAAAGTCTAGGCCAACTGCCTTCCTTGCAAGGTCTGGAGATTTTATGCCCAGTATTAGACAGGGCTGTATTGATTTACAGTCTCCAATAGTAGATAACTGCTTCCCTTTCCAGAAGGAAATACAACATCCTAGTTGTGTCCGGAAGAGTATAGCAGCCAGGTGACATCCGAGGTGACACCGTCTCTTCACCTGGCTAAATCCCACTTTTCCTTTAACTTGGCTCAAACTGTCCCCTCCAGGAAGTTCCCCCAGCTGCAGGCCTGCAGGCCTCCCCCCTTGGCGCCCTGTTTAAAGTTATGTCATATTTGTCACACACAGTACGCGAATGAACAGACTTCCTCTCACCCCTCCCCAAAGGAAGGAACTGCTGTTGTCATCTGAGGACTCAGCACAGCTCACGGCCTCTGGGGGATAGTCAGCTCCGCGTGCTCTAGGTAGCTGAGTGAAGAGACAGATCCATCAGGAAACTTCCATAGAGAATTGAAACACAGTTAGCAAAATGTTTTAAAAATTAATCTGTGATATAGCACTGTGCGCATCTTTAGTAACGCATTGGATAGTAACAGGCGATGATGGGGGCTGGAGAGGTGGCTCAGTGCTTAGCGCTGCCCTGGCTCAGTTCCTGCACCCACATCCAGAACCCGCAACCACTGTAGTTCCAGCGTCAGGGATCTGACGCCTCGGGCCTCTATGGGCACCTACACTCACGTGTATGAGCAGTGTGTGTAATTAATTCACCTTTTAGTCATCTATAGTAAGTTTACTATGATTTGAATATGTATGTATTAATAACATAGTGGCTGGTTGCCTGTATTTATAATCAAAAGAAATATTGGGGCAAATAACAAGTTTATACTCCCAAACACTGGGTCTGTTTTGGGCCTGTAGACTCTAAGATAGCTCTACGTTAGGGGAAGAGAGGCTGGATAGTATGTCTGTCTTGGACACTAAGTCATAAGCAAGGTGACAGCATCTGGCACAGTGATTCTCAACTTGTGGGTCATGACCCCTTTGGAGGTGGAAATGCCTTTTCACAGGGATTGCCTGAGACTATCAAAAAACACAGATATTTACATTTTGATTCACAGCAGTAGAAAAATTACAGTTATGAAGTAGCAACAAAAATAAATTTGTAGTTGGGTCAACATAGCATATGTATTCAAGGGTCACAGCATTAGGAAGGTTGAGAGCCACTGACCTAGAGTGATAGTGCAAATATTTGGCAACCACGTGATCTAGCCACTGACCAATCAGAACACAAAGCAGCTACCAAGAGCCCACCCAGGGATCCCAGTATGCATCAATTGTCTCTAAAAATGTGGTGAGATTACCCCAGGAGAGGGATCATTTGGGGGAAAGTGTTAGAAGGATATTGGAAAACAGTTACATTTTAGGTGGCATATCTGCTCACCTGCCTCTAGAAGGACGACAGCCGTGGGCTGGGGATGAAGAGACTGTAGAGGAAGACTGAGTCACTTAGTGGGCGTCGGATATCAGCAGATGGGCGGGGATCTGAGACCGCTGCCTTTGGGAAATAGCCCCAGGCTATGGGAAGTGCTTGCCACCCGTGTATGCGGGACTTGGGGAGTGTCCAAGGGAACACATGCCCAGATGTGCGCTGTCTATACAGCCCAGAGAGGAGGCTGGGCTCCGTTTGGGTTTCGGCGTGATAGGCCTGTAGCTGAAGCTGTGAGCATGCACCGTGGCTTCCCACGGAAGCCTGCGATATGAAGAAGGAAGCTATCTGAAGATCGATGCCATTTCAAGTTAGAGGTCAGGGAAGGAGCCTGTGACCATGGGAAGAGAGGCAGGGCGAGAGGCAGGTGAGCTCTAGAACAGAGTAAGCGGAGGGAGGAAAGTCACCTGTGTGGTGACTTGAAGCTATGACCCAGATCTGTGTGAGAGCCTCCCCTCCGGGGTCTGCTGTGCTTTTCTAGGCATCCGGTGTATCTGAAGTAACAAGCAGGCCAGCGCTCCCTTACTGTCATTGTTCTAAACTATAAGGGGATCAATGTCTCCTTCATAGGAAAGTGAACTCATGTTTGCTTACAAACTTGACGTTTTCATTTAAAGCTCACTTAGGAGGGAAATTCTAAACGGCCGTGACCATCCTTGGCCCGAGCTTATGGAAACAGCTGTTGTTGCTACTTCCTGGGCCCACGGGAGTCTTCAGTTGTTTTCAGAGAGAGCACAGTGGTCGCAGCCTTTGGGAGAAGGCGGGCAGCTGTGGCCGGGCAAGGTGGTACTGCCTCTGCCCAGGGCCAGGCCACCACATGGCTTAAAGGAGGCAAAGGACTCAGGGGCGGGGGAGATGGGGGACTTCTGCCCTCGCTCTGTCCCCGCCCTCTGCGTAGCCAGAGGTGCATGCTGCTTGTGGGAACAGCCCTGGTACAGTGCGGACATTTGCACAATGGCCATGCAAATCCTTCTGACATGCACACGTCCCGCTCGGTGGAGCATAGGAGAGTGCTCCCTGGACCAGCTCACCAGGACTGCCTTTCCGCCAAGCCCCGCTCTGAGACGGATTGTGTTAGTTCTGCCTGTTTAGCTTGAAACCTGTCCAGAATGTCCCGATCATCCTGGAAACAGATAGGCTTGTTTTTATCTCCGCCGTGTTGACCTCGGGCGCTTCATCCAAAGGGTTGCATTAGCACGCTCCTAGTTCCCTCGGGAGCCTGGCTGAGAAGAAGCGACGGTTGGAGAGAAGCGTCCTCGGTGTCACAGCCCAGGTTCAAACTCAAGCTCCGCCACGCGCTTCATGGTACAATGCCGTTCCCCACCAATAAAATCATTTAATATTATCATATTCTCAGATAGTTGTGCTAAAATGGTAGTTATATCTCCTGTCTTATAATTTAGACCTCACACAGAATGTCCAGTGTATATCAGGCATTCGATAAACATTCATTATTACTTGTATAAAATTAGCCAGAGCCTAGATAGATCTCCGAGTACTTTTTTTTTTTTTTTTTTTTTTTTTGCTTTTTGTTGTTGTTGTTGTTGTTTTTTCGAGACAGGGTTTCTCTGTGTAGCCCTGGCTATCCTGGAACTCACTCTGTAGACCAGGCTGGCCTCGAACTCAGAAATCCACCTGCCTCTGCCTCCCAAGTGCTGGGATTACAGGCGTGCGCCACCAAACCAGGCCTCTGAGTGCATTTTTAAAAGACTGGCCAGTTTTGCATGCTTCTGTAATTAGAGTTATCAAAAGGCGGGTGTTACTAAGTGTGTGACTGGCCCCTGGAATGCCCGGCCCACTGGTCCACAGAAGATGCCTACGGGAGCTGTATGTTGGGATCTGAGATTCGGGTAAACCATTGCTGAATTTTTACCAGGTCTGGGCTCAGTTCTCAAGTGTAGGGGATTCTGATGAGCTGGACTCTGTCGTTTCTCAGTTTAGTGTGAGTACTCAAGCACATTTCAGGCATATGACCCAGGGAGCAACAGACATGTGGGAGGATAAACTGTCTTCCAGTGCATCAGACTCCGCTGCCTCTGCAAAGGAAAGTATGTCTTGGGTCAGCTCCTCACTGCAGCCCCTGGAAATTCAGATGAAGCTACTTGCTAGATACTTTGTACATGCTTCAGTAGGGAGAAAAGAAACTGTGGCCTTTGAGTGTTAACCATGCCTTTGGATGCATAGTTGCATCAAGCAGAACCACGATAGCCCCCCCCAACCCCCACCCCCCCAACCCCGCCCTCAGTTCCCACTGTTCCTCCAGTGCCAGTAAAGGGAAGCAGTGTTTTATAAGTAAGACGCGTTGTATTTTCTCCTCTGCCCCTAAAATATAGTCTTCTTTTTTTTAACAAAAAGTATTACTGTGGTATTTTACTATGAAGGTCTGTTTGATCCTGAAGAAGGAGGTGATGTGCTCTCCCTAAATGTCGCACACTCTCCTGTCACACTGAGCCTCCTTACAGTGGCACAGACTCTTAGAAAGCTGATCACATTTCATCGGCCACATTGTATTCATTCAGCAAAGCTGTCCGTGAGCCTACCGAAGGGCTGAATGAAAGCAGCAAGTTGGGATGGAGAGATGGCTCAGCCGTTAAGAGCACTGACTGCTCTCCCGAAGGGCCTGAGTTCAAATCCCAGCAACCACAGGGTGGCTCACAACCATCCGTAATGAGATCTGACGCCCTCTTCTGGTGTGTCTGAAGACAGCTATAGTGTACTCACATATAATAATAAATCTTGAAAGAAAGAAAGAAAGAGAGAAAGAAAAAGAAAGAAAGAAACAAAGAAAGAAAGCAGTAAGTTCATGGTCACTAGTCTCTCAGTGACTGTGTCTGCCTGTCTCCCTCCCCCTCCTCCCTCCTCCTCCCTCCTCCTCCCTCCCCCTCCTATTTCCCCCTCCTCCCTGGTTCCACTCCAACCTCAGAACTCATGACCTTTCCAGGTGTTCCTTTAGTGAGTTAAAGGAATCTGCCACACAGAGTCTCCAGGTGGGTTTCTTCCCATCACATTCCCTTAATGAATCCCGTAGTCTCTGAGGACTCAGGGGGTGTGGGGTGGGGTCAGGGGGAACCGTAGGTCCGGTGGGCAGAGTCCCCGACAGGTGCTGCCCTCAAGGCCCTGCCGACCACTGGCATCGGTTGCTGTTGGGAAGGGAGGATAAAGTGCTCTTTCTTTTCTTTCAGCTTACGTTTTACTATGGTAAAACAGATGGCTGGTGTCCAATAAAGTACTATGAAGACATGAAGAAAGATTTTCCAGAAGGCAATATTTACCTCTGTGAGAAAGGAATACCACATGCTTTTGTTCTCGGTTTTTACCAGGAGATGGCTAACATAGTTGCTGACTGGATAAACAGACTGCCCAGAAAATAAGTACTTGCCCAAGGGGGGAAAATCACCTACAGCCAGTACACGGAACCTGTAGGTGTGCTCTGCTTAGGGGTAAATATTAATCTTAATGCTTGAAAGAAAAATCAGGACCCTCTCGGCTTACAGATTACCGGCTCCCACACCCTGTGCTAAGACTAAAGAGAACCCAGCTGATGGCTCGCTCATTCCAGTGAGCAGAGGCTGCTGGCGGTGCACTTTCCCAGCTCCGGGAAAACCAGTTCTGACTTCACTCAGGTCCTGGCCGAGACCTCCAGCGTGGGCTTCTCCGTCCACCTGCAGTAAAACAGCAATCAAGTCTGCCTGACATGCATCAGCTCACTAGACGGAGTGGCCGAAGGATCCTGACCCCATCCTGCTGCAGGATAGCCAACAGGCTCCTCCTGAGCCCTGAAGTGCCAGGGCCCTGCAGGCTCCTTTAGATCATGGGATTTCCCTCCGTCTCCGTAGGTGTGATTCCTCCAGTGACACTCCCCGGACAGGAAGCAGGAAGCCACTCATCCCACTCATGACGCCATTAGCTACCTTGTGACTCTTCCCTTCTGAAAAATCTCTGAGAACATAATATTTGGAAAGATGTTTTAAATTGTTGAAAGAAAAATTGAGACCCTCTTGGCTTACAGATTACTGGTTTCCCCCTGTGCCCTGTGTAAAGACTAGAATGAACGCAGCTGATTGGCTCATTCCATAGGGGAGCAACAAGCAGAGGATGCCGGCGGAGCGCTGGGGCTTCCCCCAGGCAAACCCAGTCCAGGGGAAAATCAATGCAGACTTCATACAGGTTCTGCGTTACATTGAACATTAGCATAAGTCCATTCCACATTTTCCTAAACTTTATTGATCTGATCGGAAAGAAATGATTTTGCGAATGAACAGAATTCAGTAAGCCATTAAATGTGTATAACTTCAGCTCTGAAAGCATCAGAGTCTGGTAGGAAAGCACATTCCTGGCCGAGAAGAGGAAGGATGCTTCCTCCCCGACGTACTGAGCAGCTTTGCAACCTGACCGCAACTGACTCAATCCTCAGATCTTGGAGGCCAGTAAACCCAACTGCCTGTAGTGACAGTTGAATAATTAGAAGCATTCCATTTTCTTGTAGGAAAAAAAAAGCTCTCGTAACAGTATCATTCCTCAGGGGCAGTGAGATGGTCCTTCCTCTCAGAAACCTAAGGCACTGATGAAAGCTTCGGTTCTGGTGCACTGCCGGCTCAGGGGTGAGAGAGGAGTGCGTTCTCATCGTTCGGCATGGCTTCTGCACAGGAGCTCAGCGGCCCAGAGGGGAAGAGCCACGCCCCAGACAAGGAGTCCTCATGGTCCAGGAGTCCTTACTGGTGTCTGCACAAGGCGGCCTCCCAGAGAGCTGGCAGGATTCATGCTCTGAGCGCCTTGCTCATCGAACAGACTTGATCAGTAGTGGGAATCAACGCATCAAAACAAGTCCTGGTAAATCAGACCGACTGGAACAAAAGAACAGCATTCATAGATCTCTCTTTACATTTTACATCACTCTTTGTTTTCCAAATCCTGCTTAAACGGCTCTGGTTCCTCATTCCAAGTCCTCGCCTCAGCACCAAGTGATCTTTTATAATAAATGTCTCACCGCAGCCACTGCTCTGTCCGATGTCATCTCTGTGCTCTAGGCAAGGACGCAGTAGAAGCAGTTTGCGGAGGCTGAATTCAGCTATCAAAGGTGCTTCTGTCACTGCGCTTTGGAAAGAGGGGAGAATCAGGTTTTAGGACAGTGAGTCCTTGAGAATTACACAGAGGGTCTGGAAAGGTGGCTCCGTGGTTGAGGGTACTAGCCACTCCTCCAGAGGACAGAACCCGCACCCCAATTTCTAGAGCCCACTTGTCAGCTCACAGCAGTCTGTTACCCCTGTTTCAGAGGCTCTGACACCCTCTTCTGGCCTCTCCAGACACCAGAACCGTGCTGAGACCATCTCGAACTATGTGGCAAGACCCTGCCGCAAACAGAAGAAGAGAGGGCAAGACACAGAAGTAGATGCGGAGTGGCTCAGGTCCGTTTTCCAGGATCCTTCCCCTCTGTTCCAGTTAAGCACACAACGGTCCCTATGATTTTCATAGTGCCTATTATAAAGCTGTATGCTGCTGGGTGAAAAGCATTAGAACCTTGGCCCAGGCCCGTGGTGACTCCTAGTCTGTCTTGAGCTGTGAATGAAGCTGCAGCGGCAGCTCGTGCGGGCTCGTGTCTGGGCTCGCGCGGGCTCGTGTCTGGGCTCCTTTCAGTCTTTACTTCTGTCAACCTCTCAACCCTTGGACAGCCCCATACCTTGGTGCTCGGATTTTCCCTCATATTTATGAAAGCTGTCACAGTTCAGATTAAATAAGAATAAAGAAGGCATGACAAGCTACTCAACCCCTGGCTCTCGATTGAGTGTTTTTATTATAAAATAACCTGGAGAACGATTTGGATAGTGCCTAAAGATGGCAGTGTTAATTTTCTGACTTCAGTGATTGTACTGTGGAAACCTAAGAGAACTCTTGTTTTAAACTGAGAAGGCCGAGACACACCTAGGGACTGTGGCGCCTCCCGCCAGCTTTCTCACAAATGTCCCAGAGAATCCTTTCCTCTGGGTCCACCAGTATTTTGGAGCTTTGCAATACTTCAAGAATATAGAAAATACTTTTCAAACCTGAAAGTTTTCCCCCACACCTATCTGTCATTGTTTTCTAGACAGTAGATTTCTTCTAGGCAGTAAAGGGCGAACTGAGTTTAAATCCCAGATCTTTTGTTTATATCTTCACAATGCTACATGAGATTTCATCCCAGCCAGGCAGTGGCGGCATACATCTTTGATCCCAACACTCCGGAGAAAGAGGCCAGAGCCTAGCTATCTCTGAGTTCAAGGACAGCCTGGTCTTCGGAGAAACGCTGTCTCCAAAACGATTTCATCTCTCCCACGGCCTCCTAACTGCTCACTTTTGAAGCTGGGATACAACTTACCTGGTTGGGTTTTTGTTGTTGTTGTTGTTGTTGTTGTTGTTGTTGTTGTTGGTTGGTTGGTTTGCTTAAGGAGATCAAAGATGTTTTATTTGTTATAAAACAGTGAGATCATGTATGTGGCAGTCAGCAAAGTGTCTAGCCAGCCTGCTATAACAGCTCCTAAAGGGAGAAACTGGCAGCCTCCTTCAGACTCACCAGTAGAGGTACCTGTGCCATCACCCAGGGTGTAAGGATGCTTGTGGTCTCCAGGCTTCTGGACCTTGCTCCTGTTCAGGTGTGACATGCTAACCTAGCTCAGCCTTCTGGCCTCGGGTCGTGCAGCCTCCACACACACAGCCTAGGATGCTCCCAGAGCGGGCTTAGAAAAGATGCTGGAACACAGCATTTCTCAGAAGATGTGAGATGTCTCTGCTCCTGGTCCCCTCCTTGGGCTCCTCCACCTGGGGAGTGGGATGTAAGGAGAGGTCAAAGGTGAGAGCCAAGCATGCTCTGTGAACAAGAACTTCTAGGGTGTGAGCAAAGCTCTTCTAATGAGGACAGAGAAGCTCTCCTGTGTGGCCTCGGTGCCTTCTCACAGGCTGTGGCTCCTGTCTGTGCCCCGTAGAGGGAGGTAAGAGATCACACTGGTCCAGCTGGGGAGCAGTAGGGTCTCTGCCAGCCCCAGGTGACACCCTGGCAGTGCGAGGCACTCTGGCCATTGAGAGCATGGTGTTGCTATAGTTCTGTGAATTGAGGCTTCCTGGGGGCAGAGGGGGAGAACTTTACTCACAAAGAACAGGCAGGGCTTGGATCAGTTTGGCATAAAGAGAGCAGGTCCAGGTAAGTTATCCCCCTGTGCTGCCTCACACACAGACTTCCCAGTCCTTGGAGGCTCTGCTTGCCCAGTGTTCAAATAACCTGAGGTACGGAGTGCCCTGTGTCACTCTCATAGCTGGAAAGATGGCTCAGTGGATAAGCACTCAACCACTCTCGTGGGGGGACCCGAGTTCGGTTCCCAGCACTCTCGCAATGATCTACAGCTTCAGCCGCAGGGAGATCTTGTGCCTCTGGTTTCTATGAGAAGCTGCAGTCACGTACACATATGCACAAACAAATACATAATTAAAATAAACTTTAAAAAAAATAGTTTATAGCCAGCAGGTGACTGGAGCTGAGATCCTAGACACAACTTTATCCTCTTCTGACTACTGCGCCATGCTGCCTCCTGGAGGCCCCAGTGGGCAAGCTTGCAAGAGCAGAAGGATGGGAAAGGGAGTCACATAAAGGGCAAGTGAGCCCCTTCCTTCCCCCCTCCCCCCGTAGGCAGAAGTGAAAGGAGGTGGTAGGTCATATGTGAGACTTGTAAAAGACTGAAAGCTGTAACACTCCAGACAGGCAGCATCTCCATCAGGCATTATTTTGCGAGGAGAAGAACCCACATGCTGGTGTCTATCAAAGCTACGCTCTGCCAAGCCTTCTAGACACCTGGTGCTCTCTACCCAACACAGAAACCCCTGTGCACACATGCTCACTCTTAAGCCTTGAGAATCCCTGCTTCCAGCCTCAATCATACCCAACCTGAGACTTGGCCCAAAAATACTAACTGCTTCTTCCTCACGAGCATGGATCTCTTAGCATCACTCCTGCAAGAGCAGGAGCCTGCTTCTCCTGACTCCTACTACCATCCCTCCTCCTTGTCCTTCAAAGGAGGGTTCTAGAAGGTAGACTGGAGCTGCTTAATCCCAGCACTTGGGAGGGCCTGCCACTGAAATTCAGTATGAATTTGGTTATCGAAAGTTAGTGAAAGTCTTTTCCATACCTAGCAAGAAAGCTCCCACAGAATACAGATTCTCAGTTGGACGGACTGTCCGGAAGTCACATTTGAGGAGGTCTGCATCCTCAAACGAGAGATGTCAACCAAAGTGTCGGACAGAACAAGGTGTGCGTTTCCCGAGCAAAGTGGACTCAGACAACCTTTCACTTCCGAGCACGAACTACAAAACAAGGCCACTACCCCTGTGGCCCATCTCATCTGATACAATGGTTGCTTCTCTTCTTTTATAATTAGAAAACCTTTGAGGCTTAGCTATTGGCAACTACCAAGTCTGTGGCTTATTAGTTACGAGCATGAACCCTGCAGAGTGCCCCAAATGGGAATTACAGCCACAATACTCAGGACAATGGCCAGGCCGAGCAGAATGCTCTCATTTTGTATTGCATTCCTCAAACATTCTGGTGAAGGGTTTGTTCTGACCTCCCCACAGCAGGCTGGATTTCTTTCCCTGGGTATGTCTATGGGAAAATCCCTCTTCTCTGAGATGGGAATGTGACCCCTGACTGGGCGTCCATTAGAGCCACAGGGTGTGGGTGCACCTGCAAGGTCTCCCTCCCTCACAGAGGGACTAGATTCCCACCTCTGCAAATCCACCCAGCTCAAGCTCCGCAGAACATCTGGGCTCCCTCCTACCAGCCATCGCCGTACACCTGCATGTGATTAGGACTCGGCAGACACCCACAGCCCCACCGAAGTCAGCAGTGGTGACATATCCCAACGGACAAGTCTCTCCCCAGATCACTGATCCTCCTGACCAGATGAGTATAGGTTCCAGGGATACATGAGCCCCGTGCATCTGTGAGCACTGAGTCCCCGTCCCTGGTGGGACAGCGGTGAGGACACCTTCACCCCTGCTCGGAAATGAATGCCACCAGGGGCAGACTGTGCACAGAGAGCCAGGGAGGGAGCAGAAGTCGAACTCGACTTTCTCAGTATCAGCCACTGAAGAGCATTTTAGACCCGTTCACAATGGTGTTTGGGAAGTTGGATACAATTTCAAATCCCTTGGCTTTCTCCCCACAAGTGCCCCTTCTCTTGTGAATGTGTGAACCCCTGCACAGCATGCTGGAGTGGGCCATGTAGACAATGAAAAACTGAAATTTCAGCCTAGGAGTATAGTGAGCAGTGCATGACAAGACTTTACCCTTTTCCATTGGAAGGGCCTTAGGGCACATTCATTTTACCTGCCAGAGTATTTAGTTAAGAAGATAGATATTCTCTCAATAAAAGAAAATTCTGTTTAATAATGAAATTAAGAGCACAAAGAGAGTCCTGAGCTCTCACTTTGACAGGAAGGAAACATGACTACAGAGACCATCAACATACTATAGGAACATTGGGTCCAAACCGGGCAGGTGCTGCTGCTGTTAACAAAAAGGTGGGTCACCGTAATGGGACCCCATATCCCCATATTGGTCACGAGCCCTTCATGAGGGCCAGGTCTGTCAGCTCTCACACCTGCTCCTCTCAGTGATCAAAACCAGAGAACAAATGAAGTAACCTGCTTCAGGTGTAGGAAGAAGTCGGGCGGAAGATCCAAGAGAGTCCACTACAGGCTCTCGGGAAGAGGAGCTGAAGCAGCTAAGGGGACACGTGGAGGACAAAACCAGGCTGGCTTGTCAGGCTCTCTCTAAGACTTGATCCTCTGAAATATGTCCTTGGTCTCAAAGAGGAAGCCACTCAACTGGCCTTTATGCCTTGAGACTTCCTTCAGAGGCGAGGCCATGCCGCCTCCAGAGCAAAGGACCCATGCTTTCTGCAGTGATAGATGCTCGGCAGCCTGGAGTATCTAAAAGCCAAAGGTTTGCCGGGTGGTGGCGCACGCCTTTAATTCCAGCACTTGGGAGGCAGAGGCAGGCGGATTTCTGAGTTCGAGGGCAGCCTGGTCTACAAAGTGAGTTCAGGACAGCCAGGGCTACACAGAGAAACCCTGTCTCGAAAAAAACAAAAAACAAAAAACAAAACAACAACAACAAAAAAAAAGCCAAAGGTTTATCCCTTCCAACTATGTTTTTGAATGACTGTTCACTCCTGATAGTCGGTAGTGCTCATTTTCTGGAGAGAAAAACCTTTTCAATAGCATTTTGCCCTCTTCTCCCCTGACCCCAGGACTGCTCAGTGAACCTCGTGGCGTGCAGGGCTATGCAAAGGGACCTGACCAGTTACCCAGTGACGGCCCTGTGCTGAGGGCTCCTGACCACTGATAGATACCACAGTGACACCCTCTCGATTGAGGGCAGGCACTATGGTCAACACAGACTAGCAAGGCCAGGCCTACCGTGACATTCTGATGCATAAATCCTCGGCTCCTGCTCTCCAAAGACTGCGTAGGCTAAACGGCAGTGGTCCAGACCTCCCTCTGCAAACACCAGTCAGAAGCCGCTTTATGAATAAAATATTTAATCGACTTAGCTGTACAAAATATTAAAGTGGTGAATGATGAGCGTACAAGCTGTTTAACAAATATATACTGCTATGTAATGGTTAAAGGGAAAAAAAAGTTGGCTGTTTTACAGGTCATTTACATCTCACTATGTACAACGCACTTAGACTTGAGAATACATATACACATGGATTCGTGCCTGCCCTCCGAGGGTTGGTTCTCTGCTAGCTAGTCCTGGTCCCAAGAGCACTGCGCAGTGTCACTGGGAGCTGCGCAAGCCGCCAGGCCGAGCAGCAGGCAGATGCTCAACTGTAGCCTGCAAGCTCCGGAGCTGGAAGATTGCCAACAAGGAGATTTCAGTTTTCAAAACCCTCTCCCTCCCAGAGCCTGCCCCGCCTTCTGAGGAACAGTAGGTGTCATTGCAAAATGAAAGCCACTTCCCCTGAAACTAATTAAGTCCGTCTTTAGCCGCCGAAGGAACAGTGTGGAACTGAGCCTTGGTGGCATGGCCATCGCTCGCTCGCTCGCCGCCATTTCCTTAAAATAACAGTATCGGAATCAGATTAGATTTACTTTGTAAGCTGCGGGCCACTCACGGTGTGCCGCATTCCACTGCCCACCCAGGACCGACTTGCACAGCATCACGCCATGCGCGCTGGCCCAGGGTTCAGCAGCAACCTTCCCAGTGAGGACTGGGAGGATCTGTTCATTTATACAGAAGGCAGGATGCAAAACAGCCCCGACGCGTGCAGAACAGCTTACCTCATCTGCTGAAAGGGCAAGTCACAGACGGCATGTTCAACCCTATTTTTCTGGTTTTGTTTTGTTTTGTTTTGTTTTGGTTGACTCTGTATGACTGACAGGCTGGCTCCAAAAGTGAGGCCCATTCCTCAAGCCATCCCACAATCCTCAAAGCACATGGCTGATGCCCCCCAGGGGAATCAAGGACCTCACTCCTGTCTCAGGGGAAGCCCCCCCCACCCCTGAACATCTTGTCACTGCCTTGCAGACTTGATCCACTGAGAAGCCAGGCAAGGGCTTCCTGTTACCCACATGAGCTGTCTGAGAGGGGCTAGGCTGTCAGGAGGTCTGGAAGTTCTGACTGTCTTTAGTAGGGGCAGGTTATGCACAATTGCTGCAAACAAGTATGCAGGCATGGGGCCACACACGCGCACGCGCGCACACACACACACACACACACACACACACACACACGGGAGCCGAGATTGTGTGCTTTGGAAGGATCAGTTCACATTTGCTTCTAGCTCAGCAGGATGTCTGCAACAGCTTCCCCACAACTCTTGTTTTGGTCCACCATGTGTACATGCCAAAGGGGCCAGACAGAATTCTAGATATTGACAGTCACGGGTCGGAGGGCCCTAGATACAGAACATGGCATCTCATCCCACCTCTAGACATTGGAACTGGGGGTGGTAGATTCCAGTGCTGGTCATATGGAACACTCCATGACTACAGGAAGACAACTCCATGCCCACCTCCTGCCTGGCCACATCTCCAGCCACCACCAATCAAATAATAGCAAAACAGCTAGCAAAAAAAAAAAAAAAAAGCCAACTAGCGGGCCTTCTTCTGGAAGTCTGTGTCGCACAGTACCTACAGTGCCTGGGTTCGGCTTCAGCCTCTCCTGATTGCCTTAGGCAGATTATTAAAGTATCCACTGAGAGGGATACGCACGAGGTTCTGGACTACAGATTCTCTCTCGCCACTCCCTCTGAAAGCAGAGTTTCCACTCTGGATGGGAGTTCACCTGATGAGATCAATGTGCTTCTCACGCCTTCACACCTAACCCAGAAACGAGTCTCAGGAAGTGTCAGTGGTTGTCCCAGCCCTCTGTTTGCCTCCCAGATGCTGAAGGAGGCCTGCAAGCTCGGCACCGAGCAGTAGACATGGACCGTTGCCAGGTGACAGGTTTGCCGCTAAGAGAGAGACGTCGACCGACCAACCAGAGCAAGAGAGCCTTGAAATTCAGACTGGTCGCCGTGACCTTACACCTTACACCGCCCACGCTGATGTACGCTTAGTTGTCATGGCTGCCACCGCTGCTGCCAGGAAGCTCCATCCCCAGTTCTGCCTGGCTGGAGGTCTAGAGCCGAGTGTAGGCTGTCTGCAAGCACAGCGCAGGCGCAGACGGGGCTCAGTTAAGATGGATGTGCGCCCATCAGAAGCAGAGCGCCCCCCCAGTCCCTGGATCATTCTCGGAGCTCACAGCCACTGACCCAAGAGAGCAACTGCCAGGGATTTGGCCCTCTTAAGAGCAGGGTTCCCTCGCCACTGCCCCACTTGGGGTACCTCTTTGTGTTGGTCTCAGCTCTGGTACAAAAGGGGTGGGGGACAACTTGGCTTCAGCCTAAAGCTACAAAGGGATTTGCTACAAAAAGCAGAGCTGGGGCCGTGGGGGACCTAGATAAACCTCTTGGACTGTTCTCATTTGGTGCTTCTTAATGCTCAACTCTGCCACCATTTTCCAGGTCATCTAAAAGAAGGTCATCGGCCCCCTGCCCCCAACTCACTCTGTTGGTAAGCTTCAGCCAGATCTCACACCCGTGGCAGAGAGAGGAGACCCTGGGAGGGCAGCCTGCCTCCACCCTTGGCTCCCTTACTTTACCTATGACCTCTGGGCCGCCAACAGAGCACGACCCACCCTCGCTGTCACCAGAGAGGACTCACAGCAATCGGGAGCCCTTCCCCAAAACTCAGTCACCCGGCAGGCTCAGCCTGGATGTGGCCAGGGTAGCCACACTCTCCAACACAGACCAGCTCCTGCCTACTGAGGAGCCAAACCCCAGGGCTTGGATCCTCCTAGCCTCTCCTGTGCCTGCCTCAGCCTGGGCAGAAAACTGAAGCAACATCTGAGAAGCTCCGGCCGAGGCTAGCATTCAGATAAGATGGTAGGCGCGCGCAAGCGCACACTCTCAGAACTCTGGCGATGCAGCTGGGGCTAGGATTATTTGCGCTGCCCTGGAATGTCTGAACAGCTTTCTAGGAAGAATCTTGGAACCTTGGGACTAGAGCGGTTGTCATTTAAGGGACAAGTGGTTGAAGATCTAGGCAGGGAGATGACTGCTTATGACTGAGTTGCTTTAGGTTTCTCAAAAGATGTGCTGTAAAATCCTGGTACCTGCGTGGCCTCCTACAAGGTGGGCCCAGGCTACACTATGAAGAGAGCTGCCTCCTTGGTGTACAGAAGCCTTGACTCTCAGACTACTGGGAGACATCAGCGGGCCACCCCATTGAGATGTAGTGACGTCTCGCCCACTCCTCAAATTTTGTAACAACTTTACATCCTCTCTTCCCTTCCCACCCCTGACTCTTACAAAAGGGAAATGGAGGCCCACTGCTCCCTGACAGGAAGCTGCTTTCAGATCCCTGCCCTCTGGACCCCTACCCTCCCAACCCACCTGCTGAGTCCATTGAAAAGGGCGTTGCCTCCCTGTACCTGGCCCCCAAGGGGACACTCTGGAGGACCATCAAGGCCCGCGAGAGCATGTTCTCCACTTCCCACTGCCTTTTCAGGGCAGACTCAAAGGAGGAGCAGCTTCTTGGGGCATAAGATGCTCTTGGAAAGAATGTGCCCAGACGCCGGAGTTTAAGAAGGAATGCCATCTACAGCCGGCTGCACTTGTGTTGGCCTTGAAGGGGAGGAGCTGGTGAGATGAGAACCTGTAGGATTCGCAGCCAGAGTATGCCCAGGCCCTCTTGAGGACTCACATCCAGCTTCTGTCCCTGCTGACGCCATGATGGTTGTCAGGGAAGATCAGCATGGGACAGAGAGATCCACCGGCCTTTGGCAGTATGACCACACAACACACAAGCTCATTACCCTGTACCACTTGAGCACGGAAATGCCAGGAAAGTGGGCAAAAGCCGAGTGTGAACACTACAGCCCAGCACAGCTCCAGACATTTTTCCTCACAATAAGATTAAGAAGCCGACCACCCTCTCTGCTTGGTCCAGCCCAGCTGCTTGGTAACCCCAAATCCCACAAGGCCAGAGTCTAGGAATCCTGAAAATGCCTTCCTGCCAATGGAGGGGGTTACCTTAATCCATAAATTATGGCTTCAAGCAGCAAAGCAGACCAGCTTGGGGTCTGGCAGGACTGCGGGCCCAGCTGGCCTGCCCCTACTTCCTTAGCAGGGCTGGCTGTCGGTCTTCCCTCACTTGAAGTAGTGGTTCGGGATATCTCACGGAGCAGTGCACTGTTCCCCCAGCAACGTGGAGAATTCTGTTTACTTCAGAAGGGAGACTTTGGTGATCTCAGGCTGGGGAGGAGGGGACACCTTAACAGACACGGTCTACACTGACTGCAGCATCCAGCCAGGGACAAACTCAGCTCTGTCCCGGTCACCCAGTCCTCCTAAACCCTAGATGACAGGCAGATCATGAGGCATGCTCCTTTCTCTGCCTCTTGGCAAGCTGTTTTAACCACACCCCATCTGTCTCACGTGCGTTTGGCCCTTCTGTGGTCATAAAATACATCCTCTAGAAGATGGCCGTAGGAGGCAGGACCAGAAGAAGAACACTGTTGCTAGTTCCACAAAGGATGGAGGGAAGCCTGGGGGAAGTTCTGATCATTCAGTAAACAGAGCACCTCAGGCCTCAGAGGCAGAGGACAGCGTTGACCATTCCTATGACAGCACCTTTCTGTGGGTGCAGCCTCAACACAGGGGAACGCCCCCTCTCAAAACATCACTTTCTTGTTAGAAAGAGGTCATCAAGTTTAAAGGGGGCGGGGCCCAATGGAGATTTCCCTACTGTACAACAGCCAAGCTAAATCAAGTTATTTCCCCCAAATATTGTTTGGTCTAGTCACAAATTAAAAAAAAAAAAGTATTAAAATGTTTGCTTCCATACAAAAGTAGTAAACGTCCTAAATTTTTCTCAAAAATAATTGTCAACTGTAATTTTCATTGATTTTTTTAATCTAAACTTTCTAATACAGCTTTTATCTCTACAGCCATTTTATTCTCCATTGTGACATCAGAAAGCCACTATTAAATCATCTAAAACAGAAGAGGGAGGTTTCTCTGGCAGACTCCAGAAATCTGGATACACACTTCTGCCCAGGCACCCCTCCTCCAAAAAAAAAAAAAAAAAAAAAAAAAAAAAAAAAAAAAAGATTAAACTATATCAGGAGTAGCCACTTTGTGATTTAAAAGAAAAAAAATGATGAAATTGTTGCATTTTCTGGTGACAGAGATCCCCAGTCCTATCAGTTCACATTCTAAAAAGAGAGTCTTCATTTTAAGAATAAATTATACATGGATTGTTTTCCCCCCATCGGGAGGAAATTTTACAAAATGAAAAGGACTCGGGTGAGACTCTTAAATAAATTAGCTGAATCTAAATTTTCATCCTTCCTGCCTCTCAGGAGTGACCACTCAGAACTAAAGTACCTGTAAACTGTCCTGGGCCTTGGCATTCAAGACAAGAGCAGAATGAGTTCCTCTCCCAAAGCCTAATGTAGAAAACCCAGGGTACGGTCAAAGTGGGCCCCGGAGCCTGCCTCTCTGCAGGTGCAGCCCGGGTTCTGTTTCCTCCAGCCACTGACAGGAGGCTCCAGAGGAGGAACTGGCCTCTACGGAACCCAAACTCTGGAGATGGGAGAGAGGCTCGCAGCCTGTGTATTCCACAACGAACGGCTTCCTCTAGCCCTGCAGGTCCAGGCTGTGTGTTTATGTCTGACAAAGGCAGTTTGTGTGGCTTCACTCACCCTTGCTGTCACACTGCCAAAAAGAAAAAGCAGCCAACCCCGTGAAAGGCGCACACAGGCTGCCATCGATTTGATAGTGAAACATAAACACTCACTGCCCTTTGGAGGACCTGAAGCTGGTGGCCCCAGGACACTGACTCCCTGGCAGCCTCATTTCCAGCCTCTGAGGAAATCCTCTTGGCACAATCCTCCACTGCCCCTTGGACAGCCATTGCTCTACCTTTCTCCTGCTACTGCCTTCCAGACACTTCTAAACCTGGCAGATCCTATCCTGTTCCTCACCTCTCTCCTGCATCTCACACACACCCTCAGGAGAAAACGATTCTTTCTACATTCCAGAGCATTCCTAATTGGAAAGGATTTAAAAAAAAAAAAAGTCTGTATTGGCATTTGCAGCACAACGCATTCTTTTGGATAAAGCTTCCTTTTCAAAACTGAGACCGACCGTACCACATCAGACTTGTTTAGGAGATGGGTGCTTCCTCCCAAGCCCCAGTGGTTCCTTGCGTTTTGAAGATTCCCAGTGCCCACCTCCAGAGAACCTGGATATTACAAGCCCTGTAGCGGTATCCATATCCAATGTCAGGAATCCAGCCACCCAGCAGGGCCACACCACCGCCTCCTACTAAAAGGAGAATCCAATGCTAACCTTGGATTTAGTGCCAATTTCTACTTGGATTTGATGCCAATTACTGCAACATAAACACAGACGCCCTTCCCTCTCCCAAAAGGGACAGAGGTTTGAATCAATGCTAGCAAATAAGGTTGGCTCTGACTGTCTCTCTCTGCCCCAGGCATTCAGCGCCTGCCATCCACAGTAAACGTGTGAGAGTGAAGGACTGTGTAAATGTGAGTGTTAACTGTGTGCTCTCTCCTCTGTGCTGGCAGAGGCCAGAGTCCGCCGTCCCTCCGGCCTGATGACACGTGCTCTTCAGCTAGGGTCCTGGGCGGCAAGACCCTCCCCAGACCGCATGCTACCTGCAGCCGCAGGCCTCCACCACCATGTCTTCGTACTGCTTGTAGACCACGTTGTTGGCGGCGTCGATGTAGAGGATGCTGATGGGGCTGAGACGCGCGGGCACGCAGCAGGAGGCTGGCGCCGCGTCGGGCGCCATGGAGTTGAGCAGCGTCTGAATGATGGCGTGGTTGGTGGGCTCCAGGTGCGAACGCAGCGGAAAGTCACAAACGCCCTCGCAGTGGTATGCCTCGTAGTCTAATGGCGCGATGATCCAGTCGTCCCAGCCCAGCTCCTTAAAGTCCACATGCAGTGGCTTGCGACTGCAGCGGCTCCGGCCTCTGCGACCGTGGCCCCTGCCGGCGCCGCCACCGCCACCGCCACCGCCGCCGCCGCCGCCGCCGCCACTCCCACCGCTTCCCTGCGCTCCCCGAGTCCCAGCCAGCGCGGTCCGCCGCCGCCTGCGACCGCCCAGGGTGGCTTTCCGAGACGCAGCGCCTGGTCCTGGATCCGGTGGCGGCTCTGCGGCGGCCCGGAGAGCGCGGGCCTGGGCGCGGATCTCCCGGAACAGACTCTCCCTCCTCTGCGTTCGGGAGGAGATCACCAAGAGCGCGCGCTCCTCGGCCGCCGTGCCACCGCCGTCGCCGTCGCCGCCGCCCGGCCAGCCGAAGCCCAGTCGTCTCAGGGCCAGCGGGCTGCTCCCCGAGCCGGTCACCGCGCGCAGCACCAGGCAGAACTTGCGGGAGGCGCGCGGCCAGCGCCGGTGGCTCTGCACCGCGTCCGTCACGTCGAACGCTTCCCAGCGAGCGCCGTCCAGGGGCTCGGCGACCCGCGAGTGCAGCAGGTGAGCTGTGCCGGCTTCGTCCGGGCACGTGGACAACAGCAGCAGCGGAGGGAGGGTCGCGCTGTCCCTGTCTGGCTCCTGAGACCTCCGGCGCAGCACGCGCAGCTCGGCTTTCACCACCTCGTCGGCGTCAGAGAGGCTGGATACGTCGAATAGGAAGCGCTGGCCTGGCTCGGCCGCCGATTCCTCTGCGGGGAAGGACAGAAACAGAAAGAGCAGGGTGAGTATAAAGCAGGCGCACTCAGCAAAGGGGGAAGGCGGCTTGGCTTCCTTTGGCTTGGCTATCTTTGATACATAATGCGACCCAGAAAGGACCTTAGGAGCCGGCAAGTGTCCCCGCATCTGGGTTCCCGCAGGAATGCTGTCAATCTGGCCCCTGGGAAAGGGATTCTTTCTTGTTGCCTATGCCTGAAGCTTTGGTTCTTCGACCACCGCGACAGACACAAATACGCACACCTAACCGCTGCACTGTGGGGCCCAAGTGCGCACCACCGCACCCCGGGACCGAAAACTTCAGGCTTACTCTGTAGTTCTGCTGCCGGCTCCAACGTCTTACGTTTGCCGAAAAGGGTAGGTCAATTTTCAGGGTGACCTGAAGGACAAAGGGGCCCAACAGAAAGCGCTCACACACTTTCCCAAGAACTTGCTTTGTATGACAATTGCCCCTTACAGCTGTGCTGAGTCCCAGAGAGCTGCAAGCTCCCCTGGCTGTGTGGGAGAGAAAAAAAAAGAAAACTCCCCATTCCCTAAAAACTTTTCCCTTTGGTTCTTTTTCTTCTTCCAACCCAGCCTGGACACCATCACTGACTCCGGTTTTCCGTGCAAATTGGACCCTGAGAAATGTCCAGAAACGGAACGCACAAGCACCGCGACATAGACACCCTCCACTCCAGCCCACCCTGTCCGTTCGGCCAGGTTAGCGACAGGTCCTCCCGAGTCCTCGGTGAGCTTTCATTCTCGGTCGCCCTCGTCAAGCCCGCTCTTGGCTCCTTCGGGTGCACCCGCGGCCACCAAGAGGAATGGAAAAGACAACGGGGACGCACGCAGAGAACCTTCTGGAAGAATTAGAGGGGGCAGCGGCCGCTGCAGTGGAGGCTTGCTTACTCTTTTGCTCCGGTGTGATTTATTTCGGGCTTGGGGTTTTATTTCTGGTCATGGGCCCTTTTTCTTTTGGGGTGGACTCAGACAAGACAAAAAAAGAAAAGAAAGTTTAAATTCCACCAAAGAGCAGATAAGGCGTTGCCTTTGAAGGGGTTTCATATGGTTTCGTTTTGCCCGATCCGAGAGACCATACAAACTCACCCCCACCTTTGGGGATTTGTTCTCCAACCATGGACGCCAGGCCCTCGTTGTTCTAAGTCTACACTCTGGGTGTAGGGTGCTGCCTCCAGCAGCTCTGTTCTAAACCAGAGCTGGTGGTCGCAAGCTAGACAGAGGTCCTGGACTGTATTCCCCGTTCCTGCTTTTCCCCTAAAGACCCTTCTCTGCACCCTCCGCCTCACCCTGCTTCCTCGGCCTTGCTACCCCCAATCAATCCCCAGGGAGGTAGGACGAAAAGGTGACTGGCCTCTGGGCCTTGCTAGTCAGGCAGAGCTACACAAGGAAGGATTTAGCTAGCTTTATAACCTTGTACACCCAGCCAGCACTAACAAAGTCTGATGCTTCTGCTACGTTACCCCCCCCACCCCCACCCCCACCCCGTCCCATTCTCTCACCGTCTGCAGCTTGGGAGCGTCCTATGGAGGGACAGGTTAGGAGTTCTCCCTGATCCTGTATACTGGGGATTGGAATTTCCTGTAAGGATCCCACCCTTGGATAAATGCATGCTGGTCCTAAGTGCCCCATAGAGCCCATAGGACCTTCTGGACGTGGGATGGGTGGTGTGCAGTGGCCACAGCCCCTTTTCCCACGCTGGTATCGAAGGCCTACAGACTGCCAAGGGCCGCCTAGCCTTACTTCCCAGACCTGCTCGCCTTCCTTTCCCTCCTAATTTCCAAGCTAGATCTTTGGCTGGGCAGAACTGAGGCCAAAATTACTTGCATTTCCGCCTGAGATTAGTTAAATTTTCCCTATCTGTCTGCTTTAATGACTTCAATGGAGATTAATAAAAGCCAGATGACACACGCATACTGCAATTGCCCCACAACCCCACCCACATCCTACCTTTGGAGGGCCCAACGCAGGATAAGACGGGATGCTTGAGCTCCAGGCATCCCTTTCCTCCCCACACAACCCGAGGTCCCGGACTCTGGCTGCCGGGGCCTACCGCCACAGAACACAGGCACCCAAACTCTCTTCCCATACACAAGGCACCATCCACCCACCATCCACCCGAAGCGGCCTGCCTGAGAGGGGTCCTCCTGATACAGAGAGGGGACATTTACTTTAATCGGATTCTAGCTTCACTACCCCGAATTCCCCTGAGCTTAAATTTGTGTATAGTCCCCAGTCCCCCGCTGGAAACAAGGAACTGCCACCACTGCTAGTCCCTCTCGGCGGGAACTCAAAGGCCCCAACTCCTGCCCTTCTTTCTTCTCCCAGGGCCCCAGGCCCGAGGCTACACTAGACCCTTCCCCCAAAGAAGCGGACCTTGAACTCCGCTCTGCTTGAGGGGAACCAGCCAGCCTGTTGTAAAGAGCACTCCCCACCCCCTCAGCCCTCGGAGACCAAGCCTTGACTCGCACCACAGTCCAGGCTTAGGGGTTCCTGTACGAAGACTTCAAAGAGGACTTTTACTCTCTAACACCTGAGGATAGCTATAGAGACCACAGCTCAGGGTCGAATGGAGCAGAAGCTTGCCTCCCCTGGCTCGTCTCGGGCCAGACGCAGACGGGAAGGGCTGGTGCGCAGGAGACGCGTAAAGTACCTGGAGCTGCTTGATCTGTAAAGCCGGTGATCGTGTCCACACGGCCGTGCCCTGAAGTAGCCGCGGCCGGAGCCCTCCCCTCCAGGCTCCGGTAAAGCGACATCATGAAGTGGTGTGGCACCACCGAGCCGTTCCTGAAGGCAGAGCCCGCAGCGCGGCGCACAGCGCGGGGACCGGGAACCGCCGCGGCCTGGAGAGCTGAAGGGCCTGGAGCCGGAGCGAGGGTCCGCCCGCCGTCGCCACCCCCGGGGCTCCAGGCTGGTCCTGCCCCCGCCGCTCGGAGCACCGCGGCAGCTTCCAGCCCGTCGCGGGGACGGCAAGCGCTCAGCAGCCAGAGACACAGCGCGGCGGCGGCACTCAGGTCCATGGGCTCCGTGGGCCGGCCGGCCGCGCGACACGGGCTCCGTGGCTCCGGGAAGTCCCCCGACGCCTTTTGAACATAGTGTTTAATAATGGGGGAAGTGTGCGCAGCAAGCCGCTGCCCCCCTCCTCTCCCACCCCACCCCCGCCCAGCGCTCGGAGCAGCGCCCCCTGCTGAACGCTCGACCCGCGGCGCTGAGCCCCCCAACCCAGGCCTATCGCGCAAAGCAGGGTAGAAGCCGCCTCCCCTCGCTGTAGTGCCTGGTCCCTGTCCTTGCCAAGTGAAGGCCATCCGCCCGAGGCTCCCGCCACAACGCGGTGCCCCGCCTTCCCTCCCTAAGGCACTGCGAGCCCCCCTCCCCGCCCCAAGACCTCAGCGCTCTCCTTGGCTGGAAGATGGGGCGTCGCGTGTACCCGCCCAGCTTCCTCCCCACTCTTCTATGGAGGAACACCCGCCCTCCCCGCGATCTTGCGAGTGCTAGGGATGCCAGACCCGGGCCAAGACAGGACTGGGCCCCTCCCATCCAGCTTTGTCGCCGTGAGCCCCCTTGATGGATGCTCATTAGGGAGTTTCTAGGGATGTTTACGGCACACATTTGGATGCCACCCTCTCCCCTCCACAGCCCTCTGAGGATGCCAGTGGGAGGCCAGAGCTAAGATCTGTGGTGAAGGATGAGTGGCTGGAGGGAAAGATGGGCACGGACCGATTGTCGGATAGGAAAAGCTTTGGGTGGGCATCTTGAGCCGAAGCAGGAGACAAAATCTTAAAGGGCTCAATGAATTAGGAAGGCGGGGACTAGCGGACTCCCACGCAAAGTAGAGTTTGTGCAACCAAAGTGGTGACCTTCAATCTGCCGTCTGTGGGAGGGGGAGGAGGGAGCAGGCGACCACATTTCCTCAGGGTCTGCAGGGCAAAAGGCTACTGGTCTGTATGTTCGCGTGCAGCCACAAGCCCAGAGGCAGGGCAGCAGAGCCACGCATAGCGCTCGGATGCCAGTGTGGGTGGCACCCTCTGAGCTTGTGTGGAAAGGGCCACCTCCGACCTGTGCCTGCGAGACACCTGAGATCGCGGACACTGGGCTTTTGTTTGACTAACTTCTTGCCCACTCCTGCTCTGAGGAGGGAAGTCGCCAGCGTGTGTGTCGATATAGTCCAGGCAAACCCCAGAGCAAGAATGTCCAGATAATAGATGATCAACTGTCATGGGGAGGGGGGAGGGGAGCGGTTAAACGCCTGGACCCCAAACCCCTCTACCTTAACATTGCCCTGTATACCAAACTCAAAATCTAAGCCAGGTCTGTGAGTCACAGGTCGAGGTGCTAACTAAAAGCCTCTTCCTAATACACTATAGCCCAGGCTGCGGGTGTTGGGGAGTCTTATTCTCCCACCCCGCCCTCTGGATAGACCTGGGGGGGGGACGCAGTACTCTTTCTGTTCTTCTGAAGCAATTCCTCCTCCTTCAGCTGGGACACTTGGACCAGGGCTTTTTCTGGGGCCAGGGATGTGATGTCTGGGAGCTGGACGGAGTGGGAAGGGTTAGAGTTAGTGACAGACCTGATGTTAACTCGGTCTATAGCAGGCACGTGTGCACCCTGCCCAGACTGCAATCTGTGCCTGCCTGCCTGCCTGCCTGCCTGCACAGAGCCTGCCCGCTGTTGCCCAGATGGTGGGCATCTGGGATGACAACCTACCTTTGGCGGCCAGGTTGGGGAACAATGCAAAAGCCAAAATTATGGGTTTCTTTCTTTGGCTGACTGGAGGAAGTGGTTTTAGTAGGACGCAGACTTCCTGGTGTAACTCCCTGCCCACCCAACCACCCACCCCTGCCCACCAACCACCCACCCCTGCCCACCCAACCACCCACCCCTGCCCACCCAACCACCCACCCCTGCCCACAATGGCCAGCAGGGCTCTCTGCCCAGAGGCTCACTGGGTTCTGGTGCCTCGCTGGCCTTCTTTCTACAGTCCCCACTGGTGTCCAGACTTCGAGTGTTTCACAAATCAATTCTATGTTTAGAAAATAGAGAGCCCTGGCCTGTCACCTGGTTCCAGCTCTGTCTTTGGCCACTAACAGTCTTGGCCAAAGTCCCTCCAAGTCCCCTCCACTTGTCTTGCTTTCCAGCTGTATACAGGGAAGGGTGGAAGGATCTGGTCCTCTGTTGGCCCATGGGTGCTGAGTGTTTCTTGACTACAGGACACCCCTGACCCTAGGCCACCTTGGGGCTCAGGGGGTTGGGATAGGTTGGTGATCCTTCCTGCAGTGGATTCACTTGTGTTTGAGATTAAATGTCCTGGCCCATGCTTCTGCGTGTGGCTTAGACGCAGACTGGAACGGAGGCGGCTCAGTCACCTGTTCCCATCCCCTGGGATGCTCTGAGCACTGGAGAGTCCAGAGCAGACGTGGGTTTTATGAGCTCATGGAAGCTGTTAGAGAAGAGACGGCCCAGGAGGTTCAGCACGGCCTGCCCGTCTGTAAAGCACTCTCTGTGCAGCCTGTAAATGGTCGTAGCCTCGCCATTTTCTTGGTCCAGACCCATTCATCCACCCATCCATCTCCACTCATTTCTTCATAGCAACAGCAACTTTTTTTTTGTTTGTGTTTGTTTTGGTTTGTTTTGGTTTGTTTTGGTCCTCCCCGCTCCCCCCCCCCCCGAGACAGAGACAGGGTTTCTCTGTGTAGCCCTGGCTGTCCTGGAACTCACTCTGAAGACCTGGCTGGCCTTGAACTCAGAAATCCACCTGCCTCTGCCTCCAAGTGCTCAGATTAGAGGTGTGCACCACCACCGCCCGGCTTTGTAGCAACTTGTTACTGCTAGGCACTCTTCCGGGTGTTACAAACCCATCAGTACTCAAGACAAACTCACAGAGAGCCAGGGTGTGCAGAAGAAAAGGCCAGTAATATGCAAATACCTGACAGACCGGTACCATTACGGAACGGATGTTCCGAGGGCCTTAATGGGAGAGGTCTTTTTTGTCAGCAGAGACCACACTGAAGCAAAGCCCCAACAGAGGAGGCATGGGGGCGTGGAGGCCTGCCTGGCTCCGTCCCTCTTCTTTCTGCTGAAGTGACACTAGTCACCTGTCACCTGCCCATTGCCTTACATGTCCCCTGCCATCTCCTCCTCACAGCCCCTCTATCCTGGGATAGATTTGTTTTTGTTTGTTTGTTTATTTGTCTAGAAAGTTGAGTCACAAGTTGAGCCCGGGGTCAAGTGATAAGTATCCCAGCCTGGAGTAACAAGCTGTCTTGGCTCAGATTTTGGTTTCCATTTTGGTCTGCTAAGCCCTTCCATGACCCTCTCTGGCTCTCTGGAATCTTCTCAGCAAAGAGGGTAACTCTAAGGTCCCCAATGGACTCTCCTCTCTGCCTCTGCCATGAACTGGGAACTAACTCACTGTGCTTAGGAAACAGCCCGGACGACAAGCATCAGGGACACCTGTCCTCCAGGTCTCTGGCTCCCTTGCCCAGGGCTTCCAGGGACCGTGAATGAGCACCAATCCGGGGTATAAATTCAGAAGACAGAGAAAAGGAAGGTCGGGGATTTCCCTCAGTTATTCTTCCTTCCCCCGTGCATAGCTCAAATCCTCTTGTTGAGGAGATGGCCCCTCTTGGATCCACAATCCCAAACCTAGCCCTTGAGGGGCCCACCTTTGGTACAGGGAGCTTCTGGCAGCTGAGATCCCAGCCTTTGGAGGTGTGCTTTGCCACTGGCTAAGTGCCTGACCTTGGCTTTGCCCCAGGACTTACTTGCTGGAAAGGGTTGCAGCATCCCATGGGCAGACAGCAGAGGTCAGGGAGGGTGGGGAGCGAACCAGACAGGAAGTCTTCACCTTTGTTTCCTGTCTCTATGATGATCAGCCCCAGCACAGCCAGGAGGAGTGGGTGCCACATTTTTATACCCAAGTATTCTCCCTGGGGAAAAGTTCCCTGTCTATTGCCCCCTGCAGAAACTACTGGGTTGTTCTGAGCACAAAGGCCCTGCTTCAGGCAAGAAACCTTCTCAGTTTAGACTAACTTTCCATGTCAAGTTGCCTTTGCATATCCCAGGCCGCCTTCTCCATAACAGACTGGAAGGCAGTTTTGTAGACCGCGCCCACGAGAGCTTCCAAAGTGGCTTTCAAAGACACCTTGACTGTGGGGACCCGGGGTCATGCCACTTTGAAATCTGGTCTTATAATCCTATCACAAGAGGTATTGGGATGGCTTCTGGGTACTGGAACTTGAAGAAATCCAAGCTGTCTGTAACCAGCTCAGCTTTGAGGGTCCTCCGGCCACACCCAGATATCAAGGCCTCCTGTGTGCTGAGAAGGGAACAAGGGCTCCCTTAGGAGTGGACTGCTGTGATCCGAGTCCTGCAGCAGGGAGCGGCGGCTTACAGCCTAGAACGTGGCCCAACAACCGTCTCTGTGTCTGGCTGACCCTTTGCTCTCCACTGAGGTCCAGAACATCCTGGTTCTGCTCTGCTGAGGGTGTTAGTGAAGGAAGTGGGGAGTGACCCGAGGCTCTCTGTCCTGGCCACTGGCTGGGGCTCTGGGTCCCTGCGAACACTCAATGTGTGCTCCAGAAAGCCAAGAGACCTGAATTTAAGCTGCCCGTTTAACCTCTGGCTGCAAGCCCCACCGTCTTCCTGGCTTGGCCTCCTACTCACTATAGTGAGACTGGGGGCAGAGAAAGATGGAGGGACAGGAGTATGCCCTCTGAAGAAGCAGGGTACCAGTTTATCTCCCTAAAAGGAGATGCAGGGAGAGAAGAGACACCTTGTAGGGACATCTATTTGCCTCTTCCTTCTCTTCTGATGCCATGAACTCCTACTCAGGCCCTAGGAAAGCTTCATGAGTCTCTCCCAGAAAGACCTGGGACAGCAGAAATACGAATTCCAGAAAGTTCTAGTACAGCACCGGTGTATGCCCAGAGTCAGGCTTCCTCACGCTGCAGGAATTTCCCATGCTTAACTAACTCTAACTAGGCTGCACAGGTTGCCCCCAGCAACAGCTCTGGCATTCACACTGGGGTCCTCAAAAGCCCTGGCCCCAGGCCTCTGGGCGTGGTCTGCTCCGCGGCCCAGACCACCCGGTGGGGGAGGGGAGGGGAGGTAATGGGAGAAGATAGAAGGGTAGCTTCTTTCCCAGAGGCCTTCCTCAGGGTACATTTCAGCGGTTCCTATGCCGGACAAACTGCAGAAGACTTGTGGATAGTGCCATCTGCTGGCCAGAGTGTGTAACAACGCCTGGCTGCTTAAGCCCGAACTATTAAACTGAGGTGACCACATCGGAGTGAAGGTTAAAACAAACAGAACACTGCAGTATGGGGAGGAACTTGCCTTCAAACCACCATTACTATAGGCTTCCTTTCTGACCTTGACAGAGTTGACCTCTATCCACAATCCCAGCATTCAGGGAGCAAAGAGATTTTGACTTTCCAGCCAGCCTTGGGCTGCATGATGAGACAGTGTCTCTCCAAACAAAGCCTCTTTAAATGGGAATAGGTGTGGCCTTGTTGGAAGACACGTGTCACTACAGGTGGGTTTTGAGGTTTCAAAAGCCCACGCCAGGACCCAGTCGTGCCCCCACCCCCACCCCCCAGCCTGCTACCTGCAGATCAGGGTGTAACACTCTCAGCTACTGTACCACTGCTTTCCACCATAGCGACGATGGACTAAAACTGTAAACAAGCTCTCATTTAAACGCTTTGGGCATGGTGTCTCTTCACAACCATAGAGCAGTAACTAAGACAGCATCCAAAATTAAAAATCAACAAGGACTTTTAGAATCAAAGCTGCCGTTATACAATAATTTGGAATGCCCAGCCCTACAACCGTGGTCAAAGAACTCAGGGTTTCTGTTCGAGATACACAGAGACGAAGGGGATCTCGATGGTCCGTGCTTGCCAACTTGACACAAACTACTGTCACCTGGGAAGGGGAACCGCAAGAGAGGAATTGCCTCCGTAAAATTGGCCGGCCAGCATGTCTGAGGGACGTTTTCTTCATTAGTGATTGCTATGGGAGGGCCCTGACTACTGTGGGCATTGCTACCTGATGCTCCTGGATTGTATAAGAAAGCAAGCCGAGCAAGCCACGGGAAGTCAGTCACTAAGCAGTGTTCCTCTGTAATCTGTTCCAGTTCCTGCCTCCAGGTTCCTGCCTTGAGTCCCTGCCCAGGCTTCCCTTGATAGTTTGTAACCTGCAAGGGGGAAAAAAAAACCCTCTCCTCCCCTAGGCATGAAACAGTACTTACCGTGTTACTAGTTGATACTATGTTACTAGTGGATAATAGTAATATAACTGGTAACATAGTAACAGAGAAACACACCAATACTGAGACAAAGTTAACTGTTATCTGGGAAGATGGGGCGGAAGACCAAGAGCCTGCAGATCAGAAATAGATGCAGACACTGAGCTTCTAGTCTCAGATAAAACTTTAAGCTAACTGGGGCCAAATAAGTCGCCCGATTCCTGTAACAGATCCATTGAATAGCTATGCAAGCTGACTCAGGTCTTGGGACCATGTGGCAAAGGCCTCTGGGAAATCTGTCTGCAGAAGGTACCCTGAGGCTGTCCCACAGAGAACAGTGCACCTACAAGACTCATTTCTTATGATATAAGCCCACATTAATTTCAGGTGCATCAAATGGCTTACAGAAAACATGAACACAATAAGCACATTATGGGAATTCGTGCATTGACTGAGCTTGGATCAGGAATTATTTTCTAAGTACAATTACATTGTGGAAACCACTAAGGGTCATATTCACAACTGGAATTTAATTGTAAAATCTTGAACCATGCATATGCAATATTCTAAGTACAGAAATGACTTTAACTAAACGATCACACTCAACATTACCATCTCAGGGAACACCAGTATCTTGTTGGTCTCTCCCCACACCACTGATGAGCTCTTTCAGCATAGTGTTCCCCAAGGTGCTATTCCCCATGCTCCCCAACAATGTAGTTATGAGGGATCTGCTACTTCACTGGTAGTCATGTGCGCCATTAAGTGAGAGGTGATTTGTGTTGCTTTGTAAAAAACAATCTGTCTCCCTCTTCCTCTCTCCCTTTCCTTCTCCCTCTTCCTCTGCCTAACCTCCTCCTTCCCCTCCTGCCCCCCTCCTCTCTTTCTTTCTCTCTTCAGGATCATGAATTTTTCCATATAACACACACCATCCAGCCCCTCTGCTTCAGTAATCATGTTCCATCAGATCCCGGTTCTTCCGTCCTGAACACAACGGCTCCAAACTCCTGCTGGTGCTTCATGCTCACAAGATGGCCTTCTTTGTGGCCAACATCAAGGCTCTTTTCAGATAGAAGACAGGACTTTTCTCCTGGTAATACAACACCACCACCCCTACCCAGGACTTTTTCTTTTTTAAGACTTATTTTTAGAGATGAGAATGATGATTCACTCCTTTGCAGAAACAGGCATGTCTCTGTGAGTTCGAGGCCAGCCTGGTCTATAAAGCAAGTTCTAGGAAAGCCAGAGCTACACAGACAAAAACACTGTCTCAAAAAAAAAACAAAGGGAAAAAAATTAGTTTGTATTGTGCTTGTGTGAACGTTGTGTATGTGGGGGGTGTGTGTGTGTGTGTGTGTGTGTGTGTACAAAAGCCAGAAGAGAGCATCAGATCCTCTGGATCTAGAGTTGCAGGCGGCTATGAACTACCTTCTGTGGGTGTTGGGACTAGAACTCAGGTCCTCTGGGAGAGCAGCAGAGACTTCTCTTTGTATTCCAGAGGAAGCCACGTGGCCCCTTTGTGCCACAAGGGAATGTGACAGTCCACGCAGAAGGAAGGCAATGATGGCGTGCGACCTCCAGCGCCGTGCATTTTGTCTCGCTCTATGCTTTGACCACCCTCGGCTGGGCTCTGTTAGACCCGTTTCTTCACAGAGAAAGCTGGAACAAGGACATCCGCCTTTTCATTTCTTAGGTGTGGTACCAACTCCTCCTGGCAGAGTTCTTTGTACCCCCCAGCCCCCGCTGTTACTCATGTGCCCTCCATCTCCAGGGTGTCCTTGTGTCCCCAGAGCCTGCTTTCCCATCAAAATCTCCAACTATCCTCAGGTGGAAGGTGAATACCGCAGCACAGAACCGAGTCAACCTCTGCAGCCCCAGGCCTGAGCTGTGGTCGGTGAGCACTGGCTGGATGACCAGCAAGATGGTGGTGCCTCCCGCTTTGCCCCATGGAGACTCCTTGAGCGTCAGTGAATGGACAGAGGGAATGAGCCGCTCCTCACACAGCGCACCCCACTAGAAACAAAGGGGGATGTCCGCAGGCTGGGCCAGCGTTTAGACATCCCCCTGCAGACTCTGAGTGTCGCTCACACTCCGCACAACCCTGGAGGCCTGACTCCCTCTGGGAGAAGCGCACACGGAGTGGTCCTCCCAGGGTGAGGCCGGAGGGAGGAACAGCTTGGGCAGCACGGTCTTTGTTCCCAGGGCCCTAGCCGTGGAGCTGAGCAGGAAGCACACAGTATCAGATTCAGATCCCGCATTCCAGGTATTGTACACGATTATGCACTGGAGCCTTGTGGGACCCCTGGAAGCAGAAAATGGAATTGCCATCAAGGAAGCGGGTCACTTCCACAGGAATCCTGGAGTGCTCTTGCCGGGCACCAGGTGTGCTGAATTTCCTGGAGTGCACAGGACAAGCCCAAGTCACCGGGAAGTCCAGCTCATTAGCTCGCAAGGTATCGGTGGCAGGCATGCTAGCAGCCTGGGGTTTCCTGGCAGGTCCCCATTATGATCTCTGCTTTCCTAGACCCCCCCTCCCCTCAAAATATCCCTTCAGGACTCTCATCTGGGAGGTTTCACCTGGAAAGACTCTCCTCTTTCCACCTAGGACCCCACATCCACATCGCATCCCCGGGTCCTGAGCATAGATTCAATGGCCTCTATAGCCCAGGTCCTGAAAACTTTCTTGTCCAAACTAGACTCATCATTTTACCACCTCAGGCTCCTCCAGGTGTCCAGCCAGAAAACAGACCACCATCTAGCCACTCACATGAGCCAAACCATAGCAACATCTTTTTAAGCTTTTACACACACACACACACACACACACACACACACGTACGCACGCACGCACGCACGCACGCACGCATTGAGGGGACAAGGTCTCATGTGGCCCCAGGCTGACTTGGTCTCAAACTCTCTGTGGAGTGGAAGATGACCTTCAACTTCTGCTTCTCCTTCCTCAGCCCTCCTGAGCGCTGGGCTTATTATGGCCGTGGATTTACATGGTCCTGGCGTGAACCGCAGGCCCTCGTGTGTGCCGGGCAAACACAGTAGGAGCAGAGTCGTCAGTCGGCCAAACAGTCTTGACTCCTCCGCTCACGTTCATGTAAACTCCCATCTCCTGCGGTTCTCACGCCTGCTCCCTAGTCTGCACCTCAGCAGCCTTCCCCGGTTTCCCCCTTCTGGACTCCTCTGCCGACCGTGTCTCTCCACACCACTGCCCACAGCTCAGCTCTTCAGGACGTTCCTTTGTGCGCACGTGTCTGATGACCAGGGTCCGTGCGAAGGCGGAGCTCAAACACACCGAGTACGCCACGCCCTGACCCACCCACCACCCACCCCCCGCTCCCCACTCTGCTCAGACCCTGCTGACTCCTTTCCTTGTCTCGGGAACATTCCTAGTTTGCCAATTCTTGTTTCTCTAGGAAACTGCTCCTTCGCAAAGCCCTTTCTGACTCCACTTCGTTCTGTGATGGAGAAGAGGAGGAGGGAGAGGAGGAGGGAGGGGGGGAGGGGACGGAAGGGAAGGGTTAGGATGGGGAGGCCCCATTACCTCTGTGCTAATGCCTACGAGGTGGCTCAGTGAGTAAAATAACGTTCCATGCAAGTCTGACCACCTAAATTCTATCCCCACCCCGGAATCCACGGCGGGAGGAGAAAACCAGCTCCTAAAAGTTGTCCTTGATCTCACAAGTGCAAGGTTAACTGCACACACACACACACACACACACACACACACATGCACACTATTAATGATAGTAATAATAATAATAAGTTTAACAGGTAAAAACACCTATTATTGTCACCTTGTCTCTAGACAAATCTGGAACACTGCCAACAAAGTGCATTTATGTATAGGTTTCCAGAGGCAAAGTTTGTAGTCGTTTTTCAAACGTTTAAATTGACTGTGGGATCACTTCGCTGAAGCACAGAGGACAATGGTTTGTGTGGCTGAGATGGTCACTAGAGAGCACAGCCATGGGGCCTGCAGGACGCCTCAACAGTTACAATAACTTCGTGCAAACCCGACCCCCAGATTCCAATCCCCACAGCCCGTGTAAAGATGGAAGGAGAGAACGAACTCCACAGAGCTGTCTGTTGGCCTCTATACATGAGTGTGCCCGTGCGCGAGCGGGCACGCGCGCGCGCGCGCACACACACACACACACACACACATAATAAAGGAGGGAACATAATATGTCCCTTTGGTCCTTCTGGTGTGGCCCAGCATCTGTAGCTACTTATCACTGGAAAGAGCAAGGGACAGACAGCAGTCTGTACCTGTCACCTGGCTCTGGTTCCAGTCTCCTGGGACACTGGCAGGAGACAGGAAATGGCAGGTACTGACTGTCTCGTGGGGTGGAGTTGGTCTCTTCCCAGGGGGTCCAATCAGTAAGCGACACACAGGGTAAAGTGTCCAAGACCTCCTCCATAATGCAAAGCAAGCCAAGCCAAGGCCAAGAGAACACGAGAGGGGGGAAAGGGAGGGGGAGGGAGGGGGAGGGAGGGAGAAAAGGAGATGGAGGAGGGGACAGGAAACCTTAGGAGAAGAGCCCGAGGTCTGTTGTGTTCAGTGCACAGCCCCAAAGCCTAAAGGGACAGAGTTCCAAATGGGAAGACTCCTGTGGACTCAGTGATTTGCTACATAAGTGAAAATGGCCCCAGGGAGAGAAGAGAGTGCTTTTGTAGCTAGGAGAGAAGCCTGAAAATCAGCGGCTGGATTCCTGTCGCCTTAAAGGTTAAACATGTATTAAGATTAAAGGGCATGAGGTGCCAGGCTTAAGAGGTGGCTCTGGGGGACCTGGGGAGGGTTGAGCAGCACAAGCCCCTCACTATTCCGAGGCCACAGCTGCTGCGATGTGCACAGCCGCTGCCACCAGGGGGCAGGCAAGGGCCGGGGAGGTGGCGCTGCGCCGGAGCGGGGCGGGGCAGGGACGCAACGACGCCCAGGACGCCAGATCCCGTGACCGTCCGCCAGCCCGCAGCAGACATGCAGTCCCCGGCGGTGCTCGTCACCTCCAGGTGAGCCAGACCCCCCAACACGCACGATCCAGACATCCCAAGCAGCTGATAGTTTATCCCGCTGCACCGCACACCATCCTGCTGGCGTGGGGGCGCGCCGTCAAGAGTCCCCGTCTTACAGACAAGGAAACTGAGGCCCCCTAAAGGATCAAGCACGCATCCAAGACTCCAGGAAGGCCTGGGATTGGAGAGAGAGAGCGCTGGGGCAGGGCTCGGCTCGGTTTCCTGTCCCTTTGTACTTGGGGGTCATTTCTTCCGGTCCCCCAAACCTCTCTACGCTAAGACCCTGGCAGTTGCTGCTGGAGAGAGCTCAGGAGCTTCCTCAAAGGGATCAGAGCAGTGTGCAGCCACCCAGGGCCACACTCAATGCCAGGACGAGGTCTGGAAAGGCTTGTGGGCAGGATGGGTGTCCTGCTTTTTCTTCGATTTTTGTTTTTGTTTTTGTTTTTGTTTTGTTTTCTTTTTCGAGACAGGGTTTCTCTGTGTAGCTCCGGCTGTCCTGGAACTCACTCGGTAGACCAGGCTGGCCTCGAACTCAGAAATCCGCCTGCCTCCACCTCCCAAGTGCTGGGATTAAAGGCGTGCGCCACCACAGCCCGGCTTTTTCTTCGATTTTTAGGTAACTCTGAAATGGTGAACTTTAAGGATATTCGTATATTCCACCTTTATTCCCTCCTCCCATCCCCCATATACAAACTACCCAGGATGGGTAAACGGATGTTGACCCAACACGAGCTCAGTGTACCCCCAGCTCCCTGACTAGGAAAGTGTTTCTGTACGGAAGCCCTGATGTTGAAAGTCGCTTGCCCTCTTTGGTGTGGTAAGAGAGACTGCAGGCCACGTGCGCATTAAAAGAGGTGTCCCTATGGCCCTGTGAGCTGCTCCCTTTCACTGTGCCTCAGTTTCCCTTCCTGTAGAGAGAGGTTCCATCTAAGTAGATAGGAGTACAGGAGCGGTAAATGTCCCCGTGGGCCACACCAAACAGACCCATGACTGAGTTTGGTGCCAGTGCCTAGGAAGGGTAGTGGAGGCTTCCGTTGGTGCTAGCACGCCCACGGGTGTTAGCGGGCACGGTGTGCTGCTGGTGGTGAGGAGCTGCCTCGGGGAAGCAATGCCACCAAAGCAAGCACTGAGGGGGCCCTGCGCCCACGGTCAGCTGCTGTGCTGAGCACCTCCCCCCCCCCCCGGCTATGTGCGTGCATCCACCCAGCAGGCGTTATGTCGGGGACCCCTTCTGTGCTAGACACTGCTCCGGGTTCTAGGATACAGACGTGAGGCTTTGGTGAGAACAGGTCGGCACTAGGAAAATGCAAGCTATGTCAAGGGTAGTAAAGGCCGAGAAGAGCTGGGCGGTGGTGGCGCACGCCTGTAATCCCAACACTTGGGAGGCAGAGGCAGGCGGGTTTCTGAGTTCGAGGCCAGCCTGGTCTACAGAGTGAGTTCCACGACAGCCAGGGCTATACAGAGAAACCCAGTCTCGAAAAACCAAAAAAATAAAAATAAATAAAAATAAAAAATAAAAGGCCGAGAAGGAAGCTGAATGGTGCGGAGGGAGGTCAGGTGACAGACGCGTGGCCAAGGGATATCTTTCGGAGAGAAGTCGCCCAGTGGAAAGAACTTTAGAAAGGAGATCTTGCACGGTGTGCTCAGCAGAAAAGACAGAAAGAGCCGCGGTCCAAAGGCCAGTGCGCTGCGGCGGGCGGAGCATGGAGAGTGGGAGGGGGCCTGGAGCGGCCTGCAATCAAGAAAGGCCATGAGGTTTCCCTCTGAGTGTGGTGGGAAGCACGGGCAGCCGGGCCACGGGAGCAGGGGGTCAGAGAGCCTGCGGTCTTCTGCGGGCCCTGGCCGGAAGCCACGGGGAGCAGTGGTGGAGCGGCCGCACTGAGGGGGCCCGGAGAGGAGGGGCTGAGGCCCGTTTAGGTTCTCAGTGTAATCTGAATGATCTACTTTAGGGTCGGCAAGTGGTTGTAGGGGAAGGAGAGGAAGACAGGGTATGGATATCAGCTGAAAGGCTATATATACTGTCCTGAGCTTACTGTTTCCTGGGATGGGGTGAAAGGGGGGGGGGGAATCGGCATTTGTCCAGGTGGGTTTGATTCAGATGCTTCAGATGCATGATTGACAGCCAAAAGGAGAGGCTAGGTAAGTAAGAGGCGGGATGGTTTGGAGGGAAGAGTCTGGACCACAGGTAGGAATTGGGCCGCCCTTGGCTTGGGATGCTATGATGCCTCGAGTCTGGGTGTGGTCATTGGAGGGCAGCCGGATCAGGCTGAGCCATGGGAATAACGTTAAGAAGATCCCTAAGGGACCTGTAGGCACATCACGACTGAGCCGCTTGGTTTCGGACACAGTGAGTGTACTGTGCCCGCGAGCCGTCCATACTCTGCAACCGCCTGCTTGCTTTTGGGATTCCGGCTGTAGCTGTACGAGAACGCGCCCAGGCCGTGCAGGGCTTTGCTGCTTCCCTTGTGTGTCTGAAGGCCGAGTTGAACAGTCGCAGCTGAAAGAAGATAGCGTGCAAAGCTTGAGATGTTTATGGTCTCAGGCTGCCGGGGGAGGGACCCAAGTGTATCTTCCTCGCACGTCCGGGAGTGATGCTTAGACTGTCTAGGGACCACTTCGGGCGAACTCCATGTCTGGGTGACGCGGTGTCCCAGGCTTACTGCTCTTGCCTAAAAGTCGGTAGTCAGGAGTTTCAGGGAAGGACAGGGGAAGCATAATTGTGCCAAGCCAGGAAGGATAAGGAAATATAATTGCGTCTCGGCACAGGAGCAAAGGAGCTGATGAGCAGGGCTTTTTAAAGGAAGTTGGGCCCTAGGCGCGAAGACAAGGGAGCCGAGCCGAAGGTGCGGGGACTCTTGTTCAGAACACTCGGCTGGTGGAACCAATCCCGGGGCTCTAAGGGCGGGGATAGGACGCGAGTTCAGTTCCTGGTGTGGTTGTCCGTGGGAAACCTCCATGGGAGGTTCCGAGTGGGGCTTGACCGAGCCCCAGGGCGAGCAGCCTTCCTCATTACCTCGGCTCAAGGCCTCGGCTTCACTGCCCTACAATCCTAAAGAAAAGGCGCCTCATTTCCCTATCTCGGCTAGCAAAAGCTGCCTGGGATTGCTCCCCGGAACTCCCTTCAGCAAAGATAAGCTACTTCCTACTTCCGGTTGGGGCTTTTGTTCCTATCTGTTAGGTGGGACCGAGCAGTTGAAGTCATTTCACGCATCCACCTGCTGGGAGCGCCAGATGCCTCCGCCATACCTTAGCATCGCCCCGTGCCTCCTCTTGTCCTGTGACAGTGCCATGTCCTCTTCATTCAGCATCCAACAGAGAACACTGTCATTTGGCCCTTGGTAAAGAAGTGTCCTGGCTCGGGGGCTCAGTGCTTAAAGAGCGCAGGCTGCTCTTCCAGAGGACCTGAGTTCAATTCCCAGCACGTACCCACATGGCAGCTCACGGGCTGTCTGTAACGCCAGTTCCTGAGGACTCAGCGCCCTCTTCTGGCCTCTGAGGAGACTGCATACATGCAGACAAAACTCCTATACACCTACTGAAATTTAAAAAAGAGAAGGGGCCTGGCGTTGTGTATCTCATCTTGCAGCCTGTGTCTGCTCTGGGTGCCTTTGGGATGCTTCTCCAGCGGCAGGCAGCTCAAGCCCGCAGAGGGATTCTTGCTTGCTGGTGCACCTCACACGGGATGCGAGTATGCCCTGTGTACGGGTCTGTATAGTCTCGTTGCATATTTCATGCTTTTAGTGTGCTGTCCGTCCTTATGTGACAGCCTTGTTCTCGGGTGTGTGTGTGTGTGTGTGTGTGTGTGTGTGTGATGTGTTGTATTAAAAACACTCCGTGGTCTCTGGTAGGCACTCACAGCTCTCCGAGAGCTATAGGTTAGCCGGCACATCCTTGCGGCCCAGAGAGAATGTTCTGACTGTGTTCAGGCACGGCTCTCTGTCCCCTGAGGGTATCTAAGGAGCAAGCCACTGCTTCCCTGCAGCCTCGGGTGTCATTCCGAGCTGTCACTGGATGCTCTGGTTAAAGGCGGATGGGAGCATCTGGCCTTGCTGGGCCAGCTCTGTGGAACCTTGCCTTCTTCAGACCTGAGGAAGTACGTCTGTCCAGATTCTCTGGAGGGCTTCGGTCCTGCTCTGTCTTCACAGACCCAGGCTCCTCTCATGGTCTACGTACCCCTAACCCCTCAGAACATAAGGACAGACTGACAAGCACCCGGTGCCTGGGCCCCGCTGACCCCTGCCTGCACCTCACTGGCGAAGCCGCTGCTAACTTGCGCTTGATCTTGACCGGCCTCCCTTTGCCTCCCTTTACAGGCAGGTTCAGAATGCGCACACAGGCCTCGACCTGACCGTACCACAGCACCAGGAGGTGCGGGGTAAGATGATGTCCGGCCACGTGGAGTACCAGATCCTGGTGGTGACCCGGTTGGCTGTGTTCAAGTCAGCTAAGCACCGGCCGGAAGATGTCGTCCAGTTCTTGGTGAGCGGGGGACCCTGGCTCTGAGGGTGCCCGGGCAGGTATGTCTCCTCCTCGGAGTGCTGACGCATCTCTATACAACACGTGTCCAGGATCTGGAGTGCGGGACTGTGTGGGGTGACAGGGACGCCAGGGTAGACCTGTGTCCACAGGAAGGCAGACTTGTAAAGAGGCATAAATGGTCCCGGAGGCGCCTGGGAACCGGGGAATGTGTAGAAGAAGCAACCTAATACACCTTGGAGAGAAGATGCTGGCGACATCTTGGAAGAGGCGAAGGGCAGGACGATGGTTTAAAGAGTAGATGGTATTGCTGGATGTTGGTGGTGCACTCAGGAGTCAGAGTTCAGGGCTAGCCTGGCCTACAGAGTGAATTTAATCACAGCCAGGGCTACACAGAGAAGCTCTGTCTCAAAAGAATGATGTTAAGCAGCAGGGGAGGAGGGAAGACTGTCCCAGAAAGAGGACCCGGGTTAGGATGACACGGGAGGAGTCGGGGCTAGATGATATGCACAACTCAGGTGCCTGGACCTGCCTTGTGGCCGGGTAGCTTTAAGCAGACATGTGACCATCGAGTGGCAGCAGAGCCCTGGGGCGGAGACACCTGCTTCTGAGGACCACACAGTAGGCAGGCCTCCGTACTGGGAGCCAGCAGAAGCCACAGGGTCAGAGACAAGGCGAGAAGGAGACATGGTGGTGTGCCGAGTGTCAAGACCAGCAACAATGGCGGGGAGCTCGTTAGAGGCTGTGGAGGCGGGCGGGCAAGCGGGCGGGTGGGGGCGGGCGGGCAGCGCTCACTCGCTGAGCGTGCGGTGCTCACTCCGGGCATGCGGTGCTCACCTGCTGGACGGACACCGGAAGCCCAGCATAGGAGTGGGCCAGGTCCGAGGCCCAGGTACTTGGATGTCAGCTTAGAGGCCTTAGAGTGAAGAGCTGGGAGTGGGCGGAGCTACCCTGAGAGCAGAAGCGGAGAGCCAGGCTGGGCCAGCCACCAAGGCAGAAGGGAAGGCCGGATGACTGTCGGCGAGGAAGCTAAGGAGACAGAGAATTTCAACTAAGAAGCGTCATGGGCTCGCACGCTCATTTACCCTTTGGCCTCTTACGGAAGGGATCCAGACCTGGTGTGCGGGAAAGACCGATGGGCCTCGGGATCTTGGGATATGGTAAAAGGAGCCAGAGTCCTTTAGTACCCCAGGGGAGCCGCCCCTGCAGGGTGGTTCGGCACCTCCAGGTGGCCCAAAGAGGAGGAAAGTGCTGAGTGTACGGCTCTGTGACAGTAAGGGACCGAATCCTAAAAAGAACATATGTCACCGATCCCTCCCACAGTGCTGTTTTTCATCTGATGGCTTCTCAGATCGATTATTGATTGAACTCAGGTGGACCCTGAGCCGTGGGCCTGCGCCCGCTGTGTTCTAGTGTGAATCTTCTCTGAGGGGCCGCCGGTTGCAGCTCCTGGTGGTCTGACCTGAACTCAGGTCCACCCGGTGATTCCGGGGCCTGAGGGAGAGGCAGCAGCATCCTGGGAGGCCTTGGGGTCCGGCGCAGCCTGTTCTGTCCTGCACAAAAGGCTGGATCTCAGCGCGGGGTGAAGGAAAGGTCACCCGTGACCCTGCCACAGGCCACATTAGTGCTGCTTTGCCCTAAACAGCGATGGATGCCCGTGCCCTGTGGGAGTCGTGCTGGGGTGTGTGCTCAGAGTGTGGGCATGCACACACCTGCTGGTGTCTCACAGACCTGAGAGGGCAAAGGAAAACGCATTTGCTTCCCCGACACACGGTGGTATCCAGGGGTGTGGGCCAGAGTTACGCTTCCAGGTCTGCAATCCCCCTAGAATTCGATGAGTTAGCAAAAAGAATTAGCGAGCGGTTTGTGTCAACTCCTTAAAAGGATATGGATATATATATATATATATATATATATATATAATTTTTTTAAATAAAAGCAAGCATTTAGTTGTTAGCCATGTGATAAAGCCCACCCCCAGGAAGGAGCCCTGTGTCTGAGGTCTGGCAGACACTCTGCGTGTCTCATTACACAGATGTATGTATGTTCCTATCAGAGGACAGAGGCGGCGGCATGCTGGCCCAGCGCTCCGCGCTGCCTGCCTCACAGAGCCGCTGGGGACTTCTTTGTTCCCGCTTCAGCTCCCTGTCGACTTTGTCGTGTTTTCTGGCGACTGCCTGATGTTCCGGCTAGAACACAAATGGATGAGAGCCGGGGTGGTGCCAGGATCCAGGGCTTAAAGCTCCTTTCCTGCCGCTCACACTGCCTGGTTTGTGGGTCTGTGGCCTGAGCCTGCATGGAGCAGTTAGGCCAGCAGGGGGTGCTCGTCCATCACTGTGGCCAGGCGGCGGCTGCCTGCTCCTCCAAACACCAGTACACTGGGGTACACTGGGGATCCTCCTTACCCTTTCCCTGGGAGTTCTTTCCAGAAAAGTTTCAGAACCAGGCTCTTGTTCTCAGCTATGGACAGCAGCTACCTATCCCAGGGGAACCCCCACTTGGAGGATTCTGAGGTTACACATACACACACACACACACACACACACACCCGCCCCCCACCACTGCTACTACACAACCATCTCTCTCCTGGGGTCTAAGACCTTAACCCTGGGTGGTGTGTTGGTTATTGAGATGTGGCCCACAACCTGTCAGGTGACCACCACGCCTTTCTGAGCCCCAAATGATGGGGACATCCACAGGCTGGCCATACGCTAGCATACATGCTCAAGGTGGTGCAGCCAGGCCTGGAGGGGCGGGTCATCCATGCCTTCGTCCTTAGCGTTGCCACGTGGGGAGATGGGCCTGAGTTCATATGGATTGTATACGTCCCAGCAATGGCCCCACCCACCCCCACGGGGCTGGGGCTGCTCGCCGCAAGGGATCCAGAGCCAGCTGGGGGTTTCTATGCCGACAATGCGTGCTCACTGAGCTGTGGGGAGGTAGAGGAGGCACTTGCGATCCATCGAAGGAGCTCTCCTGTGGTCTACAGTCAACCAAGTACTCTCTTCTGAGACTCAGGGGACACCTGGGGCCACTTGGTAGCAGCAGCGGGAGCTGTGGCCTGCTTCGCCCAGACCCCTGCTAACCTCACTTACCTCTGCCGCACGTCAGGACAGGCGCTACCTGCCCTGTGCTGGGAAGAAGTCACACGGTGCTGTCACAAGATAGCCTGACACCTGCCAGGTGCCAAACTCGCTCTGCTCGGGTTCGGAAAAGCCAGAATAGGTGGAGGTCGTGGTCATTTACGGACCAGGTTCAAGTCCCTGTGTCAGAGTCCTTTGCATGAGCCTGCGGGAGTACCTTACATCACTCCATGACTGTGTCCTTTCTTGGGGACTCTGAGCCTTCCCTGGGGACCCGGGATTGAGGCTGGGAGGTGTGTGGAGGGCCAGCAGGCAGGCCTGCTCCTGGCGCGCATCTGGTCAGGGCGAGGAAGCTTCTCACCCTTGGTTCTTCCCTCGGGAAACCCCGTGCTCCTCTCGTTCCAGGTCTCCAAAAAATACAGCGAGATTGAGGAGTTTTACCAGAAACTGTACAATCGTTACCCAGCAGCCAGCCTGCCCCCACTGCCGAGGAAGGTCCTGTTTGTCGGGGAGTCTGACATCCGGGAAAGGAGAGCCATGTTTGATGAGATCCTCCGCCGTGTCTCCCAGGACGCCCAGTTGGCAGGCAGCCCGGAGCTGCTAGAATTCTTAGGTACCCGAGGCTGTGCCCCGTGTCCGTGAGGTCTCTGTGTCCCAGAACCCGCGTCACCCCTGTCTCAGTGGGAGTCTGCGAGCTTTAGCAAGGATGTTGAGGGTGTTGGGCCTCAGTGACCCCCCTGGGCTGGACGGTGAGTGGGAGACCCAGCCCGGCCACCTTGATGGTAAATCTCCCTTCAGTTAGAACACTTGCTACGTGTCCATATGTCCCTCTGCCTCCTGCCTACCAGACCTGTCAGCCTGGGAACACTGCTCCTGCTGGCCCGATCCCTTGTGGGAAGCATCGCGCTCTTCCATATAGCATCAGGGAGCTCCCCGGCCCCCACCCTACCCGGTTCTCTCTTAGTGTTCTCTATAAAAGAAGTCATTTTCTGAGGGAGATTGTGGGGGTTGTATGAACTAACACACATGAAGTGCTTAAGACAGAGCCTATCATCAGGAGGTAGTGATCAAAAGACCACGCCCCTTCTGTCTATTTAAGTCCCCCTGGGGAAGCATCTGCCCCTCCTGCCCTGAATGACGGGGCCGGGTCACACCTATGGATGGAACCTAGCTCTCCTCTCACCTTCTCCGACTTCTGGTGATATATATTCATTGGTGAATTCACTCATTCACCATTCATTCATTCATTCATTCACTCATTTGAGACAGAGTTTCCGGCCAGGCAGTGGTGGCTCACGCCTGTAATCCCAGCACTTGGGAGGCAGAGGCAGAGGCAGGCGGATTTCTGAGTTCGAGGCCAGCCTAGTCTACAGAGTGAGTTCCAGGACAGCCAGGACTACACAGAGAAACCCTGTCTCAAAAAACAGAGAGAGAGAGAGAGAGAGAGAGAGAGAGAGAGAGAGAGAGATTCCTATATAGCCCTGGCTATGTTGGAACTCACTACATAGACCTCACTGGCCTCAAACTCACAGAGATCTGCCCGCCTCTGCCTCCCATGCTGGGATCAAAGGTGTGCGCCACCGTGCCCGGCTGGCCGAGTGATTTTTATTTTTTAAGTGGCTTGATTAGATAACTTACCAGTCACTGCTTGCTTAGAAATAAGCAAACAGATAGTCCGAACCTATGCTTCTCAAACTGCCCTCCGGGGAGAACTAGCTAGCCGATCCCAGTCTTTCACAGACAGATACGTTCACAATCCTGCGTGGGCGGGCGCTGTGGTGACGGCGAGCCTCTATGGACATTTCTGGGCCTGGCTACCCTTTTCTGAGCTTAACTCATGGCTAACACCTGTCTCTGAGCCATACTTTGAGAAGTGCTGCTTGTACGCCTAGTTGTCTCGGGAGATACCGTCTCTTCTGGGATCTTCCACGTGCTCACCGCGCCCATCCAGGGGGGTCGCTGGTACTGCAGGCTCTTGGAGTTGTCTGTCCACGGTGAGATCGGCAGAGTTCATTGCTAGACTTACTACTGTAAAGCCTTCTGAAAGAGACAGCCCTGTTCCAGCCTGCCTGCACCTTGACTGGCTCGCTGGGTTAGTGGGCGGAGTCCCCTGTGGCACAGATGACTCTGGGTGTTGTGGCACGCTCGCCTGGAGCTAGACACAGCTGCTGCCCTCTTGAACGCTTAGCGGCTGGGACCACTTACCTGTCTGTGAACCATGCAACCATCCATTAGCCTTCCATCGTGGCGGTGGGAGGGGCTCGCAAGGCCCCGCCCCTCCCCAGGGGACAGACCCGTGGATGGATGGATAGATAGATAGGTAGCTCAACAGGTGGGTGGATGGATAGATGGTTGATGAATGGATGCACACGCAAATAATTGATAGGTGGATGGACCGACAGACAGGCAGACAGACACGCAGTTAATAGATTGCTAGACTTTTCTTGCGTGGTGTAACTGCTTATAAGCCGCCCATGCTCCCGTAGGTAACCCCGGTCAAACTCAGCGCATTGAGCTAGACATGGGTGGAGTCCCCACCGCTCTGCAGGTGAAGCCCTATCTGGGCTTGTCTCCCTGGGAAAAGTTCATACAACACTTTTGGGAGCTCCTGCCTTAGGCTTGTTCTGACATTCCCCGTAACCAGGAAACATAGGGGTCCCTTGGTGCCAGCGTCACGTAGTAGGACAGCACAGCACTGGGCGCTCTTCCAGACCCTCCACTGGGGCTAAAGCAGAATTTGGTCCCAGGAGATTACAGGGATTCCCTCCGCCTCAGAACCTGGCTTGGGTGGGCGGGCGGGCGGGCGGGTGTGGCGATGTCGCCTTGAAAGTAGACATCGACCTCTTGTTTTCCTTTTCTTCCACAGGCACCAGATCCCCGGGGGCTACAGGCCTTGCCACCCGAGATCCCTCTGTCCTGGATGGCGCAGCCAGCCAGCCAGGGGACAGGGATGAGGCTTTCGACTTCTTTGGGCAACAGGATGATGACGTGGAGCTGCCCCACGCGGGCCTGAGCCACAAGGATGTGGAGAAGTCCTTGGAGGAGGAGGAGGAGGAGGAGGAGGAGGCGCTGGACCCCCTGGGCATCCTGCGGTAGGTCGCCGCTTCTTCCCGTGTCATTTGCTCAAAGGTCTGGGCCGTGGGGCTTTAACCTGGTGTGCTCGAGAGAGTTGGCTCAGCTCCACCTCAGTATCCCCTGTCTGTGGCGAATTCCATGGGTTAACCCCATGACAGCTCGGTAGTGCCGTCTGCCGGACCCAGTCTGCGGCATTGGGACCTGGCTTCTTGCTCAGTGGCCGTGCGTGTGACTTATTGGCCCCCAGAGCATGCTTCACCGTCTATCTGTAAGGCAGGACTCCCTTCAGCTCCTCCGGCACAGTTGGAGGTCTCTGTGAACATAGGTCTCTCGGCTAGACGATGAAGAGGCAGCCCAGCTAGGTACTTCTTGCTTTACTCCTCGCTGAGGCATCCCGCCAGTTCGCTGCTCCTGAGCGCTGGCAGCATGGACCTGCCTGTGCTAGTCCTGGGAACAGGCTCATGCTGGAGGAGATACAGAGCCAGGCCTCCCCCGCCACGGCCCCTCCAGTGGACGCGATGGCTTCCCTGATGGAAACCAGCTACTCAGCCATCCCAGAATACTTTTTTTTTTCCTTCTTGGCTCAAGCAAGGAGCATCTACTATTTTCTGTGCTGGGCCTGATGCTCAGCACTTCCCATACCGAGTCGCATCTGTTCCTCGCCTTGTAAGCATGCGCTGAAGGCGGAGAACGGTGCTGCACTGGCACTGAGTTCGAGGGCTTACTGCTGGGACCTGAATCCTAGCTCCAGCCTTCGGTGGCCAAGGCTCCCTGGCTGTGTGCCTCTTCGGTAAACGGGCTCTCGGTAGTACCTGCCGCCTGGCGCGATCCCGGGAAGACGGTCTAATACGCACAGGTGTTAACATTAGCTGTCCCCATAGACTCGACTCTCAGCAGAACCAGACCACCACTCCCGGGCCAGGGCACCCTCCTCCACGCTGTGACAGATGGCTCTTAGGAATATACTGCCGTCCTCAGTGCACAGACAAGGAGGGCTTGCCTGGAACCAGAGCCACCAAAGAATCAGACAGAGGCGTGTTTAGTGGGATGACATACAAAATGAAGTCCCCCAAATCGGTGCCTTCTCAACACAGGCCTTCCTCCAGTGAACCATCGGCTGCAGAACCTCAAGATCACCACAGAGGCCTCACAACGGCCAAAGCTGCCCAGGCACGGAGGCTGTAGCGGGGCCCAGAGAAATCCGTGTCCTCCCAGGACCCTCCAGCGGGGGGTGGGGGTGATCTGGTCCCCAAGGGACAGGCGGTAAGGATACCAGGGTTACATGGGGAGATGCCTGTAATGCCCACCCCTTATCGGCCTCACCCAGCCCCGGGGCCCTGCCTGGACTGCATTTTGTTAAGGATAAGGCACCGTTTGAACTCATGCCATCTGTGGTTCTAAGTAACCATGAGCAGTGCCAAACTGAAATGGACTTTTGAGGCTGCACCAGCCTTTGGCTGGACAACCCAGTTAGCAAAGTGGCTCCTTTTTTGGGTAGGAAAATGCTCTTGGGGTTGGCGAGGGCTGCCTTGAATTTCTTACTCTAGTCGCGGGAGTTGCGGCTGGGGGTGGGGCGGAGGTATCAGCAGCCCAAGACAGGCAGCCCCGGACCACCTGCAGCGAGCTCTGTTGCTCTTGGGGGGGGCCCTGGCTCCTGGATTCCGGGAACACAGCACCAAGCGGGCTCCCCTTCCTGCCAGATTTTCTTTTAAGGACCCATGTGACACCCAGTTGGTATTATGGGCTCTGTCAGGAATAATAAGTAATGTTTTTCGAGCGCCTTTTTCAGTGCCAGGAACTGGGCTAATTGGCATTTTGCTTGCGGGAGCTCGTGTTACCTCTGAGACAGCACTTCTGAAATTGGCTGTGACCCGCAGTAAGCGCGTTGTGCGTCAGGAGGACGTGTGGTGTGTGTGTGTGTGTGTGTGTGTGTGTGTGTGTGTTTCATATGGACCGAGCAAGGTTCCAGTGCATTCCTCCGGCTGATGCCTCCTATCCTGCTTCATTTGTGAAAAGATTCATAACGTGCCAAATGGCTTTCTGGGACCATTGCCGGGGCCGCGTGGGAAACAGAGCCCCGGGGAGGCTGATACCAGCATGGCTTTTGTTTTCTGTGGTAGGACACTGGAGCCTCTTAGTCAGGTGGCTTGAGCTCAATCATAGAGCCCCAAAAGGCAGAACCAGGACGGCAGGCCACCTGCAGTCATCTTTCTGCAATGTGGCAAGAGCTAGGGCGGGGACCTTACACGTAGGGAAATCAAAAGACTCGTGCAAGCAAGGGCTTGGCCAAAGCCTGGTGGTCTAGTTTGCTTTCTAACCGCTCTGATAAAGGCCCTGGGCAAAAGCAACTCGGGGAAGAAAGGCTTCCTTCCTTGGCTTACAGCTTCAGGTCAGTTGTCTCAGGTCCCCTCAGACCGTGGAGGAACTGCTGCTTACCGGACTGCGCCTACCCAGAGGTGGCCATGCCCCTGTGGACTGAGCTCTCCCCGCTCAGTGATTAAGAAAATGCCCCCACAGACTTCATGGAGGCAACGAGAAAGGCTTTTTCTCAGCCGAGGTTCCTCTTCTCGGGGAACTCTATCTTGGGTCAAGTTGACCAAAAAAATAAATAAACAAAATAAAATAAAAATTAAAAAAAAATGGCCATCTGGTATGTGACAGAGCAGAGACTTGAGGTCAGGTTTCCCCGCGGACACAAGGGCTGCCCGCCTCACCCTTTTGGGGTATTCTTATCCACGAGAGGTTTGTATTCTATATTTCCTCAGCTCCTCTGTGCACACAGCGCTCCCCAACCCCCACTCTCTACCCGCAACACACATCTCCCCCCACCCACCCCTGCCTCAGACATTCCCCGCTGCGGCCACACGGGGGCGCTCGGGCTCCATTGCAGGAGTGTCTGCCTGGGTGGGAGCAGTTGGCACAAAGCGGAGTCTGCCCTGCCCGGCTTTCCTTTGTCTCTTCAACCTGCCTCAGACTTGGGAAAAGTCAGCTGCGTTATACCGTCAGGGAGCAAAGAAAAGCCCCCACTCTAACCCGTTAAAACCGCATCGCTTCTTATTTTCCGGGTTGTTTTTTTTTTTTTTTTTTTCCTGACCCTGTCCCAGAGCCATCTGGACTCTAGACATAGCGTACATACTGTTTCACACTCCGCTGTTCCAATTAATGTTCTGTCTCGGGCGCCTTTCTCTTGTCATACATACTTTCCGTTTTTAACTCTATTTTAGTGTCAGTGTGGCTCTGAGAAAATCGTGCCTTGCAGTAGAAACATTTTTAACGGGACTCAAAAATACCCTGGTCCTGGGGAATGATTGGCGAGAGTCCCTTCCCAGGAGCGCGGATACTTCCCAGGAGCTGCGGCCTTGGCTGCTCCCACTTCCCCTTAACAAAGGGCTTGTTCGGTATCTGCGCTCCCACAGTTCGGAACTGGTCTCTCTCCAGACTGAGCCAGTCCCTCTGAGACGGTAAACCCGCACTGTCAGCTCCCCGCCCCCCCCCCCAGCTTGGGGACACTGTAGTACCGTTCCTGGGCTTGAGCTGTCCCAGGCTGTAATGTGAGGAGCTTCTCGGCCCGGAGTTGTCATTCTATAGAACTTTCCATCTAAATCACAGCCTCAGAACAAGGTCCCTGAGGGTTCTGCAGGGGACAGTCTGATAAAAGCTCTCTGGGGGGCTCTGCATTTGTCCTGTTGAGGATCCCTCTTCTCTTCCACCCCGCCTGCCACTTCTCCAGCCTGCTTGCTGGTGACAGAGGACAGCTGGCTCTTGTCCCTGCCTATCTGGGAGACTGGCTTCTCAGACTCTCAAAGGAAGGGGAGAGCCCGGGACCCAGGTGGAGAAGACCTTTCCTTGGATACCGTTGTATCATTATTTTTATATAGATTTTGTTTCATTTTTCCATGAAGCAAACGCTTGCATTGAACATAAAAATGGCTTTTTTTTTTTTTTTTTTTTTTTGAATTTGGATGTAATCTCTGCTCTGGGGTGATCTTCCAGTGTTTTGGATGCCCGTAGACCCCCCTGCTGGTCCTCCTGGATTTGTAAACCCAGCATCTAGAATCCAAGGGCTCTGGGGATGGGGTGGAATGAGCCTGTGTATGTGAGTCACACACAGTACACTCACACCACAGCAGTCCAGGCGCTAAAGTACGCAGAAGTCTGAGAGACGCCCCTACACAGTGCAGAGGGGAGGGGTGGGCAGGGATCCCCTCTCCTCCCGGTTCCCTTGACTCTCTCTGTCTTTACTGAAGAAGTTCTCTGAGGACCAGGTACCATAGTGGAGATCCTTAGGAGTACTCCCATGGCCCCACGTCATGGCTGGTCCCAAAGTAGCAAAAGAGACCAAGTCACAACATTCAGGCACGCTTACCAAGGAGCAGCTATATTCTCCTGCTGTGTTTCCCATCCTGGGCCTGATTGCTCCTGGCCCGGCCTCAATGAAAGGGCTCCAGGGATTCTGGTTAGCGCAGTGGTTTCTGTCCTTTTTATTTGAGAAGCAAAGGCTTCAAGAGGTTCAAGAGGAAAGCCTCACACAGACCCCTAATGTAAAAACCAGAACCAAGTAGAACCGTCTTCCTGCAAACAGGCACGGAAACTAGATCTCTGTCCTCTAAAGTGGCCCTGGATAACTTTAGAAGAGACTGGGGCCTCTCGTAGCATAGCTTGAAAGCCAGTGGGGAGGCTGGAACCCCAGGATGTCTGATCACCCCCAAAGGGACTCAGAGGGTTCTGCCTTGGGGTCGCAGCTTTGAAGCGGGCGGTAGGCAGTTTGCAGAACTCTGGGCTGTGGCTTCTTCGGTTGTGAGACAGTTAGGGTGTCGGAAACACGGGGACCTCCAGTGGGGTGGAGGAGCGGGGGTTGTCTAGCCTTTCAGAACTTTTACATTTCCCACCAAAGCCCCCAGAGGCCTAGGCCCAAGAGTCCAAAAGAAAGGAAGGAGAATTCTTCGCAAAATGTTGCAACTAATTTGTGCTCCTCCCAAGGCCTTCGGTGTCCTTCCAGTCAGATGAACTAGAGAAGGCAAGACCTCCTATTGTTAAGCAAGTCCCAGTGTCAGATGATAGCTTACGGGCGCACAAGGGCGGCACCTCCTGCCACGCGCACCTGTGCAGTGGAGGGCGCTAGCTAGCCTCCCACAGCCCTACCCCGAGAGGAAGCGGTTTGCTAGGCTGAGGCCTTGGTGGAACTCATACTAACCTAATTTCTCGGGGATAGAGTCAGGGGAGGTCATGTCTACCATCCTCCTGCTTGAGGCTGCCCCCCAACATCAAGTGTGTGACAGTCTGTGTTCAGCAGGAGGTTGGATTTGGTGTTCTCGGTAACCCTTAAGGAACATCAGTGAGACAGTAGGTGTGTCCGGCGTCCGTGACCAGGTGGGCGGGTCAGACTCTTCCTGCCCAGCTGAGACCACTCGCTATATCAAGTCTGGATTTCTCCAGTTTTATGTTTGTTGGTTTGTTTCTCGAGACAGGGTTCCTCTGTGTAACCTTGACTGTCCTAGAACTCACTCTACAGACCGGACTGGCCTCGAACTCAGAGACCTTCCTGCCTCTGCCTCCCGAGTGCTGGGACTAACAGCTTGAGCCGCCACCACCCGCGTGCTCTCTGCTTGGGTGCCGTGGGTGATGACGGACAGCTCCCTCAGCCGTGCCAGCAGCTAGTATACTGTGGGATGTTGATGGGGACCCAAGAAAAGACTTCGCAAAGAAGAGCGTGCCGGGGACTGCTTGCTCGGGCCGCAGGGGCCGGGGTGGAACCGAGCGCCAGCACCTGCGTATGCCAGAGACTCAAAAGCAGACAGGCGGGGGGGGGGGGGGGAGAAGCCTCACGGCAGACGAAAGGGAAGGCGCGGTTGGACTGTCACTGGGGGTGTGTCCACACCGGCACCTAGACGCAGGACTTGGGGGTCTTAGGGAATAGCTAAGGAGGTGTGTGTGGCCTGCTTTCTCTGATCGACCCCGATTAATTGGAAGAGAAGGTGACAGTTAAGCAACCTGGCAGGTATTGATCATGCTTGGCCTTTGGGGACTGACAGCCACCGGGGGTGTAGTTTGCTGCAGGCTCTGGTCAGTGTCCCTTGTCCCCTTGTGCGTATTGTATGGCTTGGAATAATTGCAGCCCGAGTGAGGCTGGATCTTCACCTCGGGGTTGCCCCGCTGCAGGTGAGGCCAGTTGCTTTCCTGGTGGCACGTGCTAGGCAGGAGACGGGGACAATGAAATGGTGTCACCCAGAATCTAAGAAGAGGGAGTCACGGCTGAGGTACTGGTCCCCGGCGTAGGCCTTAGCTCTGAAAAGCTTGGAGAGGCTTAGGCTGTCACCGTTGGGATCCACAGCAGTGAGGCCTGTCCAGGGTGGTTCCTCACACCGGGCCTGTTGTCTTGTTACGCCCGTAACCATAAGCTGCACATGGTGAGACGACCCCGCGCCCTTGGCCTTGCCCACTGCCATCTCTGTGCAGGCTGCACAGTGCTTCCGTAGGGCTTCCTCCCGAGTCCCACTTACCAAATCAAGAAAATGGACTCCGAGGCGATGTGGCGACCGAGGTGTGCCAAGCCCTGCTCGTGACCGCCTTCCACGAGGCACTGCTACTGCTTCTTCTACCCAGCCTCTCCCTGAAGCTCCAGACGGTTCCACGAGGCGGCCTGGCCCTCGGGGCAGTTCTCTCTCCTGGCAGTTGCTGCCCCGGGGAAGCTGTGGGGGCGGGGGGGACTGCTGCAGATAAAGCTGTCCAGGGATGAAGTTCAGAGAGGACTGTTGAGATTGCCTAAACAAACCCAGAACCTGCACAGAAAAAAGCCCGCATTACTGGCATGCGCTTACAATCCTGGGCCCGGAGCGCTGAGACCGACCGGTGGGTCCCTGGAGTGCATTGATCAGGTAGCTTACCCTGCTTTGCTGAGGGGCAGGCCAGCTAGACACCCTGATCCAAAAACCCAAGGTGCACAGTCCCAGGGAATGACAGCTGAGATTGTCTTTGCACTTCCACACCCGTGTATAGGTATGCTTACACGGGCACCTGCTCACACAGAAGAGAAAGAAAGAAAGAAAGAAAGAAAGAAAGAAAGAAAGAAAGATTGTTTAGTAGCACCCTAAGAGTTTTTCTACAACTGAAATAGATAGCCAAAATTAAGGAATTAGTTTTAGATTAGATAGATAAGGTAATTAATCTATCAAGATGCGGGCAATGCACCATTTTTATAAGCAGGAAAGTTGCACCGCGGGGAAAGAGATTTGTTGCCATATTTGGTTAAGCGTCGCCCTGGCTTAGAAGGTGGTCTGTGTGTGTGTGTTGCCGACTCCCAGCCTTCCATCCAGACCCGGGCGGGCGGGCGGGCCGTGTCTGGAGACCCTCTCGGTTACTCCTTTGCTCTCAGGTCCAGGGCAGCTGGTGCCCGTCACTGGTTGCTGCAGGGAGGTGGAGGAGTCTGGAATGGCTCCACAAGGCCCCTGGGTGGCCAGAGGGGAGGCTGCTCTCTTGTGTCAATCACTGTCACCAGAAGTGCCTGAGCCACGGGGAGTGAGACACTTCTTGGCCAAGCAAGAGCTTTGGAGCTGTCGGCAGCAGCTGCCGCATCTCCGGCGTTTGCTACGCCCGCCCCGGCTCTGAGCATGGCCCGGCTGTGCATCTGGCTCCTGTCAGACACACAGCAGGAGAACTGGAGTCTGCACGCCAGCACGAACATGCTTACACATGCCTGCGGCCGCGCAAGGGCCGCCACCCACCTCACACAGCCTTGTGCTGGGCGAGATGCCTCTTTAGGTAGCCCTCAGGATCTGCACAGGTTTGCTAGGAAGTCGGAGGGCGGAGGGGGAAGCTGCAGACCCTGCTCTGTCCCTGGTGTCAGTCCGTGGCTTTCTCTCCTGTCAGTGCTGTGGACAGCTGAGTGGAGGCGTTGGCCTTGGGAAGTGGAGGAGGAAGACGGCTCAGAGCCCCGGTGACTCAAATCCAGATAAAGCGATTGACCCCATCCATCCAACACTGGGGTTACAGTCCCTGTAATGGTACTGTCATGGCCCCTCCCTCCAGCATTCACCCTGGTCTCCCCTATCTCCCGTGCAGCTTGGTTCTTCTAGCCAGACTGTGAGCAAAGTTCCATGAGGGACGGCTTCCCCTCCTCATCACCTAGCGGGGTTTATCTTCCTGGTTAAGCTAGAGTCGGGCTCCTTCCGTGTGCCTGGGGAGCCGACCCTTTACCCTCAGCCCACCGGGTTGGTCCGCTGCCAGGTTCTATTCCCTCCTCCAGGAGGCCCTCCCTGCGCCTTCGCTGACTCCACCCCTCTTCACTGACTCCACCCCTCTTCACTGACTCCACCCCTCTGTGCTCCAGCTGTGACGGCCTGGGCTTTTCCTAGGGAATGACCGGTGTCTGTGTCTGACTGCTCAGCTCACAGCCTCTGGGAACGGGTTGTGGATGCATCTCAGGCCGGTCTGTCTGCATCACGTAGAGCAGGCACCTCTCCGATGCTTGGAGAGTGCGGGTCGGAGGAGGAGGAGGAGGAGGAGGAGGAGGAGGAGGAGGAGGAGGAGGAGGAGGAGGAGGAGGAGAAATGGACAGGCTGCTTGCAGCTTGAAGGCTGGCAGGGGGTATTGTTAGAACAGCATTGACAACTGCTGCTCTGACCCCTCACTCACTGTCTTATTACTCTGTCTGTCTGTGTCTGTCTGCCTGCCTGCCTGCCTGCTTGTTTCTCCTTCCCTCCTTCCCGTCAGCTAATCTGTCTTCCTTCTATCTGATGATTATCCAGCTACACAGGACAGATGCCTGCCTGCCTGCCTGCCTGTCTGCCTGTCTGTCTGTTGGTCTGTCTGTCTGCCTACCTGCCTTCTTCCTTCTAGTATCTCCTGAACACCTTTCTGCAGTTTTAGGATCAATCAAGACAAGATCCTGGGGGCTTCCAGCCCCCACCCCACCCCCATGTCCCTTGTGTTGTTCCCTTGGGAGCTCTGAGGAATTGGAGGACCGGACGGCTCTCGAGGTGGGCTGGGGTAGAGCGCGGACAGTGCCTGACTGAACACTCTCGTGCTGAACATCTGCTTTATTTCAGTTCAGCAAAAATCACAGGTATCACCAAGGAGGACAGAGACGTGCGTCTAGCTTGAGAGGGAGGCTTGCCCGGAAGGATGGTCTAACCTCATCTGTGCTCGTCCGGGCTAGCCTGTGCAGAAGTGGGGAAGTAGTTAAAACCACCCTCGCCTGCTTCCCTTCTTCAGGTACTCCCTGCTCCGCCATGCTCCCTGCTACTTTTGATCCGTAGGAAACTCTGCCCCCTGTCCCTGGGCCTTTTGTGGGTAGCAAAGTCCCCAGAGAAGGTGGTTTCCGAGTAGGCAAGCACTGGACATGGATAAGTCACTGCTGCAGTGCCCACTGGATCCAGGACCAGGGGCCAAGCAAGATAGGTGGCCGAGGGACTTACTGGTGGTGAAACAGAGCGGTTCTCTTCCTGCCCCCCCAGGGCTGGTCCAGGGGTCCCCAAACCCAACCGATGGTTACATTCTACAGAGACATGCTCACAGCTCCCAGGGCCCCTGGGCATATTGACACAGGGAGCCCGGACTCTGGCCATCCTTGCTAGGGCCATGGCCGCTGCTAGTCACCAGGACTATTGATTCTGCCCGACAGATAAAAATATAAGGGCGCCCTCCCACGAGGAGCAGCTGAGCCCACACTGCAGGCTTGAGAGGAGCTGGAGCCGAGGCGTTCTGAAGGGTGCTCACCGGCAGGCTGGAGGGCCTGGCTCCCCTCCCCCACCCCAGCACCGCAGCATAGCGGGGCTCTGTCAGCACTTCCCCCTTGGTGGCCCCTGTGGGCGTGTGCATATGACAGTGGGGACCCAGAGGACAGTCCTGTTCAGGGGACAAAAAGGAGCAAAATCATAAGTAGTATCTCAATAGAAGCATAAGTAGTAACTACCAGCCCCAAAATGTCCAGCCTGCCGGGTGATCTCCACCGGACACTTGATACCTCTGAACTAGGGAGGGTTCTGGGGGGAATAGTCACCTCAGAGTCCCCGGCCTTGCAGCATCAGGGACCTGGTATCTCTGTCTACCACCGGACAGTCTGTGTTACAGCTTTTGGCAATGGCCAGCCTCTGTGCAGTTTGCCACTGTGTTGCCAGCATGAGCTCAGAGATGACCTCAGCCCAGTGGAACTGGCTGCCAGGCCCTCAGCAGAAAGCAATCCTGGTTTCCAGTACAAAAAGAAAGACAGAAAGAAAGAAAGAAAGAAAGAAAGAAAGAAAGAAAGAAAGAAAGAACTTTGCCGTTTATAGGAATCTTAAATGCCTAACATGGGTGGCATTCCCCGCCCCCCCCCCCAATGAGGTCAACTTGTTAAAATACAACCAAGTTTGTGATCTGGAGGCAGCGTCACAAAGGCAGCCCAGATCATGTGATCCCACAACTTGAAGTTTGCCTATCCACCTGGATCAAGAAGTAAAACTGTGGCACACCCCAGAAACCTCCCTGGTGACCCCCCAGTTTCCCACCACAAGCACCCCAGGGCAGGAGCTCATCAGTCAGTGAAGGGTTGTGGCAGAGCCAGGCCCAGCTGACTCCAGAGGAACTTCAGAAAGGAGCAGGCTACCCCAAGGGGGGGGAGGTAGGGGGAGGGAACGAACCACCACGTTACGCAGAAGGGCGGTGGCAGGTATACTACTGAGAGAAGACAGGTGTCCGGGGAAGCAAGGGCTTAGGCTGTGTGGTGGTTCATATTGCCAGTCTAACAGGGTCAGGGATTAACTAGAACAGCAGCCTCTGGGCATATCTGTGAAGGGCTTTTGGATTGGACTAACTGAGGTTGGAAAACCCACCCTAAATATGGGCAGCGCCATTGTCTGGTCTGGTGTCCTGGACTTCATAAATGGGGAATACAAACCAAGCACCAGCATGTGTCCCTCTGGGTATCTCTCTGGTTTCCTAGCAATGGCTGCGGTGTGAGCAGCTGCACCTGTCACCCTGATTGTGCCCCACATGGTAGACTGGACCCTCGAACCGTGAACCCATACAATCCCTGCCTTCTTGAAGTCGTTTTGTTATTGTTGTTCTTCAATGTTTTGTACCAGACAAAAGAAAGGTCACTAACACAGTGACTCTGAGTCCCACGTCACGTCAACCCCATGTCTGAGTGGCTGTGGAGTGCAGCCTTCTGACCCCCAGGTCTCTGTTAGGGAGCCCCACTGTCTTAGTTAGGGTTTCCATTGCTGTGAAGAGACACCATGACCAAGGCAACCCTCATAAAGGACAAGATTTAATCGGGGCTGGCTTACAGGTTCAGGGGTTCAGTCCTGTATCATGGCAGGAAGCGTGGCAGCATCCATCCAGGCTAGCATGGCGCTGGAGGAGCTGAGAGTTCTACATCTTGTTCCCAAGGCAAACAGGAGAAGACTGCTGTCTTCCGGGCAGCTAAGAGGAAGGCCTCAAAGCCCACCCCTACATTGACACACTTCCTCCAACAAGGCCACGCCCACTCCAAAGCCACGCCCACTCCAACAAGGCCACTCCTGCTAATAGTGCTGCTCCCTGGGCCAAGCCTATTGAAACCACCACAGCCACCTTCGGAGGAAAAGCACGTTGTCAGGCCCATGGACATGTGGTGGCATGACTCTCAAGTGGGTTAGGCGCTGTCTGGCCATCAGTCTGTAGTTCAGATAGCCCCTTGCTTCTCCTGCCTTCCCCAGTCCCCATCACCTGAGCACAGTACCCAGCTCCTTCAGTAGCGGGGCGTCTCTTCTCTCTGTCAGATGATAACGAAGCTCGTTCCTAGCACATGCTCAGCCTGCCAACCCTGCCTCCGCCCTTCTCCTGGCTCTCTCCCGTCAGACCCCCTTGGGTCAGGAGGACCTGTCAGCTGGAGATTTGATGACGACCGGGGTTGCTTCACCTCAGATGGCTCTGGTTGGGCTATCCCTGACCTTCCTGTGGCCCTCCACTGAGCTGCTTCTATGTCCCTTGGCATCCAGAAGGCCCCGCTGAGCTGGGGATCTGGGGTTGACCAGTAGGCCACCTCATGAGAATCCTTACCCTGTGTTTTATCTCCAGCTCCAAGAAGCCCAAGAAACACCCAGAAGTGGCCGTGAGGCCCAAGCCTTCGCCTCGACTCACCATCTTTGATGAGGAGGTAGACCCTGACGCAGAGCTCTTCAGCTCAGACAAGAAGGTGCCTCCCCGGAAACCTCTGGAGACCACACAGGACCGTAAGTACTAGTGTTGTTCCTGGTGTTGGCGTAGAGCTTGGTGAATGTCTGCGTCCCTGAGCAAGTGCATCCTTGTCCTGTTTAGAGAGAATACAGATTAGGAATGTAGAGATTTCCTGATGGTGTCCCCACATTTAGGGATTGCATGCTTACTCTGAATGTCCTGTAGAGGAGAGAATGACCGGTTACTTAGTTGCTTAGAGACCTAGTTCCTTAATTACATCTTCAGCCACAGAGGTACTGGATCTCCCTGGAACCGTTTAATGGGAAGCAGATACTGACCTACCTTGGGCATGCATGTGACTCTGTACAATTTTTAACTTTAATGAGTGTTTGCCACCCACATAGATTCTACTGCAAGGCGTGGTGCAGGGTTCAGAAGGAATGCTTAGAGGCCCTGGGACTTTTCCACGTGTCTCTGACCGCACCTCAAGCCTTTCCAGGTCCTCCTCCCCAGGGAAAGAATGGATGGTGACTTACTGATTCACCCAGTGTTTAGTGAGGGAAGATCCAGCTCAAATCCCCGGCCTCAGGATCTCAGAGCGCATGGAGGATAAAGATGGAGGATAATATCACCCAAAAAATCAGCACAGCCCAAGTCCCTTTCAGGGCTAAGCAGAGAGACTCGGGTTCCCAAAGGACAGCAGGCATCCTGGGAGAGAAGGCAGGGGGTGGGGCATCCCAAAAGGCCAGGGGTGCTTAACCAGGTCCACTGGGAAAAGATGCTCCAAGACATGACTGACACACCCAAAGGGAAACTCCTGTGGGAGAGGTTGGGAGGGCCTGGGCTTCCTGAAGATGGGACCTGTGGGTAGTTTGTGTCAATTGCCTCTACTCATCATTCATGACCTTGACAAGATCTGTGGCTGGTGGGTGCCCCTCAGTACCTACTTATTAGTCCCCGTGGGCAAGCTCAGGGACCCTGTCCTGCCAGAACTCCGGGGGTCCTGGTGCAATGTCCTGAGATGCCACTTCCGCCAGCAGTGAGAAGCCACTTCCGCCATCAGTGAGATGCCACTTCCGCCAGCAGTGAGACGCCCTCAAGGACTGGGACAGAGCCAGGCCGAGGTGGACAAGCAGCTCAGACCTGTATAGAGCTGCTATGTTCTTGCCTTCGTCCCGCCCTACTGGCTGTCTCCACTCGGCTTTCCTTGCTCACTCACTGGGATGCAATAGGAAACTTAGCCGGCGGGCTCTCTAGCATCTGAGGATAGACAAGCACTTCCTTCATCATCGGCTCCGTCTTCTCTTCCCACAGCCCTGAAGCTGTTCGACGACCCCGACCTTGGCGGGGCTGTCTCCCTGGGTGACCCTTTACTGCTGCCGGCCACCCGCGAGAGCAGAGGGCCCACATCCCGCCCAGAACACGGAGATGCCTCCACGGAGCTGTTCAGGTACTGCTGCTCCCCAGGAAGATTTCAGTAGCTCGTACCCCAAGTGCAAGAGTAGAGTAGCTTACCAGCTTCAGCCCACGAGGGAGGAGGGATCCAGGCCTGGCCAAGTCCAGCAGTCGTGAGTGGCTAAAAGGGGGTGAGGATTTGCCGGCGGGGGGGGGGGGTGCGGTCAACCAGGGTTCGTTCCACTGGTTCCAAGGACTACACTCATCTTCTTCTCACACTTCTGTTTTAATAGCTTCTTTAAAGGAATAAATCACACAGTTCATGAGCAAGTATAATCTGGCCTAAGTGGGTTCGGGAACAAATAAAACTGACCCTTGATATACTGCAAACTGACCCTATTCAGAACAATGGCCCAGTCCGCCAGGAGGGTCTTACCAGAAGCCGTGGCTAATCTGGTACCTGAAGGTTAATGTCAGATGTGGTAAAACACACACACACACACACACACACACACACACACACTATATCCTTAGAGCCTACTGTGTGTTTGGTGCTGGAAGAAATTGGCTTCACCACAGATAATGGTATTCACCCCTCACGCAACTCCTAAGATGGGTGCTAGTCTCTGCCATTACAGAAAATCGATCGTTTAGGAACGATCGCTTGCCCAAGGCCACCCACCACTCCTGGCAGTCCCTGGTGACACCTCTGTTCCAGCGGAAGCCCTGAGCCCGTGGAGAAGAGGCTGGGAAGCCTGCCTTCCTGTCTCGGGCTGCGGGTCTCCCTGACTTCTCCTTGTGCCCGAACCCGACTTCCGGTTGCTTCCATCATGGTGTCTCTCCCTCCCTGGCCGTGCTCCCGGGATGCAGCATGCGTTTGGTGCTTGAAGCAGAGCTGCCTCTTTCCAGGAATAGTTTAAATGGCGCCGAGGCCCGCCGTCCTCAGAGGCTGTCATCCGCACCACCCCTCGTTAGCCGCCCCAGGCTATTACACAGCCCTCTAAGTGTCCGCCAAGCCTGAGTCACCTCGATGGCGTCTTGTATTTACATCTCCCAGAGGCCCCTGGCATCTGTTCACTCTCTCCCCCTGAGTCCTCGCTCTTGACATCCTGCTGGCTGGGAGGAGCCAGGATCATTGTTATTCCATTAGGGAAGAAACTGAGGCACAGGGAAATCCGACAGCCACAACGACAGACAGCGGGTATTTATGCCCACGGGACGGACGGACGCCACGGGGCCTCCCCTGCATGGCATATTTTAAACCCTTTCCTTTCAGTCCCACCTTCCACAGAATCCTGTTCTGTGGGTGTGTCGAGGTAATTTTCACAGGATCCCGCGGCCAGCTGACACCAGCTCTTAGCAGGCTTGTCATGCACGAGCAAACACGCCGTGCAGCATTGCCGCGCCTTATTGGTCCCTGGGAACCTCCCTGTTCGTTGTGCCTCCCTATCTTGCACAGCCCCCTGGGAATCACGGCTTAAGGAACGTGGGCTCCGGCGTCCCCGGCTCCATTAGCAGACATCTGGCGGGGACGAACTGGATTCTTGAGAGCAGGCGCCAGAATTTAGTTTTCTTTGTGGCTACCTGGTTCCTGTGTAGGCATGAGTGGCCGGCTTCTTGGTCTCAGGCTTTCGCGCCACCATCGCTGTTATCCACCTGCCTGGGCATTAGTTCTCCGGAGGTGGCGGTGACTGAGTTACTGAGTAAACCGAGCGAGCGGGCTTAAAGAAGCCTTTATCTGCAGCCTTAGGTCGATCCGTAGCTGAGTTCCATCTTCCTCGGTGGTGGGGGCTTAGGAAGGAGGAGAATGTTGTGACTTCAGGGCGCAGAACACTTCAGGACACCCACGTCCGCCCTCCCTGCTTGGCCTTGTACCGCCTGGATCCGGAAGAGTGAAGAGCTGGACCTAGTGTTAGTTCCTGTTCTGAGGAGCGCGGGTGATCATCCCTAGGCTAAGAGTGGCGGCGATCCTGGCCGTGCTGTGACCGGCCGCCCAGGGCACCCCCCCTCAACCTCCACAGATCCAGCTGTGACTTGTTCCCAGGAGTCCTGCCCGTGGCTTCTCGTGGGCACCCTTGATGCCCCGTAGGGGAACGGAAAGGTAGCAAGCCCCTGACCCAGTGAGTCAAGAAACAATGACGGCTCCCTGGAGGAAGCAGATATACATCGGAGCTGAGACTGGCGGGGGACAGTCTTCCCACGGGTGACACCCCCAGCATCTCCCGACAGGGGCCAGGTCTTTCTAGAAACTAGCCCACCCATTCCCGCTGTCTGAGACTTTTTGTTCACTTCTTTACCTCCCAAGCAGGCTCTGAGTGCCTCTGTCGCCTCAGAAAGCAGGCAGGACAATCCAGAGCTCCCCAGCAGCTGGTCGCTGGCAGGCGGTTCTCTGGGACCCCACTCTGGCCTCGCTTGGACCTCTTTCACGACCGCCACTATTGTTCAGACCAAAAGAGCCTCTGTCCGTGCCCCCCCCTCCCCCACCGCAGTCCTGCGGTCCAGGGCAGAGAGCCTCCTTCACATTGCTTTTCAGCCCCACTGCCCCTTTGCTCTCTGTCATTTCCCTCTTCGGGATCCTACCCTTTCTCCTTTTCCTTTAGAACCTGTTCCAATCTTCTCTGGCCACATCCTTCCCGGGCCCTCTAGGCACTGCTTCATGGCCCCTGTCACTCTCGGATCCTCTGTGTCCAGCTGGGTCGGGGTGCCCTGCAGGAGGAGCGCGGCATTGGCCCTATTATAGCCAGCGCCTGCTCTGTTTAATGTTCCTCAGCGGTCTGTCCGGGGCAGTGTGTGCGGTATTCCCTTAGACTGGCGAGCACCTCCCGTGTGCTGTTGTCTTTGGTCCTTGCGGGGATCCCTGTGAGGTTAGAGGAAGCAAGAACACCCCCCTCTCCTTTCCAGATAGGAGAGACAGAGAGGTGGAGTGGCCCGAGGCCACCCACTCAGGAGCTGACAGAGGCGGAATAGAAGCCAGTCCTGCACACAGCTGCTGGACAGCACTTAAGCGCTCCCCTCCCGCTCCCCTTCCTGGAGATGGGGGTGCTAAGTGGCCCCCAGGTTGTCTGCTTCCCATGACTGTGCTGTGCCGCTGGGGACTCCCAATGCAAGCTCCCCCAGGCTAAGAACAGGTGAGCAGTGGGCCGTCGGTCGGACTCCTCAGTCCCCAGGCACGCTCTCCTCCTTGCCAGTTACTTCTAAAGCCTCCTCACCCCATCAGCCCATGGGCAATCTAGGACTTGCTATCACCTGGACATTTTTATTTTATTACCTTGTGTGTGTGGATGTTTTGCCTGCATATGTATCTGAGCATCGTGTGTACAGTGGCTCGCGGAGGCCAGCAGAGGGATTGGATTCCCTTGGACTGGAGTTGCAGGTAGTTGTGAACCTCCGTGTGTGTGTGTGTGTGTGTGTGTGTGTGCTGGGGATCGAACCTGGGTCCCCTGGAGCAGCCCGTGCTCTCAGCTGCTGAGTCATTGCTCCAGACTCACATGACCCAATCCTGGAGAGCGCTGGCTGAGCCCACTGCAGCCTTCACAGGGCTCCGTCTAGAACCCAGGTCACTCAAAGATTCACGGAGGCCGGCAGCCCCCTTCCCACGGCAGCTCGGGATCCGGTGTTTTACCGTGTCTCTGGATGGAGTTGATATAGCTTCGTGTTGGGTCTCCTAGGTCAGACACCCTTGTGACTCAGGCGCGACTGTGATCTAGTGCCCTCTCATTGAGCCACCCAGACTCCTGGACCGCAGCTTCCTGTCTGCAAAATAAGAGACATATATGCCCTTCCCCAAAATAGGGATTTGAGAGACAGATAATGATTCTGGGGTGCTCTGGAAAAGGCTGGGAGTCTGGTATCAGGCAGCAGGCAGTTATTTCTAAGGGGCTGGGAGGCAAGTCCCCTGAAGACACCAGCAGGTTTGATGTGGTGTTACCCCCAAGGGACTGGCTCTACTCTGGCTGCTGTGGAGGGGGGGTCAGAAAGACCTGCCCTTGGGTGTCTCCTCAGTGCTCGTAGGATAAGGCGAGCTGGTAGCTTTTCAGCTCCCATGTTGGAAATGGCGGGGCTCCAGGCTCTTGCTCCTTCGTGGATATAGTCATTCAAGACTGTTCTCCTTGCTTCTCTAGAGTTGAAGAGGACCTGGACCAGATTCTGAACCTGGGATCTGAACCAAAACCCAAGCCCCAGACTAAACCCAAGCCTCCAGTCCCAGCTAAGCCAGCATTGCCCAGGAAACCAACGCTGCCCCCGGCAGTGGGCCCGTCAGAAACTGGAGCTGGACCACAGAAGCAGCAGCAGATCCAAGCTATGGATGAAATGGACATCTTGCAGTATATCCGGGACCATGATACACTCGCCCAAGACTCCCCGAGCCTCTTCTGAGGTCCCCACAGCCCTGCCCACCTACGTTGGGCCTGGGGAGGAGGCCTGCATGTGAATATGTGGGTTCTGCTTGCAAGGCAGGGACCACCAATAGAAGTGGAACTCTGGACAAACCCCCCATACCCCGCCACGCCCCAGTCCCAGTCCCACATCCTTTCCTTTTCTCCTGGGCTATGGGATGGACGAGGACTCTCCAGAATGTAGAGCTGGAAACACTGTAGGAATCCACCCAGCAGGCTGTGAAGAGGACTTGTCTTGAGATCAGAGGACAGTGTCCCCCTCACTCCCACTAAGGGAAAGGACATCTTCCGCATACTTGTGCCCACTCAGCTCAGCATGGGAAGGGGTGCTTATCCTGAGCCTTATCTTTAGGCTGGGCTAAAGATGTACCTGGGACAGGCCACTCTGGCCTCTCTTCTTGGTGCGGCTGCTAGGGCCCCAAGATATGTTCTGAGGAGAAAGCCCAGCTCTCCACTGTGCCCTGGCCCAAGTCCCTTCTCACTCTCTTCTGGCTTCCAATGCTAAGAAGAAAACGTAGGCCCAGCTTGCCTTTCGAGGGCACAGAGGGCTTCCAGGACCCCAAGCCTTGCACCTCCTTCCCCAGGAAAGGGCCTGGCCAGCCCATGGCCCTTTGGATGTGGCTTTCAACAGAGTAGGTCTTAGCACCTCCCAGAGTTCAGCCCATGGGGTTTGAGGCTCTGAGGCCTGGTCTGCCCTCAGGATCTGAACTTATTCTCTAGCCTTTCTCCAGTGGAGCCACCAGCCGAGGGAGAAGGAGCTGTGCCCCAGGGCAACCCTGTGCCTTCCACTAGATGGTGTTTTGTGGAACAAAGAATGTTAGAGTATATTCTTTGTGTCAGGAACTGGTTGTTTGTTTGTTTGTTTTTAATGAAACACTTAGGGTTTTTTTTGTTTTGTTTACAAAATGGAGCCATTTTGTCCCTTGGGTCAGTTGTGCTTCACAGAGGCATTAGAAGGGCCCGGTTGGGACCAAGAGTCCCTTTCCGGAGTCCCTGAGTGGCGCAGTTCAACTGTTTGTTGCCTTCAGTGTCGTGGGTCCCCAGCTCCTACCCTGTAGGAAGACCTACGGGATCAGACTAGGGGTAGTCTGGCCTGTTTTTCATCTCACCATGTCACTTGTCACCTGCCTGGCTCTGAGCAGGCCACCCGCCCAGGCTGAATGAGTGGGTGTAGCCGGTTCTAGGTGGAGGACCAGAGGACTCTGCTTTACTAGGTTGAGGGTCTCCCCAGAGCCCAGAACTGACTCTAGAAAGCCCCCACCCCAACTCTACATCCCTTTCACCAGCGGGCCCTCACCCCTTCCATCTCTCGGTGCCCAGCCCAGTGCCCAGAAGCCCCTTCCTAACTGACCGCAAAGGAAGGTTCGCGTGGCCTGGTCTTGTGTGGAGCCGCCCTACTGGGTCCCCTGGGCATCTTTGGACCCTTCTCCCTTTCTGCCCATTCCTCTGTGCCTTGGCTACCAGCTCTACCTCTTCCATACACACCTTGCACCTGCTTTGGGTGACAGATGACACAGGAGCCGTGGTGTGTAGGGGCTTGGGTGACCATGGACTGATCCCCACCTGGGGTCCCTAACAGGACCTGACCTGACCTACCACTGTCTAGTGTGGTTTTGCCCACTAGTGGAGACTTGTCTGCTGTGGAGCTTTTGGGACACCCTGGCGTGGTTGTTCGCCCCACAGATAGCATTTTTCCAATCATGACTTGTTTTGATCACTGGTCTGTGACCTACAGCCAAACTGTCTCCCAGTTATCCAGTAAAGTCTGTGTGGACAAAGCCAGAATTTCAGTGTTGTTCTTATCCATGCCTGCGCTGACAGGAGAAAAGGTGGTGGTGGTGGTGGTGGTGGTGGTGCTGGTGTGGTGTGGTGTGGTGTGGTGTGTGTAGAGGGGATTGTCATTTGTAACCAGGGAAGGTACTCTATGTCTCTGACTATATGTTTCTTGGTGTGTCTGTCTCTGTTTTTGTGTATGACTCTGCCTCCATGCCTCTGTCTATCCCCCCATCTCTCATCCCACCTCTCTCTCTCTCTCTCTCTCTCTCTCTCTCTCTCTCTCTCTCTCTCTCCCTCCCTCCCTCCCTCCCTCCCTCCCTCCTTCCCTCCCTCCCTCTGTGTGATGGAGTCTGGGATTGTCTTTTGTAACCAGGGAAGATACTCTATGTATGTCTCTTATTCTCTGTGTGTGTTTCTCTCTGTCTGTCTCTCTATGTGTGTGTGTCTGTCTCTCTATGTGTTTCTGTGTGTGTCTGTTTCCCCTCTCTTGCTCTCCCTCTCCCTCTCTCTCTTTGTGTGTCTCTCTGTCTCTCTCTTTGTGTGTCTCTTCTCTCTCTCTCTCTCTCTCTCTCTCTCTCTCTCTCTCTCTCACCAGGCTAGGTACAAAATGTCTGCTAACTCTGCCCTGGCCCTCCAGGCTGTCTCAGCTGGAGCTAGGAGACAGGAAGAAGTCTAGGGAGTCTAGTGTTCCCCACTGTGTAGACAGAGAGAGGGAGGGCCCAGAGATCCAGGTCCAGAGGGCCCAGAGATCCAGGTCCAGCGGGCCCAGAGATCCAGGTCCAGTGGGAGTAGAAATCCAGGTCCAGTGGGAGTCTGGCCAGTAATCACTCAGCCAAGCCCTGTGTCAAAGGGGGAACCCTTCCCTCCAGATCCTCACCTTGGGTACAGCAGGGAGCTGGAACTACCATGATTTCAGGCATGCTCCACCTAATGGATATACACAGGCCTAGCCCTGGGCCCCAGCACCCCAAGGCACTGCTTCGCCCAGGGTTCTACAGCATACAGCTCTGCAGGCTGCCACCCACTGCAGAGCAAACGGCTTCTCAGGGATTCTCAGATGTGTGCAGTCTGAGCCACCCATAGCCTCTCTTCCCGGCACTTCGGTCTGGATTCTTAGGACTGCGTTGGAGTCTATGTTCTTGAGGATGGACCAACGGCTGTTCTGTTCTGAGGACTGACTCCTCGGGAGCCTGCAGCCCTCATATCTCCAAGCAAAGAGAGAGGGAAGGCTGGACGGCAGTGTGTGTTTCTCTGGGGCTATTACGGGTTCCGTGGGCAGGAAGTGTTGCCAGCGGCTGCATCCGCTGCTCCCTTCCTCCCGTCGTTGTTCTTAGAACATTGTGAACTTGGGACAGTTCTGGAAAGTCCCAGTTCTAGGGCTAATCCTGGCCAGGCTGGCGTCCTGGGCTCGGCTGCCTAGAGGGACTCTCTCTGCATCTCTGTTCATTCCTGTGGGCACACGGAACTGCTCTGAGACTAGAGCCCTTGCAGCAGAGGCTAATCACAGCCAAGTCCTGCTGCCCTTCGTTCCTGGCTATCACCTGGGCTTGGTGTCTACAAACCGCTGCCCGGTGCCAGGCTGATGTGGAAGGCTTGGCTTCGCTTTCTAACTCACTCACCGCCCGGCTTGATGCATCCCCCAAAAGAGGACCACAAAGTCACCAGCGTGTCTCCTGCCTGCATGGCAGGCACTTCCCAGACCCCAGCCATGCACAGCCATGATGCACAAAGCACCTTGGAGTAGCTGAGCTCTCACTGCCAGCCTGAGATGTCCCCATGGACTGTAGCCTGTTGCTGTGAGTCACCACTACCCAACTCTACCCTACGGAGTCAGGAGAAAAGTGACCAGGGACTGGTCGAGAAGTGACACAAACAGTTAACGGTTCTCATATGACTCGCGGCACTTGGGTGAGAAGTGGTCAGGTGGGGATCATGGAAGCTTGCTGTTCTTCTAAAGGACCAAAGTCTAGAGTACCTACAACCCATGGCAGGTTGGGTTTCTCACAATCACCTGTAAGTCCGGAGCTAAGGGATCTGATGGCCTCTTCCTGCCGCTGTGCACACCTGTGCACATGTATCCTAGGAGATGCCCACGAATATTTTTGAAAAGATTATCTCAGGGGCTGGAGAGATGGCTCAGTGACTAAGAGCACTAGTGGACTGGTCTTCCGAAGGTCCTGAGTTCGATTCCCATCAAATCATGTGACAGCTCATAACCCTTTGTAATGAGATCTGATTGATGCCTTCTTCTGGTGTGTCTGAAGATAGCTACAGTGTACTCATAGAAACAAAATAAATAAATCTTAAAAAAAAAAAAAAAAAAAAAAAAAAAACTAGCCATCTCAATTCCTGAGATGGGATATACTTTGGCTGGGTTGTATCTGTGCTTGAAGAAGCTTCAGGAGCTGGTCACAGAGGGACTCTTAACCCGAGATGAGCTGCCCTTTAAGTGGTAGTGGGTGGGTGGATTCACCTCAGCGAGCCTCTCAGCAGCACTGGCTGTTGTGCACGCCGAGCTTGTCCAGAGAGGAGCCATGGCGTGCAGACCTCGGGGCCCGCTCTGCTCGCGTGGTTCTTGTTTTCATGGCTTTAGCCCCGGTGATGTGCTAGAGATCATACTCCGCTAAGTCACGCTAAGAGTAAAGCTTCAGCCACTAACACAGAGACCATGCGTTCCACATGGGTTCAGTGAGTGCGCTTTCCCGAAACTCTATGGATAATGTTCAGAGACTGATGCTTCTCTGACAAACTTCACTTCCTTCAGTGAAGCTGGATTAACCTGATTCCTACAACCAAGCTGTCCAGTCATGTCCAATACCCCATCTCCAGAGCGTTGTTCAGTGGCGTTGGGCATGGGTCAGCTTAGCTCAACGCCCCCAGCTGAGCTATTTGCACAGGAAACAGCTGCAAAACATCCTGCGGCTTAATTTGATTCCTGTTTTCCCCGCCCAGTGTGGTAGGGACCTCCCTGGTGCCTGACCTATGGCTATCCCGATACGCGGTACTGTGGCAGTGTCACGGTGGGTGCCTACTGTGTGCAGAATTGCATCCTATGACCCACGGGACATCCTAGGGGTCCTAGGGAGGCAGAAGAGACGTCAATAGAATAGGCCAGTCCTGTAAAGAAAGGATCACATCGTGCTGGTGGCGATAGGCCAGGAGAGTGATCGTAAGCTATCAGGATCAGGACAAGGACCCAGAGCATGCGGTGGGAGCCGAGGAAATGGAGGCACATGTGGTCGTGTACAGCTCTGGGGCTCAGACGACACAAGGGAGAACAGACTGTGTAAACGGTGAACATTCTGTTGTCCTACTGTCTGCAAGGCCCACCCACTCCAGTCATGGAAAAAGGACCTGAAGATGGAAAATGAGTCATTAGTGTGGATCCTCCCAGAAGCCAACTAGCTTTAGCCCCGTTCTTTGGACTCCTGCCCAAACATCAGACACCTCTAAAATGTTCCCTTCGCTAGGCCACCTGCCAGTACTTACAGTAGTTCATTGTGTACAGCCTGGCCCCAGTTTTTGGTCCCTGCGTGGGTATCTGAAATTCTCCCTAACAAAGTGCATCTAAACAAACAAACAATAAATGAAAGCTTCCTTAGCAGTTCTAGAAGTCAGATACATAATGCTTGGGTGTTTATGATCTCCGAAGATCGCCTCCTGCCGCTCCCAGGGACTCCGGCGCAACCCTGGGCCTGCTCGACCTTAGAGCTTCATCATTCCAGTCTCTGCCTCCAGCTTTAAGTGACGCGTGCCCGGTGTGTCTCTGTCTACACACAGTGGTCTCTCCCACATCTCTGTGTCCTAATTTCCCTTTTAAAGGAACCCTAGCTGAGGTTAGTGTTGATTGCCTAATCTTGTAGAGAGTACACTTCATTTTCTCTTAATCACACTACAGCCTCCTTCCCCCAAAAGCCATCTTCACAGCTTCTAGGGAGTCTTAAAATCGGGGGAGACTCTCTTCCGCTCATTACACGCCCCTCCTGTCCTGAGCATTTAGCACTCACAACTGGCCCCGGGGCAGACATGTCCCTCTTATGTCATCCTGAGGGACAGACATGTCCCTCTTGTGTCATCCCGAGTCCCTGTGCTGTCAGGGTCTGTGCCTGGGCCTCCAGTTTGGTGTCTATTCTTTGTGCCTCCCGCTCCAAAGAGCTCACAAAGATGTCGCTGCTCATGGTGGAGACGGTGACATGACTGCCTGCCTGCCTGCCTGCCTTCCTACAGGGCAGCACAGGCCAGGGGACACCTCTATGGAGCGTTGGTGCCATCCAGATCATTGTCCTTGTGTGGCTCTGCATGGCTCAGCCTTCCCCGGGCGGGCAGCTAGCTCCAGCCAGCTCGCCACCATCCGCTCACTCATCCTCTGAGAAAGTGAGGGAGGGCTGGGGGCTAGAGCCTGGGGCTTCCGGCGGGCGCGCGAGGGCCACATGCGCCATACGCTACTGTCTCAGAACTGGCTGGCCCACGCTGTTTTCCTGCCTCTGGAGCACAGGCTCGTAGCCTCCCTTGGGTCTGCTTCTCTTTTTGGTTTTGGTTTAATGGCCACTTTACTGACTTCCCCTGACAAGGGCTTTAGGTCCCAAAGGGCCATGCGCTTAGATGAAAAAGAAGGGAACAGGTTTCTCGTCCGCCGGTGTCCCCAGCATCCAAGGCTGTAGAGAAGCGGAGCAAACACCCCACAGTGGTCCACTTCTGCCTCAGACTGGTCTACAACCCCCGTGAATTTCTCTCCGGTTGTCCGGGTGGCCGGGAATTCGAATCCAGGCCTGCTGGACTGTGAAATCCCTAAAAGGGAGGACCAGATACTGGATGGACCTTGGAATGTGGCCGCCCGGAATCATCTGACCCACTGAGGTCGGGGTCATGCTGCTTGGGTGTAGGCCATGGAGCCTGTGGGAAGGAGGGTAGATGGAGCATGCTGGAAATCGGCCATTCTGATGCGACTCGGTTATAACCGCAGGGTGGCGGGAGGGGCGACCTCCTCCCAGCTCACCCTACAAAGGAGACAAGGGAGTTTTCCCAGCACCATGGAGATGAATAAACACATCTTCCACTCTCTCTCCCAGCCCCTGACCTTTTTGTTCAGAGCTGCAGGCTGGGTGCCACTGGCAGCTGCCTCGGTGGGACCCCACCCCACCCCAGACCCCACCTTCCTCCTCCATGCCTTGCTCCCACCAGGGAAGAGAACTAGTATCCCGTCCTTTCCAGAGTCTACACGCAAATACTTGGGCGTGATGGTCACGGCAGGGTTAGTCTCAGCGGTTTCCTGTCCACAGGAAACAACAACTCAAATACCCTCGGGTTAGTGGGTGAATAGACTGTGGTATAGCCACGTACGGTATAACACTATTCAGCATGGAGAGGAAGAGCTTCCAGGGACTGTGGCCAAGTGGACCTCAAAAACTGGTGAAGCCAAGGAAGCCAGACCCCCAAATCCATTGCAAGATCCCATTCGTGTGGAAATCTGGAAAGGGTAAAACCGTGGTATGGGCAGAAAGATGGGAGTGGTTGGGGCGGGGAGTGGGGGGTGGGGGCTGAGAGGTGGGGGAAGAGAACCAGCTGCCAGCAGCATGAGGAAACATTTACATTCGGGAGCAACGGGCGGGCGGGCAGGGGAGCTAGGGAGCAAGCGGGCGGGCGGGCGGGCGGGAAAATGGTCTGAATGTGAGCATGCCCATAAACATTCCCTCAGATGCTCCAAGCTCCTCGCTTTAAATGGGGGGAGCCTTTACTGCTTTTAAACCCTGACTCTGTGAAGCTGTTCAAAGAGGAACCACGGTCGGAAGCCAACCCTACCCCAGCGGATCCAGCCGTCGTGCACTTTGGTATCTACCCGGAGGCGTTGAAAGATCCGGGAGTCTGCACGCCAACCTAGGGTTTACAGCCTTAGCTTTGCCCCTAATTGCTCAGACATGGAAGCAATCGGACCGCCCTTCCCGGAGTGAGTGGACGAAGACTGGTACCCAGACAGTGGGGTATCATTAGTACTGCGAGGAGATGCACTAGGGGGTCTTGAAAGGTTAGGGGAGAGCGTCACGTGCATATTGCAAAGTGAAAGATGCCGTCTGACAGGCAGGACTGAGTCGCTCCAGTTCGGTAGCACAGAGAGGGACACTGCAGGGCCAGCGAGAACATCACTGGTCACCCAAGGGTCCAGGGGAAGGGTGAGTGACTGTGTGTAGGATCACTGGTCATTCTTTACAGCAGAGTGTCCACAGAGGGAGGCTATGCATTTGGGGGAGGGGAAGCCAGAAGACTGTGGACTACGGGAACTCTGGACTGTCTGGTTTTTCTGTAAACCGAAGAATGCTCTAAAATATAAACATCTATCTAAAAATGGGCTGGAGAAATGATTCAGTTTGGCAAAGGGCTTAAGTTCAGATCCCCTGCACCCGTATAAAAAGCAGGCATGGGGGCTGGAGAGATGGCTCAGCGGTTAAGAGCTCAGACTGCTCTTCCAGAGGTCCTGAGTTCAATTCCCAGCAACCATATGGTGGCTCACAACCATCCGTAATGAGTATTCGATGCCCTCTTCTGCTATGTCTGAGGACAGTGACAGTGTACCCACATACATTAAATAAATATGGCTGGAGCGAGCGGGACCGGGGGGAATAAAAACATTCTTTAAGGACTTGTTCTGTTTTTTGTTTAAAAAAAAAAAAAACAAAAAACAAAAACAAAAATAGAACAGGTATGACAGTGTGAGCCTATAGTCTCAAGCATTGGAGAGGCACAGACAGGCAGGTCCCCGGAGCTCAAAGGCCAGGGAATCTAGCCAAGTTGGTGAGCCCTAGGCTTAGTGACACTGTCTCAAGAAATAAGGTGGAGAATGATTGTGGAAAACACCCATTGTCAACCTCTAAATATGAGCTCCCAGTGGGTGCACACCCACCTGCATGTATACACACCTACAAAGCACACACACAATCTATCTGCAAACATACATTTAGGAAGGTACCACTGGGAGGAGATCTCTTAACTCAGAAGACAGCCGCCACTCCTAGAGGTTAGCCCCGCCTCCATATACCCTGCCCCTCCTTTGTGCTGTCCCTCATCTGGGATTTAGGTAAAACTCAGCAAATATCTTCCTGGTGGTGGTCAGGACTCTTGTCCCAGAGATAACCACATGGAAGGAAGGAGCTGTGGACATCTATGGAAGAATAGAAGTCTCTAAAATCCCTTGGAGAAATTCAGGGACAAAATCCCCAGCGGACCTGAAAGCCCTGGACACCAGCTGGCTTTATCTCTGTGTGAGATTTCCAGTTTTCTGTGGCTTCCTCAAGTTGTCCTGTGTTATCCTGAACAGTCAAGGGTCTCTGGTGAGGAAGATGTATCCAGGGTTCTCCCTGAAGCCTTTAGTAAATCGCAGGAGCCTAGGCCACATGGCTGTTGAGAAGACAGGCCATCCTGGGAGTGAAGCCCTCATCACCACCCACCCACCCACCCACACCCTGGGCCCCTGAAGTGGGCTATGAAGTTACAGGCACCCTTGTGATTCACTGTTGGGCCTTGGCTTGTTAACGTCTAGGAAGTCTGGCTATGTGATGTGTAGGAAGCAAAGAATGATAACTGTATCATCTCAGACTGCTCACTGCCATGAGAGCAGCAAAGTGTGTGTGTGTGTGTGTGTGTGTGTGTGTGTGTGCCCTGGTGAAGTCGGCATCCCTCCCTCCGAAGCAGTTCTCACTCGGCTGCTGACAGTGACCAAAAAGAAGTGGGTGCTTCACTGTGCTTTGTTTTGTTTCCGTCTCATGGTTACAAGGGACAAAGCTAAGCAAGTCATTTCCTGTCCCCTACTTTCAGCCTGAGACATGACTGTTGATAATAAATAAGAGGCAGGCTCCTCCTGCTGTTGCTCCTGCCTGAAATCACCCACCCCGCCACCAGCCATGGCATTTGAACTAGTCCTGAGGACACCCCTTAGATCTAAGGCTCGAGGGTCCTAAGTTTAAGGAGCTTGAGAGCCTGAATTCAAGAATAGGGTCCCCCAGGCTCGTGTGGGGATCAGGATAGCAGAGTGAGCTTTCCAGAAAATACCAAGCTGTGGTAAGGGCCCTACCAAGCTGTCTGGGCTCCCCCACCTTCCCTCGGCTTATCAATATTTACCTGTTTCTTCAATGGATATTACTTTCATGTCTTTTTTTTTTTTTAAAGATTTATTTATTTATTTATTTATTTATTTATTTTTTTTTTTTTTTTTTTTTTTTTTTTTTTTTTTGGCTTTTCGAGACAGGGTTTCTCTATATACTCTTGGCTGTCCTGGAACTCACTCTGTAGACCAGGCTGGCCTCGAACTCAGAAATCCGCCTGCCTCTGCCTCCCAAGTGCTGGGATTACAGGCATGCGCCACCACGCCCGGCTTGATTTATTTATTTATTTTATGTATATGAGTACACTGTCGCTGTCTTCAGACACACCAGAAGACATCATCAGATCCCATTACAGAAGGTTGCGAGCTACCATGTGGTTGCTGGGAATTGAACTCAGGACCTCTGGAAGAGCAGTCAGTGCTCTTAACCGCTGAGCCGTCTCTCCAGCCCCTCATGTTTTTTTTTTTTTCCTAGTTCTTTTCTGGTTAGCTTTTAACCTTTATATTTTTCTAGAAAAGCATCCTCTTCTTTAGACTTCAAAAGTTTACATTCTTCTCCTATAACTTCAAAATTGAGTTTGTGCTATCAATAGTTTTCAGTCTAGGGCTTTTTTCTTAAATCTTTCTTTTAGCACTTATATCTATGAGAAATGAATGTCACAGTTCTTTCTGTTTTAAATGTATGTAAAAGGGTGTGTGTGTGTATGCGATATGATTATGGAATATGGACTTAGTAAATGTGTGTGCTTGTGTCTGAGTGTGTCCATGCTTTTAGAGGTCAGGGGTCAACACTGAATGTCAGTCCTCAATCATTCTCTACATTTGTTTTTTGAGTTGGGGTCGGTCTCCTAGAGAGCCTAAAACTCCTCAGTTCGACGGGGCTGGCTGGCCAATGAGCTCCAGAGTTTTATAACCATTCTTATGAACTTGCATGGCAAGAAATTAACCAATGGAACCCTCTCCCAAGCCCTTCTACCTGTCATCTATCTTGTCATTAATGCCAGCACTCAGGAGGCAGAGGCAGGTGGATTATCTGTGAGTTCAAGGCCAGCCTGGTCTACGGGGAGACTTCTGGGACAGACAGGGCACAGAAACCCTGTCTCAAAAAGCAAAACAAAAATTAACAATAATAAACCTGGTCTATCGGGGCTGGAGAGATGGCTCAGTGGTTAAAGGCACTGACTGAATTCCCAGAGGTCCTGAGTTCAAATCCCCACAACCACACGGTGGCTCACAAACATCTGTAATGGGCTCTGATGCCCTCTGCTGGTGTGTCTGAAGAAAGTGACAGTGTACTCGCGCATGTAAAATAAATAAATCTTAAAAAATAAATAAATAAACATTGTCTATAGAGTGAGTATCAGGACAGCCAGAACTACATAGTGAGACCCACTCTCAAATAAATAGATAGATAAATAAATAAATATTTTTAAAAAGCAGATAGTTAGCCAGGCATTGGTGGTGCATGCCTTTAATCCCAGCACTTGGGAGGCAGAGGCAGGTGGATTTCTGAGTTCGAGGCCAGCCTGGTCTACAGAGTGAGTTCCAGGACAGCCAGGGCTACACAGAGAAACCCTATCTCAGAAAACCAAAAATTAACTAAACAAAACATAAAAGCAGATAGTTTGGGTTTTACATGTATATATTTTTTCTACTTTATTTAGATTTAGTTATTTGTATATGTGCCTTAACCTTATGAAGCCACCTTGTCCGCACCTAGTATTTTCTATCCATCAAAGCACAGTTTGGGTCAGACTCCTACTCATTTAATCATTTATCACTCTCATTTTTGTTGGTTTTCCAAGTATAAATTTGAAGTTTTTATTTCTCACTTAAAATATAATAAATTATTGCAAATGCTGGTAACGTTTATGTGTTTATGTTTGTTTCCCAGGTCCTCTCCTTAGTTTTGCCATCCCTTTGTAATTCATTTTAAATTTCCCTGAACTATACCTTGTTGGGGGGGGGGATATATAGTTTCAAATGTGTTAGTTATAGTTCCCAGGGTTTCTGTGTTCTTATTTAGTCTGGATTCCTTGGCCTGTCATTTCTGAGAGAGGACATTAATACATCTCCCTGTGGTCATTTTGTCAAGGGCTTCTGGGGGCCATTCGGTGCCAGTTCTAAGGAGCTGCAAGGTAGACTCTGGTCTCATCGCAGAGCAGGGCAGGGCACCTCCGTGAGGATTTGTCTGTGCTGTGGCTCCCATGTCTCCAGCAGGAAGGTCTGAGCCCTGCCCTGGGCTCTCTCTGGCTTTGTATTCTAAGCAGCATTTGGGTCCCCAGCCATCACCTTCACAGAGGTACTTGGCTCAGGGGTTGGGCACCTCTGGCCCCCCTCTAGTTGGAAGAGACCGGGTTTCAGTTTGGTTTTGCTTGTGTCTACAGACTGTCAGCAGGTGCCACCTGCCCTGAAGGCCACAGAGGGATTGCAGGAGGCAGGAGAGTGCTTGATGGAGTCCTGACCTCCCTCTCCGTCCTCCCTCCTCCCTCTCCCGCCTCCCTCCTCCCTCTTCCCTCCCTCCTCCCTGTCCCTCCTCCTTTCTCCCTCTCCCTCTCCTCCTTCCCCACTCTCTTTCTCTCTCACACACACCCTCCCTCATAAACACACACACACACTCTGTACTGGCTGGTTTTGCATGTCAACTTGACACAAACTAGAATTATCAAAGCTTAATTGAGAAAATGCCTCCATAAGGTCCAGCTGCAGGGCATTTTCATAATTAGTGACTGATGGGGGAGGGCACAGCGCCCAGCCCATTGTGGGCGGTGTCATCCCTGGGCTGGTGGTCCTGGGTTCTATAAGAAAACAGGATGAGCAAGCCATGCGGAGCGAGCACCTCTCCAGGGCCTCTGCATCAGCTCCTGGTACCAGCCCTCCTAGAGATCCTGTCCCGACCTCCTCCAATGACTGATGATGATCAGGAAACCAAATGAGCCCCTTTCTCTCCAACTTGCTTTTGGGTCATGATATTTTCATTGCAGCAATAGAAACCCTAACCAACACACACACACACACACACACACACACACACACACACACATCAGGCCTACATCCAGGTCAGCAGCAAGACCAGAAGTTCTAGCCAGAGCGATTAGGCAAGAAGAGATCAAAGGCACCCAAGAGGCTGAAGGAGCAGTCAAAGTGTTCTTTCTGCAGATGATGTGATTGTACATGTAGACAGACACTCGTAAAAAATACTCATTCAGACAGAGAAAATTATGGTAGCTAATAAATGAATTCCGTGGAGCCAAAGGATATAATAAAAACATCCAAATCGGTCATATATCTATACACAATGTAGAAAGAAAATTAAGAAAGCAATTCCATGCTTTCTTTCTGACATATTCACAAAATAAAATACTCAGAAGTAAATTTAACCCGGAAAAAGTTAAAGACTTATCCACTGGAGACCATTGATGACTGGGAACATGATGTGTCAACAATGAAGGCCAGAGTTAAGATCCCAAACCCCACTAAGTGCTCTGTGGGCGTGGCGACCCACCAGCAACTTCAGCCTTGGAAAGCAGAGACAAGGCATCCCCCAGTGAGGTGGCCAGAGACAAGAGTTTTACTAGTGAGCTCTGGAGTTAATTGTGAGACTCTGTTTCAAAAAGAGTAAGATAGAGAACAATTGGGGATGACTCCCAACATAAGCCTTGGGCTTCCACATCTTACACGCATGCACACACACATGAATACACATGTGCATGTGTAGCATACATACATACAAAAAAGATGCTGGGCAGTGGTGGCGCACACCTTTAATCCCAGCACTTGGGAGGCAGAGGCAGGTGGATTTCTGAGTTCGAGGCCATCCTGGTCTACAGAGTGAGTTCCAGGACAGCCAGGACTACACAGAGAAACCCTGTCTCAAAAAAACAAACAAAAGAAGAAGAAGAAGAAGAAGAGGAGGAGGAGGAGGAGGAGGAGGAGGAGGAGGAGGAGGAGGAGGAGGAGGAAGAGGAGAAGAAGAAGAAGAAGAAGAAGAAGAAGAAGAAGAAGAAGAAGAAGAAGAAGAAAGAACATTGCTAAAAGAAACGAAAGACCCAGGGAAATAAAAACATATTAATAGTCATGGGTTGAAAGTTTTAATTAACACTGGGGCTAGAGAGTTGGTGCAGACATTAAGAACACTGGTGTTCTTGCAGAGGACCCAGGCTCAATTCCCAGCGCACACACGGGCAGCTCACACCATCTGTAACTCTAGTCCCAAGTGCTCCTATGCCCTCTTCTGGCCTCTGAGGGCACTGCATGCACATGGTGAACATAACATACAATACACTCAGGCTAAACACTTAGACACATAAAACAATTAAATAAATAAATCTAATTGTTTAAGACTTAATTTTGTTAGAAGGCAATAACCTTCTATTTGATATACAGGACAATGCCATCCATATGTAAATCTCAGTGACCTTAGAAGAAAGAAAAGAAAAGAAAAGAAAAGAAAAGAAAAGAAAAGAAAAGAAAAGAAAAGAAAAGAAAGGAGGGAGGGAGGGAGGGAGGGAGGGAGGGAGGAAGGAAGGAAGGAAGGAAGGAAGGAAGGAACAGAAAAGTTGACCTTAAGCCGGGCGTGGTGGCGCACGCCTGTAATCCTAGCACTTGAGAGGCAGAGGCAGGCGGATTTCTGAGTTCAAGGCCAGCCTGGTCTACAGAGTGAGTTCCAGGACAGCCAGGGCTACACAGAGAAACCCTGTCTCGGAAAAAAAGAAAGAAAGAAAGAAAGAAAGAAAGAAAGAAAGAAAGAAAGAAAAGAAAAGAAAAGAAAAGAAAAGAAAAGAAAAGAAAAGAAAAGAAAAGAAAAGAAAAGAAAAGTTGACCTTAAAATGTATGGAGCCAGGCATAGTGACTCACACCTAATGCCACTATTTTGGAACCCTGAGTTCCAGGTCAGTCTGGGATACAGAGTGAAACCTTGTCCCAGAGGACTAAAATAAAGAGAATTACAAGGGACTCTGAACAGCCAACGCAGGCTTGACAAAGAACAGAGTTTAAGGCCTTATACCTCCTGATTTCAAAACTTACCATGAAATTAGACATTAGCGTCAGTAGGTGCTAGCACAAGGGTCACATGCAGATCTGAGAATTCGGATATAAACTTGTACATCTATGAAACTCAATTTTTTTTTTTTAGGTGGGTCCTCACATAGCCCAGGCTGGCCTCAACCTTGCTATGTGGTCAAGCATGACCTTGAATATCATATCTTCTTGCTTTGAAGTCCTGGGTGATGGGTGTAAGCCATCGTGCCTGTTTTATGCAGTGCTAGGAAATGAACTTAGGACCTCGGGCATGCTAGCCACAATCAGGTCAAAGGAGAAAAATGTAAAACCTGATCAAATCAAGAACTCTTCTGCATCAAACTTCATCATTAAGAACATGAAAAACAAGCCGGGCGTGGTGGCGCACGCCTGTAATCCCAGCACTTGGGAGGCAGAGGCAGGCAGATTTCTGAGTTTGAGGCCAGCCTGGTCTACAGAGTGAGTTCCAGGACAGCCAGGACTACACAGACAAACCCTATCTCAAAAAACCAAAAAAAAAAAAAAAAAAAAAAAGAACATGAAAAACAGCCCAGAAAAGGAAACAATTTGATGATGATTTTTTTTCCCCCTGAGAGAGGGTTCCTCTGTGTAGCCCTGGCTACACAGAGTCTTGGAACTTGCTCTGTAGACCAAGCTGGCCTTGAACTCAGGGATGCACCTGTCTCTGTCTCCTGGGTGTAGGGATTAAACCTAGCTTGGTTTGGTGTTTTGTTTTGTTTTGTTTTAAGATTTATTTATTTATTATATGTAAGTACACTGTAGCTGTCTTCAGACACTCCAGAAGAGGGCAACAGATCTCATTACGAATGGTTGTGAGCCACCATGTGATTGCTGGGATTTGAACTCAGGACCTTCGGAAGAGCAGTCGGTACTCTTAACCACTGAGCCATCGCTCCAGCCCGGGTTTGGTGGTTCTTAAAACATCATCGGGACTTCTAAATAGAAATGATATGGCCCAGCAATCCCAGCAATCCCACGACTGTTATATAGGCAAGATCATTGAAGACAGGTCTTTGAATAAATGAAACATATAAAAACTTCATAACACCGCTCATAATAAACTATAAGTAGAAATAACCCAAATGCCCACCAACCAATGGGTGAATAAAGACAATGTGGTATATCCATACAACAGAATAGTATTCAGCCATAAAGTACATCAGGTATAGTAGCTAAAGAATGAATGAACTTTTGGAACTCTATGCTGAGTGAATGAAGCCATACTATAGAATATTGTTTATATGAATTACATAAATCATGGAAAAGTTGTAGACTGGGAGATGAGAGACCACTTACCAGAGGCTATGGGAGGGAGGAATGAGAAGAAATTTCTTTTTTAGTGTAAGCAGCCTCCTGTAGTGGCAAAATGTTCTGGAAATGGGTGGTGGTGATGGTTGCACCGTCTGGTGAATGCACTGAATACCGCCGAATTGGGACACTTGGGAATGGTTAGAATGGTAAACGTTATGCTGTGTGCATTTTATCAATCCCCTAAAAATCTTAAAAGATAAACCCAGAGTTAAGGTAGAACTTCCCTGGCCAAACGAGGACGCCATGGAGCAAAGCATCATGGGGAAAAAGAGATGACCTGGGAAGTCTATCAGCAGGGTGGGGCTAGAGGCTGGACCCTTGAAGCCTGTCACAGCCTAGCCAAGCAACTTCTGCAGTCAGCGTTGAAATCCCGCTGAAGAGAGGATGGTTGCCGGGAGCTGCAGGCCTCCCAGGTTTGAGATGCTCTCTCTGTGTGTGTGTGTGGTGTGTGTGTGTGTGTGTGTGTGTGTGTGTGTGTGTGCATTTCCTGTGACTAATGTAGGCTGGGGCTTGTCTGTCTTGGCTGCAGCTAGACTGAAGACAAGCTCTCCCCTGGTTTGGCAGGAAGTGTTTGAAGCTACTGCCAAGACATCTGCTTCATCTCTCTTGGCAACAGCAGGCATCCTGAGAGACAGACTCTGGGCTTGGAAGTCGGAACAGCCAGCAATGCTTCGGTCTCCTTTTCTCCCGTGGGACATTAAACGGAAGCTCCCGGCCTCAGATTTAGATGGATCCTATGCAGGGAGCCTGAGTTCCAGAGAAGCCAGCATTGGAGTAGAGAAATGAGGGGGCCAGGGATGGGGAGACATGGAGACTTCTGGCTGAGGCAAATAGGGTTCGATTCCCAGCATGCCATTGTCTTAATGGCATATGTGAAGTCACTGTGTGGAAAAGAACACCTTCCACAGGAGTTGAGCAGTGGGATTCCGAGGAAGAACACCTTGGAGCGTATTCGGGTTTGCTGAAGTCGTTTGAGAAAAGCTCCCTGGGGCCTCCAGAGACCTGAAAGGACCAGGTTCAAACACCCCAAGACCAAATTCTTAGCACAAAGGAGATTTATGTGTCCAAGAGGGACAAAGGACAGGGGATAAAAGACAAAGACAGGAGACAGAGGATGAGAGAGAGGAGAAAGGGAACAAGGGAGAGATACGGATGGACACTTGTTCCTGTGGGGGACAAAGGACTGCCTCTGGATAGAGAGGAGACAGACATGGCCCGCAGGCAAATGGTGGTTTATAAAGTGGAGAACCTGTGTTAGGATGAGGTGTTTAATTTTAATTGGGGATGTTAATTAGGTGAGTCAAAGAGGGCTTTTGATTCCTGGACTTCAATTCTTTGACAGCTGGACCTTGGCAGTCAGCCTCAGTATGAATGAGGAAGTGGGCAAAAAAGGGAGCAGACATTGGGGGCTTTAGGAATGCAATCGAACAGTTGGGGATGAAGGGCAAGGCCTTCCAGAGCCAGGATGGTCATGCTCAAGCTAGCTAGAGTCCCTTCAAGGCCACCATGTCAGGCACTCTGGCCTTGGGTCCTCCGCCTTCAAATCTCGTCACCAGGGGCCTGGCATTGACTCACTAATTTTATAACCAAGGCCTCCAGACTCAGGGCTACCCCTGGTCAGGCTTTAGATACAGTTGCTGATTCAGGGCCCCAGAAGAGTAGGACACAAATGTAGACTAAAAGCCTAATGCCACTCCAGCTAAGCGCCCAGTGTGGATATCCACCTCTCACCATCCATCCCTGGGCCTCCTGTGGAAGGACAGAGTAGCTTCCCACAGCCACCCGGCAGCTCCTGCCTCCCTCTCTGAGGCTATTGGTCCCCTAAACTTTGTGAACTGCTATTTGATTTTTAAACATTTGCCGGAGGAGTACGTGCCCAGTGGTGTCTGTGAAGGTCAGAGGACAGCTTGCTAGAATCTGTTCTCTCCTTCTACCGTGTGGGTTCTGGGAATTGAGGTCAGGCTTGGCCGCAAGCTCTAAGCCATCTCTCGGGGCTCCAACACTGTTATTTAAACATTAGCGAGACCAGCGGTAGTTCATTCCTATAAAGGGAATCTACAGGCCCCGTGGTTTTGTAACACCTTCCGAGGACAGGGGCCTTGGAGAGGCTTGCCTTAGCCTGTTTTTTGTTGCTATAACAAAGTAGTTGACACCAAGTAGATTATAAAGAATAGATGTTTATTCTGCCAGTGTTTGTGGAAGTAGAAGAGCTGGGCTGTGTCATCTGCTAGGCATCTGGCGCATGGTGAGGGCATCACATGGTGAGACAGCGACCCGGCATGCCAGCTCCAGGTCCCTTCCTCTCTTCATAAGGCCACGAAGATTATCGTAGTGGCCACGCCCTAGCCTTAACTAGCTCCCAAAGAGGGATCCAGCTCTCCAAATATCATTAGCATATACATTTGGGGGAATTAGATTCCCTTTGTGTTCGTGTGTGTGTGTGTGTGTGTGTGTGTGTGTGTGTGTGTGTGTGTGCACCAGAGGCCAACCTTGGGTGTCTTTCAAGAACCATCCCTCTTGTTTTGGTTTTGAGACATTGTCTCTCACTCTCCTGGAACTTACTGAGCGGCTAACAAGCCCCAGGGACTCGCCAGTTTCTACCTCTCAGGGCTGGAATCCCAAGAATATACCAGCACGCCCAGCCTTTCTAGGGAGAGGTTCTCGGGACGCATGTTTAGACAGGAAGCGTTTTACAAACTGTGCCATCCCCCAAGCCCCTTCAGAGGGACTCTGGGGGGCACATTCAAACCCTCGCAGCCCCTCCGGGACGAAGCATGTTCAGCTCCTCTGGTGCTGGAGCCACACAAGCACACCATGCCTCAGGTGTCACTGTCTTCCAAGTAAGGACATGCAGTGATTGTCTGAGAATCTCGCACTGTGGGCTTACGCAACTTGGACAAGTGGTTGAGCTGGAGTTCAAAGCAGCTCAGGATCACACCTGAGTTCCCACCTGTGTCCCCAGCCTTCAAGGTGTGCCAGGTGTGCTAAATACCACATGCTTCCTCCCTCCCTCCCTCCCTTCCTTCTTTTTTCCTTCTTCCTTCCTTTTTTTTTTTTTAATGAGCCAACATTGTATTTATTTCTTTCTTGCATTTGAAGTATTCCTCGATGACATCCTTGGCCTGAGAGTCTTTGCCATGGTCCTTAACCACTACACAGCTGCAACCTGTCACCTTCCGTGGTTTCCCCTCTCGATCGATCTTACAGGGGTCTACCCATTCCCCTGGTTTCTTGTCGTCATCGACCTTTATCAGGTTGATTTGGTGCTCAGTGCAAAGTGCCTCCGCCAGCTTGACACACATGGGCTCATCACAGTTGGATGCGAGCACACAGAGATGGGCTGGGCGCTTGTCTCAGGCTTTGGCAGCTTCGCGTATGCCACGTGCTAGGCCAATGGGGATGAGGGCGGCCTTCAGCTCCTCTTGTAGAGCAGCATTGACGTCCGTTACACGTCCGGCAGCTATGCCTTCCCTCCGCCATGGCGGTGGATTACGGGTGACGCTTGAACGCACCCGAGCTTCCGCCCCTGTGCAAGTTGGCAGCACCAGGGGGAAAGGTTTCTTTCTTTCTTTCTTTCTTTCTTTCTTTCTTTCTTTCTTTCTTCCTTCCTTCCTTCCTTCCTTCCTTCCTTCCTTTCTTTCTTTCTTTTTTTCTTTCTTTTCTTTCTCTTCTCCCTCCCTTCCTTCTTTTCTTTTGTTGTTTTGTTGTTTTGTTTTGATTTGATTCAGAGTTTCTCTATATAACCCTGGCTGTCCTGGAACTCACTCTATAAACCAGGCTAGACCAGGAGCTCTACAATGGTTTTATTTGGATGTAATTGGCATACCCTACAGCACACCCATATGAACTGTACAATTCAGTGGGTTTTATTACGTTCACAGAGTATACAATCACCACAACCAACTTTAGAATATTTATCACCTCGGAAAGAAACCCAAGTCAGGTGTGGTAATGCACACCTCAAATAGCAATCAATACTCGGGAGCAGAGGCAAGAGGCACCTGAACTTGAGGCCAGCCTCAGCTACGCTGAGAACTTGTCTCAAAAAGAAAGAACTGGAGAGATCTGGGAGAGAGAAAGAAATTGATTCCACACTACTTAGCACTTTCTCTCTCTCTCTCTCTCTCTCTCTCTCTCTCTCTCTCTCTCTCTCTCTCTCTTTCTCACACACACACACATACACACACACACACATACACACACACACACACACACACACACACACACATCTTCAAAGCTCTTAGATGGACACTTGCTGTTTTTATTTCCCTCTGGACATTTTCTGCAAACAGAATGATGTTTACACATGACCTATTGGTAATCCCGACTTCTTGGAATTCAGACCTCAAGGTTTGTTCATGTTACCGCGTGAGCTATGAGCGCTTTATTTCTTTCTGTGGCCAAATATTATTCCTTCCTGTGGATGTTGCATGTTCCTGGCCATCTCTTCTTTAGTTGTTGGGTCTTTCACCAAGCAGATGCTGGAAGAGATGCTGTTGATGATGGTGCTGGAAGCATTCATCTTTGCACATATTCAAGAGTCCGCTTTCGTTTCACTTGTGCCCAGAAGAGGGGTTGCTGAGGCAAGCGAGAACTCCACGTTGACTGTTTGGAGGATCTGACACAATGTGTTCTAGAATGCTCCATGTTGCATCCCCGCCAGAGGAGCCTGAAGGTTCCAAACTGTCTCCTCCCGGCACTGTCTGTGCTTTGATCTGAGCCACTGCATTGAGGTGTATCACCTTGTGACTTCGGCTAACATCCCCCAAGAGCTCCGGTGTAGCCTTTCCTCTCAGGTGACTGTCGTGAGATGTACATTGTCTTTGGAGAAGTTTAGATCTTTTAGCCCTTTTTTGAACTGGATTGTGTGCTGTTTTATCATTGAGCGGTGGTGTTCCTTAACGTATGTTAGCTCTAAATCCTTGATCATTTCATTTTCCTCATGGTATCCCAAAAGGCTTAACTTTTTTTTATTATTTTTGTGTGCACACACACACAATTTTTCAGTATTCTTTGACAACTTCATACATGGATATATTTCAGTCATTCTCACCCTGAATTAGCCTTAGTCACCCTTCTTCCCGCTGAACTTGTTTTTCCCAACCAGTGACCATTCATGTCCTCTGTGTATGTATGTGTGTGTGTGATTAAGTTTAAGTTTGTTTGCATTAACATGCATAGAGCTTGGGAGGCAGAGGCAGGCGAATTTCTGAGTTCGAGGACAGCCTGGTCTACAGAGTGAGTTCCAGGACTGCCAGGGCTACACAGAGAAACCCTGTCTCGAAAAAACCAATATATATATATATATATATATATATATATATATATATATGTGTGTGTGTGTGTGTGTGTGTGTAGATATGTGTATATATATATATGTAGATATGTATATATATGTATGTATGTATATACACACACATACATACACATATATACACATATATGTGTGTATATATATATGTGTATATATATATATATATATATGCATAGGGCTTACTTACTTAAGCAAAGGTAACCTAGCAATGGCTACAGCACCGAGGAAAGTTTCTCCTGACACAGACTGGACCTTATGGCCTTTCCCCCACCCATAACGGAATGTGGATGGCTCGGTCTTGTGCAGGGAACTGCAGCTGCTTTAGCTCTTGGGTGTGGTGCCTGTGTCACATCTGGATGACAGCATCCCACAGTACCCTTTCCCGTCCTCTGGCTTTTTTGCCCCCTCTTTTGTGGGTGATGATGTTGGTGTCCTGTTTAGGGCCGGACACTCAATCGTCACACTCAGTCCAAAATATTTAATTTTGATACATTTATCTCATTTTTCTTTAAAAGCCTCTGCTTTTAGAATCATGGAGTTTCCAGGATTTTTTTTTTTTGACTAATATTTGACATAAAGAAATAAATTCAGCCTGAAGCAATCATTGGATCAAAAAGAAAAAAGTCCTGCAGAATGAGAAATTGGAAGGATCCGAGAGCCTAGACGAGAACCAGTGCTTTTGCAAGCCCAGGCATTTAAGGCATCCTTCCATTATAGTCTACTTCATTCCAGGGATAATTTGATGCCACTTTCAAAACATCACACCTGTAACCCCTCCCACTCACCACGCTGAAGCAGGATTGTGAGCCAGCCTTGGCTGTACACCAGACCATGCTTCAGCAACAACACAGAATTCTAGGCTAATTGAGGGTGTGCGACTAAGACACTCTGGAGCAGGAAGCAAGATTATATACAGAGATCCCACAAGACCACAGCACAGAAAGAGACCCGTGACTGAGAGGAGCTGTCACTTTCTCTGGCACCAAGGCCACAGACACATCTTATCCCTGCCTCTGCTTAAAGAGAACTTGCATTTGGCTTTACCAACTAAAAGAGAGTGTGCTGGCCAATCTTATCTCAACTGGACACAGAAGCTACCGTCATCTGAGAGGAGAGATCCTCAGTTGAGAAAATGTCTCCACAACGTCCAGCTGTGGGACATTTTTTTAAATTAGTGATTGATGGGGGAGGGCCCTGAGTAGGAAGCCACGTTCGTTCGCCATTACAAGATGGCGCCCATTTCCTGTGGAATCAGCGATGTGCTATTGTTACTCCACTCCGCACCCTACAATGCATGCGCGGGTAGAGGTTTGGCGGGCCGCAGCTCAGTCCCGGAGCATGCTAATGAGGCATCGTGACATGCACCAATCAGGTAGAAGCACGTCTTGCCTAGGCCTATTTAAGCAGCATAGTTTCTTCCTTCTGGGTCTTTTGCCTCTGCAATCAACCCCGCAATAAACGTCTGTGGAAGGATCCTGATTGTCTCGTGTCATTCTTGCTGTCGAGATAGACGCGACAGACAACCCTGCCCATTGTGGGGGATGCCATCCCTGGGCTGGTGGTCCTGGGTGCTATAGGAAAGTACTCTGAGCAAACCATGGAGAGCAAGCCAGTAAGCAGCACCCCTCCATGGCCTCTACATCCAGGTTCCTGCCCTGGCTGAGTTGCCTTCCTTTTTTTTATTTTCGAGACAGGGTTTCTCAGTGTAGCCCTGGCTGTCCTGGAACTCACTTTGTAGACCAGGCTGGCCTCGAACTCAGAAATCCACCTGCCTCTGCCTCCCAAGTGCTGGGATTACAGGCGTGCGCCACCACCGCCCGGCCTGAGTTGCCTTCCTAATGCTACGATTGAGGGTGAGCACTTCTGTGTTTTCTAAGATGGTAAATGAGACAAAGCAGCCCAGAAAATGTAGAAAAGAATAGCAGCGGGTAGAGTGTTGAGACTCGCAGGCTGTTTGCAGGAGACTGAAGCATTTTTAAAATTAATTTAGTGGGGTTTTGTTTTTGTTTTTGTTGGTTTTGAATATGGGTGTTTGGCTTGTATGTCTGTGTGCCACATGCGTGCCTGATGCCTGCTGAGGCCAGAGAGGGTGCTAGGGTCCCCCTGGGAGTCATAAACATGCGTGAGCTACCGTGCAAGCGCAGGGATTGAACTCAGATCCTCTAGGAGAACCGCCAGTGCTTGAAAACAAACACATAGATAAGCCAATAATTCACACATATGTATACACACACACACATATATCATCAATAAACAAAGAATGAATACAAGAGGAGGGTGGAAGAGATGGCTCAGCCAGTAAGTGACTATAAAGCAGGCATGAGGACCCAACTCGATTCCCAGAACACTTGTGAAAAGGGCCAGACACCCCTGTGACCCAGGTACTGCGGAGACAGGACTAAGAGGATCTTGTTGACCAGGTGCTCTAGCCCAGTGCTGAGCGAGCTCTAGGCTCACTGGGAGACTCTGCGTCAGAAACCAAGGTAGGATGGGACCTGAGTGTGGCTTCGGCAGTTGAGAGGGTTTACTTCTTTCAGAAGACCAAAACTGAGTTCCCAGCACCATCAGGCAGCTCATGACGGCTCTGACTCCAACTCCGTGGTAATCCACAGCCGCCGATCTCAGGCACCTGCGCGCACATGCACACAATGCACGTGCACACACAAATGCACATAATTAAAAGTAAAATAAATCTGACAAATGAGGTAGGGAGTAATTAAGGAAGACCTCCCCACTGTCAATCTGGCTTCCACATACATACAAACAAACACAAAAGGAAGCCAAGAGAAGTACCCATCCGTTATAGAGAATACAAAAAGCAACCTTCTTCCTCATCTCAGTTTTCAGACTCAGCCGCTGCTAACGAATTTGAAGCATTTTTAGAAATTATTGTGTATGTCATCTTTTACAAAAAATGTCATCTCGCGGTACACGAACTTGTTCCCGCATGTCACGAAGAGTTTAATGGAAACAGCGGGGCACTGTGATTTTGAAGCCTGTGCTTTGACGGCTACGCCAGGCCTTAGAAGATGGCCGCTCATTTGGTATTTGGGTTATTTCTATTTGTTTTTGTCCCTCTGTGATTCTAGGTACCATGGTGACTTTGGGGACCATGCTGGGAACGTTCTCTTCAGTTTGCCAGGTTCTCTGTGACTTGAAAGCACGATACAGCTCCTGGTAGAGCCCTTGCAGCTTGTCATAATGGCACTTTGTGGCTTAATGAGAACGGGGCTCTATTAATCCCTCTTTGTCTGACCTCAGCCAACCTTGCCCTCTGTGCAAGTGGGATTCCTAAGCCCTTGGGGCCCATTGGGAGCTGTTGTCATAGTGATTGGTGCAGGATGGGGGCAGGGTCACGAGGCCAATATCCCTAACCAGACCAACTCTGTCTTAATGACAAGCTCAGGCCACGGCTGCTCAGCAGCTGGGTGACAGACCAAGCAGTCAGGGCATCGTGGGGTCTGACAGCGCTGAGCCTGGGACACCCGGAAGCTCTCCGGGGCCTGGCTAACTTGTCCCATAAAAAGAAGCTTAGCTGACTTCTCTGGGGAGTACAAAGGGGTGTGAAGTCACCATTGCTCACGGCCCTGGAGCTGTGCCCACACCTGACGCTGGCGGTCCAATATCCTGCAAACACCTGAGAGCACACTGTATCTGAAATGCTCTTTCATGGCCACAGTGGATATTCACGAGGAACCTGAGCAGACAGGTTCCTCATTACTCAGTACTCATTACTGTACGCTTCCAAGGTTCTCTGTTGCCCTCTCCCAGTGAGATAAACTGACTGACTCCAAACCAATCAGCAGTTAAAAAGCATAGTCTGAATGCAGAACTCCCCTTCCCCGAGCCTCTCTCTCTCTCTCTCTCTCTCTCTTCTGAAAAGGACCTCATTTGGAATCTGTTTTAAAGTAGTTTTTTTTTTAAAGTAGGTTTTGTTTGTTTGTTTGTTTTCTGGAAGTTCTTTAAATCTGATCTTTAAGGGAAAAAATGTGTGTGTGTGTGTGTGTGTGTGTGTGTGTGTGTGTTTTGTTATTGTTGTTGCACAAGTTGCTCATAAATACATTTTTCTTTGGGGAAAGAGAGGAAGAGAGAAAGAGGGAGGGGAGGGAGAGAGAGAGCGCAAGAGGGAGGGGAGGGAGAGAGAGAGAGAGCGCGCGCAGAGAAGGCTAAACTTGTTGGCCTCTGTAGACAATCCCAGCACCCTCCCTCTCCAGACAGAATTCTGGCTTGGACGGGTGTGCAAATCTTATTTTAAATCATCTAAATCTCCTTTGCTCAGCTCTAAGTGGCCTGGATGACTGGGGATGACGCAAATCCACGTCCTCAGCTGGGCCTGAGCCCAGGCAGTTCATGGGGCTGTGGGCGTCCCTTTGGCTGCCTGAGGTCAGCAACACTGCCAGCAAGGGATGTCCTTCCCTGCCCCGGGGGGTGGCTGCAGGACAGGGACGTGTGGCCCTCCTGCGCCGTGTCCTCGGTCAGCCCGGAGCCCTGACAGGTCTTCCATCTTCTTGCCCTACTTGTGGTTTCAGAATCCCAATAGCCTCTGCCTGGACCAGACGCCAGGAGTTTGGACAGATGAACAGAGAAGCCTTCACGGGGTGTCGCAGTCTCCTTAGCAAGTCTTAGAAACTTGCCCTGGGACCGTGGCGAGACCTTTGGCTCCAGACTCAATGTCAGGTTCCACGCCAGCTCGCCGGGCCGTTCTCGTCACTGTCTTTCCTCCTGTCTCCTAACATCTGACTCTTCCATCCTGGTCCCTCTGTCCCCTCCACCAGAGAAAAATTCATAGGAACGTTTCCAAGAAGAGTTTAAAGAGCACCATGATGAAAGAAATGAATCCGGATGATATTAATGCTGACTTTAAAGACAGGTCACAGAGGGAGTTTCCCTGGCAGCCCACCCGAGAGTCCAAGCTGATTAACTTCCTGGCTAGGTCACTGCACTGATCCCGGGCAGGGCCTGGCACTAGGCATTAAGCTACCTGCAGACACATCCTGCTCCCCTCCCAGCCCTCTGGCCAGAGTACAGTCATAGAAAGCCCAGTGTCATTCTGAAGACAGATAATGGTTTGCCTTCTAGGAAAGGGAAAGCCAGACAGCCCTCAAATAACCCCCAGCATCGCAGGACACACTGCCACATCAGTACTTCTAGGTTCTTGAACCAGAGAAGTCACGTCCAACTGGTTAGGGGTGGTTGGTTGGTTGGTTGGTTTGTTGGTTGGTTGGTTGGTTGGTTGGTTGGTTGGTTGGCTTAATCCATGTTTATCTCCCCTGCTTCAGTTCTTACCTTCGTCCCTAACACCTATGACCTGTAAAATCACCGAGAGCCTCCCCAGCCGGGGGGGCCCTCTTGGCAGTACATTCACATTCCGTGGGGTCCCTAAGGTTCCCCTGCAGCCCAGCTTCACCCCTATCTCTTTAAACTCACCTTCCATCTTTTACAACCCCGAGAAGAGGCTAGCGGCGTAGCGACGCCCACGCAAACCTGCGGTGGATCTGGGTCACATGGAAATCCATCCAGGACACTAAACCTACACAAGACCTTCCTTAACCCCCACCCCCCAAGCATAAACTGTAAAGTTAGGGCAGAATTAGAGCTGCCGAGGACTGACTAGGTCACAGTGACCTTTTGTGGTAAATATTATTTTGGGGGTTTCTACCACACCTTAGATCATAAAGTTCCCAAATAAAAGACACAAAACCTTTATATTTATACTAAGCCTTAAAGCACTAGAGCTGGGCCGATATCAACCCTCCGTCCTATTTTGTCTCTTCCCAGTCGTTAACCCCGAGATATCGCTTGCCAAGTTCTGCCTGGGCCGCTCCTGCTCTGACTGGTGGCTCCCATGGTGGTCTCACGATCTACCTACCCTCTGCTTCCTCCTTCCTTCTTCTCCCTCTCGCTTCCCTGTCGTCTCTGCCTCAGCCCCCTAGCCTGGGAATGGAAGCCCCACCTACCAGTCTTCTGCCCAGCTACAAGCTGTAAGCATCTTTATAACCACGGATAACTGGAGGGGGTGGGGGAGGAAACAGGGTTTATATAACAAAAGCTGGTATATACGTGAGGATCTCCTCGTCCTGAGGCAGTTAGACCTTGGGATACAGAATTTGACATTACATAATATTAGCATAACATAGCAACAGACCAAGCCTCAACTTTGATCCAGGAAGTGACCTTTGGCTCTGGAGTCATGGAACAGATGCTTATGTTTTGCTGGGCAGGAGCCAGTAACGTCACCCTGCTCCTGACTGTAAACTCATAGTCAAGGACTAGTCATAAACGTGAGCCTATGGTAGCAGTCTGGGGTGGAGATGGGCACTTCCCGTCTTATCTGGGCCAGTCTGATATGGCCCTCCAGAGAGTTTACAGGTGACTCCAGCTGGGACCTCTTTGTGTGCCCTTATAGGAAGCCCTGAGCTGGATCCTAAACACCCATGTGATCCAAGTTCTACTAAATGTCCCAAGAGGAGAAGCTATGATGACCCAGCTCAGGGACTGTGAAGTAAAGGACACTGGGACCCAAAATAAGACCAACGTTGTATAAGAGAAAGGCAGGAGAGGTAAGAAGATGACAGGAAGGGGAAGAAATGATCATTCTGCCATGGTGGTGGTCAGAGGACACACGCCTGAGTCCTTCCAGACAGCAATAAAACAACAACTATAGACCAGATGACTTGTGTGGAGAAGAAGTCTTCCAGTTCTGGAAGCTGGGGTCCGAGATCAAGGCAGCACTGACAGGAGCTGCCTGGAACTGGTGTCTGTTCATAGGGAGTCTTCTTACTGGGCCCTTTCACTGTGAAAGGGGGAAGGGGGCTCTAGGTCCTCTTTATAAAGACATAAATCCCCTTTCAGAGACCCCCAATGTCTGATATATGAATTCAGGGAGCCGGGCGTGGTGGCTCACGCCTATAATCCCAGCACTTGGGAGGCAGAGGCAGGCGGATTTCTGAGTTCGAGGCCAGCCTGGTCTACAGAGTGAGCTCCAGGACAGCCAGGGCTACACAGAGAAACCCTGTCTCGAACAACCAAAAAAAAAAAAAAAATGAATTCAGGGAACACAAAGATTTAAGCCAATGTAGAAGCTTCCCCGAGAAAGTAAGAGTGTATGTAGAATCTTAGAAGATGACTTGTTCTCCAGGAAAATAAAAGTGAGTGGGGGCTGTTCCAGGATGACAAAGCGGGTAGCATCAAAAGATAAGAGTCAGAGAGTCAGGCGGGGGGGGGGGGGGGCAGTATATGTGTGTTGATGATGCTGATGGTGGTAGTGGTGGTACTGGGCTGTGTGTGTGTGTGTGTGTGTGTGTGTGTGTGTGTGTATGTGTGTGTGTGTGTGTGTGATATGATAGTGGTGCTGCTGCTGCTGCTGCTGCTGGTGGAGGTGGTAATGGTGGTGGTGGTGATGGTGGTGATGGTGGTGGTGGTGGTGGTGGTGTGTGTGTGTGTGTGTGTGTATGTGTGATAGTGCTGCTGCTGCTGCTGCTGGAGGTGGTAATGGTGGTGGTGGTGATGGTGGTGATGGTGGTGGTGGTGGTGGTGGTGGTGGTGGTGTGTGTGTGTGTGTGTCCGTAGTGGTAGTAATGGGGTGGAGGTCAGAGGACAACATGCAGGAGTCAGCCCTCTGCTTCCTCCGTACTCACTCCAGGGTGAACTGAACTCAGGCTAGGGCTTACAGAGCCATTACCAGCTGAGCCAACTCAGCAACTCAGCAACCTTAAAAGGCAAGAATCCTCAAGAAGTCCAGGATTGGTAGACGTGCTTCAAGACCCCCAAGGGAAGAAAAGGAATGCTGGGTTTTATATTCCAGGTTCCCCACAGGAAGACCCCAGAACCATGGTATTAAGTACGTCGGGGTAAAGACAGCCGTAAGTACACCAGGGTTCACGGAAGTTGTCTAAGCCTTGGTCAGGCAAAGGCCCTTCTCTTACCACTTGGAAGTTTCTGAGCCACAGGTCTCCTCACCTGGTCAAGCCTGCAAGGATCTCCAGAGTTTATAGATAAAGTCACCCTCTGCCCAGCAGGGGACCTCAAGGACAATCTGGCTAGAAGTTTGTTTGACTTTGATGTTAGAGTATTGTCTCATCTGCAAGTATGCTGCAGAGCAGATTCTAAAGCATGAGTGTGGGAAGGAAGGACCACGTGGCCCTAGGAGAGGAAGCCCAGCAGCCGGGCGAGGACCCGGGAGAGAGTCATGGCTGCTGTGGGCACCGCTCAACCCTTCCTCCTCCCTCTTTGTTCCTTCTGTGCCTAACTGACTCTCCAGTGACCGTGGAAAAAGGAACAGGGGGAAGAAACAGGAGTGAGGGCTTTGGACAGTAGCTGGTGTGGAGCCAGGGATTTCTCTAAAACCTGGGGCATTTCTGTGTGATTAGACAGAGGTACCAAGCCAGGAGAGAAAGACAGAGAATATTACAAGGGCATGAGAAAAGAAAGGGGTCCCTCGGCAGGCCTTGGTGGCACACGCCTTTCATCCCAGCACCTGTGAGGCAGAAAGGCAGGTGGATCTCTGTAAATTCAAGGACAGCCTGGTTTACAGAGCGAGGTCCAGGACAGCCAGGGCGACACAGAGAAATCTTGGGTTGAAAAGCCAAAACAAAACAAGAAAAATGGTAGGGGGGAAGAGGGAGGGAGAAGAAGAGGAAGAGGGAGGGAGGGAGGAAGGGAGAGGAAGAGGAAGAGGAGGAGGGGGAAGGGGGAGGGGAGGAGAAGAAGGAGAGGGAGAGAGAAAAGTATCCCTGGCACTGAATGTGGCTAAAGCCTCTGGCCTGTTGATAATCAAAATTCCGATCATGATTAAAGTTTGCTTTCTCCTTTCTACGGCCTTTCTCCTTTCCTGACTATACCTGCAGTTTTCTAGGAATCTCACCAGAAAACCCTTGCCAACTGAAAGGACACTCCCGAGACGCCTGGCCCAGCCCTGGCGGCTCGGGTTTTACCTGATCGGACTACAATCCCACCCGCCACGGCTCTTGAACCACTCCATAATCTCATTTACCAGAGAGCCAGGGGCAGATTTTTAGCAACCTTTTCAGATGTAACTTTAGAGTCACCAACATGGTATGCATGCCTCCTGCTAAGACAGTTTAGTGTGACTCTCCTTGGGACGAGCACACCCACACTAGGGTGTGTCTTATTCTTTCCCTGGGCTCCTCTCTTTCCTTCCACCCCATGTTTAAAAATCTATATTGACTGGCCGGGCGGTGGTGGCGCACGCCTTTAATCCCAGCACTTGGGAGGCAGAGGCAGGCAGATTTCTGAGTTGGAGACCAGCCTGGTCTATAGAGTGAGTTCCAGGACAGACAGGGCTATACAGAGAAACCCTGTCTCAAAAAAATCAAAAAGAAAAACAAAACAAAACAAGACAATATCTTCACAACATGCTACTCTTACAGAAGCCCACACCCATGCTCTCAAGTGTGCCTTGCTGTCTGTCCCTAGACATCCTCTTTTTGCCTTAGGCCCTGTGCTTACACACACACACACACACACACACACACACACACACACACGGTTCTTCTTCATATTGCCTAGTAGTGACATTCTTTCCTACATTTGAAACCACGAATCTTGCTTTACCTGAGTGGAAGTCCCTAAGCTAATTCCTCAGGGTGCTATGGGTGACATCAGATCTGGGTTATGTCTCTGCTGCTGTTGACAGATCTTGGCTGTGCAGCTGTATCAGAATCTCCATTTTGGGATCAAGGAGAGAGCAAATGCATAGACACAGGCATACCTGTCCTCTGGGAGGACACAGTCCTGGGAACATGGTCTCTCTGCAGGCCCCTGCTACCACCTGAAGAGTAGGAGATAGCTGGGTTACTTGACTCAATGGTCCAGAGCAGTGGTTCTCAACCTGTGTTTCATGACCCCCACAGGGATCAGATATTTACATCACCATTCATAGTGGTAGCAAAATTAGAGTTATGAAATAGTTACAAAACAATTTTATGGTTGGGGTGTCACTGTAACATGAGGAACTGTAATAAAGGATCGCAGCTTAGGAAGGCTGAGAACGGCTGCTCTGGAGGTTGGCAAGTCCACAATCCCTTGCTGCCTCGAGTGAGGGCTTCCTTACTAATCCTCATATAGAAAAACTGAGCAAGGACACGGGACCGAGAGCAAAGCCACCCTTTTATAAAGGAGCCATTCGAGCATGCACAGGGCCTGCAGAGATCCCAAACAGAGAGTCCCAGTGCTGAGATGGGGTCGTAGACACAAGCTCCCATCCCCAATCGAGTTTCTCCGAGGGACTTTCACTGGGTGTACAAAGCACTCTGCAGGGCGGGCTCCGTTGCCAGCAGTAGGTGGCCAGCACAAAGCCAACTCAATGGGATTTTCGGAGACTTTTTTTAAAAAAGATTTATTTATTATATGTAAGTACATTGTAGCTGTCTTCAGACACTCCAGAAGAGGGTATCAGATTTCGTTACGGATGGTTATGAGCCACCGTGTGGTTGCTGGGATTTGAACTCAGGACCTTTGGAAGAGCAGTCAGTGCCCTTAACCCTGAGCCATCTCTCCAGCTCCCCCTTTTTCTCTTATATTGCTTTGCTTAGACTTTTTTTTTTTAGATTTATTTATTTTATGTGAATACACTGTAGCTGTCTTCAGACACACCAAAAGAGGGCATCAGATCCCATTAGAGATGGTTGTGAGCCACCGTGTGGTTGTTGGGATTTGAACTCAGGACCTTCGGAAGAGCAGGCAGTGCTCTTAACCGCTGAGCCATCTCTCCGGCCCTTTAAAAAAAAAAAAAACAAAACAAAACAAACAAACAAAAAAAACCTTACTGGTCTTTTATTTCTATATTATAGTTTCTAGTTTTATGTTTCTTTGTTTTTTGTTTGTTTGTTTGTTTGTTTGTTTGTTGTTTTTTGATTTTGTTTTTTTGAACTAAGGTTTTTTTGTGTAGCCATGACTGTCCTAGAACTCACTCTGTAGACCAGGCTGGCCTTGAACTCAAAGATCTGCCTGCCTCTGCCTTTCAAGTGCTGGGATTAAAGGCATGTGCCACCACCACCACCACCACCACCACCACCACCACCACCACCACCACCACCACCCAGCACCAAATTTGTTTCATGGTGTTGTTTGTATATGTGTGTGTGTGTGTGTGTGTGTGTAGTTTCTTGTGTTCTTTTATTTTTATTTGTTTGTTTTGTCTTATTTGTCTGTCTTTTTATTTACCTTTTTTGTTTTCTTAGAGTGAGAAAGAAAGCATGGAGTTGGAAGGGTGGGGAAGACCTGGGAGGAGATTAGGGAGGGGAAATTTTGGTCAGAATATGCTGTATGAAAAATACTTTATTTTCAACAAGAAAGAAAGAAAGAAAGAAAGAAAGAAAGAAAGAAAGAAAGAAAGAAGGAAGGAAGGAAGGAAGGAAGGAAGGAAAGAAAGAAAAGAAAGAAAAGAAAAGAAAAGAAAAGAAAAGAAAAGAAAAGAAAAGAAAAGAAAAGAAAAGAAAAGAAAAGAAACACAACTCCTGGGCAGCAGCCTTAAACCCATCATCCCTTAATGACAGCACTGAAACTCTTGTGATGATGAAGCTAGACACGGCTAGGAGGGAACAATGCGTCGGCACCGAAGCACTTGTCCTCTGGGCGGACGCAGCCCTGGGATCATGGTCTCTCTGCAGGCCCCTGCTGCCACCTGAGGAGCAGGACACAGCAGCCTACCATAACCTACGCCTCCAGGTGGGAAAGCAGGTCTATAGTATTGGGTTCTCCTCCCCGGGAGACCAAGGCACTGGTTCCACGAATGTCTCCTGCCTCTGTGGGAGACATGTGGTGGTCTCCGTGTCTGACCAGAAGAGGTCTTCTGTCTCAACGCTTGTACCCGACCCCCACTCATATGTTACAATTCATATCCCAAGGTAAGGATATGAGAAGGTAGGGCCTGGAAGAAGAGGTTGGGTCCTCACGGTACAGCCCATGCTCATGACTGAGATGCGTGTGCATAGACACGAGGACAGAGAGAATGTTTAGCCTCTTGTAGTCATAGCTGTGACCCAGAGACCAGGCCCTCCACCAAATCTGATCCAATAGTACCTTGATCTTGGATTTCCCTGACTCCAGAACGATGGCAAATACCCTTTGTTCCTGATAGACCCCTGTGTATAGTTCTTGGTTATGGAAACCTGAGAGGATTAAGTCGGGAGACCTCAGTCCCAGACAGCTTCAGCAGATGCTTGGTCAGACTCAGCTAGCGTGTCCGTTCTGATCCAAACCCAAGGCTCCATCACCAAGCACCATAATCACATAGGAAACAAAATTCAAGACAAGACTATGAACTGCCCTGTGAGCTCAGAATGAAAGGATAAGGTTATAAGCTAGGAATTCCCCATGCCTGGGCACGTGGGGGGCACTTGGATCCCCAACGCCAGTGGGGGAGGGTGGGCGCGACACTGCGTGGCGGCCACATAAGCGGAAATGACTTAACTAGTTCTTCCGGCCTCTGTGAGAGGCTGATAGGTTATCAGAACGTGAGTTCAGATGGATTGAACTGATTGGCTTAGAAGCTTGTGGTAGGCGGGTTCTGTTATAAGTCTATAAAGGCCAAGGCAAGCCACTCCTCGCCGGGCTTACTCCTTTACCCTGCTGGGGAAGCTGTAATCCCCCAGAGCTCTGGAAATTAAAATCCTCTTGCAAAATTGCATCAGGTCTGTCTCTCGTGAGTGTTTTGGGGTGCCGGTTTCCGAGGCATGGGGTGCAGAAGTGCCCCATTTTTTTCTTTCGGGTCTTACAAGAACAGATCTAAGGGGAAAAAAGTCTCCCACTACATTATGAAGGTCATCCTAGACAACTGACCACCCGCATGACCTCAGAGTCTCCTAAACTTAATTAGGATTGTTAGCACCGGTAGATACTCATTGAGGCCTGCTCTCTTCCTCTGTCATCTCACTTTTTCTGTCATTAATCCTTCCCTAGACTGCCACAGTCTTATCCCAGAGTGAACTCATGTCAGCCACCCACCTTTTAACACATTTTAGCACTGAGTCCTCACCTTCCTGCCTGCACCGCAGCAGACATCACTAATGGACCACCACACTTCCTTCCTATTACAACTGGATTGAACCTTAATCAAAATCCTTATTGACTCAGTAATCTTGGCAGTTATAATAGAGCTAGCAGAGTCCCTATGTGTAGGAAGCCACGTTCGCCATTACAAGATGGCGCCCATTTCCTGTGATGAGTCAGCTCTGTGCTGTTGTTTACTCCACTCCGAGCCCTACTGCGCATGCTCGGGTAGAGGTTTGGCGGGTCGCAGCTCAGTCCTGGACCATGCTAATGAGGCATCGTGGCATGCACCAATCAGGTAGAAACACGTCTAGCCTAGGCCTATTTAAGTAGCACCGTTCCTTCTCTCTGGGTCTTTCGCCTCTGCAGTCAACCCCGCAATAAACGTCTGTTGAAGGATCCTGTTTGTCTCGTGTCCTTCTTGCTGGCAAGATAGACGCGACCGACATATGTAAGATGCGACTTATTTTAGCTAGCCCTGGCATGAGGGGTTGCCTCAATTTTAAAAACAAGGAACATGGAAATCGGCACAAGGAAAGGGTTTGTAAGTAGATGGTCATCAGCAATGTCTCATCTATCTCCAGTCCCAGGATGCTGTGATCACTGTGATTGTCTATCTCCTAAAATTAGTTTCCTTTAAGGTTATTAAGCAGGGGAGAGGAGGGTTGTCTCCTCCAGGGTCCCTGGCCTCTGTGCATTCCTCCAAAGCCTGCTCCAGAGACACATTGTAGGCCTGAGTTCAGCAGAATGACTCCCTGAGAATTAATCCTAAGGATCTGCTGGACTGTTGTTGTAAGAGCAGGGTTACTCTGGAACAGGACGGCTCCCCTGCAAACCGTTCACCCTCCAGTAAGCAGACTAGGAAAGGGGAAGCCAGCTTCCTCCATGGTCAATTTCTGACCTCTGTGCCTTGATTATACACGGACACTATGGGAAATGTGTTCCCAGCAGCTTGCTAGCTGGGATACATTTACTGATTCATTCCACCACCCAGCTGCCTGTAGCTATGTTTGCTGCTCAGAAATGATTTTATGAGGATCCAGAGACAAGTGACAGGCAGCACGTAGTATGACAGGCGCCTGCAGAGCCTTGACAGTTGTGTGCCATGGCAGCTTCTAACTCCTAAGATCCCAGATTCTGGGTCATGGCGGCTGCTGGGATGGATGGGAGAAGGCAGGCTCACTTTGAGGCTTTTTGTAGCCTGGGATGGGCTTTAATTCTGATGCCTGCATTGTATGGGCAGCTGCAAACTGTTGGAACCTAGCTGCTGGTTCATGTGTAAGTGGGGTGTGTGTCCCACAACTCAAGTCTAAAGATCAGAGGACTGTCGGGTGTCAGTCTTCTTCACATCTGTCACTTCGCTTGTTTGAGAGAAGGCCTTGTCTGAAGTGTACACACCAGGCTAGCTGGCCCATGAGCTCCCAGGAACTGTCCCATCTCCACCTCCCGTCTTTTCTAAGAGTGCAGGGATTACAGATGCCGGCTACCACATCCAGCTTCTATGTGGATGCTGGGGGGTCTGAGCTCAGGATCTCATGCTTGCTTGACAAGCTTCTGGTCCCCAAGAATGTCACAGGATGGGGCTGGAGAGATGGCTCACTGGTTAAGAGCACTGACTTCTCTTCCAGAGGTCCTGAGTTCAATTCCCAGCACCCACTTGGTGGCTCACAACCATCTCTAATGAGATCTGATGACCTTTTCTAGTGTGTCTGAAGACATCAACAGTGTACTCATATACATACAATAAATAAATCTTTAAAAATAAGGTCACAGGACAACCATGGACAGTCTGACCAGATCCATCAACTGCATAGCATCCCTTGGGGTGGTTTGAATAGGAATGGCCCCCATAGGCTTATATATTTGAATGGTTGGTCATTAGGGGGTGGCATTACTTAAGTATTAGATAATTAAGGATTAGGAGGTGTGGTCTGGTTAGAATAAATGTGTCATTGCAGGTGGGCTTTAGGGTTTAGGAAGCTCAAGCAAGGCCCAGTGTCTGTCTGTCTGCCTGTCTCTCTCTCTGTCTCTGTCTCTGTCTCTCTCTCTCTCTCTCTCTCTCTCTGTCTCTCTCTCTGTCTCTCTCTCTCTCTCTGTCTCTCTCTCTGTCTCTCTCTCTCTGTCTCTCTCTCCCCTGCCTCTGGATCTAGATGTAGAACACTCAAGCTACTCTCCCACACCATGCCTGCCTGCAGGAGACCATGCTTCCCACCATGATGACTGTGGGTTAAACTTCTGAAGCTGTAAGCCAGAGCCAACTGAATGCTTTCCTCGATAGGAAATGCTCTGGTTATGGTGTCTCTTCACAGCAGTAGAACATTGACTACGACAACAATCTAAGCCCTGACTCTTGCCAATGGGTGTCTTTAGAAAGAGTGTCACTGAAGTTAAAGGGCTCACAGGCAAGCAAGCCCTCTTAAATGACCTTTGCCCTCACCCTGAGTTTGTTGGTAACCTAGCTTCCTGGGTTTGTGCTGATCAGCCAGAAAGAGGACCAGACTGTGAGCTCCCACGCTGGGCTGTAGTGCTCTGCCAAGACGGAGCTGGGGCCCTCAGCCCTCTCAGTTCCTGGAGGAGAAAAGCTACTTTAGAATCATTCAGAAGACTTTTTGATTTGCAAGAAATAAGTGGTGGGGGGTGCATATTGGGTAAGAGTGGTAATTGGGAGCTGGAGAGATGGCTCAGAGGGTTAGGAGCATTGACTGCTCTTCCAGAGGTCCTGAGTTCCATTCCCAACAACCACGTGATGCCTCACAATTATCTGTAATGGAATCTGACACCTTCTCCCGGTGTCTGAAGAGAGCAATGGTGTGTTCATATACACAAAGTAAATAAATAAGGCCAGAGCGTGCAGGGGGCCGGAGCGAGCAGAGTCAGAGCAGGGGCTGGGGGGAGGGGGAGAATTGCTCTTGCAAAGGACTCGATTTGGGTTCCCAACACTCGCCAGGCTTATAGCCATTTTAACTCCAGTTTCAGGGGATCTAATGCCTCTGGTCTCTGAGGGCACTAGCACCCATGTATACATTCTCTCTCTCTCTCTCTCTCTCTCTCTCTCTCTCTCTTTCTCTCTCTCTCTCTCTCTCTCACACACACACACACACACACACACACACACACACACAAATCGTTAAGAAAGAACATCATTTGGGATCATTGCAGAAGAGGGAGGTAGGAAGGATGCAAGACCCAGGGAGAGAGGGTGGGCAGAGCGCTATGGAATGCTGTCTCCCGGACATGGCATGAGCTTACAGCCCCCGTGGTCACCTGTGTAAGACTTGCACAAGATCAAACTGATCGGCATCTCATCATGGACCAGAGAGACATATGAAGGTCCATTTCTAGCTGAGGAGCTGTTGGCAGTTGACGGCTGCTGGGAAGGGGGGATGTGTCTTTCTTTGGGCTGTTTCTACTGGTGGCTTGCCTATGTGGTGGACGGATGGGAGGTGAAGGGGCCCCTGCCCCTTGTACCTGCAGGTGGCACTAATTGAACTTTGTGGCTTATAAAGAAGTAGCAGAAGAGAAGGAGAAGGGGGAGGAAATGAAGGTAAAAGGAAGAAGTGGAGGAGGGGGTCCTGTGAAGTGGGGGAGGGGGTCCTGTGAAGTGGGGGAGGGGGTCCTGTGGGAATGGAAGTGGATATGATCAAGATACACTGTATACCTGTAGGAAATTGGTGAGAATTCTAAAAAAAGTAATAAGAACACATGTTATTTGTCATTGTTGTTATTATTATTTTAGTTTTTGAGACAGGGTTTCTCTGTGCAACCTTGGATGTCCTGGAACTCACTCTGGAGATCAGGCTGGCCTTGAACTCAAAGACATGCCTGCCTTTCCCTCTCAAGTGCTGGGATTAAAGGCGTGTGCCACCACCACCTGGCTCCTGTATATTATTTTTAAATGACCTTTTTACAGTTTTCTTTCATTCTATATATGTATGTATCTTGTTGCTGCTGTTGTTTATTTTGGATAAGGTCTTACTGTGTAGCCCTAGCTGGCCTGGAAATTATTATATAAGCTTGACTGGCCTCAGACTCACAGAGATGTTCCTGCTGCTGCCTCCCTCCCAAGGGCTGGGATTAAAAAGTGTACCACGGCTGGGCGGTGGCAGTGCACACCTGTAATCCCAGCACTCTGGGAGGCAGAGGCAGGTGGATTTCTGAGTTCGAGGCCAGCCTGGTCTACAGAGTGAGTTCCAGGACAGCCAGGACTATACAGAGAAACCCTGTCTCAGGAAAAGAAAAAAGTGTACTATTATGCCCAGCAACCTTTATGTTTTAATTGTAATGTATAATTGATACAAAAATGATTAAAGTCTAGAAAACCATAGAGAAAATAATATAACATAACGTTTAACCCAAACATATATTATTAACTATATTTTAGGGGCTAGAGAGATAATTTAGCGGTTAAGAGAAGTTCCTGTTCTTCCGGAGGGCCCAGCTTCAATTCCCAGCACCCATAAAGGCAGCTCACAATGATCTCCAGTTCCAAGAATACAACACCCTTTTCTGGCCTCTTCCAGCACTAGACATACATACCTGCAGTCAAAACACTCATACAATAATATAAAATAAGCCGGGCATGGTGGCGCACGCCTGTAATCCCAGCACTTGGGAGGCAGAGGCAGGCGGATTTCTGAGTTCAAGGCCAACCTGGACTACAGAGTGAGTCTAGGACAGCCAGGACTACACAGAGAAACCCTGTCTCGAAAAACAAAACAAAACAAAACAAAACAAAAACAAAAAAATAATAATATAAAATAAATCAATCTTTCCCCCATTCATTTATTTATGTATTCACTTTACATCTTGATCTTAGCCCCCATCCAAGTCCCCCTCACATAAGAAATGGATCTTTTAGCCTTGTATTTTAGCCTCTTTGTTTAAAAAGGACATCTTGAAGAGGTCTGTTTACTCGCTTTGGTATCCAGCGTGGAGCACCTTCACGTTTGTAGCCCAGCTACCAAGTACTAACATTAAACCAGCTCCCGTACCTACTCTGAGGGGTCCCGTGGCTTGGGTCACTGGATGCAGGAGAGCATATCCTGAGAGGTCTATACATGTCAGCAGGGATAAATGTCTGTTCTTAAGGCAGAGTAGCCTGCCCCCCTGCCAAGGCACTGGCCAGATTCTCTGCAGTCATTAATCTAGGATGGTACCCTGCTTGGTAGAACTATTCTCAACACACCGGTCTAGATTCTCTCTGGGCTATTGGTCTGCCATGAGACTACCACTGTCTTTTGTTGGTTTTTTTTGTTTTGTTTTTCGAGACAGGGTTTATCTGAGTATCCCTGGCTGCCATGGAACTCACTCTGTAGACCAGGCTGACCTAGAACTCAGAGATCTGCCTGCTGGGTTTAAAGGTGTGTGCTACCACTGCCCAGCCTACCACTGTCTTGAAAGACCCAACCAACCTACTGTCCAGGCTGCTTGCCGTCAGCCTGTTCTTGGGCTGTTCTCCAGTCTCTATTCTTTTTTTTTTTTTTTTTTTTTTTGGTTTTTCGAGACAGGGTTTCTCCTTGTAGTCCTGGCTGTCCTGGAACTCACTCTGTAGACCAGGCTGGCCTCGAACTCAGAAATCCGCCTGCCTCTGCCTCCCAAGTGCTGGGATTACAGGCGTGCGCCACCACGCCCGGCTCATCCAGTCTCTATTCTAACCTCAGAACATTGAAGAGTCTGCAGACATCCCATTATTTCCACTCTAGGATATGGCATCAGAGAGGAAAATTCTGTTGCTTGTTTTCCTGGTAGAGATAGATGTGACTGATGGAGCCAAATTTCATTTCCTTTTTTTTTTCTTTCTTTCTTTATGTTTGTTTGTTTGTTTGCTTGCTTGCTTGTTTTATTCTGAGACAGGGGCCCACTATGTAGCCCTGGCTGTTTAGGAACTCACTGTGTAGATCAGGCTGGCCTCAAACTCAGAGATCTGCCTGCCTCTGCCTCCCTCCTAAGTGTTAGGATAAAGGTGTGAGCCACTATACCATGCTATGTGGCCAAATTTCTATAAGATCACGTTGTTTGTGCATGCGCACACATGTGTGTAAGCGCGTGCGTGTGTGTGTGTGTGTGTGTGTGTGTGTGTGTGTCTGTCTGTCTGTCTGTGTCTGTGTCTGTGTCTGTGTGTGTATTTATAATGTGTAGACATACTTTTCCAAATTAGAATCATAGCCTACTTTTTGTATTAGTATTTTATGGTTCTTTTTCCTTTGCATGAATATGCCTCAAAAACACTTTGAAATGGCTATGTAATCCTACAGATGTATAATATGTATAATTATGTATTTTAGAACATCTGGGTTTCCACTCTTTTAGTATTCAGCATCCTCTTTATTGATCATATCTGCAATAAATTTTTGTCTAAAAGTCTGAGTTATTACCTCAGAGAGAATTCCACTATATTTTTTTCTTAAATCTCCTTGATGAATTTGTCAGATGGTTTCCAGAAGGGCTGCCCCTGGCTCGAGTGCCTCCCTTTGAGGGAATTCTTGTCTGCTCCAACTTAGGGTAATACCAGTAAAGAGAGTTTTATTATCTGAAAGACAAATAATTTATGTGACAAGCAACAACAATTAAAACATAATTGTGAAATCAGTAATTTTTTTTGGAAGTATCTGCTTTCCTCACGGCGTTTCTTTGAGGTCTTGGGCTGTAGTTCATGGTAGAGCGCTCACCTCTTCACATGCTTAAGGCTGTATATTTAGTTACCGGCCCTGCAGGGTGGGTAACAGGTGAGGGGGTTGGACGGGACACTTTGCTTGCTGTCTAACCTGGTTTGGGGTATGTACGTATGAGACCATGTGTGTAAGTGTGGTGGCCATAGGCCGACCTCATTATTGTTCCTCTGGAGCTGTCCACCTTGGTCTTTAAGGCAGGGTCTCCCATTGGCCTGGGCCTGGCTAAGCAGGATAGACTGGCTGGCTATCCTGAGGGACAGGTATGCCTGCTTCTCCCTCCGCAGTGCCGAGATTGCAGGCATCCAGCTTTATGTTTCCTTTTCTTTTTTGGATGTGAATGCCAGAGGCGAAACTCAGGCTCTTACGCCTTAACCATCTTCCAAGCCCTTCTAACCGGGTTTTGATTTTATCATTGAGAAATTATTTCCTGAGCTATGAATTATCATTTTGATATCTGTTTACATTCGTACTTTTTTTTTTACTTTTATTTAGTGTGTGTGTGTATGTATGCGTGTGGACACGCACGTGCCACGGCACACATGTGGAGGTCAGGGGACAACGTGGAGTCAGCTGGCTCTTTCTATCGTGTGTGCGCCAAAGAACAGGCTCTCAAGCTTGTCAGCACGAACCCTTTACCCACCGAGGGTCTTACAGCTCCTGCGTTTATGTTCTACTCTTTCATTTGGCTTCCGGTGGGTTTCGGTGTGGCAGAAATTCGCATTTTTATGCCACAGCTGTTGGACTTTTCCTTTCCCGCCATGTCTGTGACTGGGAAATGGCCCCTTTAAGTGGGTCAGAGGGCCTCTTCCTCTTCTTCATTTCTCTATTTTTGGTAACTTTTGAGAAAACATCCTTTTCCTAAATATGTTTTCCTGGGGACATCTGGAATGTGCTTGCTTCATCCCTCCTCCCCAGAGAATGTTGGTGGGGGAGGGGAGGGAGAGGGGGAGGGCAGATCCACGCCGGGGGATGGGCTACAGACATTGCTCTTTCCTCCGCTGCAGTGGCTTAGAGATGTCTGTGCTCTGTTCTAAACGATGTCTGACCATTCCTGACCAAGACACTATCCAGGTCTCTTTTTCGTGGAGAATGTGCGTTGTGAAGATCAGCTCAAAGGGTAGAGAGCCCAGCTCCCTGGTAGGAAGAGAAGCCTGGGGGTTCATGCATGTTCATACATGACACAAATGAAGTCATTAGTGTCTCTACTATGGAATCAGAAGAACCCCAACCCTTAGGGTCAAAACAGGACTCCACTGCCAAGCTCCACAGTGCATACCTCCCCACAGAGTTCACGCAGCACAAGTTGGCATCCCTGGATACCAGCCTCTGCCTTGCCTCTCCCTTCTAGGAGTTTCCTACTCTTCTTGTTAGGTACTATGGTGTTTGAATACAAAACAATATAAGGCTTCCCAGAAAGCACTGGTAGGTATAGAACTACCTTTCAGCTGGAACACCTTGAAAAATTATCTATGAACTGAAGTTTCCAGAGTAAAGCCATGAGACATGAGACTGTGGGGCCTGAGTGACTCACGCTTCCCGCTTGAGGAGACCCGGATGTTGAGGGTTTGGAGTTATCTTGGACTATCTGTAAGGGCGTTTAGTAGCCACTCATTGTCTACTTCTGGTTGGACCCAACATCCTTTCAACTATCAGATAAAACCTCTGGAATGTGTCAATTTAACAGATCCCAGTCCTCCACCAGCCAGAAAGCTAAGAATGTCATCGCAAAACATCTGAAACCTGTAGCGGAGGCTTCCCCACTTTGCTGTGACATTCCTGTCTGCAGTCCTCATCACTGTATTTGGCAATGCAGTCTACTGTCCCCCTGCGGCTATAAATGCCCACCCAGCGTAGCTGCTTCTACTGGGGAAGACACTATTTGGAGCCTCCTGAACTGACATTCCTGGGCCACAGTCTCTCAAGTTCTACTGAGAATAAATAATCCCATTCCCTTAAAGTGGGAGCTCCATTTTTTCTCCGAACACCCTAGTGGCCCGGAACTGTCCCAGCAAGCCAGAGCACGTGGCCACTCAGTGGAAAGCTCAGCATTGTACTTAACCCTTTGACAAGTCCTGATGACAGCCATGGGGTAGCATGTTTCCCTAGCAGCAGTGGCTGGCCCATGCTAGACAGAGATCAAAAAACAAGGACTATACATCAGACTCCTGGATGGGACTAGGGCAAAGGACTCAGACTTAACAGCCATATTCTGAGGAGAGTCAGAGAGGCCAGGGCCTCATGAAACCATGACCCCTGGAAGCCTCTGATGATGGAGAGTGAAGGAGGAGTGCTTAGGCCTGCCCCTCTTCCATTTTGTCCAGGACAGCAACTAAAGCCAGCTCTAAACGAGGCAGAGACTGTAGCAGCTTGGGTCCCATCTTCCTCCAGCGGGTCTTGTGGCAATATCCTCCTACAGGGTGGTTCTCAACCTTCCTAATGCTGTGACCTACAGTTCCTTATGTTGTAGTGAGCCCCCTACCATAGGAGGATTTTTTGGTTGCTACTTCATAACTGTAATTTTGCTACTACTAGGAATCGTAATGTAAATAGCTGATTTGCAGAATATCTGATAATGGGACCCCTGTGAAAGGGTCATTTGACACCCCCCCCCAAGGAGGTAGTAACCCACAGGCTTCAGCCTGGGCCTTTCCTCCTAGAAAGGAGCCCTCAGCCGTTGGCCTTGGGGCTAGCCTGATGCAGAGTAAGCAGGAGCTCTTGCTTTTCCCTGAAGCCCAGTGACCCAAACACATTCCAGAAGCTTGGTCCCCAGCCAAGCATGACTCAGGCTTCAGGAATGTGTAATCATCGGATTCCCCTTCCCAGGGGTGAATTCCTCACCCAAAGGTGAGCTCACAGCTGGCCTAACTGCTAAGCCAGGCAGGCATTTCTGTAAGCAACAACGACTAGCCTTGGCCAGGCTCCCAGAGGTACAGCCCGTGCCCCTGCTGTTTCCTGGCTCTGCGCCACACACCCCCTACCTACAGTCTATGCTGTGTGTGGAGGTGGGGAAGGGAGACAGGAGATGAGGAAATCCTCAGATCAGAGCTAAATAGTTGTAGGGATGGTTGGCTGGTCAAGATCTTCCCAGGCCGGTCCTTGAACACGGAGAGAGGGGTGCAGAGCTGAGAGCAGTTTCTCTCCTACAAGCTTGCCTGGGTCAGGCCATCCTGGCCTTCTGAGACTCCTGACAAACTTTCTGGGATAATGGCTGCCTTCCAGGGGTTAAGAGTTAGCTCTGTATTAGCAAGCATGAAGGCCAGTAAGGTCAGACTCTTCCCTTACGATAAGGTTTGGACTCCACCTTCATCTCCACAACAATACGCCAGTTTGCAGACAAGGAAGCATCAGACACCACTTCCTTAAGATTAAAAAAAATCTCACCTGAGGCCAAAGTAGCACACCTAGGCCTTTAATCTCAGCCCCTATCTATAGAGTTCCAGAATAGATAGGGTTACCTTGAGATACCCGGACTTGATAATTAATTAATTTATAAGTAAAATATTATATGAATAGGTGGAAGGAAGTACAAGGACTTTGTTGAACAGAATCCCTCCTCTGTCCCCCCCCCCCCCGCCGCCCCCCATTAGAGACATGACATTCAATTTTGCTCCGGAGATTACAGTATTACTCATTACTATCGGCTCTCTGAAGCTACTCTAACTAGGCCTGTCAATCAGTCAGCTGGCCTCGAGACCACTCCTGATGACACACTCAGAGGGGAGAAATAATTATTCCTTAATGAGATAATGTACTTACCCCTGAGGCTCCGCCCTCCAGGTCATTACTGCCAGAACTTCGCTGGTGAGCCCGCCCACTCTCCGGAGTGGTAACTCTGAGGGGCTTTTCCTTTCCCCCCTTCTCTTTCTACCTCTTCCTTGCAAAGGGACCAGAATCCCAACAGAGTTTGCTCTGGGATTCCTCTCGCAGATCACGCCCTCTCCGTGTCCACACCGCTGCAGGCACGCCTCCACTTCTGCTTTGTCTCTTCCCCTTCATCCCCCAGAGCTGCTCCTTACGGCCCGTCTACAATGTGAGTTTTCTCTCAAACTCAAATAAAGTGATCCTAAAGTGTGCTTCTGAGTTCCTATTAAAATTGTTTTATCAACAAAGCTTAAAAACCTGTACAAGGGAGCCCTGGTAGCTTGTGTTCCCTCATTTCTTTGTTCCAGACACAAAGTACCAAGACAGTGCATCATGGGACACCCCCAAACCACCTCCACTTACAAAGGTCCAGCCACTATAGGGCTGTAACACCCATGCTCCAAACTAAGCCAACATTTTTGATTGTACGAAAAAAAAATTTTTTAAGATTTATTTATTTATTATATGTAAGTACACTGTAGCTGTCTTCAGATACACCAGAAGAGGGCATCAGATCCCATTACAGATGGTTGTGAGCCACCATGTGGTTGCTGGGATTTGAACTCAGGACCTTCGGAAGAGCACCCAGTGCTCTTAACCACTGAGCCATCTCGCCAGCCCTTATTTATTTTTTTCCCCCTGTGACAGGGTTTTTCTGTGTAGCCCTGGCTGTCCTGGAACTCACTCTGTAGACCAGGCTGGCCTCGAACTCAGAAATCCGCCTGCCTCTGCCTCCCAAGTGCTGGGATTAAAGGCGTGCGCCACCGCGGCCTGACTAGTACAAAGAAATGTAATAGCAAATCTCTTACAACCAGAAAAGACATCCCCTCGTCTGATATGCAGAGAGTAGCCATCTGACCAGGATTCAAACATAATGAGACCAGAGTCTGTGAGGTAGGAACTGACTCTCCGTAGAACCAGAAACTCCAAGGAACCGACCGGAAATGCCAGACCCACACTGGGGCCAACCTTGCTTGACTTGTGGGAGTGGCCAGACTGGGACAAGCCATCTCATTCACTGTCAACATATACAGGGCAGTGTGTGGGTATGGCTGGCCAGGTCTCAACAGTGCCCTCCCCACTAGGTGCCCTCGGATCTACCAGGAAGACTGTGTTGCTCATATTGGGGGTGGTTGAGCCCTAACAGTTCTGCGGTGGGTCACATCTGTCCATGACAGTCTTCCACTGACCCCGAGTTAGGATGCACAGTATGACCATTACTCCTTAGCTGACCCTTACGGACCTTCGGAACTCTCACGGAGAGGGTGATGATGCTACGGAGGGAGGATCAAAGTGCTGCAGTGCTCCAGACTGATGGGAAGACTAAGATACTCCTCTGGCGTCAGCTGGAAGAAAGGAAATTCAGAGGCCCTCAGCGGCGTGCACAGGGCCAGCTCTCTCTGCCTCTCACTTACCTAACCTGTGTAATCAGCCAGTGCCACCCCACCCCCCACCCCCCACCCCCCACCCCCACCCCCCACCCCCCACCCCCCACCCAGGACCTGCCTTATCTAGATTCCTCTACTCTAGTCCCTGTACATTTTTTTTTGGGGGGGGGGAGCGGGGTTGGTTTTTTCGAGACAGGGTTTCTCTGTGTAGCCCTGGCTGTCCTGGAACTCACTCTGTAGACCAGGCTGGCCTCGAACTCAGAAATCCGTCTGCCTCTGCCTCCCAAGTGCTGGGATTACAATTAAGGCCTTTTGAATTCATCAAAGCAGACCCTTCTGCACAAATCTGGCTCCAACATGGAAGAAACCTTGCAAGAGAAGCTGACCCGTCCTAAAAGGGAACCACTCCATAATGGCACGATACAGTAGAGGCCATCTTGGAGAGGAGCTATGGACAAATTCTGGGACCAAAGGCAGTGTCCATCTGCTTTCCCCCAAACTAGCCCCCTCCCGTCACGGCAGAAGAAATCGGGAGTACGGACATAGGTTCTTTCTCACATGAGCCTCCAGACCAAATCACAGATCAGCAAATAGCCTCAGTTCCACATGACACTGGGCCAAAGGATCCAGATAAGCTGTGTCCACACTCCCGGCCTTGAGAAACTGTGAGAAAGCAAAGAGGTGTTGTCCTGAGCTGCTAAATTTGCAGTAATTTGTCACATCATATGACACCAGTATAGGCAGGGAGGAGGAAGGCTTCCCAAGGTCACACTGGAGCCTCAGAATTTGAAACTGCTTATCTTCTCCAGGCCTTCAGCCTTGGCCCAAAGCTCTCCTGGAACTAGAGTCAGCATCTGATCCGTGGGCAGGCTCCGGGGTCTGGTGCCTTCCCTGGGGCTGAGAACCTGAAAGCTAGGAAGGGTGTGGACAGAAGTGTGCACCAGGCTCTTGGTGACATCTACACAGGACACTTAGCTATGGCATCTATATCCTCAGCGGAGGCATCTACATCCTTGGGGTGGCCTCGCAGGGACAGAGCTCCCTTTCACAACTCCTGCACATCTGAATTTCATGCTAATGAAATTTTTTGTTTGTTCATTTCTTGTAAATGTGTGGGCCTTTCTAAGCCTTCCCTTGCTCTGAAATAATGACATGGGGACCTTTATGTTTATTTTAAGCTTCTGGCACTATAGCTGGGCGGATACTAAGCTATTCTGACCTGACAATGGGCCTGGCCTACTTCACAGTCATGTGACCTGTTACCTGCCATCTTAGACTCAATCTGGCATCTTCTTCATTAGTGTGCTGGTGGAGACTCCCTGGGTCCCACCTGAGTCCTTCTCCCTCTCCTTCCGTCCAGGCACGGAAGCCCCGCCTTTTCCTCTCTCGGCCAGCTACAGGCTATTCAGCTCTTTAACCAATCAGGAGATGACAGTGAACAATGCTTTACAAAATGCCGTGCCTTACGAAAGTCTGAACTGCAGCCAGATCTCTGGGTACATAAATCAGCATCTGAATATATAGTGCATATAAACATTCCCCAACAGTTAGCTTGTTTATGACAGGGTTTCTCTATGTATTCCCAGTTGTCCTAGAATTCACTCTGTAGGCCAGGCTGACCTGGAATTCATCAAGATCTTCTTGCCTGTCTCCTAACCGCTGGGATTAAAGGCATGTACCACGCCACCCAGCATACACATTCATTTTTAATGAAAAGTGCCAGTTTGCCTGTCACCCACCTGTCCATGTGTCTACACCAATGGTTCCACACCACCACCACCCCATAACTTTGCATGTATGATTGTCTTAGAAGGTTTGGTTGCTGTTTTTGTTTGGTTGCTTGGTTCGCTGGTTCCGTTTTTTTGTTTAAAATAGCATTCCATTGTTTCTCCAGCAATCATCTGATGTCTCGTTAGTCACGTGGATTCCCCTTTAATTTTTTTTTCTTAGTCATTCTTTGGGTGTGTAATACACATGTGAGGAGCCAGAGGAAGACACACTGTGTCCTGCTCTGTCACTGTCCTGTCCACTGTAGTCCCTTGAGCAGAGTCTAGGTTCGTGGTCAGCAAGCCCCTGCAATGCTCCTGTGTTTCCCATGCTCAGCAAATTACTTTGCCCACCGGACTCCCCCCTACCCCTCCTTTCAACTCCCTTAAGATGTGCATTTTCCTCTCCCTCCTCCCACGACAAGCCTCTAACGCGTCTGAAAGCTGGGGCAGCCCCTCAGTCACCCAGCCTAATGCCCACATCTGTCCTCAGCTGGGCTCATTGGCCGCTGTGCTTTCCACCCTAAGCTGTGTCCCCTTGGTACCGTGTCCTCCAGGAGGGACCCATTCTGGAGTAGACAGGGTTGAGTGAGTTCAGAGTGTTTCAGTCCTGGTAACACCCAGTACATTACCATAGAAGTGAGTCGGCTGCTTCCTCTATTGCCTGAAGTTTATTCTCCTTTTTTTATTTTTGGCCTGAAGATTGGGAAGTGAGATAGTGAGATAAGAGGACTAAGTCAAGAGTCATCATGGCTTCAGAGCCCGAGCTGGCACTCTCTGCGCCTTGCTGGAGTAGATCGATAGATCATCCTCATAAGAGCTTTGTCTTTTAAAATTATTATTGCCATTAAAAAGATGAAGACGATTGAATGAATGAGTTTTGGAGATTGTGTGGTGTGTGTGTGTGTGTGTGTGTGTGTGTGTGTGTGTGTGCAAGCTCGTGCTGTTGGCATTCTGTCCAAGCTCCACCCCACAGTTACCTGGCAATAGCCAGGTATGCACCGGCCCATATGCCTGGCACACTATAAAAGGGGCTGCCTGCCCCTCCTCTCTCTCATCGCACTCTCACCTCTCTGCCCCTCTTGGGCTCTCCTCCCCTCCCCCTCTCTCCACGTGGTCATGGCTGGCCTCCACTCCTCTCTACTCTCTCTTCTCTCTCTCTCTCTCTCTCTCTCTCTTTCTCTCTCTCTCTCTGCCTCCACTATACCATTGACTCCCATCCTCTTCCCTGAATAAACTCTATTCTATACCATGTTGGTGTGTGTGTGGTCCTTCAGGGGGAAGGGATGCCTAGGCATGGGCCCCGCCTAGATATCCCCCTTCCCCCACGCCGCCATGCCACACTCCCTAATACCCTTTCTCTCTTTTATATCCCATCATATGGTGCTGAAACCCGGGATCAACATTAAGCAACGACATTAAACCATCACGTGAGAGCATTGCGGACCTGCGAAGGCCAGAGGTTGACACTGGACACTTTCCTTTATTATTCTCTACCTTATAATTTGAAACAAAGTCCTGGAGCTCACCATTTTGGCTGGTGTGGCTAGCCAGGGGGCCTCCCGGATTCCCCCTGTTTTCCCACCCAGTCCCAGGGTTGGACTCTTGAAGCACCCCCCACCACACCTGGTTTTTACACGGGTGCCGGGGATCCGAACTCAGGCCCTCAGGCTTGTTCAGGGGTAAAGGTAAAGATCCTTTACCCCCTAAGTCTTCTCCCCAGCCCCTGAGTCTTGGAATCTTAACGTGGTGGTTAAGAGCCAAGCTTCTGCCTCTCAGGCCAGGCCTTGATTTACTGTTTGCAGAGGGGTGTATTCCCAGGAGGGTGGCTGGACGTTGCTCGTCCCCTGGACCCAGGCAGACTAGAGGACCCTTGTCTGCCGGAGAACTAGGGAGAAAATACAAATGACCCCATTGAGCTTGTTGTGCCAGGGGGCTTCCGGAGGGAACAATAGCCTCTATGTCTGTGTGTTCTGAGGGCCGGAAGCCCCCAGTGCTTGGCCTGTGGGTGAGTCATCCAGGCTTTCTCCAGGCTCAGCTTTGTTATGCCTAAAGATCTTTCTTTTAGTTCAGCCTGAAACAGAGGATGACCTCATCCACAGGGGCTGGGGAAGCCCTGTCTCTTCAGCCTCAGGGAAAATCTCCTCCCTCAATCAGCTCAGAGGTTGATCCTGGCCTTGAGAGGGCTCCGGGAGCTGCCCAGTGTCCGGTGTCCACCCACCACCTCCAGGAGCCTCCGCTGCTGTATACCAGGAGGGAGCGCTGGGGAAAGTCCCCTTTGTTCTGACACTGCCTGTATCTGGTGGCCACAGGGCTTCAGCTGTGTCCTGTGGCATTTCCTGTACTCAAGTGAAGCTACCGTCATCACCACCCCAACCCCCGCCCCAGTGCGATTAGGAATGTTCCTGTGAGTGGCAGACCAAGGGCCGGGGTGGCCTCCGGCTTTGTCTGGACATCTTTCGAGGGAATGAGGCTCAGTTGTCCATATGACTGGGGCACTAAACTTGAATTCTTCCAGTTGGATGTTGTTGTTGTCTCTGAGTGTTCACCCCTCTGGCTAGCTTTAAGCAGGGCCCACATGCTAGCCGCAGCCATGAGAACTCACTTTCCCTTCCCAAGCCTCAGTTTCCATTCCTGTGGAATGAATGAGAGCCCCATTGCCCAGTTGACCATGAGAAGCGTGGACAAGATTGTATAGGCCGGGAATGTGGCTCATGGCCTGCCCTCAGTAAACCAGTCACCTCTCCACTCCATTCCTGAGTGTTTCTGTAGCTCTTATGTTGTAGATCAGAACCCCCTCACCTCCTGGCGATGTTTCCTCAGAACACAGGTAGTGAGTGGGGACACCTGAAGAGCCTCTGGGGAGGACTGTCCTAGTTGTCTGAGTGTCAAGGATTGTGCCATAGCTGCCTCGGCTGGGGTCCTGTGTTTGTTAGTAATGGTAAGTGATCCTTTACCAAGAGATCTCAGTCCAGAGGGCTTTGGCTGCAGGTATGGAGAGTCTAGACCTTGGATTCCAAGCAATAGGTTGTGGGGCTTTGCCTTGTCGCCCACAGAAGTGAGGCCCTTCTATATAGTCGAATCGTGCCTTACCTCTCAGAGTAGGGAGGTCAAGGGAAGCCATTATTAGGTCATGAATGTGCTATGTCAGAAACATGGATGGACTTGTTTGTCTTTCTTTTTTTTTCTTTCTTTTTTTCTTTCTTTCTTTTTTTTTTTTGGTGGGGGGGGATTTGGTTTTTTTCGAGACAGGGTTTCTCTTTATAGCCCTGGCTGTCCTGGAACTCACTCTGTAGACCAGGCTCGCCTCGAACTCAGAAATCCGCCTGCCTCTGCCTCCCAGAGTGCTGGGATTACAGGCGTGGGCCACCACTGCCTGGCTTTGTTTGTCTTTCTACAATGTCAGAACTTATTAAAGAATGATAAATGCATGCGCTATGTTTGTTTCATTGATGACAATTTATTGAGTAGTCCTCGTTTTACTTAATAGTATGGTTGTTAGCAATCCAAAATTATTCTTTTATTCTAGTCTTAATGAGTTTGAACTCTTAGACCACACATTATACTTCACATGAAGGTGTGTGGGGGGGTGGTGTGTGTGTGTGTGTGTGTGTGTGTGTGTGTGTTACATCATGGAAGGTTTAAGAGGCTGCAGGGCTCAAAGAGCCTGGAGTAGAGCTCTGATGTAGATGTGAAGGGAGTGGCTTGTGTGAGGCTGGATATGAATGAACCCAGGTGGAGGCTGGCAGCGCCTCAGCCACAGGTGGTAGCATTTTGTCTAAGCTCCGCCCCACCGTTACCTGGCAACAGCCAAGGTATGCCTGACTCAAGGTAAAAGAGGCTGCTCGCTCCTCCTCTCTCTTGCTCTCTCTTGCCTTCCTGCTCCAGATCTCTTTCCATTCCCTCCCCCACCCCCACGTGCTCATAGCTGGCCTCTACTTTACTCTCTCTCTTTCTCTCTCTCTGCCTCTACTACTCTATACTGTCCTATGACTGGTCCCTTAGGGGGAAGGAATGCCTCATCAGGGGCCCACAGAGGCACCCCTTCCCCCACACCTCACCACACATCCACCAAAACATATTCCTCCTCTCTTTATATCTTTTTATAAACACATCAACAGGTCCACACAGATGACCTGCAACCCTCAAGGCAAGGTACAAATAAATGAATGGACAGAAAACTAGAGACAGTGTAAGCTAAGCCCCGGAGGCAGCTGAGAGTTGTGGGTCCATCAGTCCTCACACATACACACACACACACACACACACACACACACACACAATGGGGGGAGGAGAGGTTGGTGGCACCGTTGCCATCCCGTTCCTCTTATTCCCAGGCTGTCTGGGCCAGGCGGTGGTGGCACACGCCTTTAATCCCAGCACTTGGGAGGCAGAGGCAGGCGGATTTCTGAGTTCGAGGCCAGCCTGGTCTACAAAGTGAGTTTCAGGACAGCCAGGACTACACAGAGAAACCCTGTCTCGAAAAAACAAAAACAACAACAACAACAACAACAACAACAACAAACCCAGGCTGTCACATCAGGCCCGGTTTCGTTTAGGGCTTTTTAAAAAATTCTGTTAACACACCCATGTGCCTGCCATATGTTCCCATCTAAGTTCCAAGGTGGTGTTCCTTTACCTGTGTGGCTAAGTTACCAGTCTTTGTCTCGTGGTTTATTTTATACGTGTAGTGTTGTCCATGTGCACAAAGACGCAGTCATTCTGCCTCTGTTTCGTACTCAAATGGAAGCCAATGCAGCCTTGTAAGCTGGAGTCGCCCAGGGCAAGGCCCAGCACGATAACCTCTGTGTCACACAATTTCAGGCTGGGCCCAGCTTGGTTCCCACGCGCTGCCGCCTCTGCACCAAGCCGCCCTCCTGAACCCCAATTCTGGAGCTCTGTAAGAGGAACTTCGTCCTGCCTACACTCTAGCCTACAGCGAGGGCACAGAAAGTTCCCTGAGGGAGAATGACACTGTTCTGAGTGTTCTGCACCGAGCTTTCCGGCCTGCGGGGTCATCATGAGACACCAGGTACATTTCTATTCTCTTGGCTTCTGCAAAGCCACGGTTGCTCCTGGCTACAGGACAGCACAGCTGTGGAGGAAGTTATAGAGTCACAGTGGAGAAATTTGAAAGAAGAGGCCATCCTGGGACAAACCTAAACAGGTCTTTGCCTGCCTTTGCTAATAGACCAGTGTCTGTTAGCACACTACGTGACACACTCATCCTGGCGCAATCTTGGGAGTGGAGTTCTACTTGGGCAAACCCCCTCACACTAGCCTTTTAGTCTACTGGGAGGAGCTGTTCCTCTAGGATCTTGATCTAGTTAAAGTTTATGTCCAAGGGTAGTAGGAGGATAGAGACTCCAGACTGTAACATCAAGATTAACAGGTTTATAGAAGACTAGCAATCCTTCCTCACATACGCTTCATCTGAGGAACAGCATTTGTGGGGAAAGCCAGAGAAATACAAAAGAGGGAACTGGGTGTTATGTAAATATCACACAAAGGGCCGGGCAGTGGTGGTGTATGCCTTTAATCCCGGCACTTGGGAGGCAGAGGCAGGCGTATTTCTGAGTTCGAGGCTGGCCTGGTCTACAGAGTGAGTTCTAGGACAACCAGGGCTACACAGAGAAACCCTGTCTTGAAAAACCAAAAAACAAAAACAAAAACAAAAACAAAAACAAACAAACAAACAAACAAAAAAAAACCAAAAGCCAAAAACCAAAAAACAAAAACAAAAATCATACAAGGAGTTCTGGGCCACATGGGCTCTTGCCTTAGCTCATTAACCCAATCCCCTTCATGCCTTTCCCCTTCTTTGTTTGTTTGTTTGTTTTTTCCATTCTGTAGACCAGGCTGGCCTTGAACTCAGAAATTCGCCTGCCTCTGCCTCCCAAGTGCTGGGATTACAGGCGTGCGTCACCACGCCCGGCTAGCCTCTCCCCTTCTTAATAAGCTGTCTCTATTTCTCTTTCTAATCATGTGTCCCTGGTGCTTTGACCTGGGACACAAAAGCTTAGACTGGGTATCCTCTCCGCTTAGACTCTCAGCGTGGCATCCCAAAACACGTTTTCTCTGATACTCTAGGCTTTCCTGCTGCTTTTCTGGTCTCTATGCCTAACTTAGAAGACACGCCTTCTCCCTCTCCTCGTTTTCAAAGAAAGGAAGGAAGAAAGAAAGAAAGAAAGAAAGAAAGAAGGAAGGAAGGAAGGAAGGAAGGAAGGAAGGAAGGAAGGAAACACTTCACATGTCTAAAGAAAATCTTGCACGCCTGTAATCCCTGCACTTGGGAGACAGAGGCAGGCGGATTTCTGAGTTCAAGGCCAGCCTGGTCTACAGAGTGAGTTCCAGGACATCCGGAGCTACACAGAGAAAGCCTGTCTCGGAAAAAAAAGAAAGAAAGAAAGAAAGAAAGAAAGAAAGAAAGAAAGAAAGAAAGAAAGAAAAGAAAAGAAAAGAAAAGAAAAGAAAATTTTGGATAATTGACTTGAAACCTAGCCAAAACCCCCAGGATCCTGTTCTGCCCTGACTAATAGCTGGGGCAGCTTCCTACGAGCTGAGCCCAGAGACACTGGTCTCTCTTTGAGGCTGGGTTTGGGGCTAGAACTGGACCACTCTAGGCAATGGTGAAGGTCTTCTTTTCCTATTCTCTACTCACTCAACTGTCAGGGCCTTCCCATACTTAATTAAATGCTGAATCAGTAACAGGAGCATCAATTTACAACATCCCCAGTTCTTGACCTCCTTGGGGTCTCGTGTGTTGGGCCTGCCCTGGACTGCCCCGTGCCTCAGTCCAGACTCAGACTCAGTGGAGGGCCCTGTTCTTTCCGTATACCCAACTCCAGCAGCTTTCTCCAAGAAATCTAGCACTAAGCACTAAATAAACACTGCTTCCATCACTTGGAACAGCGCTGGGCTGCTACAGTGTTCGCTGAATGAACTGGCTTTGGAGCCATTCCCGCAGCCAGTTGTAGACATTACATGGCTCATGGTTCTCTTCCCATCTTGAGGACGGATGTGAAAGAAATATGTGTTACATAGGACTGAAGAGATGGTTTTGTGGTTAATAGCACATGTTTTTCTTCCAGAAGACTTGGATTTGATTTCCATGACCCACATGGTGGTTCACAACTATCTATAATTGTTCTATAATCTAATTCCACAGGGGACTTGATATGCTCTTTGTAAAGGAATTTTAATCCAGCGACATAACTGTTTTGGCAAGGGATCACATCCTAAAACCTTCCAGGTCTCTGTGATCCAGCTGGAATGCAGACATGCTCTGGATTACAGTATGATCCCGGTTGAATACAGAGACGCCCATAGGATACATTTTAGTAATTAACAATGGAGGTGAGGCTAGTTTGTAGAAGGAAGCAGCTATGTTTAAAAGTGACAAAGAGTCAAATCAGAGAAAGATTTGACAGAATGAGTAAGAGATAGGGTACATCCAACTCACAGGAGAACAGTACAGGAAAGAGAGGCCACTTCAGAGACAGAGGAAGAGGAGGAGGAGGAGGAGGAGGAGGAGGAGGAGGAGGAAAGAGAGTGTGTGTATGTGTTTTACCAGGGCAAGTTTATAGAGACAGGTTGTAGGTGAAGACAAAACAAGCCAGAAAATGAAATGATTAGAAGACTAGAACAGATTTCCAGAGTTAGTTTGAGACCAAGTAAAACAATTCAGTCAGGAGAGAGAGAGAGAGAGAGAGAGAGAGAGAGAGAGAGAGAGAGAGAGAGAGAGAGAGAGTTTGAATCAGTCAGTTTGGAGAGGTGTTTTGGCCAGAACAGCTCAGTAGAACCAGCCAGCTAGAGTTCAGAAAGAGCTGGAAAGGGTGAGTTTATTCGGCGGTGAGTCCTGGAAGCTGAAACATTCTGGACCTAGGTTAGCAGACAGGCTGGAAGCTGAGGTCTTCAAGGCCTGCTTGCGGAAGGTGAGACTGTTCAGAGGCAACACTTCCAGTCCTAGGTGTGGGGATCGTTAGAGCGCTCTGGGCTCAGCTCAAGCCGTGTGTTCATGAAGCTTCATCTGAGGAAGTAAAGGCGACATTTACAACTCTTCTAACTGTTTGAGTGCATCGGGCGCTCAAACAGTACGTATACATACACGGAGACAAAAAACTCACACATAAAATTAAAAAATGAATAAATCTCATTTAAAAAAAAATATGTAAAGGAATATATATGACTACTCTATGTGTGTGTGGCACGGAGTCCTCCCTTCTCCCAGATAGCTGTACTCACTGTCTGACATACCTGTGCCTGTCTTGGCCCCATTGGTCCTTCTCCTCTGTCTCAATATATTCTGCTGCACTGCGAGTCAGGCAGCAGGCCCACAGAGCTCCATCATCTTTAGCCTCGTGGCTCAAGACCATCTTCCCATCCATTCCATGCGGGAGCTCTGGTCAGATCAATGGTTTCCCTAGCCTAGTTTTTCTTGTCTATCGTCTACCCTGGAAGGTCCTTGTGACCTGTCCCAAAGCCTGACCTCCCTGTCACCTACCCTCATGGATCTCTTGACAGCTCCTGTTCTTCCATCTCCTGGGTCTCCAACCTGACCTTTTCCTCTTCCCGAATTTCTCCTCCTACTCTTGCTGGTCCCACCAAGCCTAACTGTCTCCAAGGCCAAGCGCGGTTCTTAGCCACCTTGTTTTCCTCCCTAATCCACGCAGCACCCAGGATCAACCATCTTCCACACCCCTGTGGATGGACTGCTTCACAGAATTAGACTGTCTAGAACCTCAGAGCATGTCATATAATCACAGGCCTCTACCGTCTGCGGGTGCTGATCGCAGTACATCTCCAGAGTCAGGTGTTCTGCCGTCTGCTTGCACTAGGGCTGGGGGCTTGCTCTAAGATGGGTGCTGCTGTAAGACTGGCAATATTTGCTTAATCTGTGTGAGTCCCAGCAGGGCCATCCCTGTTGGTCAGTCAGAGCTATAGTTAAACTTCCGTCAAAAGACTGATGGCCCCCGGGAAATCCCCAGGGAATTCCTGAGGGTCACTCAGGCCAGCCTTCCAGTTGGAATAGAGCCATTCCTGGGGAATTCTGACCTTTGGTCATTTGTTTTTCATGACCAAAAGGATATAACTGGGTATCCTTGGAGTCTTAGAAAACACCTGCTTCTCTGAGAGAGAGAACTGCAACTCCAGCCGGGATGGCCCCTCTGATGATGATACCCTCTGCTTCCCGGAAAACAGCCAAGAGCCAAGAAGCCGTAACTGGCTCTGCTTCTATTTCTGCTGTGGAGTGAAAGACCCTGGATGCTGGTATGAACCCCACTCACACTGAAGGCACCGCTGAGACACCTGCTTCCTGAAGAACTTGGAGCCAAGGCTGTTTGTTGTCATTAGCTACGAGGCAGACACTTTCCATCACTACTAGCTAGAATGTGGCAGAGCTTGGAAAGGAACCCAGCTCAGCCTCAATATCAGCAGCCTCTAAAACCAGGCTCGATTTCAATGACGCTTCAAGGCGGGACAAGACTGGGCCAGCATGGAAAGCTGGACTCAGTGGTAGGAAAGGCTATGCTGGGAAGCTTCCTCAAAGGAGGTGAGGCTCCAGTTCACAAGTTCAAGGCCAGCCTGGGTTACGTAGTGAGCACCAGACTAGTCTGGGCTGCTATAAAGTGAGACCCTGTCTCAACAAAAAATAAATCAGATCTCTCTCTCTCTCTCTCTCTCTCTCTCTCTCTCTCTCTCTCTCTCAATCTCTCTCTCTCTCTCTCTCTCTCTCTCTCTCTCTCTCTCTCTGCAAAGTTCCAAAGTAAAGAGAAAGAATTCAGAGAGAAGTAGTGACTTACAAAAAGACTGAGCAGAGGAAACGAAAGAGACAGATGGGAGAGGAATGAGGCAGGTTCCAGCTCCCTTTCTTTTTTTCTTTTTTTTTTTTTTATGACAACCATCAAGCCATTTATTAAAATCTTCAAATCTAAGGCTTATTATAAAAAAGAAAGCCTAAAAGAAGAAAATGGGAGATTAAAATTCTGAGCTTTCTTTTTTTTTTAATTGGATATATTCTATATTTACAATTCATTTCCCTTTTTCTGGTTCCCCACCCCCCCAAAGGTCCCACATGCCCTTTTCCCTCCCCCTGCTCCCTCTTCCACCCCTTCCCTCTTCCCTGTTCTTGTATTCCCCTACACTGATGCTTTGATCCTTTCCAGCACCAGTGTCCACTCCTTTCTTCTTGTCAGACATCATTTGGTACGTGAATTGTGCCTTTGGTGTTCCAAAATTCTAGGCTAATATCCACTTATCAGTGACTGCATACCATGGGTATTCTTTTGAGACTGGGTTACCTCACTTAGTATGACGTTCTCCAGCTCCATCCATTTCTCTAAGAATTTCATGAATTCACCAACCCCACATCCGACAGAGGGCTAATATCCAATATATACAAAGAACTCAAGAAGTTAGGCCCCAGAAAATCAAATAACCCTATCCAAAAGTGGGTTACAGAGCTAAACAAAGACTTTTCACCTGAAGAAATTTGGATGGCTGAGAAACACCTTAAAAAATGTTCAACATCAAGCCGGGCGTGGTGGCGCATGCCTGTAATCCCAGCACTTGGGAGGCAGAGGCAGGCGGATTTCTGAGTTCGAGGCCAGCCTGGTCTACAGAGTGAGTTCCAGGACAGCCAGGACTACACAGAGAAACCCTGTCTCGAAAAACAAAAAAACAAAAACAAAAACAAAAAAAATGTTCAACATCATTAGTCATTAGAGAAATGCAAATCAAAACAACCCTGAGGTTTCACCTCACACCAGTCAGAATGGCTAAGATCAAAAACTCAGAAGACATCAGGTGTTGGAGAGGATGTGGAGAAAGAGGAACACTCCTCCACTGCTGGTGGGACTGCAAGCTGGTACAACCACTCTGGAAATCAGTCTGGAGGTTCCTCAGAAAACTGGACATGATACTTCCGGAGGACCCAGCCATACCACTCCTGGGAATATACCCAGAAGATTCCCTAGCATGCAATAAGGATACATGCTCCACTATGTTCATAGCAGTCTTATTTATAATAGCCAGAAGCTGGAAAGAACCCAGATGTCCCTCAATGGAGGAATGGATACAAAAAATGTGGTATACATACACAATGGAGTACTATCCAGCTCCCTTTCTTAAAGCTCCACCCCTTACACCTTCTAGAAGCCTCCCGAGTAACCTCTTTTTTTACCGCAGCCGCCTCTTGGGGGACTGGAAAGGTGACTCGGTTGCTCGAGTGCTTCCCTTGCATTCTGTTAACCCTGGGCTCGATTCCCAACACTACCTAAGTAGGATTTCAAGAACAATAAACAAACAGTTGTCTTTCAAGAAAGCACCGGCTCCCTGTGTATGAATTCACATTAGAGCCTCATGGTCATCCACAACTCCTGCCTTTCAGAGGCCAAAGGGAGGGCCTAACCTAGAGAGTTAAGAAGGTTCACTCTCCAGGCCCTGATGGAAGGAGGGCCCAGCTCGAGGGTCAGGCGATGGAGCGACTGAAGCTCAGACTGATATCAGAGTGGTGGGTAAGTCTCGCCTTCCTTATGTCTATCAGAGGGGTGGGTAAGTCTCGCCTTCCTTATGTCTATCAGAGGGGTGGGTAAGTCTCGCCTTCCTTATGTCTATCAGAGGGGTGGGTAAGTCTCGCCTTCCTTTTGTCTTGGCACTTAAGTCCCGCCTCTCTTTTAAGGGCGCTATAAGTAAGACTCACTTAACAGCCCTGTGGTGGTAGCACACACCTTTAATCCCTGCACTTTGGAGACAGGCAGACGGATCTCCAAGTTTGAGACCAGCCTGGTCTACCGCACAAGTTCCAGGACAGCCAAGGCTACACAGAGAAACCTTGTATCAAAACAACAACAACAACAACAACAACCAGAATCACTTAACATTCCTTGGGAGCCTGTACAGACAGACCCGGAGAACCACAGTCACGATTGCGACCAAATAGCTAGGAAAGATGGGAGATTACATTTCCAGGCTTAAGCAGACAGCTGATTGGTTCGGTGAGGCTGGGGAATTGGGCCAGTGGTCCCAGGCTCCCAGGCTAGTGGGCAATCTGTGGGCATCCTGTCTCCTGCAATGCAACTCTGCCTTCAGCACCCCACTGATTCAGGTAAACATCCTGTCTGGCCCCTGGCATGTGACCTTGAGCTCCCTTACGGCTTCCTGAGGGGCCGGTGAATAGCTGCAGGCCTCCCCCTCCTCCTCATGTTCAGAAAGTTCCAGAGGAACCAAAACAAATTCCCAGTCACAATACAGGAGCGAGAGAGGAATGCGGGAAGGGCCCAGGGTTTGTCTCAGGCTTCCAGACGTTTACACTAGTCGCATTAATGAGCTGGGAAAAGACTCGTTTTATGCCAGTAATAACAACCACTTCCCCTTCTGCGTTCTCATGGAGCCTTGGCAAAAACCAAGTAGAGCCAGCGTTGTGACCCGCTGTCGCTGTCGACTGAGATGAGGGGACTGGGCTCAAAAACCGCCACGATTATCCTAGGTCCTTAGGTTAACTAAGGCCTGAGTGGAGAGTTGAATCCAAAGTTCTATTTTCTTTTCCTAGTTAGTGCGGTACAAAGTTTTGGCTCATCAAAAGAGAGGCCCGTTTCCCTTGAGCCTTGTAAGACGGATTCAACTAGATGGAGAGGCAGGCCCTTGGTAAGGTGAACAGGAGGTCAAGCTTGCCCAGCAGCGTGTTAAATCTGCTCGGCGAGGGCCAGATATCAACAGAACCAGACTAGCCAGGTTATTGGCCCATAAGACTTGATATATAATCATGTCTTTTCCAAGGGCTTACAGCACCCCTTCCTTCCTGATGTTCCCCAAGTTCTGGAACCTGAAATGAGGGCTCTCCTCATTTCCCTCTGAGGCCAATTTACCAAGCCCAAGGCTTTCTGCAGAGGTGAGAGGAGGCAGCCACAGACGACAGGCTTGCAGAAAATTATCAACCAGTGGCATCCCCTGGAAGCTGGAATATTTTCTGCTCCCGTCAGCAGAAAAAGGAAAAAAAAAAAAAAAAAACCCGCTACATTTACATGCTGTGGTTTTACGTACCACCTCTTTCTAAAGCTCCCTGCTAGATGACGAATAGCGTGCTTAGTGATTATGGTCATTTAGTAAATGGAGACTCTCCCAAGGCTGCTTGTGTCTCCAGGTCTTGCACTTCTGCACCAAGACGCTGTGTGTGCCCGCTTCCATCTGGCAGATGGCCACGCCACTGCACTGCACACCACCGCAAGGCACGACGAAGCCGGAGCGCACAGACATCAACAGAAGCACAATTAATCAGTGCAATTGTTCCCCCCTGCTGTGAACGTGACACTTCCCCGGGGTTTTCGAGGACATCTTGCGAGAAGGGCCTGATTTTGTATTTTTTTTTTTTCAGCTTCCAAAACCACGTCAGGAATGCGAAACGTGTTCGTGTTTTGACATCAGCCTCCCTGAGGATTGCTCAGGGGATGAGCAGTGCCGGCGTGCAGGGCAGCGACTCTGTTCTCACGCGCGCTGCTGAGGACTGGCAGGTGCTGTGCTCCGACAAAGAGCAGAAGGTTCTCACCGACATCACAGCTTCCTCTTCCCCTTCCCCTTCGGACACCAGCTCAAGTTGTTTCCCCGGGTTGGCATTCTTCTTCTGAATACCAAGGAGTCCAAACAAGCTAGCCCATCCTCCCGTTAAAAATAACAGTGAGAAAAAAAAATCATTCCACAATGATACAGGAGGAACCATTGGGCTGTTTGGGGGTCGATTTACCCTCGTGCACAACCCCTTTTAGTCCCTACAGATTATAAAAAATAAACAAAACAAAACAGAAAATCTGGTCTCTCCCTGAAGGGGGGCCCACAGTTACTCCGGAAGCTCTGGATGGTACCCACCCCGTCCCCGTCATCTTTTATCTGCAGGCTCCCGGGGTCACTGGACTTAGCAGCATCACCAAAACTTTTCTCTGCCTTCTCATGGCAACTGTCCTTAATCCAAACTTCCTCTTCCAAATACGGGCACACGGAACCCAAGATAGACTCATCTCAAGAGCCTTACGTAAATGACACAGTAACTATATCCGGATACGGTCCTCTATCCTGGTACCAGCGATGGGGGCTTGAACATATCATTTTGGGTGAATGTCATGCAACACACTACAGTGACGTTCATAGACCCCAAGAATTCAGATCTGATCTCTTGGGAAACCATTATTCTATCTCCTCCCCTGTGCTTTGATGGCCCCAGTGGGCTCTGGCCCTGGGAACTGTAAAGTCACAATTGGGCTGTCCTGGCTTCTCTGCTCCCTCAAGGTCAGGCAGAGAGACATCTGAAGTGCCAGGTGCAGGACTGAAGCCGTGGAGTCTCGGCTACTTCCCTGTGCCATGAAAGACTTAATGAGACAGGCTGAGAGCCAACCCAGGCTCAAGATTCTCTCAAAAAGAGGGGGAGGGAGGTGCGGGAGGGTTGACTTCGGTTCTTTTCTTCATTACCTCACTGAGCACTCTAGCCATTTACAATTGAAGACACAGAGTTCGATGCGTTTAAGTCTCCTGATCCAGATGTCACAGCTAGTAAGGGATGGAAGCGAAATATGAGCTCAGGTTGGTTCTGGGAGCTGTGTTGGCTGGTCTTCTTATCAACTTGTAGACCAACACAACCCAGAGTCATCCGAAAAGAGGGAGCTTTAATTGAGAAAAGGTCTCCATAAGATCCAGCTGTAAGACATTTTTTTAGTTAGTGATTGATGGGGAAGGGATCAGCCCATGGTGGGTGGTGCCATCCCAGGCTGGTGGTCCTGGGTTCTATAAGAACTATTAAGCAGGCTGAGCCGACCATGGGGAGCCAGCCAAGCCAATAAGCAGCCCCCCTCCCCTCCATGGGCTCTGCATCAGCTCCTAACTCCAGGTTTCTGTTTTGAGTTCCTGCTATGGACATCGCTGTGGACATGGAAGCCAAATAAACCCTTTTCTCTCCAACTTATTGTCGTTTATCGTTACAGCAGTAGAAATCCTAAGTCGGGAGATTCTTGTTATTTGGTTTATACAAATCTTGGCACTCTGAGCTAGAAGGAAGCAACTAAGGCGGAAAGAACAAAACAAGATATGCACCAGGAGGTCCGCCGAGATCTACCCCAGGATCTGTCTCGCCCTTTAAGAAAGGGTCCAGGACCATAACGCCCCTACAGAAGCTCCCACACACATGTCCAGGGCAGGGTTACAGACGTGTTATGGGCAGGCCAGGCTCTGCCAGGCCTAAAGGCTCCAAGGGAAAGAGCCAGACAGATGGTCTCCTCTGATGGTTTCCCCGCTAGGACCCGGCAGGGAGGCGGCAGTTCTCAAGCCTGTTTTCTAACTCATGGTGCCAACTCCAGTTTGGCATTACGACCCTTAAGGGAAACAGGGCGATAAAGCTGGAAAGGCCTGGGCACAGGAAAACAGACAAAAAGCAAACAATATGGGGAGTGTTCAGCAGGAAGTCAGGGCAGCTGGGGTCCTGGGCCACAGGGAGCCCCGGTTCCAGAAGTCTAAAAGAGGGTATGGCCCTGGGACTCTGCCACGCTCCATGCAGAGAGCTGCTTGTCCCCAAGCCTTAGGCCACGCTCACTTGACCCCTCTTTGTGAAACCCCATTTCTTCCCCCAAGGGTTTTCCTACCAGAACCTTCCTTACTTCTAGAATTTCATTCAGTTCAGATCTTGCCATTCAGGAAGCCCCTGCTGTTCTGGCATAAGTAGCCCCAATGCCCCACACAGCAGACATGAGAAGTCCACCGGTTGTCCTTGGGTATCACTATCTCTTTCCTATCCTGCTGAGCCACAACAGAACCTCCTATATGTCCTTATATGCTCAGGGCCATGCGTGGCCGCGCCCAAGGCGGGTACTCAGAGAGCAACTGCCAGGTGAGCTGGAGAAAGATCTTCCGAGGCTGTGGAGTAGAATGGAGAAAACAAACACACATCCCAGGCAAGAGCTGCCCGATGAGGCTTTTAGATGAGATCCTGATATCTCAGCCTGAAAGCAGAGAACCAGCTGCCCTTCTGGATATGGCCACCACATGGAGGAGGTGCTGGGGACAAGGGGAACTGGGTGTTCACAGCCATGGAAGGATCTGCCATGAGGGACCAGCAGGGCGGTGGAGCTGACAGAGGTGATGTTCACATGAGGCAGGCTAGAAAGGCAGGGAAGCCCTTGGGGACCTAGGAAGAAGAAACGAACTTCTCACCCAGGCCTCTGCTTGAGGCTGCCCACCAGCGGCAGAGCCGGAATTCCAGCAGTCCTGTGCTGACAGGAACGTCAGTGCCAGCAGGGCAGTGGTGGTGTTCACCTTCAATCCCAGGACTCGGTAGGCAGAGCCAGGCCGATCTCTGTGAGACCAGACTGATGTACAGAGCCAGTTCCAGGACAGCCAGGACTACACAGAGTAACCCTGACAAGAGAGAGAGAGGGAGAGAGAGAGAGAGAGAGAGAGAGAGAGAGAGAGAACATTAGTGTCAGATCCTAGTTGGCCTGAGTTAAGGCCCCTACAATTCTAGGGAACTCCTCCTCAAACTGGTGAAGATGTGAAGATGGCAGTCTCCTCACAGCTAACACAAGGATGGCCCTTTCTGGGGGGTCTTTTTTTTGGGGGGGTTTCGAGACAGGGTTTCTCTGTGTAGACCTGGCTGTCCTGGAACTCACTCTGTAGACCAAGCTGGCCTTGAACTCAGAAATCCGCCTGCCTCTGCCTCCCAAGTGCTGGGATTACAGGTGTGCGCCACCACGCCCGGCTTGGGGGGGGGTTCAAGACAGGGTTTCTCTGTGTAGACCTGGCTGTCCTGGAACTCACTTTGTAGACCAGGCTGGCCTCAAACTCAGAGATCCACCTGCCTCTGCCTCCCAAGTGCTGGGATTAAAGGCGTGCGCCACCACCGCCCGGCAGGATGGCCCATTTTTAGTTCACTTTCTCTGAAGAAGAGGCGGGAAGGCCCTGGGCAGAGCTGGAGAGCAGGGTCAGCCTCTCCTATCAATCACCAGGTAACGGATACTGATTCTAGGGAGAGTGGCAGTAGGGGGACAGGGGACACTGCCACCTACCCCCCTCCCCCCATCTACTTTCCTAAAGGTGGAGAGGAGGTGGCCAACAGAAGGCAAAACAAGGTGCTGGGGCTCTGAGGAGCTTTAAAGTTCAGCCTTAGCTCTGGACTTTGTCTTGAGACCCAAATGTAAAGACATAGATTGGGAGACTCACTGTGAAGCGGTGACTTCGGGTGGTGGATTACTTGGTAATAAAAATATAGATTACCTTTGACTTCAGATAAATAACGTTGTCCCCCAAGTCTAAGTATGTCCCAGATATTATAAGGGACAAACTTAGATCAAATATATATCATTTAGTTGGGGGTCCTATATTTCTGTTTGCCAGATTTGTTTGTGAACCTTATTTGGGCATTAGCCTGGTCTGAGAGATAGGGTAGCCTGCAGGCCCAATTCCAGTAAATTACTCTGAAACAAACCAACCCCCAGAATCCTCCACAGAGAACAAAACTCGCGACTTCCTGAGCACACGCTATTGTCTGGAGGTGGAAGTCTGTGATTTTGAAGGAAAAAACAAAGTTTTCTTCTAAGGAAGAAGCAATGAGTCACCTTCAAGCAGAGCGTGTTTCTCTGGCCTTTGAGGACGAGCCGACCCAGGGTCGCACCGTCTACTCCACCAACTCCATTGGTACCGGATGTGGACCTCAGACTCCAGTGACCCCCCGAGAGTCTTTACCTCACGAGACACTCAAACCACAGCCCCAAGCCTTGCGGGCCAAGGCTAAAAGCAGAGCAAAGGCAGCTCGCTCTGAGGCAGAGATAGAGAGAATGCTACAAGGTCTCTGAGCAGGTACCAAACCTGAGCTGGAGGCTCTGAGTGGGGGGAGCCCCCTAAGCTAGCTCCCCCCCCCCAGTCAGGTGTCTCCATCCTAGGACCAGTCCTGGCCCAGTGAGTATAAAGTGGCTAAGACAGACACGTGCCCAGCCTAGGTCCTGCTCCTTCAAAGGAGCCATTCCTGAGAACTGGTAGAGGTGCCCGACTGAGCCAGGAGCCTCTTGTTGAAGTCCTTAGTGAGCCTGTTCCCTGTCAGCCTTAACTATCCCACTTGTCAAGGAATAGTGAAGAGCAGATATATTCAATGTGGCTACTCTGGGAAGAGGGACCCGGCTTCCAGCTTCTTTCTTTCTTTCTTTCTTTCTTTCCTTCTTTCTTTCTTTCTTTCTTTCTTTCTTTCTTTTGGTTTTTTTCGAGACAGGGTTCTTCTCTATTGTCCTGGAACTCACTCTGTAGACCAGGCTGGCCTCTGCCTCCCAAGTGCTGGAATTACAGGCGTGCACCACCACCACCCAGCAGGCTTCCAGTCTCTTGAGGACCGTTGCTCCAATAGTCTGAGAGCCAGGGGAAGGGGGTGGAAGTGTCTCTAGAACAGTGAGTGGTTCTCGGCCTGTGGGTCGTCACCCCTTCGGAGGATAAACCACCCTTTCACAGGGGTTACCTCAGACCGTCAGAGACATCAGAGATTTACCTTAGGATTCCTAACAGTAGCAACATTAGAGTGATGAAGTAGCAGTGAAGATCATTTCGTGGTTGGGAGTTACCGCAACACGAGGAACCGCATGATAGGGTCACAGCATTAGGAAGGTAGCGAGCCGCCGGCCTAGAATATCTTCATTTCTCCCAGGGTGATCAGACTGCTACCCAGACTCCTGCCCCTCCTTGCCTCCCTCTCTAACCTGCATAGTAGCAAAACGTCCAGGTTGCTAAACTTCAGACATTATCCCTGGCTTTTCCCCTCCTCACTCTCTCTCCTGATTCCACCGACCTTGCCTCCCAGGACTTCGTGACAGTTAAGGGTGTGGCTCCTGGGATGAGCGGTCGTTGTATATCGATCATTCCCCACCTCCCATGGGCTGGCGAAAACATCTCACCATCATCAAGCAGTCACTCAAAAGACCTCAGCCCTGACTAGATCCAACCCTAACCCCCCACTGCTAGGTCCTGACTTAGGCTTGGAGTTGTTGTTGTTCCCGGGTTTCAGCACCACTGATGGGATTTAAAAGAGAGAAAGGGTGTTAGTGAGTATGGCACGGCGGCGTGGGGGAAGGGGGTACCTAAGCGGGCCCATGCCTAGGCATCCCCTCCCCCTGAAGGATCACACACACACACCAATATGGTATAGAATAGAGTTTATTTAGAGAATAGGATGAGAGTCAATGGTATAGGAGAGAGAGAGAGAGAGAGAGAGAGAGAGAGAGAGAGAGAGAGAGAAGAGAGGAGTGGAGGCCAGCCATGACCACCTGGAGAGAGGGGGGAGGGGAGCCCAAGAGGGGCAGAGAGGTGAGAGGATGAGAAGGGAGAAGGGAAAGAGCAGGGAAAGAGGGAGAGGAGGGACAGGCAGCCCCTCTTATAGTGGGCCAGGCATGTGGGGCGGGGCATACCTGGCTATTACCAGGTAACTGTGGGGTGGAGCTTGAACAGAATACCAACAGGCTTCATTCAGTCTTCTGATATAATGTCCTTCTCCTGGCACACGCGTTTAGTCAGAGGCCCATTTTTGGGGACAGTTGGGACACTCAGCGAGATGGAAGGGTCCAGGGGCACAGACCGGCGAGGCCTAGAAGAGGAACAAGAAAGAGGGGGCTGATCATTCAAGTCAATGCCAGGGAGCCGCGCGGCCTGTGGGCTCAGAGGCCGCTATGGAGGAGCGAGCGGGGATATGTTCTCTTTCCTGAAGCCGTTATAAAATGAGGCCAAGCAGGAGACACTGAGGATGCTGTGGAAAGGGGTGACCCAGCCACCCCCAGGGGATGGGGTGAGAGGGGAACTGCAGCTCAGGGAGTGACCTTTCTAGGCTGGGGTCAAGCCTGGTAACACAAAGGCAGCCTCTCCTCAGTCCTCTGCGGGCCCCCTGGCTCCATTACATTCCAGGCATTCTTTGGGGTCCTGAAAGCTGAGGTCTGCGTCTAGGGGAGGGCGAGGGCTTTGTGCTGCAGAGGAAGTATCTGACTGACCCACAGACCCCTTTGTCCCGCTGCCAGCGCGGAGTGCCTTCTTGTCTAGTCTGAGGGACCAGCTGGGACTGTAATGGGGGGAGGGGGAGTGGGAGTCCCCGGGGGCCCAGGTCCTCCTGTTACCCTGCAAGCACCGAGCCTTCTGCCTGAGAGGTTCAGGACAAAGCTAATAATCCTCAAGTATACGTCTCTCATCCCAAGAAGCAGCACTGGCCTGGAAAGAACTTGAACCCCAGGGTCAGCCATGTTGATTTGGATCCCACCCGGGCCAGTTAAGCTTCTTTTATGACATTCCTGGAAGGAGCATGTATTGGGATAAAGCTAGGGTAGGGATTGGGGCGAGGTGGGGGGTGTTACCTTTGGCGGGAGGGCAGAGGAATCACACCATGAAACAGATCTAGGCCAAGAGGTTTATTGGGGAAGGGGGAGAGTGAAAGGCCGACTTGGAGTGAAAGACATGAGAGAGAAACAGAGAGCCAGAGAGACCAAAGAGAGAGGGAGGAGGGGGGGAATGGAAGAGAAAGCGCTCAAGCTGGAGGGCCCGGGGCCTTTTATGCTCTGCTTGTGGCGCACCTGGAGGCGGGGCTGGTGATGACGTAGCTGCTGCCTGGGAAAGGAGAGTTGGTGGAGAGCCAAAATTATAATGTCAAGAAACACCTGTGGCTCCCTTGTGGTTATCAGCCTGTTGAAGGGACAGGCCGCCAGGAATCTATCTGGTCCCCAGGGAAGGGCAAGACTGAAACCTTGGTACCAGCCAGAGAGGGAACTTGTCTCCCAGGAAGAGAATTTACACAGTTCTGACCCGTCACACCACCCTGCGGGACAGACCAAGAGTTCAGACAATTCTATAGGTCATTGGCGCGTAGGGCCACACTCCTGTTATATCCCAGATCTAAGTTCCAAGGCACCTAAAGAAGTATCCGGGTTCTTCTGACCCACCCTGACAAAGAAATGGACGAGGAACGCAAAGTTAAAAATAGAAAGAGTTCCTTAAGAAACAGAAAGTACCTCAAGGTACTTGGGAGGAGGCTAGAGAGGCCAGGGAAAAGCCTGTGAGTGCTGACCCTTTCTAGGAGATTTGCCTAACACCCACCTCTTTCAAGTTTGATTTTCTCTTCTCTTCTCTTCTCTTCTCTTCTCTTCTCTTCTCTTCTCTTCTCTTCTCTTCTCTTCTCTTCTCTTCTTTTCTTTTCTTTTCTTTTCTTTTGGTTTTTTTCAAGACAGGGTTTCTCTGTGTAGCCCTGGCTGTCCTGGAACTCACTCTGTAGACCAGGCTGGCCTTGAACTCAGAAATCTGCCTGCCGCTGTCTCCCAAGTGCTGGGATTAAAGGCGTGCGCCACCACAGCCTGGTGATTTTTTTTTCTTTTCAAGTCACCTGAGGTCTCTCTACTTATAGCCTTGGCTACCCTGGAACATACGATGTAGACCAGGCTAACCTCAAACTCACAGAGGTTCACCTGCCTCTGTCCTCTGAGTGCTGGGATTAAAGGCGTGCACCACTACTCCCAGGATAAGTGTGTACTGTGACTTTACTCCAGCCTGTTCCTTTTGTTGTCTGTAGCCAGAGTGGAGAATAGTTTCTTGCCTTTCTCTATGAACCAGCTTCATTAATATGCTAATCTCTAGTCTCTTGTTTCTAGCCTACCTGGACCAAGTTACACTTCTTCTTTTTCTTCTTCTTCTTCTTCTTCTTCTTCTTCTTCTTCTTCTTCTTCTTCTTCTTCTTCTTCTTCTTCTTCTCCTCCTCCTCCTCCTCCTCCTCCTCCTCCTCCTCCTCCTCCTCCTCCTCCTCCTCCTCCTCCTTCTCAGTCTTGCACTTTATTGTCGTCTTGGAGGCTCAGGCCTTGACTGCATCCTTGCACGGTGGCTACAGACGCTCCTTCCACTGCTGCCTCTTGATCTTCAGCTTCTCTTCACACTTGGTGAGCGGGCGGCGCATGGCTCTAGTCTTCTTGGGTCGCAGGTCCAGGGGCCTGTGCTTCTTGCCCTTGCAGAATCTCCTGAGGTTTTCCTTTTGGGTTTGGTTAATGACAGTGAGGACACACGGGCAATGGATTTGCTTATGACTCGTGTCTTGGAGAGCTTGGACGCAGCACCTGTCACTTTGGCGACTCGAAGCTGGGGCAGTTCCACCTTCAGATCATCTAATTGTTCCAACAGCTCCTGCTTCTTCCTTCCTCACAGGCCCCGAGCCTTAATCTTGGCCATGGCTGCGTTGTTCACGGCTACATGTACTTCTTGCTGTCCATTTAAGCCCAATTCTGAGGTTAGTACTTAGGAGATAGATTTGCAGCAGCATCAAACCTTGTTATTTCCTCTTCCCAGCTGGCTGATTTGAGCAAAGCTGCTGTCTCTGCGGTCCACTGCAGCTCTAATTGGTGTAGTGTGGGCAAGTGGCCGAGTCTAACTTGTTAGGACCCCTGAGGCTCAGACTTAAACCCTCAAGCCCCTGGTGGTGATCCTAATGAAACCAGTTCTCCAAACCTTATTTTGTCATGTGTAAAGTGACTCACCAGACCACAATATTGCAAGACTAGATGGCCTCCTGGTCTACGCACGTGCCTGGCACAAGCAGACATCCTGTACTCAGGAATCCTGCGGTGTCCAGAGTCGGGCACACAAAGTGGAGAGGTGGGGACAGGATCTCCTGGGACTGGAGGGATGCTTGAGACAAGTTCCCTGTGCATGGCAGCTGGGTGTGGCCAGAGCGCTGGCACACAAGAGCACGTGACACGTGGATCCTGCCTGTGTCATTGGACCAGAAAGATGGGAACGTGAAGCCGAGTGACACTCATGGTGGTGAGGACACTCAGGAGCACGGGGAACAGGACAGAAGAGTATAGAGTGCTGAGGGGAGTGCTCCCCGACCCTGCTCCGCATAGCATCAGCCCCTGGAATGGTTCAGGGGACTGTTGAGAAGGAGGCTAGCCTGGGCACTACCTGTGGCTCTCTCAGAGCTGTGCCATGCTCAGATAGGGAGGCGCCTGGAAACGGAAGGAGGCACATAGCCCCGAAGCTGGTCCCACTACACCAGAGAGAGAACCAGTAGAGGGCGCACTGGCTGGGGTTGTGTGTCAACTTGACCCAGGCTGGAGTTATCACAGAGAAAGGAGCTTCAGTTGGGAAAGTGCCTCCATGAGATCTAACTGTGGGGCTTTTTCTCAGTTAATGATCAAGAGGCAAGGGCCCATTGTGAGTGGTGCCATCCCTGGGCTGGCAGTCTTGGGTTCTATAAGAGAGCAGGCTGAGCAAGCCAGTAAGGAACATCCCTCCACGGCCTCTGCATCAGCTCCAGCTTCCTGACCTGCTTGAGTTCCAGTCCTGACTTGCTTTGGTGATGAACAGCTGTGTGGAAGTGTAAGCTCAATAAACCCTTTCCTCCCCAACTTGCTTCTTGGTTGTGATGTTTGTGCAGGAATAGAAACCCTGACTAAGCCAGAGGGTCAGCAATTCAGTGGGGGATGAGACAGAGCTGGTGGCAATGCTCAGAGGGTCCCTGCCCTGGGAACAGACACAGCCCGCTCTAGGAGACTGGAGATGCCACACAGGACAGGGGCCGCTCTCTAGCTTGAGGCTTTGGGCGCGTTCTGAAAGCCCTTTCTTTATCAGCCAAATAGAAAGACTGCACCATCCACCCATCTCCTCCTGTCCCATACCACACAGCTATGCATGTCAAGAGCCCAGCATGAGGCTCTCATCAGAGATAGCTACTCCTGGGGGGACGTGGGGGTGTATGTGATTAAAGTACATTGTGTACGTGCATGGAATTCTCAAAGAATAAAATTTTTAATTAAAAAAAAGCAATAAGGGAAATCTCAAACGGCATGGGCTGGGGTGGGGCGGGGGCGGGGGGGGGGGAGGGCACAATCAAGCGGCTCCTGAGTAGAGGCCTTTGGGGCCCAACATTCCATCCCTGGGGTCGGGGGTGGGGTGGGGGTTGCTTCCTCTGACTTCCTTCTAGGGTCAGCTGCTTCTGACTACCGAAAAACACTCTACAGAGCCCATTAGTGGTAGCTGGGGTGTCCTGGGGAGCCTCATTCTGGGCCTCAGTTTTCCTGTCTCTGTGTACAGTGGAGACGCTACCGGGAAGTGCTAGGCCTTGCAACCAGTGTGTTCTGATCCAGGCTCATGCAGATGAGGACAGGCCAGGGCGGAGAAGAGGGTGTAGGGATGGCCCAGGGCCGCTCCCCGCGGGTATGCACTTCAGCTCACCTTTGCCGCTCTGAAACAAGGCTCTCTGGATATTTTTAGGAAGCTTTGGCACCTTACAGGTTGTGACTCCTTAACGCAGCTGACAAAGATGTGGAAAAGCTGTTCTGCTCTCCCGGGAGCGAGTGGGGGAGGGGTGTTAAAGATAGACTTTTTAAAAAGTGCCCTTCTAACCTCCCACATCATGTCAGGGCCTGTCGGACTGCACTTACCCACGCGCGACGCGGTTCTCAGGGGGGTAGCAGCAGAGTGTCCCCCTAACGCGCTTCGGTTCGGATGACACTTCCTTGCGGATAGTGTCCGTTCATCCCACAGACCGAGGACTCAGTCCTATGACACCTCCCCCACTCCGCATGCCAATCATAAGCCCGAGGGGTGGGAGCAAGTGCTTCCCCCAGAAAGCTATAAATCGGGGATTCTCACAGCTCCTGCCTCGCGTTCAGCTAATTTTGCTAAGACAGCTTACAGAGCTCAGGGAGACACGTCACATAGGTTTGCTCACTTATTATACAGGGTAAATGAAGGATTCGGGCAAACAGCCAGACGAGGGAGATGAATAGAGTAATTCTTTCACATCTCCCTGCCCCCTCCTTCCCCTCACGCCTCACAGTCCACTCTCACCTCCCCAGTCCCTCCCCCTTCATGTCCTCTAAGTTTTATAACCCATCAATTCTAGTTTGTGCTCATGTGGGGGGCCATAGGCATCCACTGGAACATGCTCGACCTACCAGAAGCTACGCCCTTAAAGAAGACTGTCTGTCCCTCCGCTAGAGGCAACCAACTGTCCTTTGCTCCTCGGTGACAGATGTGGGCTCACGTAGAATGCTGGCTTGGTCACATGCGTATCTCAGTACAGGTGACCACAGGTGTGTGAGTTCATGAACGCTGAAGGCCTGACTTGTCCAGAAGATACCTTTTCTCAAGTGCTCCCCCATCTCTGGTTCTTAAATCCTTCGCCCACCCTCCACAGTGTCCCGAAGCCTTGGTAAGGGGGTGGGGGGTACAGCGGTTCAATTGTAGCCGAGCATTGAGTGGGGACTGCTACCACTTCTCTGGTCACCCCCACCCCATACCTCCTTATGGACAACCCTCTGGAAGCTTCCTGAATCTGGTTCTTTTGGGTCCCTTAGAGGCCACGACCATCAATCAACTCCTCTACGGTCCATAGAGGTTGAGACCAGTCCTCGGTCGCCAGAATCTTGGCTGGTGATCAGCTAACATCCCTGTCTAGGGAGATGTCACCTGTCATGTCGTGAGTGGACAAAGACATCCTGTCACTCTGCAGAGCCTAAAGATTTTCTGAGTTGTGTGATAGGGAATGGGACAAGAATGCAGGTATTTCTCACTCCAGCACAGTGTCACAGCGGAGGCCCAGCGCGTGGGTGTGCAGAGTGAGGTACTCGATGTGCTGGGTGAGAGTATCTGGCTGTTGTAGAGCAGGATTTCCTCAGAACGTTCTGGAAGGATGCTCTTGTACGTGCATATATGCGTAATAGAAAGTGAAGACGACAGTGATCTCAGGGCATCATAGATAAGTCTTGGGATTTGTTTATTCCAGTAAGTACCTATTGTGTTCTGCTATGCTGGGGGCCCTGTGTTGTGAGGCTTGCTTTTCTAATTAATTAATTAACATCCCAGTTTCCCCTCCCGCTTCTCCCAGTCCTTCCCGGCAACACCTCCCCTCTCTACCCCTCTTCCTTTCCTCTTCAGAGAAAAACACAACTGTTACATTTAGGCTGGCTGTATAGCCAAAGATGACTTTGAACTGCAGATCTTTTTTCTTCTCTACATTCCAAGTGCTGAGATTAGAGACAAGCATAGCTATACACGGTTTCTGAGGTACTGGAGGGGCGGGGGATCTACCCTAGAACCCAGGGAAGCACTAGACTAACTTGCGTACATCTTCAGCTCAAGGCCCACATCTTTACCAGTCTTTCTCTTCTCTATTTACTCTGCAGATGTGCCCCCAGTGCTCCTCCGTGTATTCCCTGGGGTATGTTTTGGGAACTGAGATGAACCAGACAGATGCCTGTCCCTGGGGCCTAGAGTGTCACAACCAAAAGAGTGACAAAGAATGAGGGTGGAAACACAAAGGTGGCGGCTCGGGGATTAAGAGCACTGATTGTTCTTTCAGAGGTCCTGAGTTCAATCCCCAGCAACCACACGATAGATCTCAGCCATCTAGAATGGGATCTGATAGATCTGATAGACTCTTCTGAAGTCTCCTACAGTAACTTGTATACATAACACAAATAATTCCTTAAAAAACGGAAGAGAAGGAAGAAAGAAAGAGAAAGACAGACGGACAGACAGACAAAGATGTCTAGAATAGGTAGGACCAGAGGTGGCCCAGAGGAGGCAGTGGATCAGTCCCTACTTGGAGACACCTGAGTATGGGGGGTGGGGTTCTGACAGTTCTCTTGTTCTCTGCTACCCACCCCCTCATCCTTCATCCTGTGAAGACTGAAGAGGCTCTCAGACCTGCCATCTCTACCATCTCAGCATTCAGTCCCCAGGGGGAAACTACCTGCCAAGGGCACGGGTGATAGGACCTGCAGGAGGAAGCTGGGGCCAGGATAGGAGCCTGGGCCTGAGAACTGCATTTGCTGCTGAGTGACCTTGAATAAGGCCCTCCCTTTCTCTGAACCCAAGGGTCCTCCTCTTACCAAACAAGAAGATAGGACTATCTTGCCGTTAACATAATAGAGGTCAAGAGTTTGATAAACACCAGCGCGAGGCTATTGTTTTTGCAGGATTGTAGGCTCTTCTCCTAAGTCTGTCCAACCTTTTGACATTAAGAGACAACATTGCTATCTACAAAGTTCATGCTTAAAAACCTAATAATTGAGTTACAAGATTATGCTGCAAAAGCCCCTCTGGAGTGTTTGTGGCAGGGTACATGGTGGAGTTGGAAGGAAGAGAGGGAGGTGTTGTGGAAGGTATATAGATATATGTAGAAGTATATAGATATAGTACTCAGGTATGAAATTCTCAAAAAAACCAAACCAAACCAAACAAACAAACAAAAACAAAAAACAAAACAAAACAAAAAACCCCAGGGGCTAGAAAGATGGCTCATCGGTTAAGAGCACTGACTGCTCTTCCAAAGGTCCTGAATTCAAATTCCAGCAACCACATGGTGATTCACAACCATCCATAATGAGATCTGACACCCTCTTCTGGAGTGTCTGAAGACAGCTACAGTGTACTTACATATAATAAATAAATCTTAAGAATCTTAAATAGGCCGGGCAGTGGTGGCGCATGCCTGTAATCCCAGTACTTGGGAGGCAGAGGCAGGCAGATTTCTGAGTTCGAGGCCAGCCTGGTCTACGAGTGAGTCCCAGGACAGCCAGGGCTACATAGAGAAACCCTGTCTCGAAAAACAAACAAACAAACAAACAAATCTTAAAAACAAACAAACAAAAAACAATAATCTCAATTCAGGCATGGTGGTGCATGCCTTTAATCCCAACAGAGGCAGAGGCGGGCGGGCGAGTTTCTGGACAGCCAAGGCTATCCAAAGAAATTGTCTTGAAGCCTATCTTCAGAAAAGAAACCCGCCGGGCGTGGTGGTGCACACCTTTAATCCCAGCACTTGGGAGGCAGAGGCAGGTGGATTTCTGAGTTCAAGGCCAGCCTGGTCTACAGAGTGAGTTCCAGGACAGCCAGAGCTACACAGAGAAACCCTGTCTCGAAAAACAAAAAACAAACAAACAAACAACAACAACAACAACAATAACAAAAAAAAAAAAAAAAAAAAAGAAGCCCAAACCTCGTGTCATAACATTTCTTGAAAAAACGAAGAGGACTACAGGGGTTGCCTATCTGATGTTTCCTTCCCAGACCTCAGTTGCTATACAACTAAAGTCTGAAAATATTAAATGGAAAATTCCAGAAAGAATTTGTAATTGCTAAATTAAAATTATATCACAGTGACCTATTTCATTAGTAATTGTTGTCAATCTCTTACCGTCTATCACAAGGATGTATGTGCAGGATTAGTAACCCAGCCTTCAGAGCGTACAGTACTATCCGTGGCTCCCAGGCACCCACTGAGAGAATGTACCTCCCATGGATCAGGGAAGCACAGCCCAAGCAGAGCCAGGTAACGGCAGCCTAAAGGGGCCAGCAGAAGTCAGTAGCAAAGACCCTCCACAGAAGGGCAGGGCAGGAGCCTTGCCCTCGCCGTCCAGAATTCTACAGAAAGAAAATTCGCAAGTCGAGAAAATGGCTGGAAGTCAATGGTCTTTATTTGAAAAGGACAGAACCTGAAGTGTCTTTATAAAAATCCAGCAGTTCAGTGATAGGATTTTAGCCTCTAGGGAACACGCCAGGCAGCTGCAAGGAGAAGGAACCTAAATATGGGTGTTTCTGTGTAGATTGGTTGTGTTCACATGCTGTGCGAGGGGCCACGGGAAGTGTGTGTCTAACCAAACCTGGATGTCACATTATTCTCCATTAGATCTCTTGCGATATTTGCATACCTTGCAAAGTAGGCACTGAGCTGCTGTTTCTAGATCACTGTCTAATGGACAGCCTTGGTAGATGCAATTCTTGTCTCTCTCCTAAGTGAGGCCTGGACCTGCTTCCTGCTTAGTGGTGTACTCTGCTGTCTCCTGTCTGTGGTAACTCAGGTGTCATCTAATCCTCGTGATGTCCTGCTGTGGGAATTAGTACTGACAACTGAGAGCTGGTACTGTGGCTATTGAGACTTCTGTGAATGTTAAACCGTCCTTCAGCTCTGGGCCAGGAATCTCATATCCTCTGGCGGTATTCTCAAAACCAAGGAAGCAATTAAGTCTCTTACACAGAAGATTAAAAATCTTTTTTTTTTTTTTATTTTGGTTTTTTCAAGACAGGGTTTTTCTGTGTAGCCCTGGCTGTCCTGGAACTCACTCTGTAGACCAGGCTGGCCTCGAGCTCAGAAATCAGCCTGCCTCTGCCTCCCAGAGTGCTGGGATTACAAGGGTGTGCCACCACCCGCATCGGCTAGAAGATAACAACCTTAAGCCATCCTGCGTTCATCAATCTTTGACAATGTGTTTATAGATAAGTGTGGCTCTGGCTTTAGCCACCTTTGTATGATTAGAGGTAAAGATATCTGGCAAGAAGGTGTTTCAGAGTTAGTACACATCAGAAAAGCTGTCACTGTACTATGTGAGTCTGCGTGAGAAACTGAACCAGCTCTCTTTATTCAATGGCAGGAAAGAGAGAGAGACTGAGAAATAAGGAAAGAGATGCACCCCTCCACCGTGCTCATGCACCCACAGTCTGGGTGTGTGAAACCCCCAGGATGCTCTGTTAAGTCTAGGACTAAACTGGAAGCTGGCATGACCCTGGTGACCACAGGAAGAAGCCAATAGAAATCCATCAGAGGGAGACTAGCTAGGGCTCGTGAGGGGCTTCCCTTTTGTAAAACCAGACAGTCTGTTTTTCCACTCCATCTCACTCTCTGCTTTCTAGAGAATCCAGTGCCCAGCCCACCTTAACCCAATGAGCCAGGTCCTAGAACATAAACACCACTTCTGGACTTTCTAGAACAATTCTAGCTGTTCCTCTCCAGGAGTTGAGTTTGAAAGCCAATCTTCTGGCATACCCATTGCCCCTTTTCCCTCAAGAAAACTGGATGAGCATCTGTGTTAGGGTTTCATTGCTGTGAAGAGACACCATGACCAAGGCAACTCCTATAGAGGAAACCATTTCATTGGGGCTGGCTTAGTTTAAGAAGTTTAGTTCATTATTATCATGGCAGGAAACCATGCAGTATCCAGGAAGACATGGTGCTGGATAAGAAACTCATAGTTCCACATCTTGATCTGAAGGCAACAGGAAACTGTTCCACTGCAGGTGGAGCTTGAGCATAGGAGACCTCCAAGCCCGCCCCCACAGTGACGCACTTCCCCCACAATGATGCGCTTCCGCCAACAAGGCCACACCTCCTAATAGTCCCACTCCCCATGGGCCAAACATTCAAACACATGAGTCATTGAGGGCCATTCCTATTCAAACCACCACAGAATCTCATCAAGGGACCAGAACAAGAGTCAGCACCATCTTCCAGGTAGGCTACACCAGTCTCTGAGTCTCAGTCTGCTCCATTTTAATTTAATTTAATTTAATTTAATTTTTTATTTAATTTAATTTAATTTTATTTTATTTTATTTTTAACTTTCCAAATAACGTAAGTATCCCAATTCAAAAGCAGAGGGCAGAGGACCGGGGAGACGTCATCATTGGTGCACGTCCATTTAGAGGCAGAGTCCAGTGTGGCTGGGCATAAGAGCTCAGAAAAGATGCAACAGCTCATAGAAAGAGCAGCCTGGCTTCCTGACAGTCCTGGCAGTGCCACAGAGAACCGCGAAGGCACCTGAAGAGGAGGCAGAAGCCCTGGTGAGGGAGATTAGGATGAGGGTGTATGTATCCAACGTCAATCAGCTCGCTGGGGTCCTGCTGTGGTTCAGATTGAGTGGTAGTCAGCAATCCACTTTGTTGGTGCCCAGGGTGGCAAATGGTGAAGCCTTTGAGAAGTAGGGTCTATGCAAAGTCTTTAGGTCACTGTAACACTGGCGTGATGGGCATTGCGGACTGCCAACTTTGTCCCTTTCGGCTTCCTGTCTCACAAAGTAAGCAGTTTCCTTCACTACTCATTTGTGTATCAGTATTATATTAGTGAATTAGTGTGTTAGTAATGTAGTAATGTAAAACTGACCAGTCCACGTCCAAAACCCGTTCTAATTTTAGCTCGCTGAGACTGTGATTACAGCCACACATTTCGTCTCTTTGTATTAGCTCCACAGGTCAAAGTACCACGGGCCTGTATCTGCACCATCTCTGAAAGGCACACATTAGCCCGCCATGACAGGCTAGCCCAAGGCTGAGCGAAAGCAGCCTCCGAGGCCTGTGAGGGCCTCTGTGCCTCCTCCAGCCTCTCTCCAGCCTCATTAACATTCAGCTAGTTCCTCACGCCATTCCTCACAGGCCGAGGAGAAGCTGAGATTTCATCTACCCCGGCTGAGCAGCATTAAAATCAATAAAAATGAGAGATAAACCTCTTCTCCCATGATTGAAAAATCCACAGGAGCGAAAGAAAGGCACACACAGCCCCATCACTCACCCAGGGCTCGGCTGCCTTGCCTCATTTGTTTTTTTGTTTTGTTTTGTTTTTGTTTTTGTTTTTGTTTTTTTGGTTTTTCTAGGCAGCTGCAGGAGAAGCCAGCTAAACAGAAAGGTCTTCCTGCGGTGGGCTGTAAGATGGCCACTCCTACGCCATCTCAGTCCAGCAAAGTCTCAGCGGATGACAGGACACCCCTGCTGTCCTGTGGCTTCCAGACAGCCTGGCCAAATGGCCATGGCTGGGGGCAGTAGAGAGCAACCCGAGGAAGTCCAGACATCTGTCCCCTGAGCCGTCATCTTTAGAAGACTGATACCAGCTTCCAATTCACTCTGGGCGCTTAGGGAAACCAGGTGTTTCTAGATCACCTTAATTAAGCGTGGAGAGCTATGAAGGAGATTTTTTTTTTCTTGTTCCTCAGATATTTTTAAATGTTTGATAACGGTGAAGCTACTTTTCCTGATGTTGTTAAGCAAAAGTGATAAGTGTCTGTGTGTTTGTGTCTGTGTGTGTGTGTATGTGTGTGTGGTGTGTGCATGCATATCTATTTGTGTGTCCGTATTTCTTTGTGTGTGTATGGGTACGCATGCCTATGTGTGTGCATGTGTATCTCTGTGTGCACATGTCTCTGTGTGTGTCTCTGTGTTGCTTTGTGTGTGTATGTGTGTATGAGTATGCATGTTTGTTGGTGTATATTTGTGTCTGTGTTTGTGTGTATGTCTGTATTTGAGTGTGTGTCTGTATGTATGTTTGTGTGTGTCTGTGTTTGTGTGTATGTCTGTATTTGAGTGTGTGTCTGTATGTATGTTTGTGTGTGTCTGTGTGTGAGGTGTGTGTCTGTATTTGTGTGTCTCCGTGTGTGTATGGTGTGTATGACTGTATTTGTGTATGTGTAGTGTGTATGTCTATATTTGTGTGTTTTGTATGTGTGTGTATGTGTGTGTATATATATATAAACTTGGACCTGCATCCACACAAAGCCTAACACACTAACAGGCGTTGTATAAACATGAGTCAGGGGAATGAAGTAAATGGTATTGAGGTGCGCCTACCATCCTCCAGCCACTGCTGATCAAGCAGGCAGCTCTCAGCACCATGCTAGAAAGTTTTAACCTCAGCTTTTACTGAGCGTTCCACCATGGAAGGAACGATTGGAGTCAGTTTAGAAATAATTCTTCCCAGCAATAAACGGAAGGAGATCGACTTAAATGCTTAATTGTTTCAAGTAGTTGGAATACTTGGCAAGTCGCTCCCTCAGGAACTTAACCTGCCGTGATGGTTGGTAACTGAGGATTGTGGAGACCGAGGCTCATCAGAGATGCCGCTGGACCAAGGATACTGGACAGACAGTCTGTAGGTAGGAGGTGGTAGCATCCTGTTTGGTGCAGAAGGGTGATAAGTCAGGCGGCTGGAAAGAGTGTTCAGATTTCAAGCTCTGCTTGTGTTGTGGTTCGGAGAAAGCTGAGAAATGTCGGAGGGGTCAGAACTGCCTGTGGTTCAAGGCCTGTGCTGGAGTAGGACCTCGGAATGCAGGGTGGTGGGGAGCTCCGCTGTGGAACATAGCTTCGGGGTGTGTGAGGTTCTGGGTTCAACCCCCAACTCTGGGGAGAATTTCCTAATCACAAGCCAAGACCTCTGGGTCTGAAAGCCATCTCCCTGGTGCCGTTTGGAGCCCGGAACACTTTGTCCATTGAGTCATTTGGCAAATATTTGAGCGCTTCAGCGCGAGGACTTTGGAAAGGGAGAGTTTGAACGTATTTTAACAAGGACAATGAGCAGTGAGAATGAGAATGAGAAAGTAGGCAATCGGAGCCCACGGACGCATTCGGGTGTGTATTGGTGTGAGCTCAGCCCCCGTGCTGATGAGAAGATTCAGCTGGGAACACAGAAGTCCCCCACATTCTAGCGGCCTGGGGGAGGGGTGTCAGCCGCTTCACAAAGGGGATGCTTCGAAGCTGGGTCCTGCAGGAGCAGAGCTGGAGAAGGGCACTTCAGGACTCAACGGGGGCAGTGTGTGGATGTCACATACACAAAGTTCCATAGCAAAAGAGTCCCTTCGACTCCAGGAAGCTTCTAATAGCTAGATGAGGCCGGCCAGGAGCGGTGATGCTGGTGAGTCGTGGAGGACCTGGCATGACTTAGTGCTTATTGGAACCTTAATGCTTCCAATCGATTGGGGGAAGTGGAAAAAACTTAAATCAGAGACAGAGGTGGAGTCAGTTTCCCTTTTGAAAGATCATTGTCTATATTCTAATCAAGCAGAGTATGAAAAGCCCAGAGTGGCCCAAATTCCTTAGGAGACAGAAAACAAGCCAGCGCTTACCCAAGACTGATGTGTGCAGCAGTTCGTACCCAGGGCTGTGATGCTTCTGTCTCTCTGCTGACCTACTATGACACCTTGACACCTTGACACCTTGGATAGAAGAAACGACCAAGGAGAGCCGGAAAATGTAAACCCTCCCTGCTCTTGATCAGCAACTCTCAAATTCTGTAATCACTGGACCCTCGTTTCTTTTTGTTTTGGGTTTTTTTTTTTTTTAAGATTTATTTATTTTATGTACGTGAGTATACTGTCACTGTCTTCAGACATACTGGAAGAGGGCATCAGATCCCATTATAGATGGGTGTGAGCCACCATGTGGTTGCTGGGAATTGAACTCAGGACCTCTGGAAGAACAGCCAGTGCTCGTAACTGCTGAGCCATCTCTCCAGCCCTGGACCTTTGTTTTATACTCTTAAAAACTACACATGCATTTAATCCCTACACTCAGGAGACAAAGGCAGGCAGATCTCTAGGTTCAAGGACAGCCTAGTCTGCAGAGTGAGTTCCAGGACAGGCAGGGCTACACAGAGAAACCCTGTCTCTAAATAAATAAATAAATAAATAAATAAAAGACCCCAGGCAGATGTGGTGCCTCATTCTTAAAATTCCAGCACTTGGGAGGCTGAGACAGTGAGATTACAAGAATATCCTGGGCTACACAGTAAGTTCTAGGCCTGTCTGGGCTATAAAGTCAGATAATAAGTCAAATAAACAATCAAATACTCGTAACAAAACTCTCCCTCAAGTAAATGGAGACTCCTAAGATTCTCGGTGGGAGGAGAGGGGCATGATCTCACAGCTCAGGCCCACCCCAAACTGTGTAGCTGAGTGACTCGGAACTCCAGATCCTCCGGCCTCCGCCTCCTGTGGGTTGGAATTACAGATGTGCACCACCAGAACCAGGTTCCCAAAGATCTCTGATTTTAATCGGCTGCATTTCCCAACATTTACCACCTTAGCAATTGGGCATGTTTCAAATTACTCAATAGCTTAATTTAAAACGACAATAGTATAGCTATCTAAGTGTTAATACAGAGTGAAATATGTTTATGAAAATGGGGTTACCCAAATGGCAGTGTGAATAATTCCTCAGTGAACGGGTTCAGTCCACTGAAATACCGCATGCCACAAAGATTCTAGAATATCCCACTTTATAATACAAACGAGGACACAAGAATAGGCAGAGGCTGTCTTAATCTTTGTGGGTTGTTTGTTTGCTTTGCTTTGTTTGGAGACAGGGTCTCACGTGACCCAGGCTGGCCTTGGGTTCATTATGTAGCCAATGGTGACATGGAACTTCTGAGCTGAGTGCCTGGATGGCAGATGTGTGCATCTGGATTTCTGTTGTTTTGTTTTGTCTTAGTATTCCAACATAAATAGTCTCTATCTCCGGACTTCCGGAGACGGCTTTTCAGGGCTCTCTAGGGGCCTCTGTTCTAACCTAGATCTTGAACTCATGGGCCTGCCCTTTGTGAGGAAGCAAATACAACAGCTCTTCCCTGGAAGTCTCGTGTGGTGGGTCCCATGCCCTCCTCTGGAGTGTGGCTCAGTCTGTCTGTGGCTATAGACAGAACAGCTTAGACAACAGATGTGTATTTTGTGCGGTCTGAAAGCCTCCCCTCTCGTAATCTAAGTGTGCATGCTTCCTGGTTGCCCTTTCCCTATGTCCCCACACACAGAGATGGAAAGTTAGGCCTCGGACTACAAGCTCTTTGGAGTCATCTTCTTAGACAAGCACCCTCCAGCCCTGCCCTCCACTGTCAGGGTCCGGGCTAACTTCATGGCTTCATCTAAACTTAGTCATCTCTCCCGGGCCCCAGCTTTAAGTACAGAGCCTGCAGAACTAGGACATACTCACGGAGGGCAGACCCAGGGTCCATACCTGACCGTAATTACTGATGCTCAGAGGCAGGGTTGGCCAACACTTGGACTATGTGTAAGGTTCGCCACAGCCCATTGATGTGAGTGAGTCCTGGAGGATGAATCCACTTTGTCAGGGTTGATGGTGTAGACCAGCCGAGCCAGATGGCTCATCATCTCGGCTTCTTTTCCTTCTCCTTTTTGATTTTTTAAAAATTTATTTTATATGTATGTGTGGTTTGCCTCCGTTTATGTCTGTGTACCACATGCGTGCCTGGTGCCCAGGGGAAGCCAGTGGAGAGTGTTGGCCTGAAGCTGGAGTTCTAGAGGGTTGTGAGCCACCGAGGGGGTGCTGAGCCACGTCTCCAGGCTCCTTACCTTCTTTCCTTGTCCCTTCTCAACTGCCACCCAACAAGAATATGAGAAGCTATGCAAATAACCCAGCGAGAACCCTGTCCTCCCTCCCTCCCTTCCTTCCTTCCTTCCTTCCTTCCTTCCTTCCTTCCTTCCTTCCTTCCTTCTTTCCTTCCTTCCTTTCTTCCTTCCTTCCTTCCTTCTTTCCTTCTTTCCTTCCATCCCTCCCTTTTTCCCTCCCTCCCTCTTTCCTTCCTTCCTTCCTCCTCCTCCTCTTGTTTGTTTGAGATAGGGTTTCACTATACATCCCTGGCTGTCCTAGGTAGACTAGGCTGGTCTTGAATTCACAAATATCCGCCCGCCTCTCTGCCTCCTGAGTGCTGGGATTAAGGTGTGCACCTCTATGCCTGACTTTTTTTTAAACTTTTCATTTCATTTGTATGTGTATGGGAGTTCTGTTTTCAAGTCTATGCAGTATGTTTGTGCCCTCAGAGAGCGCAGAGGTGTCATCAGATCCCCCTAGAGTTGGAGTTACACGTGGCTATGACACTGCCTATTGGTGCTGAGAATCAAATCTGGGTCTTCTGGAGGAGCATCTAGTGCTCTGAACTGCCGAGCCTTCTCTCCTAACTTTAGGTGCCTCGTTCTAGTGGCTCTTCCAGACATCAAAACTCCACAGTGATTAGCTGAAGCTCAGCCCACACCAGGGCTGTCTCCCTGACGGGTCTGCCCCTGCAAACACAGCTCTTCAATAATGCATGGAGTTATTAGCACCAGGCAGACGATAACTGCCTCCCTCCCAGCCATCAAAGCTGCCGCGGGGGTTTGGGGGTGGGGGATGGGGGAGTACGACAAGACAGCGATCAGATTTCATGGGCTCTCCATAATGGCTGTCCTCGGTGTGAGATTAGAACGGGCTGTTTCATGTGCAAGGATGAAAGCAGCAAGGATTTGGGAGAAAATCCAGCTTCCGAGAGAAATCAAAACGTTTCTATTTCATTACAAATGGATGCATGACACATCTAATCACTCCCGCGAGAGGGAACACTGCAGGACCCGCCGTCTGGATCAGCAGCTACTTTCAGATTCCATGTAAAAAGTGTAGGACGCAGGATTAGAGAAGCCACAAATTCCTTATGTCCAGGGTATCTCCCAGACTGGCCTGAATCGTGGGGGGATTACTTCCGTATAACCCTTGCAAAGGTGAGCACCGCCGTCTCAGGGGTAAAAGCCAAGACCACTAGAGAGGAGAGAGCGGGGGCAGCAGTCAGCTGTGATAATATTAATAGCTCCTTGTTCTGTGCACATCCAAATGCCCAGCCCTTTGCATACAGCACCAATCATTCTTGAAGCAACTGGCAGTATATTATTTGCAGTATATTATTAGATCTTCCCGGGTACAGTGGTGCATGCCTATAATCCAGAGCACGGGAAGCTGAGGCAGGAGGATTGAGAGTTTATAGTAAGACTTTGTCTCAAACAACAACATCAAGAATAAGATCTTACTGTGTTGAGAAAACAATGAATCTTAAGACATGTTGGAGCCCAGAGTGAAGCCCTAGAGCTGTGTGTTCAACTGGCCCCTCGAGTCCCTCCAGAAGTAAAACACGTAGCAAAAGGGAGAGTCCCGAGAGAGTCATTCCATAAAAAATGTTCCCATCACATGAGAAAGGAGAGCATTCGCTCCCGCCACTGTGAGAACGATCTCATCTGCTTCTCACTCAACCAGCCTTCTCTTCTTGTCTTCAGAGCGTTCTTGCCTGTGCCCTGGGCGTGATATAGACTCAGATGCCGAGAACTTCTGACTGATGGCTGTGAGCCCCAAAGGATCCCTACCTTCTCTGACTTTCCTCCATTGTCTGGGAGCCCAGGAGATGCTTGTTGGTAAATGGTCCTTGTGGACCAGATCCTGGGTCCAGCTCTTCCTTCCTCTGCACCTGTTTTCCCACCCGTAAACTCTGAGCAGAATACACCCAACCATAACGTTATTTCATGGCTCCTTCACAATGGTAATTTTGCTTCTGTTATAAATCACAATGTAAATGTCTGATAAACAGGGTATCTGCTATGTGATCCTCATGGGGGTGATGATCCACAGATTGAGAATCCTCTTCTAGAAGCTCAATTTTACATCCTCTCTGTGTTAGATGTTTCCTCCAACAGCCTCCAGCACAAACAAAGTCCCCACCCAGCGGCTAATCTTCTCTGACCTTGTGAGACAAGGTCCCACTCCACCAACTCAGCCTAGGAACAACTTGGGACAGACTGTGAGTCTATCTGCTCTCACCTCCTATGTGGCCTTTCCCCATGCCGTTCTTAGCATCCAGCCTAGCACAAACCCCCAGGGCTATTGATGAAACCTGACTTCAGAGTCCTGAGCAGGGTTCCAGGATGTCCATTCTTCTGCTCCTAGATTCAAAGAATCCTTTTATAAGCCAAATGGGTCAGGGGCAAATACTCTCCAGCACCCTAAAAGAATGAATCTCAAGGAGAGAGTTATGCATTTGAATCACATGCACAAGGCCATGGATTCAAAACCCCAGTGTCAATCAATACATAAAATGGAAGGAAGGAAGGAAGGAAGGAAGGAAGGAAGGAAGGAAGGAAGGAAGAAAAAAGAGCAAAGCTCTATCTATTTTTTTCACATTGGACACACATTTCAAGACAGATTTTATAGAGCATGACTATCTCTGCCAGTCTCTCTGCCCAGGAGTGAATATATCTCTGTTCTTGACAAACCCAGGCCAAAGATGCCATCTGGAAGGCTTGGCCACCTGGCCTTCGTGTCAGATCCAGCTCTTCAAGGTCTGGAAGTCTGTGTCCAGGACCTGCACAGGAAGATGAATTGAGCACAGTGTTAGACACATTGTGGGTTGGAGAGAGTTCCCAGAAGTGGGACTGAGGTCCGGCCACGTGGAGGGTATCTCAGCAAGCTCGGGTAGGGGCGGGGGGGGGGGGTGGCAAAGAAGATCTGGCAAAGGGAAAGAAGTTTAGGTACACTGGACTGTCTCAGACACTGGTAAATGCATGTTTGTGCATCGTGGCGCTGTATTACTGGCCAGAGCTTCCTTTCTCCTGCAAGTCTACTACCAGGCCTTGTCTCCTCCACTCTGTGTGCCACCAGCCACATGCTCAGAGCCGTCAGTACCCACCGTGCACCGTGTCTCCTTGAGACTTACTATACTGGGGTCAGAGTGAAGCCAGCTCGGAGAGGCGCAGGCCCCTGAGCTGTCTGCAGACAGCACAAAGCCGGAGCCAGATCAAATGCCTGCATGGATTTTTGATTCGCTGCCCATGGCCAGACCCAGAGTCTAATCTTTTCCTGTGGATCTGAAAACAGTTGCTGACGCAGGGCCCTCTCGGGGCCACCTGGCCTTGCGAGGCTCAAGTATCCTTGGCAATGAGAGCACTTTTCTCTCATGGGCCACGAGTAGATAGCATCTCTTCCCCTGCCTTCCCCGGCCCTGCTCACCAGTCCTGGGACTCCTTCTCTAACTCCTCCACAGTCCTGCCTTTTGCTCATGAAAGCTCACCTATGTCGGCCTCAGAAGTCGCTGGGCTCACCTACTGTCTTAGTCAGGGTTTCTATTCCTGCACAAACATCATGACCAAGAAGCAAGTTGGGGAGGAAAGGGTTTATTGAGCTTACACTTCCACACAGCTGTTCATTACCAAAGGAAGTCAGGACTGGAACTCAAGCAGGTCAGGAAGCAGGAGCTGATGCAGAGGCCATGGAGGGATGTTCCTTACTGTCTTGCTTCCCCTGCCTTGCTCAGCCTGCTCTCATAGAACCCAAGAATACCAGCCCAGAGATGGCACCACACACAAGGGGCCCTCCCCCCTTGATCACTAATTGAGAAAATGCCCCACAGCTGGATCTCATAGAGGCACTTCCCCAAGTGAAGCTCCTTTTCCTATGATAACTCCAGCCTGTGTCAAGTTGACACACAAAACTAGCCAGTACACCTACCTTGTCTGGCCTGAAGCCTATAACCTTCTCTCCCCAGAGTGGGCCCAAGCTTGTGTGACAGTTCGTTAGCCATCTCTACTGAGCCCAACCACCCACGAAGTGTCATCCAAGGTGACACTTCTTCTAAAACCCCAGTTAAGATATGGTTTTTTTTCTTTGACAAATATTTGCTATTAGAGTGTGGCACTCCACACCTGTAGTCTTAGCAAGCAGGAAGCTAAGGCAGGAGAATTGGTCAGTTTGAGGCCAGATTGGTCTGCTAGTCTAGCAATACCTGGTGGGTTTTTGATTGTTTTGTTTTGTTTTTTTGTTTTTAAATGCTATTAAATAAGCGGTATGTGGTGGTCACACCCTTAATCCTAGCACTTGGGAGGCAGAGGCAGACAGATCTCTGAGTTCGAGGCCAGCCTGGTCTACAGGTTCCGGGACGGCCAAGGCAAAACAAACAAATAAAAAACCCAAACAAAATGATATCCACTTTTAAACTTATTCTGAGGCAATTGTCAATTCATACAGGATTCTATGTGATAAGAGTGAGCCCAGCCCCCCTCACATCCCACCTCCTCAGAGGTTCAGAGCATCTTGCAAAGTTCTGATACAGGTCACAGCCAGGAAATAAATAAGCCAGCATAGATTCATGTGAGACCCAGGGTACCCTCGCCACACTCACGTGCCCGCTCACAGACGCTCCCTCTACCCTCCCACTGTTCCACCTCCCTGATGGGCTGGTCTCACAGCCCAGGCAGCTCCTCCCGCTGGCTGCTCCTCCACTGGGCACCTGTGACTCTCCACGTTCTACTTTTTCAGACTCACAGGCAGCCTTGGTGTGGGCTAAAGGACAGAGTTCCAGCCTAAGAGAGAGAGCATCATCAGTCAGTCGCTGAGACGCTTCATCCTGACACACGGTACTGCAGAGTCCCGTGGCCTCCCTGTAGTGAGCGGGTGTGATGCCCCCTCTCAACATCCTACCCTATGTATGGGTGGCAGAGCCCAGGCCTGGGCATAGCCGGATGAAAGTTACTTTTCTATTTCAGAATTCTCTTTCCTCAGATGTACTCTCAACCCTCATGACTTGCTGGTTTCACTGTCCGTCTACAAACGGACACAGCAAAACAGAGAGGTCTGCATAGGATACAGCTATCTTAAGGAGATCCTGTGGCATTTCATCCAAGTATGCCTCAAGTGCTGGTTAGGTTTTTGTTGGATGGCTTTTGCTGTCTGTCTGTCTGTCTGTCTGTCTGTCTGTCTGTCTGTCTGTCTTTTTGTTAACTTGACGCAAGCTAGAGTCATCCGGGAAGAGGGACTCTCAGTTGACAAATGCCTTTATAACATTGGACGGAACACACGTCTGTGGGAGCATTTTTTACATTAATGATTGATGTAGAAAGGCCCAACCTCAGGATGGTGCCAACCCTGGGCAGGTGATCCTGGGTTGGATATAAAAGCAAATTGAGTAGCTACAGGGAGCAAGCGCTCCTCTGTGGTCTCTCCTACAGTTCCTGCCTTGAGTTTCTTTCATGATGGGTTAGAAGCATCATGAAAGCCATTTCTCCCCAAGTTGCTGTTGGTCTTGATGTTTATCACAGCAATAGAAAGCAGACTAAGATATCTCTGTATGTTCTTCTGCTTGGAAGCTACTTGTAAGCCGAAGCCAAGTCTTAGCTGGCCTAGTTACCAGGGGCAGCAAAAGGCCTGCACATGTAGGAGCGAGCATCCCAGGACACTTTGATGTCTCTTGCTTGCAGCAGGAGGCCTTGCTTGAGCAATTAGCTCTGAGCAAAGAGTAAACAGATGTGTGTGTAACTAATGTAAGTCTTTCCTTCTGGTGGCCATGTGGGCTCCGTGTGGCCTTTGGTGAGGTCTGGAAGGAATCCTTGTCAGGAAGCTTAGAGGAGATATGGGGAGGGCCCTGAGGAGCACAGCTCTTGGACAAGGCTTTGTCTGGGAGCTCTCCAGACCTCAGTTAGTAGTCTCCTCCATGCGGTGTATAAAGCAAGCGTGGGTGCCCACTGGAGAAGGTGTGTGTGATGGACGGTGTCTGTCTCTTCCTGGGGTGGTGCTTTCAAGCTTATGTCAGATGCAGAAGTCCCCTTCTTCACAGGTTCTCAGCAAACCAGTGACATTAGGTTCTCTAGAACTGTATGCCATTTGTTGCTAGACTCAGTCACAAGTGACCGTGACTTGAGCACCACACGGGGCGGGACACTTTCACACATACCATTGCACGAGGCTTCCCCAGACCACATTATCTTCCAAGGAATCAGGTCCTTCTTAACCCAGTCTTGGATTTATCCACCCATCTCTGTAGCCAGTTTTTGCCTCCAAGGATGTTACCTAGCCTGGCTCTTCTTCCTCTCCATCCCCTAAGCCCTAACCCTGGAGCTGACTCACGCTGGGTAAGTGCTGCTGAACATCAACCCCAGCCCTTCTTTTTTTCTTTACTTAGCAATCCCAGGCATGGTTGTCTTAACTCACCTTCAAGTGTCAGATGCCCTTTCTTCTAGGAAGCCTGCCAGACCTGTCTTTCCCTTACATGTAGTCCTTTGCATCCATGCTAAGCCCTTTGTCCCACATTCCTGGCCACACATGTAGCTACTGCACACCTGACTCTGCACCGTAAGCCCCACCCACCCCTCAGCACAAACACCGTCAATCTTTGAGTCTCTAAGTATTCCTCACGCTGAGCCCGTGCCTAACGGATAAGCAGCAGAAGCAGTGCACATCTCTCTGAGACCTAAGACAGGGAATTATGGGTTGCGGCTGAATCATCATCAGAGGAAGGCAGATAAAATGACTTGAGACGGAAAGGGAGTGTGGATATGGACCAGCACTATAGAGGGCTCTGGAGCAGGAAAGGGGCCTCTTGCAGGAGAAGGTCTATGATTCCATGCGCCAGAGCCCCTGAGGATTGAACGCAGCCTGGGAAGACCCTACTTGCTTCCCCTGGCAGCCACCAAGAGATTGCTTCAGTTGAAACTCCGTGTTCCCCTTCCCACTGTTTCCTGCCAGAAGGCCCTTTCCAAGGGCAAGCCAGCTGATCCCTGGGATTTCTGAGGTCAGTGGGGGAGTTAGGCTTTCTTCAGTCACTCTGTTTTACTAGAGTCACTGGTCGTTTTTGCAAAATCATACCCAGCGCCCACAGCTTGCAGTCACAGAATGTTCCAAGCATACCCTCCTTTCTGGTCTGGGAGAATTCAGCTCAGAACAGAGGCTGTACCCAGAAGCGCACAGTGCACTAAGCCTAGACTGTGTACAAGATGTACCTTTCACAGACCTAGTTCAGGGAAATCAGGGTTGTCTCCCGCTGCCTGGACTCTAGCTGGGACTTCCTACACGAGTCTCATTTGTCCGTGCTCAGGACTCTCACAAAAGTATGGCCTCAATCCTGCTTCTTAGCCTGTCTCGAGCTCAGAGCTCACACGTGCCACCTTGGTGGGCCCTAGAGAGCATGAAGACCATGCAGTTCTCTCTCAAAGACCAGTCACCCATCTAACTGGAGGAACCAGCTCCTAAAGCCATAAGGTGCTGCTGCCTAAAGGTAAGACATGACATAGCATTTAAGGTCATGCATGGGGAGAGTCTTGGAGGGGAGGGGTGGTATAAAGGATCATCAGAGCGCCTGACAGGATGGAAAGATACAGTGGAGGAGAGAAGAGTTGCCTTCGGGCCACTTCCAGGACGGGCATGATATCTCCAAGGACTATATCACAAGCAAAGGACCCACATCCTAGAGCGCAGACGTACTGGGAAGAGAGTGGCTCTGTTCCATACGGCCGTGTTTCCACAGTTCCAAGCATTGCCTTTCCCTGTGCCACGCCCTGCCTCAGCCCATAAGAACCCCGGCATCCTAACCACAGAGGCTTCCCCCGTTGGGAATGGCAGCATTGACTGTACCCTTGCTCCTGACACCTGGTCTTTTTGAAAGCTCAGAAATGTCCCTCAGCATGGGTAGTGAGCCCAGCCTAGAGGGTGAGACCCATCACATTCCTCACACGTCCCAGCAAAGAGAATCGAAGGCAGAATCTTGGGTCTAAGCACATGAGTTTGGCCCCGGAGTCCTGACACATTTGGACAGCTCATCCCTTACCAGTTCCCAGCCCAGTCTCCTCATGTGTCAGGGAGGGGGTGGCTGAGCACACTTAGTGGCCGCTAGTGAGGTTTGCAGATACTGAAGGATCCTTAAGGATTCCAACACTCAGGAGGCTGAGGCAGAAGGATCAGGAGTTTAAAGACATCCTGAACTACAAATGAGTCCCTGTCCTTTTTTTTTTTTTTTGTCGTTTTTATTTTATATTCGATATTAGCTTTATTTACATTTCAAGTGGTATCCTTTTTCCTCCTTATCCCCCTGAAAACCCCCTATACCATCCCCCTTCCCCTGCTCAGTCTCCTCCCATACCCCACTTTCCTGACCTGGCATTCCCCTACCCTGGGACATCGAGCCTTCACAGGACCAGTGGCTTCTCTCACTGATGTCTGAAAAGGCCATCCTCTGCTACATATGTAGCTGGAGCCATGGGTCCCTCCATGTGTACTCTTTGGTTTGCTGGTTGGATTTCAAGCTGGTACAACCACTCTGGAAATCAATTAGGCAGTTTCTCAGAATTGGATGTAGTACTACCTGAGGACTCCTGGGCATATAACCAGAAGATGCTCCAACATGTAATAAGAACACATGCTCCATTATGTTCATAGCAGCCTTATTTATTTAATTATTAGAATTTTTATTAGATATATTATTTATTTACATTTCAAATGTTGTACCCTTTCCTGCCCACCCCCCAAAACCCCCTAACCCATTCCTCCTCCTCTTGCTCAGCATTCCATCCACTCCTGCTTCCTTGTCCTGGCATTCCCCTATACAGAGGCATCTAGCCTTCTCAGAACCAAGGGTCTCTGTCCAACAAGGCCATCCTCTGCTGCATACACAGCTGGAGCCATGGGTCCCTCCATGTATACTCTCTGGTTGGTGGTTTAGTCCCTGGGAGCTCTGGGAGTACTGGGTGGCTCATATTGTTGTTCCTCCTACGGCGCTGCAAACCCCTTCAGCTCCTTGGGTCCTTTCTCTAGCTCCTTCATTGGGGACACTGTGCTCAGTTGAATGGTTGGCTGAGAGTGTCCCCCTCTGTATTTGTCATGCACTGGCAGAGCCTCCCAGGTGACAACTATATCAGGCTCCTGTGTGCAAGCACTTGTTGGCATCCACAATAGTGTCTGAGTTTGGTAGCTGTATATGGGCAGCCTTATTTATAATAGCCAGAAGCTGGAAAGAACCCAGATGTCCCTCAACAGAGGAATGGATACAGAAAATGTGGCACATTTGCACAATGGAGTACTACTAAAAACAATGAATTCATGAAAGTATTAGGAAAATGGATGGAACTGGAAAATATTATCCTGAGTGAGGTAAGCCAATCACAAAAGAACACACATGGTATGCACTCACTGATAAGTGGATATTAGCCCAGAAGCTCAGAATACCCAAGATACAATTCACAGACCACATGAAGCTCAAGAAGAAGGAAGACTAAAGTGTGGATACATTGATCCTTCTTAGAAGGGGGATCACAATACCCATGGCTCACAGCCAACCAATAGACTGAGCATAGGGTCCCCAATGGAGGAGCTAGAGAAAGGACCCAAGGAGCTGAAGAGGTTTGCAGCCCCATAGGAGGGTTATATGTACTGACCAGAGCTCCCAGGGAGACCCTGTCTTAACAGAATGTTAGGAGGCTCAGGGTCAACTGTCTGTCAGCCTGCCATGCAGAAATGCTCACTAAATTCTTCCTTCCTCTTTTCCTTCTCCCTGTGGTTTCCAGGGGCCTTAGGCCTCCAGCTGCAGCAGCCTCAAGACCTGAGGTCAGTCTGAGCTGAGAAGGCCCAACTCAGACTCTCATCTCTCTGTGCCCCGGTTTTCACTGTTGGTGAAAGTGTCTCTCGGTAGATCCACATCAGAAATGGAAGTCCAGATGGCTGAGAAACAAGGAGAGGTGACACGCTGAGGGACAGCCACGGGTCCTGTTTGAGGCCATCTGATCAGCCTATTACTAATGGCTGCCTTGACTCTCCACCTCCCTAACACAGGCTGACGAGGGCACACTTGCCACATTGCCAAGCTGGTCACTGTGCTTTGGAGGTGTCTGAGGCCACGGCCAGGGAAACCTCGAACTGGGGTAGACTCTCCCTCTCCTCTGTAGACCCAGGTCAAGAGTTAGTGGGCTGTACTGTATAAAGCCATAGGCCCAGGGTGTGGTTTCTTCCTGCTCCACAGGTGCCACAGAGGCACTGTCAGGGCCTGTTTGGGTAAGGTGTAGATGTAGCTAGTGCACAGCTAAAAGGGCAGGACACTGCTGGTGCTTTGTGCTCAGACCACACCCAACACTGGGAGCATCATCCAACAGAACCCCAGAACCCCAGTGTGCTGCTTTGAATATGGGTGGTCCAGGGAATAGGCCTTGTTGGAGGAAGTGCGTCACGGTGGGCGTGGCCTTTAAGACCCTCCTCCTAGCTCCCTGGAAGCCAGTCTTCTGTTTGCCTTTGGAACAAGATGTAGAACTCTCAGCTCCTCCTGCACCAAGCCCACCTGGACACTGCCATGCTCCTGTCTTGATAATAACAGACTGACCCTCTGAACCTGTAAGCCAGCCCCAATTAAATGTTGTCCTTATAAGAGTTGCTTTGGTCTCGGTGTCTGTTCACAGCAGGAAAACCCTAACTAAGACGCATTGCAAGTTCTGTCACTCCTTCACAAGGTCTCCTTTGTGCCAGGCCCTGAACTGTTGTGGGGAGGGGCTAGAATAGTAATGAGTTGACACGAGGACTCTCGAGGACAGTGTTGGGCCACTACTGTGAAAAACTGACTTAAATATTGAGGAGAAAAGCCAACACCATATAAAGGGGAAACCCAAAGTGCATGTTCAAAGGCCCAGAGTAAGGCTGGCTTGCTGGGGCCAGTGCACCTGGAGAAGCTGGTAAGTGTGAAGGGCGTGGCCAAGGAGCAGCCAGCCGTGCCACTGGCCCCCAGGTGCATGGATGTTGGGAACTGGTCCTAATGCTTTGTCTTGTTTCAGTTCCCAAAAGCTGCACTTCTAGACCTGAGGGTCCCTGCCCTCAGTTGATTTCAATTAATAATAAAGAATTGCTGTACAGCCTGGGCAGGGACACTGGGCAGGACTTTTAGATTGCATGGGAAAGGGAGAGAGAGAGAGAGGAGAGAGAGAGAGAGAGAGAGAGAGAGAGAGAGAGAGAGAATGAATTACCATCACTTGGAAACCATCCAGCAATGTGTGTGGAAAGGGAATGCGGCTCTATTGGGGGACTGCCCAAAAGGTAAGAGGGCAGCAGAAATAAAATATAGAGTAGAAGGCATTAAGCTGGGAATACTGGAGGGAAGTCTGTGCTAGCTGCAGAGGTTTAGAAGTGCCCAACCACTGAGCTAGTGGAGACATATTAAAATTAGCTGGTGTGTGTGTGTGTGTGTGTGTGTGTGTGTGTGTGTGTGTGTGTGTGTGTGTCTTTCATTCACAAATCCAGAGAGCACTTGGGTGGGTACAGTGCACGTGACCTGCCAGGAGCCGAAGTGGTTTGACTAATTCACCGATACAGATGGAGGCCACTGTCAAAGTCCCAGTCACCCAGTGGTGAGACTGGAGAAGGTTTTGAGGCACTTGGAACCATTGTCAGCTGCAAAGACCAGGCGTGTGGCTCCAGATGCACCAGGCAGCATCAGAGCAGGGCTTCCAAACCGAGTGTGCCCAGTATGTGGGCATGCGAGAGGCTCACAGTTTTGGTCTCTTGGTATATTTCATGTTCACAAGAATGACTGGGACCCTCCTCTGGAGAACAGAGACCCTGCAGACCTGAGGGGGGCAACACAGACCAGCACAAAGTCCCCAAGGGGATCATTGCCACTGCTCAGCCGTCCTTTCCTATCCCCCCCCCCATCTACACTCCAACACCCACCTCTCTAAGCCTTTGTCTTCCTGGCAGGGACCAGCGCCACAATGTTAAGGGCATATCTCACCTAGGGATGGGGATCCAGCCACAGGCAGAGCAGACACACATGCCAAGGCCACCTGTCCTCAGCGGCTCTTGACAGTCCAAGTGCCCCCCTTGTCTTTGATTTGCACAAAAGTTGGAGAGAACAGAGAGGGACTCCCAGTGTCCTTCGCCCACCTTACGCTAATGCAAGCATCTTACATAACCAGGCCTATTTCCCAGAGCTGGAAATGAACTCTGGAGCAGCAGCGCAGACTCGGCTGCAGACGGCACGCTCAGTTCATCAGCTCCTCTGGAATGCACAGTAGACGGCCTTCCTCCCTTCAGGCTCCAAGTCCGGTTTCTACTTTGTACTTAGTGATCATGTTCTGTCCCATTCCCAGTCCTTCCCTGTTTCTCCTGACCGTGACAATTCCCATTCTCTCTCCCTGCTCCCTCCCCGCCCCTCTTCAGAATCTCTTGTAGCCCAATCTGGTCTCAGACTATTCATGTAGCCTGGGTGACTCTGAACTTCTGATCCTCACGACTCTACACCTTAAGTGTGGAAACACAGGCATAGGCCATTACGCCCTGTTTGTAGGGAGCTAGGACTCGAACCCAAGGCTTCTGCATGCATGCTGGGCAACTGGCGACAACCCCAGTCTCCCTGTTATGATATAAAATACATTATGTGTATAGCACACAACGTACACACATAGACACTGAAAAGGGGGGGAGACACGTCTGCTATTTTGGCCATTTGTTAGTAATTCGGCAGCATTGCTCCTGCACCCACAATGTTTTGCAACCAACAGCACTATTTCCAAAGTGGTTTCATCATCCCCAAAGAAACTGGACTCATTAAGCAATGACTCTCCCTCTCCCCCTGTCCCCCTTCCCCGCCCCTTCCCAGGTCCCTTAAGAGGACCAAGAGAAAGGGCGCATGTGTAGCCAAATCAGTCCAGGATCTCACATTGCTCAACTAATGTCAGTGGGAGTCCCTGCTGGGCACTCATCTTCTGTCCACAGCAGAATGTGTTTCTAAAGTAAAGAACTGTCGAGGTTTCATCTGGGCCGTGTGTGTGTGTGAGTTTGTGTGTGTGTGTGTGTGTGTGTGTGTGTGTCTGTGTGTGTCTGTGTGTGTGTGTATCTGTGTCTGTGTGTGTCTGTTTGTGTGTGTATCTGTGTGTGTATATTGTGTGTGTGTCTCTGTGTGTGTTTCTGTGTGTATCTGTATGTGTTGTGTGTGTCTGTGTGTGTGTCTGTGTGTGGTGTATGTGTGTGTTTGTGTGTGTGTCTGTGTGTGTGTCTGTGTGTATGTCTGTCTGTGTGTATCTGTGTGTGTGTCTGTGTGTGTTGTGTGTGTTGTGTGTGTGTCTGTGTATGTGTGTGTGTCTGTCTCTGTGTGTGCCTGTGTGTATATATCTGTGTATGTGTCATGTGTGTGTGTGTGTGTGTGTGTGTGTGTGTGTGCAGTGGAGGCCAGAAGACCACCTTTGCTCATTAGTCTTCAGATGCCAACTACCTAGAGTCTGTTCCTTTTCTGTTTGGTTTGGAGGCTTTGTTTGTTTGTTTAGCTTTTTTATTTCAGTGACGTTGCTGGTTTGACTTTGAAGCAGGCTCTCACTGGCCTATGGGGGCTGACCAATGAGTCCCAGAAATCTAACCACTGCACTTCTCAGCTCTGGTTCGCATGGTCACTAGGCCTGGGATATTTACATGAACTGTGAGGATCAAACCTAGGCTCTCGTGCATGCAAGACATCACCTCTCTAACGGAGCCATTCCTCCAACCCTCTGCTCAGATCTTCTTACAAAGGCAGAGACTCTTCTTTCAACAAAGCCACTAACAGAGCTCCCTGGCACAGCCCCAGCCTTGGCCCTTCTCTTCCTGGAGCCAGTAGGCTTTGGGGCAGCTGCTCCCAGCAGAGGCACTCCCCTTACCAGCCTTAGCCCTGGTCTGTAGCAACTGCGTGGTATTGCCACCACGGTCCTGCCTTTGAGTTACCCTCCTCAGCAGGCTAGCCCCAACAGACAAGGACGTCCTGAATGGATAGCAGCCTTCCTCACAGGTATGCGGGCCAAGGTCTCATGCCTGATTTCCTGCCTCACCACAGTAGCCTTTGGATTACCATCTGCAAGGTCTTCCGTGCCACGGACTCGGGGCATGTAGAATCCAACTGTCCACTGCCAGAGTCCTGACACTGGACTCCCGCCACCTGTCCAGACACTTGGGCAGTCCAACTGGACATGCTTGCTTCTCATCACAGATGCCACCAGGCCCCCAAACCCTGGCTCCACATGTCTGGCCAGCCTTCTTCCTGTTGTCTACCCCTCCCCCACCCCGCTGCCTATGTCTGGTTGATAGGTCAGGCCTCCTCCCGTCAGCCGATTAGCCCTTCTGTGCCTGTCTTCCCCCTCCCCCTCCCCCTCCCCTCCCCCTTCCCCTCCCAAGCAATTTAGGCTGGTTAAGAGGGGACTCAGGCCTGTTCTTGTTCAGTCTTGGGACAGAGAATGCACTTATAACCTGACCTGCGGGGAGGAGGGCGGTGGAGGGGGAGGTTTCCTTCCCACCCTTCAAGGATGTCCTGCACCCTGGGGTCTGCAGCTGGCGCTGTGGGGCTTCACTGGGAGTGGCTCCTCCCAGTCAGGCCCGGTCCTATTCTTCACCCCACACTGCTCAGGAGGCCTGCCTGCCTGCCTGCGCCTGCGTGGCCCCTGCGAGGGACAATGGGAACACAGGGTAAGAAGGTCAAACTAGCCTTTAGCCGCTTGCTGCCTTTCCTGCCTCAGACAGAGGAGCCAGGTACCCCAGCTCTTCCTCTACTCTGGTGACACAACTTTTCCCTCCTGCCCTTTTAGAGCTTTGTCCCGAGAGAGGCGACTCGGTGATTTGGAGCACTAGCTTTGGGATCAAACACAAGACCTGCTGTATTTACTTTATAGCCTGAAACAAGTGTCCTATCCTTTCTGACACATCTTTCCTTCATTCTCAAAAATCAGGGGTAGCTGGGGCCAGGGAGACTGGAGTGAGTGGGTGACAGGGCTCGCCGTAACAAGCGTGACGGTCTGAGTTCAGTTCCTGAAGTCCATGTAAAAAGCCGGATGTGGTGATCGATACACTTCTTTAATCCTATGTCGAGAGGCTCATGTATGCAGCCTGCAAGCCTACACAACACAGGGCTGAAACGAGAGACCCTGCCTCAAAACATCGTGGAAGGAGAACACTGACTCTCCGGAAGTTACCCTCCAACCTCCATGGGTACCATGACGAGAGTGTGCCTCCACGCTCACAGGCATGCACAATCAATCAATATCAATCACCGGGAGAGGGAAGCTCATTTGGAGAATTGTCCAGATCACATTAGCTTATGGCCATGTCTCTGAAGCACTTCCTTAATTTCATTGATGTACGAGGACCCGGCCCACTGTGGGAGGCGCTATCCCTAGGCGGGCGAGCCTGGGTTGTATAAGAAAGGCTGAGCGAGCCAGGAGGAACCATCCAGAGAACAGTGTTCTCTGCTGTCTCCGCGCCCATCCCTGCCTCTAGGTCTCTGCCTCAAGCGCCCATCCTGGTTTCCCTTAGCCTTGAGCTGTTCTCTGGGAGTGTGAGACGGAATGAGCCCTTTCTTCCCATGTTGTCTTTGGTCATCACGTGTGATCACAGCAACAGTATTTCTCAGTCAGATTAAGATAAGCCATCACGTTCATCTCACCAAACAGGGGGCAACGGGATTGGGCACAGCCAGTACCCTACATACAATAGGCGCTCAGTGAATGCTGCGCCCCTCACACAGCCCTCTCCTCATGTCCTTGCTCTGCAGGTCACCCTCAGGTACAGAAATAGCCAGGACAGGCTTCACTCAGTCTCTGGGAGAGGACTCGGTGTCTCTGGGGTGGCTTGTTGCCCATTTGCAACAGTAACCCAGGAGCAGGAGTCCGAGTCTGAGCTCTGTGCTTCCAGGCGGCAGCAACTCACAGTTGATCAGCCTGACCTCCCCCGTGGGAAGCGCTCGGCGAGCACACGAGCACACGCATGCCGCAGATGGCCGTCGTTAGCAGTGGGCCTTGGAGCTATTTCTGAAGCAGCCAGAGTGGAGTGAGTGGTAGAAATCAGACCACTGTGGTGTGGTTGCTCTCACACCACAGAGTGGCCAGGCAGAATCAGGAGTGGGCCTCTGCATTCTCAAATCAGCCACCACTGGGGCTTATGGGAAATGGGTGGCGTGGGTGTGAAAGGGAAATGGAGGAACGGAGCCGTGAAGGGGACTCCGGTCTCCAGCCAGAGCGGGGAAAGGAAAGTGAGTGAGGCCAGGCGGGCTGGCTGGCGCTGAGGGACCATGAGGCCTAGAACCAAGCCCCACCCTGAGCGAGAAAGACAATATGAGGCAAGGCAGGGCAGAGGGAGGTGACCTCTCAGGCGCCCAGAGATCCCACTTCCCTTCCCAGAGCGTCTCAGTGTCTGACAGGGCAGACAATGGCAGTTCCTGACAAGGTAGCTTCAGAGAGCAGGACACACTCACACAGAAGGGCTGTCCCTCTCTATGAAGCTGGGCCAGGGCTGGGCGGGAGCCCCATCTCCCTGAGAGTGTGGGACATCCCAGGCTGTACTGGTGATGCTGGGGACAATGCTGGGGACGAGGGGCACACAGCTCCAGGCAGAAGAGTGGGAGCCAGCATGCTGCTAGTGCCTGCTTTGGATTCTGTGCCCGCCGCTCAACCGTGTACTTCAGAAGCGAGATTTGTTCAACAAACACGCGTGGGAGGCCAGCTAAGCGCCCGGGGTATAGTGATGAGCAGTGTAAACAAAGTCCCCAGTCCTCGCGTTGAATTCTCCCTTGCTTCAGCCCACGGGGGCCAGCGCTAGCATCGCCATCTTACAAACGAGGAAGCCAAAATGCAGAGAGACGGAGAGGCTGACCTGAAGATGTCCACCCAACGATGGACAGTCCTTCCACCCAGTAGGGCAGTGGTTCTCGGCCTTCCTACGCTGCAACCCTTTAACTCCTCGTGTTGTGATGGCCCCCAGCCATAAAATTATTTTTATTGCTACTTCATTGCTGCAATTTTGCTACCGTTATGAGTGGTAATGTAAATCTCTGATATGCAGGATAGCTGATATGCCACACCCCAAAGGGTTGAGGCCCACAGGGTGAGAACCGCTGCTGTTGGGCTTCTTCCCGCCTCCCGGGGATCCAGGGCTTCGCTCAGGTTATGAATCCACCAAAGCACACGAGTGGCTGTCTCCTGCCGTTCTGGGGAGGGAGGTATGGGGGACGTAAAGTCTAGAGCCCAGCCTACCAGCAACACCCTCATCGTCCAGGGCCCCTCTACCCTTCAGCCCAAGTCCCAGTTGAGAAGTTCATTGTTCATTTTCCTCCGGAGTGAGTGAGCTAGAAGAGCTACTATGTTGGGCTTTCCTCTGGGACCTCGTTTTTTTTAAAGGGCAGACCCTCTTTACAACGGAGAAAACGGAAGCCAGAAAGACAAAGTACTAAGCCCAGCCTCAAATGAGTAGCTACCAGACGACTAAGCCAGGCAGCAGCTGGTGGGGTCTGCCCACTCCAGGTCTCTGAAAGCCTGGCATGCCTCAGGTTATAATAGATCTAGGCTTTGCTGCCCAGTCAGGGTCAACAATTCTACCTTAGGATAGAAGAATAAATTCCCTTTATTCTAGAGAGGGAAGGGAGATAGCGACTCTCTCCCCCAGCATGAAGACTCTTGGGTTGATTAGAAGAATAGGTAGGACCTGGGCTCCAACATTCGGGGCTCTCAGGTCCTGTGGCAGGCACAGAGGGCCACTCCAAAGGCTGGGATTCCCTGGAGCACATCCTAAGGGTGTCTGCTTCTCCCAGGGCCTTCAGAGAAGAGGCCACCCATCCCTCCTTGTCCCCATGACTCAGGAATAAAAGGAACAAATCCCTTCAACTGGCATGTACTCCGGGAAGGTGCATTTCTACTTCTCTCTCTCTCTCTCTCTCTCTCTCTCTCTCTCTCTCTCTCTCTCAATCTCTCTCTCTCTCTCTCTCTCTCAATCTCTCTCTCTCAACCTCTCTCTCTCTCTCAATCTCTCTCTCTCTCTCAATCTCTCTAATCTCTCTCTCAATCTCTCTCTCTCAATCTCTCTCTCAATCTCTCTCTCTCTCAATCTCTCTCTCTCAATCTCTCTAATCTCTCTCTCTCTCAATCTCTCTCTCTCTCTCTCTCTCTCTCTCTCTCTCTCTCTCTCTCTCTCTCTCTCTCTCTCTCTCTCTCTCTCTCTCTCTCTCTCTCTCCAGAACACAAAACAACATAACACATGAACAGGATGGAGCGATCTCCATGCAGGCCCCTCACCCAGAACATAAGAAATAATTCCGTCGAGAAATTGTTCTGGACTGGACATGAACCTACAGCCTTGATCCACATCAGCGATCGTCCCCGCCTCATGAAGGCAAATGGTCCCCAGCCGCGCCGGGGCCCCAGCCGGCTATTCCGGCCCTTCTGCCAATGCCTCCCTTGCCGGCCTCCTTACTTTAGCGACAAGATAAAAGAGCTTCCGGGGGGCTGGGGTGTGGATCAGAAGGTAGACAGTTTGCACGGGTTGTTCCCAACGCTCTGAGTTTGCTCCCCAGCACCATATAAAACCAGGTGTGGAAACCCAAGCCTGTAATGCAAACGCCTGAGCTGCGGAAGCAGGAGAGTCAGAAGTTCAGAGCATCCTAGCTGCATGTGACGTTTGAGGTCTCTGTGCCACGGTGGGGTGGTGCACACCTTTAACCCCGGCACTCGGGAGTGAGAGGCAGGAGGACCTCTGTGAGTTCAAGGTCAGACTGGTCTACAGAGCAACAAGTTCCAGGACAGGAAGGGCTACACAGAGAAACCCTGTCTTGAAAAAAAACAAAAACAAAGCAAAAGTTTGGAGCCAGCCTGGGCTACATGAGGCCCCATTTCCCCCACCTGCTCCCAAACAAACCAGAGTGCTTCCTAGTGACACCAACTGCATTAATTAAGTTCCTTTCCTCTACGAGCCCTCAAGTACAGTTCAGACCCTCCAGCATGGCTGAGTCGTATTTTATGACCTGGACCTGGTTCAGGTCCAGCTGTGCCTTGCAGTTTCCTGGGGCAGCCTCAGAATCTGGTGTTGGGTACCACGGTGCCTTTGGACAGCTCTTCCTCTGCCTTCATGCCTGTGCATGCATTCTCTTCCCCAAAGGTACCCCAACACGGGGACTGTTCCAGGGACCTCTCCCATGGGGTACCCCAACATGGGGACTGTTCCAGAGACTTCTCCCAGGGGTTCCATGGCACTTTAGCACTCCTCAAGAGAACACTGGAAAACCACAAGGTTCCACCCCATGATACAGCAACTGCCCCTCACGGGCATCTTAATCACGACATCTGGAAGCTTCGTTGGGCAAACGGCAAGAGTGATGCCTTTCTGAGGCTCGCCCTTGTAATATTCTCTGAGAGACAAGACATTCCGGGTCCCCAGCATCTAGCATAGCGCCTGGAACAGACAAGTGCTTGATAAATGTTTGTTGATTGAAAAAAAACGGGGGGGGGAGGGGAGGAGAATGAAAAGTTTCTATACTCGAAACCTCATACGTCCCCTTTTGTTTTCACCAGAGCTATGTCAGTCGAGGACATAGTGTGCAGGGGCTAAGCTGTCCCTGGTGTGTAAGGGGACACACGAAAGAGTGTCCCCCAGACCCTCTTCAAGTATAAAAGGCCACATGGCTGTCAGGAATGCTGCACTGAGCTCTGTGGGATGTGGAAGATCCACAGTGATGACCCTAGGTAGCCGGAGAGCAGACAGGATGTGTCTCATTTCTCCTTGCCCCCGGAGGCCGAGCTGTCTAGCTGGAAGGCCTTTGCTCTCCCAGGTGGAGGACTAGTTACGGGCTTGGAGTCTGCCGTCACAGAAGAGACTCAGTGCCCTCTCTACCTTCCCCATACGAGCATTCAGGCTCCTCGGGCTACCAGACCAGGCTCTCTGCAGCCAGCCCCAACCCCATCCGGTTCCATCAAGACCTAACTCCCCAGCCACCTCCTCCAAGAAGCCTTCTCAGACACCTGGTTCCTAATGTCCCTTCTCACACTCCTGATTCTGTTGGTAGGTGAGACACCCCCCCCCCCCGGCTTCCACCAGGCCACTGCTCCTCCTAAGCACAGCTGCCTCTTCCTCTGTTTGTGCGGTTCAGAAAAAAGAAAAAGGGCTAGCAGAAGCAGCCCGGGGAGCAGACTAATTGAGAGCCTGCTGTCTGCCTGCAAACCGCAGTGTGGAGGCAGAGGTAGCCGGACGGTATGGGGTGACCACAGTGGTTTGCTTCAGATCTTGGCTGCAGTGTGGCGGGCACAGAACAGATTTTCTGCACCTGCCCTCTACTCTACAGAAAACGTTCTAGGCCATTCTATGGGTGATCAAATACGGGCGATACTGGGGTGAGGCAAAACTAAACATAGCCTTGAGAATGGAGCTTCCCCCAGCAAGTACTGATGCGTGGTGTGGCTCTCTAGGGTTGACCACAGAAGACCGTGTTTCTCACGCTCATTTGACGGCAGAACCCGTGGTGTAACGATGCCTAATTTGGTGGAATGTAACTTGATAGAACACCATCAAACCCGGGTGTTTCTTGGAGACAGAGTAGAAGAAGCAGGAGCCGCGGAAGTGCTCGCAGCCTCGGGGCAGGGCCCTGAGTGCTTCCTGTCTCACCTTTACCTCAGGAGCATTAGCAGAGTAGGGTTACTAGCCCTGTGGATTCAGGCTGCAGTGTGGCCTTGGAGAAGACTTAGCTCAAGCTGCTGAGGCCACGGTTGTCTCCAGGTGAGCCTAGGGTTCACAACCCAAATCCTAGACGCAGGCCACTCCGGGCTGTTCTGTAGGAGGGATACAGGAAGCACAGCTTTCCCCGTCTATCCGTTGTTTAGCCATCTGAACAGAGCCGGTATGTCAGCCATGTTTTCCCTGAAGCCTCCTCCTTACTTGACTTAAGGATGGGGACCCAGGAGCCTGCTGGCTAAGGACAAGACAGGCTTTGTCTTCCCAGGATGCTACTCTGCTTTCTAACGGTTCTGCGCTCTTTTTGGAAGAAAGAGAAATCTTCATGGCCTTTCCAGGAAGCTACATGAAAGAGAGAGTGGTGAAGCTCGTGGTGACGTGAGGCCAGTGGGCAAAACAGAGACAGGCCAGTGCCTTCTGGGAAGCCTAGTGTAAAATGATTAAATACATTGACTCTCCCCGATTCTGCTTAGCTGTGTGACTATGGGTGGATATGAAGGCCCTGCCCCAGCCTCAGTTTCCCCGAGGGTACAGTAGGGTTGATAACAATAGCACCAGTGTGCATGGTCACTGGGAGGAGGCTATCCATGACCTTCCCCCCCCCAGGACCCCCAACCCAGCGTGGCAAGCACTCAACGGAAGCCCAAGGATAGGTTTAAATCCAAGAACTACCATTTCCTAGCCAAGCGTCCTTGTGTGACTCACCGAACTTCCTGTTGCCTTAGCCGGAAAACGGACTGGTTGATAAGGATCTGTCAGTCGCAGAGAGAAACTTGTGAACAGTGTCTTTAGCATAATCTAAAGAAAGCCTGCTAACTCTTATTACTCTGTAGCAGCGGTCCTTAGCCCTCCTAAGGCTGCGACCCTTTAATAAGTGCCTCCTGCCGTGGTGACCCCCCCCAACCATAAAATTCTTTTTGTTGCTACGTCATAACTGCAATTTTTTGCTGCTGTTACGAATTGTAATGTAAATATTTGATATGCAGGATATCTGATATGCAACCCCTGTGAAAGGGTCGTTAGACCTGCAAAGGGGTCACAATTCACAGCTTAAAAATTACTGTTCCGGAGACTGGGAAGAGACTGGTGTGGTGTTCGTGCTAGGCTATGATATGGTGAAAAGGAAACCAGTTCATGGGAGACAGGGAGAGGCTTGAATTCACTCTACCTAGAAATCTTCTCTGACTGTGGAGTCTGACGTATGCCCAAATGCGGTCATTTCAGTGACAACATCTGAGGTGATAGTTTCAATGTGATATTGGTATTGTATAAAGTCTATGAAGTGTAGAGGGCCACGGGAGCCCATTCCTAAAACCTACAAGGCTGCTCTGAGGCCAGGCTTGAGGTCAGAGTGTAACTTGATCCCAGACCAGGTCGTCTGTCCTGGAAAACAGAACATGCCCCTGCAGTCTCCTTATGAATGTGTGGGCTGTCCAGCAACCGTGTTGTGGCCTAGGGAAGGATCCCACCCTATCAGACCAAACCTAACAGTCTAAAATGTCCATCACAAAGCCCCTCACACAGACCCGAGGTGCCTAGGACTGCCAGCATCATGATAAAGGGCTTCGTGTTCCTGCGGTCCCTCTCCTGGATCCTATGAGCCCAAGTACTGATTGATGTCTAATCTTCTGCAAGAAGGTTTTGCTGAGGAGAGTCAGACTGGAAAGATGTTCATGATTTCATTGTTCTGGATCTTTTAAAAACTAACAAACAAAAAACCCAGAAAAAAACAAAAACAAACAAACAAACAACAACAACAGAAATCAGGGTCTCAGTCTCATGCACTCCTAGTTGACCTTAATATCACGATGTAGCCCGGGATGTTTGGAACGTCTAATCCTCTGCTTCTGCCTCTTCCGTGCCGAGACTGCAGACAGGTACCACCATGCCCAGTTTATGTGGTACTAGGAACAGAGCCCAGGGCCTTTTTATAAAATTCCAGGACAGGCCTCCCTCTATTTCAGACCTCGCACTCTCCCTGTCTCTAGCCGGGTATATAACCCTGGAAGAGCCCTACCCTTCTTCAACCTGGCTTTGACATTTAGCAGAGTACATTTGTCACCGCCCTTCAAAGTAACCACATGAAGGGCTTGTTCCCTTTCAGCAGACAGACCGAATCACCCACAGTGTGTGGACAGGGTTCAGAGGTGTGGATGAATATGCTTGTGTACACAAGCACACACACAAACAGACACATACAAACACAAACACACACATACACACACACACACACACAAACCAAACACACATACACACAAACACACACATACACACACACACACACACACACACACACACACACATACACACATACACACGCCAGTAAACTACACTTGTCTCCAGGAACCAACGAGCAAGAGATATTAGAACGAGAGCCATGTTTTTTAGAAAGTTTACCAGGCAGGACCAGGGGTTCCTCCGATAACTTTCCAAATATATCTCATGTGATTCGCCTGGCGACCTTAGAAACGAACACTATTATTTTTAACAAACGAGAAAAACAAACCTCAAGCAGGTCAAGTGACTGGCAGAGGTCACCCAGCAAATGGTGACCTTGGATAGCTCTGGTTCAGAACACCAGTCTCCATCAGAGGCATTGTGCCACCTTATCAGGACAGAGATCCACATAAAACCTCCGGGCTTTGTTTTAACAATATCCTAACTGTCCAGGTGGAGGCTCAAAGACCGAGGGAAAGTCCCTGGTAACGAGGGTCGTCCCCTAAGAGCATCCCATAAGGTCACCCCAAGGGAAGAGAATAGATGTTGGAGCCAGGCTGGCTGGACACAAACTCCAGTTCTGGATCTTGTCCCAGAATCCTGCCTGGGCATGATCTCAGCTGAGTATTAGGATAGTCAAAAAGGTCTTGTGTATAGATTTTTTAGGTGACACAGTGTCTGGTGTCTCATGATAACCTTGAGTTGACAGCCAGGCGCTAAATAGACCAAGCAGATGCCTTAGAGCTAAGGTATATATGGAATCTTCGAGAACAGACAAGCCTACCATGCCAAAATGTCTTTATTTAAATATACCAGTGCCCTGGGATGATACCCTTGTTACCAGGTTCCAAGGGTTGCTAAGAACATTCCTCCAACTCTCTCAAATCTCCTAGTGTTCTAGCACCCCCAGAAAAGCACTGTCTAGGAGCTGGCACCTCGGGCCCACCCACGGTCACACGGTGGAGCTGGTAAAGCAGCAGGGAAGCAGAAGATGCTCTCTGTCCTAAGGGCCTTTGACCCTAGTCCCGAATGGGGAACATTTGTTTGTCCTGTGGAAAATCCCCAAGTGGATGGTGGATGGGCTAACAACTAATTCCAGATGGACCTATGTTCCTAACTCAGGCCATGTTCCCAACACTTCCGTTCCCGTGATCTGTCCCCTGCCCCTTCTCCATCAGAGAGCGGTGCTCTGGGCTTCCTTGGGGACTTAGTTGGACTGTCTTCCTGCTGTTTGTTCCTGGGGCTGCTTCTTCCTGGCAGAGAAGAGAGGTCCAGAGGTTGTTGTCCCAAGTCCCCCACCTCTGCTTGCCTTCCTGTCCCTGAAGACAGCCTCCCTGGGGTAGGCTCATTTAAACCAAGACAACCAAGACAATGGCCTCCTCCCCATGAGGCTAAAATTATCAGAAACTGTTGCTGACCCTGCCCTCCAGAGCTGGATCCTGCCCTGGTTATATGAGTCTCTTGGGAGTCTATGACAGCTCCCTGCTCCTCTTGGCATACAACCAGTGCAAAAAATAAATGAGAGAGAGAGAGAGAGAGAGAGAGAGAGAGAGAGAGAGAGAGAGAGAGAGAGAGAGAGAGAGATATGTCCTGATTGCACAGAGCCTTTGCTGTCTACAATAGTTATATTCAAGTCCCAGGTCCCAGAACAGCTCCAGGCTGCTGCTGTGGGTCCTGGTCTTGAGTCCCCTGGGCTCACTGTCTATCCAGAATGAAACCGGTTCCTTCCGAAAAGAGGGTCTCTCACACACATATCGTAGGGGACCCAGATGGATGCATGGACTGTCTATATTTGACATTGGGACCTCCATTGTGGTTGCCATGGCTACAATCCCATGACCCCCTCTTCAGGAGCCGCCCAGTAGATCTCCCATGCCTCTGTCCTCTCCTCTACTGCAAGCCCCACATTGTCCCACACTTACCTCCTATCTAGCCTCCAAGTTTCTCAATTACTTTTCTCTTGGTGTTGGACACGGCCCAGCTCTTGTACTATTCCACCATATCCAGAAGGCTTTGGAAAGAATGTCACAGATGCCAAATCCCTCCCAGAGAGATAAATGCAGGAACCTAACGGGAAACACTGAGAAGCTGGTGATCAGGAACCCAACAGCGACCGTTTGTCTGTCCCCCCAGAAGACGGTCAAGGATGCGCCTGGTTAGACATGAGCAGGAGCGAGAGCAGGCCTTACCATCCCCCACAGCAGTCCGCAGCTCTTCCCAAGGCCCCTTAAGGCAGACTGTGTTCACTTTGCGAAAGGTTGACTCAAGTTCCAGCCCAGACAGGGCAAGTCGCCAGCTCCATATTTAGGAGCCTGGGACTTTCACCCAAGGTTCATTTGTAGCAGCTCTCTTGGCCCAGTTGGCCTGGGACGGGAGCAGGTGGGGGCCTGGGTGGTACCACACATAACAGAAACGCATGGCAGGGCAGCTGCTGGGAGGAGGCAGGGGGCTTTCTGCTCTGGCTCTGGGAGAGTCTTGCCCGCCCCATCCGTAGTCTGTGGGAATCTCACCCTGTCCTGTCAGTGTGGCTTCCCAAGGGAGGTGGCTCAAAGCCACTTGGATGTGCTAAGCAGGAGCAGAGTTGAACAGTACGATCCAGCCTGAGAGAAGCTAGCTAGCACTGCATCGTTTTTTGTTTTTTTTTTTTTCCATCGCTGTTAACTCCAGTGTGCAAGGCTCCCAGGACCAGAGCCCAGCATTACAATGCAGCTGAACCCACTGCCCACTCTGGGAGTACCCGAAGAGTTGTCTACATGAATGCCCACGGAGTGGCCGACACAATAGTCGCTCATCTTTTTGCCACTCTGCAGGCTAGAAGAGCAAATCAAGGTGTTGCGTCTCTCTTCACATGACTCCCTCCTGTGTGGGACCCTGTGTGGTCTCATCTCAAGATCCGTAACAGCATTTACAAGTTCTGTTTTGCTAGGTAAGAGCACATTCACGGGGCGTGGGACTTAGAAGAGGGGACATGTTTTTTTCTTAAGGGCTGCTGTGCAGACCACCGCATACGCATCATCACTGGAATCGCAGGGGGCCCAGTGAAATCTTGTCCCCATTACTTGCCAGCTGGTCTTTGGAAAGTTTGGAAATCTCTCTAAACTTAGTTGGTTGGAGTTGATGTAACAAAGGGGCCTGATAGATGGAACATACTCACCGAGTGGCCTGTATATCTATAAAGGGGACAAAGAATTGACTTAGAGAAGTGAAGACACCTTCCCATGGTCACACAGCGCCTTAGGTGGCAGAGCCAGCATTCTCTTCCATAATCCTGTCCTCATACTGTCCTTCCTGTAGTTTTTCAAAGTCTGCTATTTGCCCTGTATTCTCCCAGGCACTATGACCACAGCATCCCTGCCCCCCCCCCAGTGGAATCAAAGCTGATTCTTGGCTACCAGAGATATATTAGGGCCAAAATTTGACCTTGACGTCTTCCCCAGGTAACAGGAGACACCAGGTGTGACCCTACTTGGGAGAGGAAGCCAGTGGTCACAGCATCGCTATAACTGGTGGGCCAGTGGCTGTGGAGAGGGCGTGGGATAGCCCTTTCCATACATTTTCTCATCCCACTTAAGGTCTGACTAACCCCCTCTGGGGTTTAATTAAGAAAGCTCAGCTTTCTTTAGGCAAGGGAATCAGCCTCACCAGGAAGGACAGACAGGGCATCTCTGGACCAGAATGAAAGGCGCCCCCGTGTCAGCAAATGGATTAATTCCTTCCCACTCTGAATTCTTTTGAAATGTGATCTCCCTTGTCTCCTCTCCAAGAGACAGGAACGACTTTGATCTTGAAAGCTCTGCCACTCAGATGTCCTGTGCTGTGTGTGCTTCGGAAGCAGCCTGCCTGGCTTGAAGGGAGGGGCAGTCTTGTTGGTTCGGTTGCAAATGTCAGAGACACCAGGCTTAGTCCTGGAGTGGAAGAAGAAAAGACCGTTAAGCCCACACTTCCGGATTAAGTGGGGTAATGACCCACCTGAGGGGTTCCAAGCCTTGGAGGAGCCTGGGGCTACAGAGCTCTGGGAGGGTCTTGGTTCTCCCAGGACAGTCTTAAGCGGACAGGACTGAGCCTGGCTCGACCTTAGGCTCATTCAGGGTCCAGTGTCTCAAAAGAAAAGGAAGCGATAGAAGGGAAGATATGAGCTTCCTCCTGGTGAGATTCAGGAAGGTTCTGGCAGTGGGCAAGGGGGAAGAAGACAAGGCGAGGGTGTGGTCATCGTGGAGGGAGTGGGACTGAGAGAGGGGTTAGAGGTAGCTCCTGGCCGATGATGTAACGTGAAGACTTCCTGCCACAGAGGAAGTCCTCAGCTATGCCCTGAGGCCCAAGGGGTTTCAGAAACCCAGCGCTCAGGCAGAGAAGAAAAAAGAGTTATCCCTTTCCGACTGGTCAACCAACTTACACCAGAAGCTCCAGCTGTGGCCACTCAGTGCTGGGCCCCAGGAGGCATGAGCTGACGCCAGCTTCGGCTCTGAGGAGACACATGGCAGCAGTTGTGTGGACTGCAGGCTAGTGTGGGTGATTACTCTGGCAACGCAAGGCTGACTTCTGGGGCTTCGGCAGACAGTTGGTCGGAGGAAGGCCTCCAAGTTGTTACAAACTGAGACAGGGCTGCAGCAAGATAGGACACTGACCTTAAACCCCTTCACCCATGTCGAGGGCCACTTTTCTCTCTCTCTTCCCCATGTTTGCTTGTCTAACTGGTCAAGTCAAAATTCAGCCTAACACCATGATGGCTTAAGAGGAGATCCAGTCCCTTCTCCCTTGGTTTCTGTATTCGTCTTGGGTTCTCTTCAGGGACCCCTTTGCCAAGATGGTGTATGTATACAAAGAGTCAAGGCAGGATCCTATGTCTAACAGCATCTGCTTCAGGGCCCAGGCCGGGGCAAGGACTGTCACCACTGGGGCACGTTTAGTTAACAGGCAGTCGTCGCTGAAGTAGAAAACACTTTGCATCCTTGGAACAAGGGTTGTGTTGTAGATATGCCTTAACATGTGAAATGCCAGTCTCAGATGCTCATTTCCCCCTTAGCTTATTTTTTTTTCTTTTTTCTTTTTTCTTTTTTTTTTTTTTTTTTTGAGACTAAAGCTCATACACTACAGGGTGACCTCAAATTCTTAACAGCCAAGGGACAGCCTTGACCGCTGAGCCTCCAGTCTCTACCTCTTTTTTTCTAAATTAAAACTTTTTTTTAATTAAAATTTTTCTTTATTTACATCTCAAATGTTAACCCCTTTCCTCATTTCCCCTCCGAAAACCTCCATCCATCCCCCTCCCCCTGCTCACTAACCTATCCACTCCTGCTTCCCTGTCCTGGTATTCCCCTACACTGGGGCATTGAGCCTTCTCAGGACCAAGGGCCTCTCCTCTCATTGACGTTTGACAAGGTCATCCTCTGTTACCCATGTGGCTGGAGCCATGGGTCCCTCCATGTGTGCTCTTTGGTTGGTGGTTTAGTCCCTGGGAGCTCTGGGGGTGCTAGTTGGTTCATATTGTTGTTCTTGCTATGGAGCTGCAAACCCCTTCAGCTCCTTGGGTCCTTTCTCTAGCTCCTCTGTTAGGGACCCTGTGCTCAGTTCAATGGTTGGCTGAGAGCATCCCCTCTGTATTTGTCAGGCACTGGCAGAGCCTCTCTGGAGAAAGCTATATCAGGCTCCTGTCAGCAAGCACTTGTTTAACATCCACAGTAGTGTCTGGGTTTGGTAACTATCTATGGGATGGATCCCCAGGTGTGGCAGTCTCTGGATGGCCGTTCCTTCAGTCTCTGCTCCGCACTTTATCTCTGTATCTCCTCCCACGGGTATTTTGTACCCTATATAAGAAGGACCAATGTATCCACACTTTGGCCTTCCTTCTTAAGCTTCATTTGGTCTGTGAATTATATCTTGGGCTTCTGGGCTAATATCCACTTATCAGGGAGTACATACCATGTGTGTTCTTTTGTAATTGGGTTATCTCACTGAGGATGATATTTTCTAGTTCCATCCACTTGCCTAAGAATTTCATGAGTTCATTGGTCTTAATAGCTGAGCGGCACTCCCAGTCTCTACCTCTCCAGCACTGAGATTCTGGGTATGCGTCATCACTGCAGGTTTCTGTGGTGATGGGAACAGGATTGAGGACTTCGTGCACGCTGAGCCAACTGGGTCTTCATTTCCCCCTTAAAGCACTTTAAGAACTTCCTCTCACTTTAAGAGAGTCTGGTCCACTTGGCTTGGCTTACAATACCCTGCACCATGTGCCCTTATGACTTAATTAAAACTTTTTTTATTAAATATTTTATTTATTTACATCTCAAATGTTAACCCCCTTCCTCATTTCCCCTTCGAAAACCTCCTATCCATCTCCCTCCCCCTGCTCACTAACCTGTCCGCTCCTGCTTCCCTGTCCTGGCAGGGGTACCCCACACACACTGTGCCTACTTCTTTTTTTTTTTTTTGGTTCTTCGAGACAGGGTTTCTCTGTGTAGCCCTGGCTGTCCTGGAACTCACTCTGTAGACCAGGCTGGCCTAGAACTCAGAACTCAGAAATCCGCCTGCCTCTGTCTCCCAAGTGCTGGGATCACAGGCGTGCGCCACCACGCCCGGCTCTGTGCCTATTTCTTGTCCCATGAAGACTGGTATTAGCTGCTGCATCTCAAGCGGCTCCCTTGTCTTTGTCCACAGGCAATCCCTATGTATGGGATTAGCACCTCCTCGTCTGTCTGTTCATCTTCAAATTGAGGCTGTTCAGTAACAAAGAAGATACTCAATGGGTAATGGATAGAACAGGGTACCCTCCTGGAGTGTCAGATGCTCCAATCTAAGAAATCAGTGGAGATGATAAAGAAATAAAATAGTCTTAAGTGTGTTTGATATTCCAAGTCCAAAGTAAGTCCCGAGTATTCCCCACAGCTATTAAAGCATCGCAGGGATGGCATGCAGAACGCGGATCCTTGAGTGTCCTCATCCGAAACACAGAGGAACAAAACGCAAGAACTGGGTCAGGCAGCAGTGGCATACACCTTCAATTCCAGTCCTTGGGAGGCAGAAGGATGTCTGTGAGTTTGAGGCCAGCCTGATCTGCAGAGTGAGTTCCAGGACAGCCAAGAGACCTTGTCTCAGAAAAACAAAGGGAAAAATATATATGCATTGCTCAGCATTTGAAGACAACACCTCTTTAGCCTTTTTGGAATCTGCTCTTTGGGGGTTCGGGAAGGGAGACTCAATGTCCTTCCAGGTACCAGGACCATTCTAAACTTCACTGGCCGTGGATGGCACACTTCGGTGTGGTTTCGGCGTTACTGGCTGGCTGATGTCCGAGAAACTCTGGGGAGAAGGTTGGTGCTGATGAAGGCCCCTTCTGAAGAAGGACCTGCGTCCTTCCAGATTCTCCCACCAGGCTTGGCCAGTTACTCTGGTTCTCAGAGCTGAGGAGATCAGAGCCACTCAAGGGGATCAAGGTCCATTCCCTCAAAGGGGAGAGTGGAGAACGTTTTGAAAACTCTGCTTCTGGTTAGTGCAAGAAAGACACCCCCCCCTTTCATTCCTTCTTTTCCTTCTGTAATTTCAAAATTAGATCTGGCAAATGTCAGTGAGCAGATACTTAACAGTCTGAGCGACTCCTCCCAATGTCTCAACACACACACACACACACACACACACACACACACACATACACACTCACTGCTCCCAAGGACCATCGTGCAAAGGTCAAGCACAAAGGACCCAAAGCTGGAAAAACTGATCGAAGCCCCAAGACATCACCTGGAAGCTCTAATCCTCCTGGCTGGACCTGCAGTCACTTTGAGGCACCCGGGCAGGGGGTTCCAGTGGACACCCTGACTCAACCAGCCAGTGCCAGGCAGTGATCCGGAGCAGGGTTCTCCCACCAACTGGGCCGCTCCGCCCACTCAATGTGATGACCATCTGAGCAGCTGGGAGGCAGCTGGGCAGACCATGGCAGCCCACAGAGGCCAGGAGGCCAGAGCAGCCTCCTCCCAGCCGTGTCTGTGGGGTTCTTTGATATTTCCTTAAATAGGATCCAATTGAACATTCTGAAAGGTTCCACCTTATATAAGTGTTACCTTCTAAAATAGAAATGCTCTTCCTATTATTTTCAGCTATCTAAGAAGGGAGCCCCAGATTCTCCCAAGAGCTCCCTGTCCGAGGAAGATGAAGGGACTGGTAAGGCAGAGGCCCAATGGGGTTGAGACCGTCCGTTTGTGTTATGCGGACGCCCCAGGGTAGAAGGACCTCACCGTCATTTCCCACAGTCCTCTGCTTCCTGGCAGGACTGACCTTAGCAGCTGTGCCGGCTGCCCCGTGTGCTAATGACCAAGAGCTCAGCCTCGACGGGTCAAGAAGACTGCTGTCACGGTTGGGTTTTTGGTTCTTCTATCATTCACTTCAGCCGCCTTCTCACACCCTATACGGATGTGCTGGCACTTCCTCTTACCCCACCCCCTCCCCAGCACCCCACAAACCACGATCCTGGGCAGGCAGCAGCTGCTTAATCCATCCGCGCTGGGCTGAGTCAGCTTGCAAGTGGCAAAGGTCCCTGGCGCTTGCTTACCAGACCGGCCGCCTTCCAGTCTCCTCCGGCTCATCAGGACTGCATGATGCTTCAGAGCCTTGTCGACCCCCTGCTCCCAGCAGGACCCAGAAGAAGTTCGGGAGCTCTTCAAACTAGGCAATTTCGAGAAGGGGAGACCCTACTGGCGCTCTCCTGGGAGACATGTAGCTTTTCACCTCTTTCGTCTGATCCAGACAGAAAAGGCCTGTGAATACTTTTACATGAGGTCTCTTTTCCCAGGCTAGTCCGTAGCCACAACCGAGAGGTGACCCAGGTACACACCCATCTCAGATATCTCTTTACCTCTCATCTGCTCCAACTCTCAGATGACCTGTGAGGAATGGGTTCGGAGCCGGCCTTCCTGTCCTTGCCATCAAGGGAGGTCCAGCCTATGGGATGCTGCTGGGACCCGGGACAGGACCAGGTATGCCAATATGACTTGGGTGCCCTTACAGAAGAAGGCATCTCAGCTTCTAAAGCAGCAGTGAGTCCCTAGGAGCCTTTCTTTACCTCACACTGCATCAGGGCAAGGTCTTGCATTTGCTTAGGTGCCTTGTTGAAACATTAGGGGTTGTCCTCTTGGGGGGATCCCCAGGAAGATGCATGTGGGGGGGTAGGATATAGCAGAAGAGTTTTCTGTTGGACTTTCAGCCCTGGCCCCGTCTCTGCTGAGTCTCTCAATGGAGTCTCACATCACTCTGCCTTGTTTTCTGTCTGAACTAGAGCTCAGAGACGTTTCCTCAATGGCTAAGGCTATTCTATGCCCCTAGGAAGAGGCCAGTGCCTGTCTACATGAAAGCCTCTGTACTGCGTTCCCCTCCTTACAATGGGGAGTGTATCCTCCACAGGGTTTCCTGTGCCTACTGACTGTAGATTCGGATTGACCTTTCTTCCCAGAATGAGGGTAAAACATAAAACTCCTCTGAGGCATATCAGCATCTCGGGCACACACTGTCACAAGGAGGGGGCCGTGGGCTGTGGGGGAGGTTGTAGCTGTCTGTGGAAGAGCCAAGATCAGGAATGTAGGACTGCAGTCCTGCTCTGTCTGCAGAAGGAGTTAGTCCAGGCATCTCCTGCTGCTCTGAGGCTAATTGCTTAATTGAATCAGTGCAAATTCCTGCTGGTTTGAAGCTTGTGAGCTGTCTGCAAGATGGGCTGACTTGGCAGGTCAGGAAGGCAGAGGACAGAGAGGCAGCAGCCAGGAGCTCCTGACCCACTGTCTGGGCTGCTCAGCTGAACTTAAGTACCCTTGGCTAGCCCTGAGCAGAGGTGAATTCAGACTCACATAATAGGAGAGAAACAACTCTCAGACATTGCCCTCTGACGTCCATACACACGCCACGGCATACCTCAGCCCCACACATATGCACACACACAGATAAGTGATGTGTGTGTGTGTGTGTGTGTGTGTGTGTGTGTGTGTGAGTGCACTGTGTGCGTGCATGTGTGTGTGTGTTAATGTCCCTTGTAATAGACTTGGGTGAGGCCCTACTACTTATAAATTATTCTGCGCTGGTGAAATGAACCAGTTCAAGCCAGATCAGAGCATACAAAGGCAGGTTTATTGGGCAGCAACTCTCAGATGGGTTCACTGCTCCCGAGGAAAGAGGCCAGGGAAATCACCATGGAGAGGGAGACAAAGGAGAAGGGGGAAAAGAAAGAGAGAAAGAGTGTCAACATACGGGGAGAGAGAAAATGCAGAGAGAGGGAGGGGAAGGAATGAGCCCAAATTTCTGGAAATGATATAGGAAAGACCCTCTGAGGCAGGGGAAGCCCAGCCCCTGGGCTGGAAAGGTCAGGGCAGAGGGCCAGGGTATGTCCTGTAACAGATAGGGACTGAGGGATGCTGGGAGAACCTGGAGGTTTGGTCTTCCTTGGTATGTAAAATATGTACCTTCTGTTTGTCCCAGGTCTGAATCCCAATAACTACATGTTAACCATTTCCTGTTTCCCGGGCACAGTAGGACCACATTTACCACCATCCTTTGCTCCCCCCCCCCCAGGGTTTCTCTGTGTAGCCCTGGCTGTCCTGGAACTCATTCTGTAGACCAGGCTGGCCTCGAACTCAGAAATCTGTCTGCCTCTGTCTCCCAAGTGCTGGGATTACAGGCGTGCGCCCCCACTGCCCGGCCTTCCTATGCATTTAGTAAAGTGCATGCAAGTAGCTTCCGACCCGTGGAATAATGTCACTGAGCTAAGAGGCTTCCATTGACTCTGTTGGGAGGCCGTGGGAGACTCTGGCTGTGGCTGTGGTCATACCATCTCCTAGCTGGGTGATCTCAGACAAATCTCTTAACCTTTCTGAACCTGTTTTCTCATCTCTGGAAAAAAAAAAAAAAGAGTAACCTAACATTTAAGGTTGTAAAAGTTCAATTAAATGATTCACAAAAAGTTCTTGGCTTTGGGCCTAGCACAGAGTCAAACATATAAATAGCAACTGCTGCTATTACATTAAGTTGGAAACAGTTTAGAAGATTAATTCTTTTAAAACTTTTTATCTGTTTCAAATTGCCTGGTTTATTTCTTAAATAGCACACCCAGAGGAAAGAAAGCAGTCGCTTTGACTCCCTTAAAACCCTGGACTCAGTCACCAGACTTAGAAGTTCAAAATAATGGACTTTGGTAACAGTTTGTTCCGAGCTGTCCGGAGAAATGAAGCAGGCCTTGACTTCCTAACCAAGCCAAGAGCAGCCTGACCCTGGCCAGCGCCGCACTGCGGGTGGCGGTGGATAGATGGTTGATAGAGAGCCAGCAGGCAGTGCTCACTGCCACCAGTGGGGACTGGCCCACGGTGGGGACTGAGCCCTCCCAGGCCTGACTTCAGAACAGCCCAGGCCAGGAGCCAGATATCCTTTCCAGCCCTGAGTCTGTCTTTTGTTTGTTTGTTTGGTTGGTTGGTTTGGTTTGGGGCTTTTTGAGACAGGGTTTCTCTGTGTAGCCCTGGCTGTCCTGGAACTTGCTCTGTAGACCAGGCTGGCCTCAAACTCCTGCCCCTGCCTCCCAAGTGCTGGGATTTAAGGCGTGTGCCACCGCTGGCCGGCCAGCTGTGCCCTGAGATCGTCATCACTCAGTGCCATTTTTGCTGTTCTGACAGGCTGGTAATTACATCCCGCTGTGCGTTAACCTCCCGGGATGATATCATTAATTATCATCTCCCGAGGTGATAAAGATGGCCGTCCTTTCCCATGCTCGCCTCCCGTCTCTGGGTCTTCTCTGGTGTGCCTTTTACCCATTTTACAACTGGATGGCTTGCTGTTTATCTTTAAACTGTTGGACACCAGACACATTTCTAGACTTTACTCCTTGCGAATACCTGTGGCCTGTAAAGACGTTCTCCCCGTGTGAGGTTTGTCTTTCCTCAGCAAAACCCAGCTCCACTTCAGAATCTACATTTTTACTCTGTAGCCCAGGCTGACCTGGCACTCACTATGTAACCAGGCCGACGGCTGACTGTGGCAAGCCTCCAACTTTAGCTTCCTGCATTCTGGGATGACAGAACCGCCACACCAGGTTTCCTCAGGGTCTTTTACAGTGCGAGACTGTTGAACTTTGAAGTTTCATGTGATCAGTGCTTTCTGTGAGGGCTGAAATTGTCCATCCCAAGGTGAGCAGAGCCCATCTGTGCGCGCGCGCGCGCGCGCACACACACACACACACACACACACACACACACCGCCCCTCCCCCGCACCCCCCCCCGCAGGAACCTCTAGCATGAGCCCAATCTGTGTCCTGTCTCTTGCTTACTGCTAGACCAGAGTCTTCACCTTCTTCTCTAAGCCCAATTCCCAATAAATGCCAAGAAGCCACACAAAGTGACCCCCCCTCCCCTGCTCCCCAAGACCAACAGGAGTTGCCCTGCCAGGGCCCGGGTTCCAAAAAAGGAGACGCTCAGCTGTGAGTGTTCTGCAGGCAGACAGACACTTGCTCAGTTTGGAGTCTGGAGACATGGTGGTAGCCAAGGCTTACAGGGCTGGATCTGATCCCATGATCTAGCTATGTCAGACCTGCATGCTCTCAACAGCTACCCGCAGATTTGTGTGTTGTCTCCTGTGCCGGGACTTGAGACCTGGGGGGTGTTCTGCTCCACCGTAGAGAGAGCGTGTTGAAAGCTCTTATTCAGCCACCCACGTGCACCCCAGAAGCCTCAGCCTTGACGGCAAGGACAGCTTGTTCAGTTGCTTCGAACAGAACACAGGCAGCTTGGCTCCCACTCTACCCAAGCAGAGTGTAATTAGCTTCCACTAACGAAGAATTAATGCCTCATTATTCATCAGCCTCTGCTGGTTAGTTAGTCCTGAGTCCCGAATCCTTTTTTTTTTTTTTTTTTTTCTTTCCGGGGTAGCAATGTCAGAATCCTTAGCTAGGCCCTTGGCTTACCTGGAGAATCTGGCGACAATCATCGCTAACCCAGGGTAAGCTCTCCTGGCACGGAGGCCCTTTGGAGATGGTTGTGACAGCATTCCTGAGTTTAACCAGTGATGGCATAGGGCAACAGAGGACTCCGGGTGGGGGGCAGGGAAGTTGTTACAAGGAGGCCTGAGTGTCCCAGGCTCTGCTGAAGCCAGAGCCAACACTTGGAGGGGTTTCAAGGGCCCTTTGCCTAGTTGTTCAGTGAGAAACTGGGGTCCTGGAGAGTGGGGGAAGGGTGCTGGTTAAAGATGAAAAGCAGAACTAGATTTTGAGACAAATCTGAACTGAAATTCTTTTAAGTGATGAGAGGGCTTTGGGAAATGAGGGAGAGAAGAAGAGAAGGAAGGGAGAGAAAAGTAAAAGCCACTGGGTCACCAAAATAAGAAAGTAAGAGTAGGAGCCGGTTTGTGGTGAGGATGGGGACTTTCAAGAAGAGGAGGAGATGAGAGAGAGGTTAATAGGATTCAAATACATTGACGTTCATGTATGAAAGTGTCATTATAAATTAAAATATGCTAACCAAAGCATCAATGGGGCAGGGATTTCTTAGAAAAAAAATGTGAATTTATTTAAAAATATATGTGAATGGCAAAGAACAGACTCCCTGATGTGTTAGATGTGTTAGATATTTTGTTGATGTGACAAGCAGAGCGACAGGGGTGACATAGTTTTAGCGGATAAATGGTTAAGAAGCAGGATGAAGCCACAGCAAAACTAAGTAGGTGGGAAACTCACTTGTGTAAATACAGCTGGGAAGCGGAAGGAGAGGTTGTCGTCTGCTGTCAGGTTGTAACACCGGAAGTAGAGAGCGGTTGGTGTGCGCCGAGCTCACGCAGCTGTTAGAGTCTGTGTTTCGGAGGCTTTGGTGCATACACTAGAGACGGCCCAGCCCTCGCTGCTCAGAGGCATTTCCCACATGGAAATCTAGACTCCCGGAACACTGAGCAAAGTTCCTTAGAGACGTGGGTCCTTCCTTTTGATTCTTGGGTACCTGGATGGATACTCTCTTCTGTTACTGCGCCAACCTTTGTAAATGTGTCCATCACATGGGGTGGTGGGCGTGGCTTCGCCTAGCAAGGTCTGATGACCAGACCTCAGTCCCCGGAGCCCACAGAGGAAGCTGGACGCCATGGTGCACACCTGTGATGCCTGCAGTGCTCCTGGGGCAGGGGGGGGGAGGGGAGGGGGCGGGGAAGGGGGTAGGCAAAGACGAGAGGATCACTTGGAAGTGCACGGGTCACTTAGCCTCAAGGCCGAAACTCAGAAGCCAGACAGAATCAACAAACTGGATGAGAGCAAACGCTAGAGACTTGTCCTCTGAACTCTACATACATGTTATGGCATGAAATCGTGCTTTCCCCCCCCCAGACACACACATAAATAAATACGTTTTTAAGTGTATAAAGGCGGGTGGTGGGGACCCTACTCACACGACCAAATTTCTCTCCCCAGAGCAGCGAGTGTATTTTGTTGCCCATACAACTAGTATGCGAGCACCTTGAACAACTCTGAACCCATTTCCCCATAATTCCACCAGCTCCCAGATTCCTGATTGCTGCTCAGAGCACCCCGACTCCAGGGACCCCCAGGCTTTCTCCCTTTGCAACTTCCAGCTTTCTCTCCCTCCCTGGATAGACCCAACCGAGTGTTCATGGCACACTCACACAAACACAAACACAGCAGCTCTGTGACTTCCGCCCTCCCCTTGGCTGTTCACGTTCCTTTCCTCTGGTCCTTTCATTCCACCTCATATTGTACTGTCCAATAGCCTGTCACTACCACCCGGGCCACTCCCAACCCGGTCTCTGCAGCAATGAATGCATTAAAATTACATCTCAGTGAGGACAAAAAAAGAGATCTAAGTCACACACACACACACACACACACACACACACACACACTAATGTACCCCTACCACCCTGATCTGTAGATGGTAGGATCATAACTGAAGCTTCGTCCTCAGGTTTCTCACTGAAAACCTGCCCAGTCCAGCAGCCATTAGAGATTTGGCTTGAGTCTTGTAGCAAGGAAAGAGATAGAAATTCCATCTAAGCAGCCATGGCAATGCCTGTTTACTTGTCAGGGGAGAGTGAGGAGTATGTGTCTGTCCTTTATTCCCTAACCCACCCCACTGAGGCCTACGCACACAGACCAGACGTCAGACCCTAAGAAGAAAGGAGACAAGAGACATGGGGAAGTGTTCTGTTCCCCAAGGCTCGGGCGCCTGAACCTCTACCGGTCTTGGAAGCTCTTCCATGGCTGGTGAGCTTAGGAAGGGTCCTGGTGGGCATGTTGGACTACCACAAGCAGAGGATCTCTGTGAGGCTCCTACCCGGCTATCACGGCTCTGCAGGGGCTCACGCCGTGGATACTCCACCATCTCTGACCCTTAGCACAGCTTTAAGAAGACTTCTTGCCTCTTACGTCCGAGGGACATTTCCACTTGACTCCTTGTCACCATGATCGAGCGTAACTTATGTGTTCCCCAAGCCCAGTGAGACCCAGTTAACACCTTCAACTCCCAATAGAGAAGTGGCAGCAGGGGACATCATGGCAGCAGGGGACATCATTGCAGGGGGGGACATCATTCCGCCCAAATTGCGTGAGCTTCACCCATGCACTGGCTCTTCCCCCATCTCACCTTGCCCTTCTCACCTGTCCTCCACCCTCTGCCCCTGCCCGAACTAGCTCAGAACCTGCCTCTAGTTCCCCAGGGTCCGCTTACCATGTTCCCTCAGAGGACCCAGATTCCAGTGATTCTCCCTTCAGCAAGGAGTTCAGCTGAGTTACAGAGACACAAAACACATCAAAGCAGTGACTGTGCTCTCCTTTCCTTCCCAGCAAACATCACGACCCTCAGCACTTTTGTCTCTATTGTTCCTGACCTCCTGGGCTACCTTTCCCTCTCCACCTGCTCAAGCCTCCCTATGGGGAGGACTGAGTGCTAGTCCCTGCCCCACATGGCCAGGGTTTTTTGGCTGGGAGAAGCAGGAAGCCTGCTCAGCCCATGGAAGGAGAGGCCACCGCAGACCCACCCTGGAGCTCTACAGCTGCTGCCTTTGCAGCTGTGCCAGGCCTGGCTTAGGAATGTCCCCAGGAGCCTCCCCACCACACCCACTCCATCCCCCCTGCCCCACCCACAGATGGAGTGCAGAAGGGAGCTTCCCTTATGTGCCCTGCCACCTCAGCACACCGGTCTGCCCCAGATGCCCATCCACTGGCCTGATTTCCACCTGGGGTAAAGTCCGTGCCCTTCCCGACACCAGGAGAACACCAGGTTCTTGGTGCATCCGTGTCCTTGCGGTGCAGGCACTATTTCACGTCTCACAGTCATAGCACACATTCGGAACCTCCAGATCTCGTCCCCATGGGGAGGGAGAGCCCTCGTGCCAAGTATTTGATGTGCTTCCAGCAAAGCCCGGAAGTGAACTCACAGAGCAGCCCGGCCACAGCCTGCTCCTCAGCGGGCTGCCGCTGGAGGCTTCCCAGCATTTCACAGTATCTCTTTTGTTCTGTTTGTTAATCTTTATTTTATGTGCATTGGTATTTAGCCTGCAGGTATGTCTATGCAGAAAGTGTCAGAACTTGGAGCTGTAGGCAGTTGTGAACTGCCATGTGGGTGCTGAGATTTGAACCCAGGGACTCTGGAAAGCAGTCAGTGCCGTGTGCCTTTAACTGCTGATCCAGCTCTCTGGCCTTTTTTTTTTTTTTTCTGAGCCAAGGTTTCCCAGGACTGGGGCTGTAGATCTATCTGCCTCTGTCTCCCTAATGCTGGGATTAAAGACATTCAACACAACTAGCAGACCTTCCTAGTGTCTAGAAAGCAGTGCTTGGGACCCCATTCTCATTCTGTTGCCTGGTGGCAGGCTAGCACTGGAGGACAAACCAAGAGGCCAGATCTGCACTGGGGGCCAAAACCCAAGAGAATGAGCACCCCTTTCTGCCATAGCTGCTGGAAGTTGCTTTTGTCCTTCCTTCTAGTGAGGGGGAAAGAGAGAGAGAGAGACAGAAAGCAAAGTAAGTAGAGTGTCTCAGAAGCATCAGAAGCCAGAAACATGGCCGAGTGGTTCTAGCCTGAATTCAGTCCCCAGGACTTACATGGTAGAGAAAAAGAACGGGGTCCTCTGATCCACCACTTGTGTACTTTGACACACAAACACACAACAAACAAGTGCAAAATAAGTAAGTAAGGTTCACGGTCAGCCTCAATGACATGTCAATTTTCCAGGCCACCAACATATATGAAACATTATCTCTCGAAACAAGAGGTGGGGGCGGGGAGGGGGAAGAGGAGGGGTGAGAAGAGAGAACAGCTTCGTGCCCTTCCCCCCCTGACACCAGCACACTCTGTAACTTCAGCCCACACTTACTGATAGCACAGTCCCTGCTCAAGCGGAACTCGGCTGTGGCTTTTCCTAACCACAGCCCTGAGCTGTTGTGTTGACCCAACTCAGTGGGTGGCAGACAACAGAAGACTGGAAGTCAGGGACGGCCAGGTGTTCTTGCTCCAGTGAGCACCAAAATGCACCTCTGAGCTCTGGTCTAGACCAGAA